>JAQPPZ010017052.1:33930000-35130000 GCA_028583015.1 Wollemia nobilis
ATCTATAGTCAATACAGAGTCTCCATGTTCCATATTTCTTTAGAGCTAAGATAATTAGACTACCACATGGTGAAGCATTTGGTCTGATGTGCCCATTTTGAATCAATTTGTAGATCTACCTCTTGATTTTATTATTTTCAAGGATTGATCTATGATAAAGTCACATTAGGAAAAGGAGGATCATAAACTAAATGAAAGGAATGCTTTACCTCATAAAGAAATTGAAAATCAATTGATGAGTTGAATAAGTCATCATATTTTTCTACAATATAGTCCATTTTATTCTATTTTGTAGGGCCTATAATTGACATAGTGGTAGTCATACTTTGTGACTTGATCATCAATAGAATGAATTTTCTTGTTTTGCTATAACCTTTATGCATTATTTAGTACTAATTAAAAAATAGACATATGACTAGGATCTAGAAGCACTAAATTTTTATAGTTATGATGATACTTCAAGGCCTATATTCATATATGTCATGTCTCTTCCACAAAAATGGTTGATCCAAAATTACATCACAAATATCTCAAGGAATAGTATTTCATAAAAAGTCATCATTGAAGGGCTTGCTAGTATAAGATAAGATATATTTTTAAGTGACATAAATGTCTATCCTCTATAATAACCTAAAGTAGGGAAAAAATGTGCACCTAATGAAGAGAAACAATATGTGTATCTATCCTATCTTGCACATGAGCATCAAATGGAAGCATGCATATGAAAATGAAGCAATACCAAGCAATAAAGAATGAAATGAAACAAGTGTCTTCTTTATTAATTGGGTGGATAAAATCCAAGGTTACACAACATTCCCCTTGAGGTCTCAAAATGTGATACAATTGTTACAAAGTTAGGGGTTCCCAAGGATCAATTCCTCTAAGGAATCAGGGTGCACATCTAGTGCTTTTCCTCATACCCACAATCGAGGTGGGCGGGCCAATGTCACCACTGCTTGTATCTTCAATATCTGATGTCTGATATTCCTTCCCAATGCCTTCTAAGAACCTACACCTGCACACAAGGAATCCAAAGGGGTCAAATAGCAAGGGTGTATGGTGGAAAACATGCAATCCCCATAGGGGTAAAATAACACATATATTAAAACTAAATTAAATCAAATCATAATGACTTGAAAATTTGTGGAGATATCAAAGAGTATGTTTTTATAGAATATCACCAAAAATAGATCTAAAATTGCATCCGTAGACCCCTCTATTTTGTGTCACTCGCCTACAACTTGCGAAGACCAAGGCAAGCAAATCCTAAACCTAAACATATCCAAAACTCATGAAATTTGGATATAATGCCTAAATAGACATTACAAGATAACCCATATGGTTATATTTTCAAATTGAGGCCCAGATACACCTGCATACAACTAGAATTCTCGGATGGAGACCTGCAAAAACTTTAAAATGCTATAACTTGGTCAATTTAACTCCAAATTACATGAAATTTAAACCACAGAATCATATGATACTCTAAAATAATATCATTAAAAAAATTAATAAAATTATGCAAGGATTTTTCCTCATCTAGGGGTGCGGTGGTGACTGCAACTAATTGGGGGGCACCGATGGGATACCCACCAATTATGCTCACTTTTTGCTACCAATATATTTGGGGAATGATCCTAAAAATTATAGGGGGTGTTGTCATAAAATTTTGTGAATAAATTCACCTGTATGTAAAATTTACGCTCAAAAGACCCTCTTGAAGTCACTCGGTAATCTCCTTCACAAAAGAGAGATTCCGAGGGCAAGAAGGCACAATAAAGTGAAGGGAAATCTCAGAAGCACTCCATTGCATATTATAGAACTCCTATCCTTGCTTTTGTGTGGATATTGAATCCATTTTATAGCCCAAAGGGGCTCATGTGTAAAAAGGCATGCGAGGGCATGCATGGAAGGAGGTGTCACTTGTCAAATGGAAGGTATGCAATGGATGTGGAAAAGAATCTCCAATTTGGGCCTCCATTAAGAAGTGTGTCATAAGGATTCAGTGTCCTTTGACCCGCATGCTCCATATGGCATGCTAAATGGCAGTTTATGGGTGTCGAATGTCCTAGATTTGACTTTTTTGAGTCAAACCTGCTCACTGTCCCACCTTGGGATGATGGCTCACCACTGTCCTAGGGTGGGATGGTGGTGAATTTTGGGCCAAAACCTCCAAAAATTGGCCCAATAGCCTCAAAAAACCCTTCTGGAGTGGCTATAACCACTATGAAACTCTTGAGGACTGCCCAAGGGGTCATATGATGTCAATTTGATCATTGTTTGTGGATGCTTAATTGGGTTGACCACATTTTAGTGTCTACATATGCCCCTTTTTGAGATACGTTGTGTGCAGCTCAGCGCTGAGCAAAAATAGATGACCAAAATTTTGAATTATTATGGTTACTCGATAACCTAGCCAACTTTAGATGCCCCAATAATGGAAAGGGCATGTGTTCTTGAATCCTTGCTTCTGATTTAGTAAAGACATTGGTCTTGGTTTCCATTACACTTCCAGATATGCTCAGGGGACTTATAACCCTACGATTTAGAGAAAATCAAGTATTTTGGTAACTCTTGAAGGTTACGAATAGGTAGGTTCATCTACACTATTATGTTCTTAATTAAGTTTTTTGCTTTTTTTCTACCCCAAGTAGGGGAATTATTGTCTTTGTCAAATATTCATTGGATGAATGAAACTTGCATGATTGAGTGTTCAATTGTTGATTTTTGATTATGAATTTTTTAAGCATGACTACCCCCTTAAGCGATGAGTCGATGAGGGAATGACCAGTGAGAAAAGTGACAAGTCACTTGACCCAGATGATGTTTGTTAAGGTTTCCTTCAGTTGTTCTCATTGAAAAATGGCACAGTTTTTAAAGGATTTGGATGATGCTATGGATATTTCATGGAATAATAGAGTTGAAAACCTCCTTCCCATGGGGTGGTCTAGCCATAATGGCCTTCTTGGAGAGTGAAGTAGTAACTTGTCCATGCATCCATGAGAATTTTGCATTCCATCTTGACCCTGAATGAATTCCATCATATGTGACTTGTTTTGGTGGGTGTTGAACCCTTTTCTTTGGCTTTTGTGTTGTTTTGTTGTTTTTTTTTTTTGGATTTTGATTAATATATATGTATGTATACTTGACCTATGGGATTATTGTATTCCATTGGGGCATTTTGAGTTGACCAAAGGGTTTATGGATACCTTTGGGGCTTTTTGGGTGACCAAATGGTTTATGGAGACATTTGGGGCTTTTTGAATTGACCAAAGGGTTTATGGATACCTTTGGGGCTTGTTGGGTGACCATAGGGTTTATGGATACCTTTGGGGATTTTTGGTTGACCAAAGGGTTTATGGATACCTTTGGGGATTTTTTAGGATCTTTTGACTCTTTTTGGATTTTTGGATGTTTAGCATTGTGAGGTCTAAGGACCCCCTTTATTGCATCCTATGAGCAACATGATGTATCCTTTTGTCCCATATGTATACACATATGTATGAAATTTTTATATGGTTTATCATCACGTGTTTATTATTTTATGAAATGTAGGCAAGTGTATGCAATTTGATTTATGAGATGATGATGGATGTATACCATGTATGCATATGTTGTAATGTGATTTTATTTTATTTTATACATGCATGGATGTGTGGTGAGATGGATGATTTATTGATTTAGAGGATGCCATGTGTATACTATATGACATATCATTCTAGCACCATAGATTATGTATATTACACCAAATCATATGTAATGTTGTCATGAGACTTATATAATGGATTTGTGGATGATGTAACTAAAATAAATGAGGTGAAGTGATATGAATGTCATGTTGTTTAGGGAATGCCCATTAGGTTTTCATGAGACTAAAACACTCTATTCAACTCATCAAAAGTTGTATACTAACCATGCAAGAATTTTTGACAAGGTATGAATCTTTTAGTATGACCAAGGTACTTCATATCCCTGTGTGTGCAAGTGAGTTCATTCTTGTGATATGCATAAGGATACCTCCAGTGCCAAGTAGGCTCTCAACCAGACCTGTACTGAGGATCACCCAATGAATGCCACCATCCTAGATTTTGTACTAAGTATGACTAGACCACTAGGCAATCTAGATTACCAAAGTTAGCTCATCCACAAGCAAACATTTTTCTACACATACGTCCAAAATCTAATATGGCAAACATATTGTCATGTAGGAGGCTACCACCATTGACAGATAGGCTATACACAAAACCCGTAATGAGGATCACCTGATGGTTTTACAAATACTGAGAGTTCCAAGGATTCAAGTTCAACTCTCTACTTTCTTGAATTTTATTGGGATACTTGCTCTCATATAGAGTGATAAGAATCACTATTTATTTTGAGTTTTTTATTTTTCTCTTGAGTAAGGGAGTTGAATTTTGAGTGATGGGGATCACTATTTCTTGTGATTTTTGACGTGTGCACTTTTTGATTTTTGTATTTTTGTACTTTGAATTTTTTCTTTGTGGGGGTTTACAAATTTAGACTGTTGCAAACATGTGAAAATGTGGGATTTTGATGGAAAAAAAATGGGGGAAAACCACTTATTGTTGTGGGGGGATTTGGGTAGGGGATAACTTGTCCTTTTGACAACTCTCAGCATTCTTGAATAAGGGGATGAGTAGGATGACATTTTTGCATAAGTTAACCTAGACCACTTCATGGATTTCATCTATCTTTGCACAAAACTTTGATTATTAATTTGAAATGTGTTGGGATTTGATGTACACAAGGCATAATCAATGCAAGACTCTACCTCCTAAAAATAAAGCTATCTTTCTACAAAACCTGAAGAGAAGCAAGAAATGGTTGAGTCACCAAAAAACCTAATGACATTATAAAACAAATGACTAGGTGAAGGGGTGGACACAAATATGGAATTTGAAAAATATGGGTGAAAATGATAATTGCGACATTGAACTATGAGTACTTTCACAACATTGATTTTGAGAGGTAAGTAGTGTACCATAATGGTGCTAGACATGTATGAGAAACCCTAAAATGTAAAGTGTTAATGATGAATAAGCCTAAATGAAAACGATGATAAAATGCAATGGGATGAATGTGATGTGATGCAATATTTTTGAATTTTTGAAATTTTGATGATGTGTTTGAATTTTTGATTGATATGTATACACATGTGACCAACGGGATCATTTGGGGGCCATTGGGGAATTTTGGGGGACCAAAAGGCTTATGGATTCCTATGGGACTTTTAAGTTCAACCTAGATGATTGTATATAGTCTAGGAGTGTTTTATTTGACCTAGATGGTGAGAACCCACTAAGAGCCTTTTGGGTGACCTAGACGGGTGATGGCACTTAAAAAGTATCTACGATTGCCTAGCGGTATTTGGCTATGACCAAAGGGTTTATGGATACCTTTGGGTCTTTTAGGGTTGACCTATATGAGCATAGATATTCTAGGAGCATTTTTATTTGATCTAGATAGCCAGAACCTGCTAAGAGCCTTTTAGGTGACCGAGATAGATGACGACACTTAAAAAGTGTCTACGACTACCTAGGGACATTTGGCTATGAAAAAAAGGCTTATGGATGCATTTAGGGCTTTTAAGGTTGACCTATATGATTGTATATAGTCTATGATAATTTTTATTTGACCTAGACAGTGAGAACCCACTAGGAGCCTTTTGGGTGACCTAGATGGGCAACAATACTTAAAATGTATCTACGACTACCTAGGGGAATTTGGCTATGACCAAAGGTCTTATGGATGCCTTTGGGGATTTTAGGTTTGACCTAGATGATTTTATATAGTCTAGGAGCATTTTTGTTTGACCTAGATGATGAAAACTTTCTAGAAGCCTTTTGGGTGACCTAGACGATCAACAACACTTAAAAAGTGTCTATAACTGCCTAGGGTATTTGGCTATGACCAAAGGGATTATGGGTGCCTTTGGGACTATTAGGGTTGACCTAGATGATCGTAGATATTCTAGGGGTATTTTTATTTGACCTAGACAATGAAAAATTACTACGAGCCTTTTGGGTGACCTAGACGATTAGTGGCACTTAAAAAGTGTCTACAAATGCCTAGGGGTATTTGGTTGTGACAAAAGGGATTATGGATGCCTTTGGGGATTTTAGGGTTGACCTAGATGATTGTAGATAGTCTAGGAGTATTTTTATTTGACCTATATGGTGGGAACCTGCTAGGAGTCTTTTGGATGACCTAGATGGGCAACGACACTTAAAAAGTATCTACAACTACCTAGGGGTATTTGGTTGAGACCAAAGGGGTTATGGATGCCTTTGGGACTTTTAGGGTTGACCTAGATGATCATAGATAGTCTAGGAGAATTCTAGGTTGACCAAGCAATATGTAGATACCCTTTGAGCCTTTTGGAGTGACCTAGATAGTTCTAGATCACCTAGGAGCATTCTAGGCTAACCAAGCAATATGTAGATACCCTTGGAGAATTTTGTAACTTTGCTTAATTTGTGTTCTTAGTAGGAAGGTGCAATACCTTTTATACCCCCAACATTTACTGTGATTGATGTGATGTTATTGAATTGGCCAGGAGGAGCAATAGGAATTGACCCCCCCTATTTTGGCATGGAATACTAGGTAATGTTAATGTCTTGAGGGGGCAAAATGAGTGACCCACTCATGGATAAAGCTCATTCATCAATAATATCTTGGACCTTGCATATAAAAACATGACAAGTGCTAATTTCATGCCCTCTCATTTGATGATAGAGGTAAAAATGATCCTCCCTATATAGTTTAGATCTGGGTCTATTTGGGTTGAATAGGGGTATATCTAGTAAGACAATTGCCTCTATATCTGGTAGGTTGTGAAAAATGGTCGACATGGGCTCAGATAATAGAATCTAGGTACGACATTGATGCCTTAAACAAGGTGAACATGGTTGACTCATTTTATGAGCTGATGAGGTTGTATGTGTCTCAGTAACTTGTTTAGGTTGCTCTTCTTGACTACCATCTATAGGTAACAGATGCTGCACTATGTCAATTTATTGGTTGTTGATTTGAAGATCATTCTTGTCAAACATATCCTGTAATAGGTTTTTGAATTTAAAGCACCTACGCACATCATGCCCCTTCTACCTATGGTATTTGCAGTATAGGTCTTTGCGATATTCGTAGGGCTTAAGTGAATAGGGGTCGAAAAGTCGACTCTCAGGTAAAGTAATTGCCTTTACCGCGTAGAGTCACTCAAATAGAGAGTACCTGGACTCATTAATGGGCATAAATTATTGCTTAGGGCGATGTTGTTGGTTTAGCCCTTGATTTTTTTGAGACTTAACATTGGACTGTGTAGGAGTGGGTTGGTCCTGACAATCAAGGGGTTAAGGTTTTGGATGACTCAACCGTAAATCAATGCTTGTGAGCCAATCCATGATCTGTTGTAAATCATTCTGTTGGTGACTCACTTGTAACTCCACATCAACTAGCCTATCCAAGATATGTTGTGGTAATAGTGGAGGCAACGACTGGATGGCTATTGAGGGAGTTGGATGGAAACTTATATGTGGTGGAGGTGAACTAGGTGTGGGAGCTAGGAGATAATTGATTTAGGGTGGATCAAAAGTCTCTAATGTCTGAGCAGATGTGGATGCTTCATGATGATTGGAGTTGGTGATTATATCCACATGTTCTTGTTCTTGATTTAGCTCATGCTCATGTTCCAAATTATATTTTTCAACTGCGGTAGTTGGGTTACCCCCACTTTGGTATAGGGGGTACATAAGCTCTTGATCTTGTGGATATTTTGAGTGAGATGGAGTCGGTGTGATCGAATCCATCAATGGTATCTCCTATTTTATGGATGGAAGGTTATATGGTGTCACAATTTGCATAGATGGGTTCATAGGGATTTGGTCCTCTGTCATCATATTGATCATTCCCACAAACTCATGAGAAGATGCATTTGCATATAAATGAGTCATGGATACCTCATCAACTTGTCCAAGGTGATCTGCTTGGCCCATCTACTCAAGGGGTGCATCAAAAATGCTATCAATGGGTGGCAAATTGGTAGGGGGACTACCTAGATCCTTTGATGACTTAATGATAGGTGTGAATGCAACATTGGGTACTATGCACTCATCGAGTTCTAGGTAGGTGAATTGAATTGTGTCCTCAACTATGGTGGATGAAGATGGTATGATAGGATTTGATTCATCCATATCAACAATGGGCTCTTCCTCATTTTTGGTAGGAGTGAAAAGATATTCTTTATCTGTATTGATGATAGTTATGGGAGATTTTGTAGCTGGCTCTTCTAAATTTTCCTTACTTGAAGAGATAGAGGATGGTACTAGTGGTGGTGAAGGTAGCTTCATGACTAACCGTAGGGTTGAATCTGGACTTTGAATAAGGTCATTGGATTTAGTGTCCAAATTCTTGGGTGACACTATAGGCTTTTGTGGATGATCCACCTACTTATAATACTTGAAGGGGTCTGGTTCAACATGGAGCACATGGACCTTACCTTCATCAATGTATTTAATGCATTGATGAACTATAGATGGAACACATTCCATGTCTCTTATCCATGGCATTCCAAGTAGTATGTTGTACTATCTTGCACCCTCCAATATGTAGAACAATGTAGGCACAGTATTTTGTCCAAATTCAACAAGTAGGATTATCATGCCCATAGTGGAGGATAAAGCATCATTGAATGCTTGTAATGTGAACTTGGATGGTGCAATGCATGCGGGTGGAAGGTTGAGATGTTTCAATGAATTTGTGGTAATAATGTTTATCGAGGAACCTATGTCAACCAATACTCGCTTATAGGGGACCCTATTGATGCTGGAAATTATTAGTAGTGAAGGATCTAGTGAATTGGTAGGTACAAGTTTGACCTCATGATTTTGAAAGGATATAGCAGGATTCTTGTACATTTGTATGTATTCCATAAAGTTGGTGAAAGCATCAGAGTCATGATGTTGTACCTCCATGGAATCCAAGACCCTCATGAAAGGTTCCCAATATTTGGGGGACTGTAGTAGAAGCTCGCTCATGGTCACCTTGGCTGATGGTGCATGCTAACTTTGCATAGGCCTACTCTGGGTTGCTAACACTTGTTGGATGGGAGTTCTGGGTGGTGAAGACCATGATGTAGAGGGAGTGTAGACCTCCCTACTAGGTCCCTTGGAAGACTGATTATATCTGGTTTGGGATTGGAATCGGTGTTGGCTAACCAAATAATCCACTTGATCATGTGGATAATCCATTGATGTTCTCTTGGTAGAGGTACTTTGGTGATCGAGTCTTCTGTGTGAGGAGTGGACCTCACAACGACTTTCAGGGTGTTGTGCAGGAATGATGAGATCTTCAGGAGAATAGCGAATGTGACTACTATCAGGGCTACATGCAGGAGGGAGGAGATCATCATACCTATAATTATGGTTCTCAAGTCCTCTCTTAAATTTTTATGCTTCACTAGCTCATGATCGAGCTCGGCTATGCATAGTTGTTAGAATGTGTTGACTAGGTGAACCCTAAAGGAAACTCACACTAGAGAAAATTTTGACTTCCAAAAAATGTTATAAGTGTTATATATCAAAAAAATTAGTGTGAAGAGCTTATCAAAATGGTATAGGACTCCAAAATATTATTTTTGGGTCAAAAATTTGTATTTTTGGAATATTTGGCTAACCGGGGCCCGTGGGGAAATGACCACTTTTAGGAATTTTTGGTAAATTTTGAACTATGAAGAGTTAGGATTCAATTTTTTTGGGAGAGGTGCATAAGGGTCTAACTAAGACAGCAAAACAAATTTGGCAAGTTTTGGAGTTTTTTGGACCATTATATGACCATTTTAGTGCAGTTTTTCCTTATTTTTGGCCTCGAAAATAGAGTAATCACAAAACCAAAATAATGTTTTCGTTATAGATCCATTTTGCATGATTCTTGAAGAATTGGATGCAGAATAAAAAATTATATTTAGGTTTAGGATTTTGTCCCAAATAACAAAGAAACACACAAAGTAGACAATATGCTTATCTTTTTACTAATTAAATGTGTGTCCTAAACTGGTTTGAGTGTGTTTAGATTTGTTGTTTTTTGCTCTTGTTGTGGAATTAAAATGAGGGAACTCAACCAAAGTGGTGATTAGGGACACTAGTTCCAAACATGATTTATCAAAAGAGTCTAGGGTACACCACTTAAATCCTAGTGGTGGGTTCGCCTAGCTCTTCCACTCTAAAACAATATTGCCAATAGTGGGAGGTAGTTTGAATATTAATGATCTATTACATATAAAGAGAGTGCCCTATTATATCTACGATATATATGGGAAATCTGGTGGAAAGAGGTGAAATCCAATGTCACCAGTTTGAATTGGGGGTTGGTGATGAAATCCAACCTTACAAATGTTATTGTGAAACGTGCAAGTGTGTGTGGTTCCTTTTATTCCAAAGAAAGTAAGAAAAGAAGCATTCAATGATCATTCACTAAATGCATGCAAAAGGTACATTTTGATTTAAAAAATCTAGGATAAAATGAACCTAAAAATATCACTTATAGATGCAAGCCCTAAATGCTAACCTACCCATTGGGTAAGCCACAATCAATCAAGCCATAAATATGCATCGCTACTTCAAGTTTCTTTCAATTTTTCTTCTTCCTTTTTCTATGTGATGTTATAATAAAAGAAAAAATGTAACTTTTAACATTTCTATGCAAGAAAATGAAGCAAGAAAACTGATTTTTGACAATCTCTAAAAATGTAGCAGAAAAATTGAGGGTTTAGGCACTTACTTTGTCCATTTTGAGCTCTCCAAATTCTGAATTTTTGGGCACAAATCTATTTGTTTCACCACCGCTCTAGGGTGGGATGATTAGAAGCCCCACCACCATCCTATGATGGGATGGTGAGGCCACCATCCCAGGGTGTTCCAAATAAAGGCTCTGCCACCGTTCTAGGGTGGGTAGGGGAGCACTTGCAACACAAAAATGGCAAAAAATAAAAAATTGAGGTCATATTTTTACCCAAATAATAAGTGAAAAGGGTCCCACCATGATCACCACTAAAGTATGGAAAATTAGTGCACCTAATAAAGAGAAAAAATATGTTTATCTATCATATCTTACACATGATCATCAAACGGAAGCATGAATATGAAAATGAAGCGATACTAAGCAATACAAAATGAAATCAAACGAGTGTCTTATTTATTAATTGGGTGGATAAAATGTAGGGTTACATAGAAGTACCCTTGAGGGATCAAAATTTGATACAATTGTTCCAAATTTTGGGGTGCCCAAGGATCAATTCCTCTAAGGAATCAGGGTGCACATCCAGTGCTTTTCCTCATAGCCACAATCGAGGTGGGAGAGACACTGCCATCGCTGATTGTATCTTAAATATCTAATTTCTGATATTCCTTCCTAATTCCTTATAATAACCTGCACCTACAAACAAGGAATCCAAAGGGGTCAAATAGCAAGGGTGTATGGTGGAAAACATGCAAACCCCATAGGGGTAAAATAACGCATATATTAAAACTAAATAAAATAAACTATGAATGACTTGAAAATTTTTGGAGATGTAAAAGAGGATGTTTTGAGAGGATATCACTAAAAAAATATCTGAAATTGCATCCGTAGACCCCTCGATTTTGCGTTGCTCACCTACAACCTGCAAAAACCAAGACAAGCAAATCCCAAACCTAAACATATCCAAAACTCATGAAATTTGGAAAGAATTCATAAATAGATATTTCAAGACAACCCATATGGTTATATTTTAAAATTGAGGCCCAGATACACCTACAATTAACCATGATTCCCAGATGGGCCCTACAGACCTCCAAAAACTTAAAAATGCTATAACTTTGTCAATTTAACTCCAAATGGCATGAAATTTAAACCATAGAATAATATGATAGTATAGAATAATATAATTACAAAATAGTAATAAAATTGTGCAATTTTTTGTCCTCATCTTGGTGGGCAGTGGTGACTACAACTAATTGGGGGGCACCCTGGTAGGGGATACCCACCAATTATGCCCACATTTTGCTACAAATATCTTTGGGTAATTATCATAAACACTATAGAGTGTGTTTTCATAAAAAATTGTGAAGAAATTCACCTGTATGGAAAAGTTACGCTCAAAATACCCTCTTGAAGTCACCCGATAACCTCCTTCATAAAAGAGAGATTTCGAGGGCAAGAAGGCACAATAAAGTAAGGGAAAATATTATAAGAACTTAGTTTCATATCCTACAACTTCTCTCCTTATTTTTATATTGATATTGAATCCATTTTATGGCCCAAATGGGCTCATGTGCAAAAAGGTATGAGAGGGCATGCATGGCAGGAGGTGCCACTTGTCAAACGGAATGCATGCAATGGATGTGGAAGAGAATATCCAATTTGGGCCTCCATTAAGAATTTTGTCATAAGGATTTAGTGTCCTCTGACCCGCATGCTCCATATGGCATGGTAAATGGTAGTTTTTGGGCACCAAATATCCCAGATTTGACTTTTTTTGGGTCAAACCTACTCATCGTCCCACCCTAGGATGATGGATCACCACCATCCCAGGGTGGGATGGTGGGAATATACCACCATCCCAGGGTGGTACTATGGTGAATTTTGGGCCAAAACCTCCAAAAATTGGGCCAGTAGCCTCCAAAAACCCTTCCAGAGTGGCTAGAACCACTGTGAACCTCCTAAGGGTTGCCCAAGGGGTCATATGATGTCAATTTGATCATTGTTTGTGGATGCTTAATTGGTTTGACCACATTTTAGTGTCTACATAACCATCCAAAATGATACAATTGTGGGTGTGGTCTGACAATAATATGTAAATCCTTTGTCATGTAAGCAAAAATTAGGTTATTTTGACTCCAACTATCAACAATAAAATTAATGGCAAACTTGACCCACATTTATAATTTAAATAATTTTTTATCCTCTTATGACTCCTCTATTGTAGCATGTATTATGGAAATGGTCATAGTTGGTTTTAATTACATGATTCATTTCTCTCTATCCTCATTATATGGATGTGGAGGTGGTGATGTAGTGGATGTAGAAGGTTGTGACTCAACAAATAGTGATTGAATTACTCAACACCTCTACCTCAAATGTCAATCACTCTTATGATAATTGAACCATTTTTAATTCTTGGTCTTCAAGGGATTATTTTCTTAGGAGTCTCTTTTCTCCTTCTAATTTGGATTTTGGGGATAACTCCCTTTATCATGATTCTTTAGAGATTCACTCTTTTTGTTATGTTGTTGATACTTAGTATCTTAGTTTGTATTATTTTATCCTCATTTTATTATTTTTCCTTCTACTCTAATTTCATAGCAATTTTATATGCCTCTCCCAATATTTTAAATTCAAATAGGTCCATGTCATCTCAAATGTACCATTGTATCCCACTATGATACTTGAGGATTCAATTCATTTCGATATATTGAATACCCAGATTTGATTCCATAGATTTGAAAACCATTATTATAATATTAAAAATATTGGTCTTCACCTTGACATATTTTTTTCATAGCATGCATTAGTATGTGTATGCTCTTATATGATGATATATTCCTTAAAGGCCTCCATGAAATTACCCCATGTGAATGCTACTTCATATTCATTCTCATCTATAACCATTTTGCAATATGCTTCCCACCAATTTCAAATAGGTGATGAAAATTTCAAGAATGCAAAAGTTATTTTCCCATTATCGATAAATAAATTTATAGAGAAGTAATAATATAACCAAGCCAACCAATTTTCTAAGGCATCAACATTAATCTTTCTTTCAAAAGTAGAAATATAAAAATTCATTGAATGGTGATAGGGTAGTGAGATTCAATGTAGATAATATAATAGAAGTTGTAATAGGGAGTCACTGAATAATTTGAACAATTTGGTCCATCATCTTACTCCTTTAATTCATGAGGGATTCATTTAACATCGCCTTGAAAGGATCAATTGTCTCAATATTTCCCATTATACTTCTCACCTAAGATCATTTAGAATAAAAAGGGAAGTAATCAAAGGGATATCATGTATGATACCCAAAGTTTTAATATTCTAAAATCATGTTTATAAATATACATTCCAAATACAGTCTGGTCTGATACCACTTATCCAAAACATAGAATTTTGGCTAATCCAAATATCAAAATTTTAACTTAAGGAAGATAATGAAAAAAATCATTGATACAAAAAAAATACCAAAATAATTTCATTAATCAAAAAATAAAGTACAATAAAAGCAATATTTGAGAGGATATGTGAGGTTATAACATTGTATATATTACTCATTATTTGTATAGTCATAGGTGCATATATATTTATAAAAAATGGTTTATTGGAAATCCACCATATTGAATGTGCAAGGTCATCCATATAGAAAGATGGTGGTTCACCTTCCATGAATTATAAGGTTACCCATATGGAAATATTTTGATTCACTTCCATTTGTTCGAAAATGCATCTAAATAAAAATTACCTACATGTGACTTTTCCTTTTATGTTTTTTCTTTTATTGATGTGTCAACACAACTAGATATGCATTTTGGCTATGAAAAAAATTTAAAATAAGAAATTACTACTTTTAGGAACTATATTGTTTAGCATTTTTTTCTAAAAACATATTGGCAACTTAGCCATGACAAAGTTGCATATGTAAATTATTTTTCTCTCTAAAAATTTTAATGCTTCTTGAACGGATCAAAATGGAGTAGTCCCAAGCACAAAATTATGACCCTAACATTGTCGTTAGGAATAATAATAATAATAATATTTTCAAGCATTTTTTATTGTAAATCCATATTACAAAAAGGTCACATGCCTAGATAAATTTAATAGTTCAATACATCCACTAGTAAGGATTCTAGTGAAAAAAGAAACCATATTAAATATTCTAAGGATATGTTCCAAATTAAGCCCCTCATTTTTTAGTTTGCTTAGAAATAAATATGAATATTTAAAAAATGAAGAGGTTCAGCCCTCCAAAACCTTTAGCTTCTTAGCAAGGTATTTTGCTAAAGCATACACTAGAATTCTTTGTGTTGACTATGGGTCTCAATGGAACATGATTCTTATGTAATTTGGATTCATGTATATGTATGATTGAATGGAAGCACTACATAGTAATATCTTTCTTCACGTTTTATTCAAGGGAAGACTTTGGTATCTATTTAGTTATTTCTTTTATTATTTTGGATAGGGGGCCTTCCCTAGTTATTTAATATTTCCCACTATTCATTAAGTGATCACATTTTTTGGTTTTATACTGAACCTTGTGTAGAATAATTATGGTGTTCCCCTTACCAATTTTTAACATGAAGATATCTTTATTTTCCATAAGTTTGGTTGAGGAATATTAAATTAATTGGTAGATGTAAATATACCTCCATGGTACAAATGTAAATATGTAATAGATAAGGATCAATCTATAGTTTATGTGAGTGATTTATATTTCCCTTTTATGTAAGTGTCTAGTACAAGAAATGCACAAGTGTAATGTAAGAATGTAATGTGCAAGAAATGAGCAAGTGTCATGTAAGTTAGAGTGCAAGTTTGTATTGAGAGAATGTGTACACGTGTATTATACTAAGAGTGCATGTAGGAGAATAAGAGTTGTGTAGAAGTGTGCAAGTATTATATAGTGAAGAGAGTGAAGAGTCTAGTATACAAGTGGTAAGATGATAAACCAAAGGTCATGGGAGCTATGATATGGAGAGAAATAGTCAAGTATGTGATGAGTCATATTACTATATCTATATTATGGATATAAAACTCCATATAATGTAACACGAATGAATACGACAAGAGAAAAATAGAAACAATTGATAATAAAGGTTGTATACATATTTTGAGAAATTAATATTGTATGTTTTCTTCATGCATGTTCATAAATTATTTTGGCCATTTACATTCATATTTGATATTAAAAGTGAATGTTATTTTCTTCTTTAAATTGGCCTTGATATATATTAGATTTGCTCATATATATAATTCTACTCTTCATTATTAATATTTTGACCTTTAATATTGTGGCTTATTTACTTTTAGACCTATGATATTTTGAGATATTAAGGCTTAAAATCCAATAGTGGTATCAGAGCCACCACCACTTAATCATATCCATTTTTGATAGATTTAATTTAGAGTCTATCCACTATGGAAGAATAAATATTTGGACTCTTTTTTTAAAGGTCTAGATGCATAGAGATTGAGGGGATAAATATTTAGTCACCCTAAGTTGAATGCTAAGGTCTTTCCACTTGGTTGAAGAAAAACTAGTGAAGAATAGAACTTAGCTAAGATTGATTAAGAGCCAATGTAAGATAAATTTGGATAGTGATAGAGATATTCTACTCATAAGAAAGTTGGACATTGATAGAGAGAGCCAACTAAGAAGAAATTTTGACATTAACAGAGAGATCCAACTCAGAAGAAAGTTGGATGTGAGGGGACATCCATAGTCACCTTGATATTGATATTAGGTTCTCTAGAAAAGAGGAGAATCATATTTTATTTTTAGGTGTGACCTAAGACATTGGAGAAATATTTTAGATATAGGAGTTAGATTCTAGCAAATTGAGAAGCATCAAAGCTTATAGGGATAGATAAGCACTTGAGCTTATAGGGATAGATATTAAGCAATAGTATACAAATATAAGGTTTGTATAGAGAAGTAAAAAAAATAAGCCTCCAAAGATAATATCAAATAAAAGAATATAGAATTTCTAGTTATTCAAAAAACTAGAAATATAAGGCTCGCTGAAGCAATATCAGTCTTGGTCTTGACTTATTAAGAATATTTTGAAGGAAGTATTATCCTACAACAAGTAGAAGAGATCTATCAAAGCATAATCTAGAGTCTCATAGGAGACACTAAGAAAGGTGCATTAAAGCACATTAAGGGTTTATTTGGATGAGCTATCATCCATGTTAGAAGAAGAGGTCTAAGAGGCCAACATTGGAGAAGAGGCCCAAGTGGTCTACATTTCAAAAGAAGCCTGAGTGGTAGCATAGCAGAAGAGGCATAAGTGGATTACATTAGAAGAAGAAGCCTGAGTGATAACATTGAAGAAGAGGCCTAAGAAACTAGTATTGAATAAGAGGCCTAAGCGATCAGTATAGAGGAAGAAGTCTAAGTAACCAACATAGAGGAAGAGGTCAATATTTACTTGGTATGCATAAGAAAATAAAACAACCAAATAACACTAAGGAATTAGCAGATATAAAAATGCTATAAGAGTGTTTTTAAATCCAACATTAGAAAAGGATAAGCAATGCATGCATGCTATCTAGAAATGAACATAGGAATGCTATCTAGTTGTAAGGAATGATATCTAGCAGTAAGGAATGCTATCTAACAGTAAGGAATGCCATCCAATAGTAAGGAATGTTATCCAACAATGAGGAATTCTATTAAAAAATGAGAACACATGAACCCTATTTAGCAACAAGAGCGTTAAGCATTAAAACTAATGTTATCAATATTTTGAGCCATCTAAATCTATGTCATTAATCAAAAAATATATATGGGTGCACAAATATTCTAAGTGAAAGAAAAAAAATGAGAGTAAGAGAGCAACACCATGCTCTATAGTTGAAGTTTTCTAAGTGAGTAGTAGAAATAAACTAAGAAAGCACAAACATGCATCATAGTCCATGTTATATGAAAGAGTAGAAGAGGTAGTACTTCACAGTAAAGGCATTGTAATGAATAATAAGTATTCAAACATGGAGGAGTCCAAGGGAAAACCAAGCATACTTCACAACAAATATCTCAAGTGAACATAACCCTAGACACCAATTTAGTTGATAAGTATCAAGCCAAAATGTGAGGAAGAGAGCACTAAGCCTTGGAAAAATTAAATGTATTCTATTTTGAGAATTGTGCTTAGGTCTAGAAGGAGTGAAGTTACGTAACATCCATACATTACTCATAACAAGCATTCCTATTGGTCTTAAGAATAGTTTCTAAAAGTAAATGTATGTTTAATTACCTTTCATCATTTTATTAATTAGAGGGAATGCAAAGTATTCAATTAGAAACTTTAATTAAGTTAATTAAGGAGATATAAGGTTTTTTACATAAATTTTTGAAATTCATTTATTTCAAATGTTTAATTTTTTGAAGGCTTTTAAATTTTTTAAAGCAATAGAGTGATAAGGATTACTATTAGTTTTAAGTATTTTAAGGTTTGAAAGTTTAATATTTATTTTAAAGCCTTAAAGATTTAATTTTTTAAGATTTGAAAATTTTAAGTTTTTTGAGTGATTTTAGTTTTGAAGATTAATTTTTTAAAGTTATGGGAAGTTAAAAGTTTTTGAGATTTGAGGATTTTAAGATTTGAAGAAATTGAGATTTGAAGTTTTTTTTTTAAGATTTGAAAAGTCAAAATATTTTGAAATTTGAAATTTTACAAATTTAACTTAGTAGGGAGATAAAAGGATTTCTACGTCAAAATTTTAGAAAATTTTAAAGCTTGCAAATTTCATATTTGAGTGTTTATTAAAATTTTGAGATATAAGGCCTCCCACTCTTGCTCTTGCTCTCTAAAACCTCTGAGTGGGAAGCCTCACACTCTTTTCTATTGGTTCTATCCATTAGACCATGTAATTGGTTGTGCTCTCTAGTCATTTTGTGCTATCAGGTCCCGACTAGTGGTTGTTCTACATTTTTGGTAGTAGTGGGATTTTTCCTCTCTAATTTGCATTGGTGGAGTGGATCTATTTCTAGGGTTGTTTCCTGTTAAGGGTTCTTACTTGGGTTACTCTATTTTTATTATGGGTCTAGGTAATTTCCTTGTTTATTCCCATTATAGGTGATGGTAATTCAAAGATGTCCTACCAAACCAAATCCATGAGGGTGATCTTGGACTATTGTATCATTGTGGAGGAACCTGTATGTTGGCCCCTTTGATGGCACTATTATTTGGTGCTTTGTTGCTCTAGTTGAGGATGGTTGGATTTTTTTTTAGGGCTTGTTGCCTGATGTGGTATTTTAGTTGGATTTTTTCATGTTTATTTTGGGTTGGGTATATTCTTAGCTTAATTCCATTATCAAATCCCTACCAGAGATGACCTACCAACCTAAATAAATTGGGGTGATATTGGGATATTGTTTCACTATGGAACAATATGATTTCCCCCCCCCATTGGTTCCTTTGCTTTGGTTGATTTGTTGCTCTACATGTCCCTTGCCACGGTGGTTTGCAAAGAGTGTTTCTTTTCATAGTTGTAGTAGTTTGGTAGTGGATGATCCTAGAGCTCTAAGGTTTTCACCTTTCTTTGGAATTCTTCCCTTTTCCCTATTAGGTGTAGTAGTGGGTGTTTCTAGTTATTTCTATCCTTTGGACCTTGGAGCGGTTGTTCTCCAAAATTTTTTGTGGTGTTGCTTCCTACTTGGCTCTATTTCATTCTATCCTCGATGAGTTTTTAGAGTTTCATATTTCTAGAAGATAGGGTAGATTTCCTCTTTCCAGTTGCATTGAGTCTAGCTAGTTATGACTGTTTGGAGTCACTGATTGGTTTTCAACCCTTTAAAGTGTATTGGTTATCCCTTTTTTGTTGGGGCTTTTGTTGTTCTCTCCTCTAAGCTTCTTAGGCATATTTTTTATTGTTCTTTATTAAGTTTAGAGTCTCAGATGGCTAGTTGGGATGTGACCTATTTTGCTGGGTAAAATAGGGATTTGTTGTTTTCAACGTAGAAGCACTAGGGATGAGTGGATTTTCTTATGGTTTGTGCTTCTAAGTTTGTGTTGGTTCCACTTGTGTTCTTTAATGGTGTCTCCTTCTCTGCTGGGTGTTGTTTTTTTTGCTTTCTCCAATCTCTAGTTGGGTGGATTCTCCAGGTTGGTGATTTTCTAGGTTTCCAAACTGGTATTTCCAGTGGCCTGGTATTTTGAACTAGAGGGATGGTTTCTTCTAGAGTTGGGTGGGATGCATGATCCAAGGGCTTTGTATCAAAATATTTTTTCGTTGGATTCTTGATCTCGTATTTTTTATCCCTTTCATTGAGGTGCAGATTGCTTAGATCTACAGTTTTGGTGAAAGGATCCTTTTTAGGATTTGAGTCAAGAGCCATCAAATACTTGTGGTGATTTTTCTATTGGCTATTGGTTTTTTACCAAAAAAAAGTCTTTGGATGTGGAATTCTCTACATCCTACTATCTATGAGGTTGGGTGAGTGTAAAATATATTTGTAGGATGGTGGTTGTTATGTCCTCCACTAGGTAGAGGGTGTTTTTCTACCCTAGGTGATGTTCGTGGATTCCTTGTAAAGATATAAAGGAGTGCCTGTGCTGGTATAGAAATTCTTTTGGTTTCCCATAAAAAAATTGTTGTGTAAGGTTCACCTTCCATTTGGCAGGATCTGGTTTTTCCTAATGGGAAATGATTTTAAATTTTAAATCTAAGTCCTTTGCAAACTTGAGCATTGTAAGTGGATGCTATTTTTCTCCTTTTGGAGCTATTGTAGAAGGTTGTGGGGCCATTTCAAAACCCTATTTTTTTGGCTTTTAGGTTCTATGTTGGATGATGACATCTTGTATATCTTTGTCTGGGAAGGAATTTTGAGGAGGTGTGATCTACCTTGGAATTTTTAGGATTTTATTTATGGAGATCTCTACCTCAGGATTAATTTGGTGATCCTCTCTTTGGGGTTGTAAAATTGATGCCTGTGATATGCAATTTGGTGTATTTTTTGAAGGTTGGTTTTTTGACTAGATTTAGTTCTCATTTATCTAGTCTTTTGCTCCATGATTGGTTGGGGATCCTTGTTTGGGTTTATTGATTGTAAATATCCTTTTGGAGCTAGTTGTTTAAGGTTGTGGGATCCTCCCAAAGCCCTATTTTAACTAGTTATCAAAAAAATTGGGATATATAAGGTTTACTATTTCAAGGGAATTAAATCATCAAGTTGAATTACTAATTATAATTCAAATATTGGGCCTTGTCACACTGAATGCTTATCCCTTTCCTGGTGATTTCAGTGGCATAAAAGGTCTAAAATTATTATGTCATGGTGGTTATAGGGGTAGACTGCATGAAGAACTATGTGGCGGCTTCTAGGATGGACAAAACATAATATTGTGGTGGTCATAAAATTTAGACAACCTGTTCGGATTTGTGGTGGCTACCGATTCCACTATGTAAATTCAAAAAAAAATTATCATGAAAGAAATTGTTAGAAATGCATTCAATGAGGATAGAGAAGAAATGATGAATAAGAAAATGTTTTATTCTCAAAACTTAATAGATATTTTTAATGGAAAGAATAAAATGACAAATGTTGTAAAAGAAACATTATCTTTATTCCTCAAGGATGCCAAAGATGAAAATTTCACAATACTTATAAGTTATCTTCATGAAAAACATTTTAGAACATGATGAAATTCACAAAACACCATTATATTTTTCCTAGAAGAATACTTAATTACATACTTATCATTTCTTACCTTTGAAATATTTCAAGAAAAAGTTCAAGAGAAGAAATATGACAATTTTGACTCATATAATTTAAATGAAACCTTTGAAATATTTAATGAGGAATAATTGAAATATAGAATGTATTATTTTGATGATTTACTAACCCAGTGTTTAGAAAGTATACCATAAGGTACATTACAACTAAATATGAAAAAAAAAAAATAAGAAGAATAGAAGAAAACTCAAAAGGAAGGATAATTGAAGACATGAATCAAGAGTCAAAGAAGGATCATATACTAAAGATTCAGATAAAGGCCTAAATAAAGTAGATTGAATCAAGAAGCTAAAGAAGAATCTCATGTAGAAGTTCATGAACAATGCAAGATCACTTGAATATTGAAGACAAAGAGAAAGACCAAGATTCAAGACTAAATTATTCAATAACTAGATCATGTAATACGAGGGGTGTTTAAAAATATTACATTTTATGGTATATTTAAATGTATCCGCATGGTAGAAATGTAACTATATAATATATTAATATTGAGTCTATAGTTTAGGTGAATGATTTATATTTTCCTTTTATGTAAGTGTCCATGTGCAAGAAATTGTTGAGTGATATTTTTGTCTGATCACAAGAATATACTCAAAGTCAGGATTCTACTTGGATATCCTCTCTTGCAAGGAAATATTTGTGATTTCCCCAAGGTTTTGTTTAATGTGTTAATCTGCTTGCAATTCTTAGTGAAAAATGTGAAATGCCAAAAGTTAGTTGGATACCTCAGTGTTGCATATGCCTTTTAACAAGGGGCATGTTTTGGTTGAATTGATTTGCAATGATTTTTTTGTTCATGGATTTTATGAGAAAATGTGACGTTATTGATCAAATATTTACTTTGAAATAAAAACATTTGAAATTCAATAAATATTTTATTCTAACCTTTGAAAAATTGTTTTTAATCGATTTTATCTCAAATTGTTAATCAAATTTTATCTCAAATTGTTAAGGCTTGCATTTGATTTTATTTGAAAAAAAATAAAATTTGGAATTTAATAATTAAATATAAACTTTGCAATGTTAAAAATTTGGATTTATTTAATAATTCACCTTAATGAAAAATTGAAATTTATTGAAATTTCAATTTTACTTAAGATGAAACTAAATGATTTTTTTGAAAAATTATGCAAAGTTAGAAATTCAATTATTTAGGGTTTTGATTTTTTATATTTGATGAAAATTTAATAAAAAAAATGCCATGGTTAGAAAAATAAGTAAAATAAAATGAAATAAAAATGTGCAGAACTGAATGGAACAGAAATAGAGAAATATTAATTAACCTTGAATCTACAAAACTGATTCTCTGAAAACTTAAACCTAATCTAATTTGATCTGAATTCACACAATCAAAACTATATTAAGTGCAATATTCTAATGGAAATAAATAATATATTAAAAATAATATATTAAATTCATTAGAAAGACTACCATATGCATGCATAAACCTCACTAAATAAATCAATATATTAAAGTTTTAAACAATAATATTCAGTAAAAACTTTATTTTCAGAAGACCATTGCACTCTGTAGTTACAATGGTGAAATCTTCAATGCATCAATCCGAAGAAATCTTCTTCAATAACTTTTCCAATTCCTTCCTCCAAATAATATTCTACTCAAAAATATTCAAACCCTTCTTCTTGAATAGAAATGGCTATTTATCATTCAAACTATTCCGTTTGTTCAGTTTTATAACAATTTTTGGAAAAAAATCATAATTTTTCTTCATGTGCTTTTATTATTGGCATAATTCATAAATATGTTTAATTTTGAATCATTTTTTATGAACATGTTTATGAAATCAATTTCACAAATATGTTTAATTATATATCTCTACCTTGGGTATTGTGTGTTAAGAAAAAATACTTTCTCCAGAAGTGATTGGTCATTTATTTTGGAATCTATCTCAAACATTAGTGTAGCCAACTATCTCACTATCATTTCATTCTAATGTGGTAATTTGTCCTTGAGGTATTTTCAATCATCTGTAGAACAACATCAATGACATATTTTCCTTCACCGTATCTATGTGAAAAACTTCATAATTTGTGTACATTGTTTACTATAAGGAATGTTATGAAATCAATACCAAATCCCACTGTTAACACACTTTCCACCATAGTAATGAATATCATAAATGAGCTCTTGCTTGAACATGCCCTCTTCAAGAGTACAAAGTTATCAATAATTTAATAAATTTGTTTTCAGCAGACCTTTGATATAAAATGTCCGTCGTGCTTTATTTAACTATTTGATGCTCACTACTTACTGTTCAATATACTATATGAAGGTATTTTAAAATTTTCTTATTTTTTTTATTTCATTCTACTAAATATTTTGTTGTTCCATACATTGAACACATACTCATGCAACCATTGTCTTCATCATAAAATTCACCAATAAATTTGGCAAATCCAACTGTCGTAGTACAAATCATAATAGATACCTTTGCCTATTTAAAAAAAACAACATAATAAAATCCATTGGTGTGCATGATTGTCTTATTTTGTATTTTTGGTACCACGAACAAATAACCTATTGAAAATGGTTCTTGTTGATGCAAATATTTTTGACTAGTGCATTATTTAGATCCTCCACTATTATCCATTCAATGCAATGTGTATATTCTAAACTAGAGACAAAGAGATTTTGATATCTGAACCATTTATTATCATCATGCCAGAAATAATATTATCAAACTTTTCACTCATTGCGATGAGGGAGCTTTTAACACACCTTCCTGCAAATATGGAAAATATCATACTATCTGCACCTTTATACAGTAAAAATATCTATCCATTTTTATCACTCATCCTGATATTTTGCTTCACATTTGATTTTTCAATTTTATCTCTCTTCATTGATTTGGTTCTCCTTTGATTGGTTCTTTCGATTGTGTTTCATGCAACTTCAACTTAGGACCAAATGACTTGTTTGTTACATGCTTTATATGTCATCAGTAATTTTTATATGATTGTAATTTCTTGATGATCATGGCTCTATATAATACATCATCTAGCCCACGTACATGGTCTGGATGAATTTCTACAATGGCTATAAATTTTAACAGCTTTAGGTTTGTATTTGGTACAATCTGAGTATCCGATGAATTACGTGCACATAAAATAGTGTATCCCCAGTGTGCAAGAATAATGGAATGAGTAGATCATCAAGGATTGCAAATTCTAACTATAAACCAATCCTTATCTCAATATCAATCCTACAAGTCACAATTGTACCAAGCATTATAGTATTTTGTAGCCATTACTGTGAAGACAACTTGAACTACTATAGTAAACAAAACTTGATGTCATTTTTTCCGTACAAGATTTATAAATGATGACTTTAATGCATCTACCGATATTTTTTTAAAACTCCTCTACCATAAGGAGCATATTTTCACACTTTTGTAAGAATTTCAATAATTTTCAAGGCTTTGGCTTAAGACTTATTTCATATATGCTTAAATTTTAGAAATAAGGTTATCTTCAGCATATTATTCTATCATTTACTCCACAACACAAAGAAAAATAGCCCTATTTGATGTTGTGATTTTGAAATTAATATCATAACAAAAATTGGTAGTTAATTCAAACATCTGTACTCTGTGGTAATCATCCCTCGTGCATAGGTGATAACCATAAATGATGGGGGAATGAGGAACTTTTAGGGCACCACCTAATAGGGTCCTAACCTACACCACTTATTTCAATATTTTTGTTGAGCTAGAGCACCGTATTGTCTCCGTGGTCATTTGTAAGAAGATAAAATGTTCCACAAGAAGTGTAATCTCACGTGCGCTCGAGAATAATGCGATGGAGGGTTTATCAAAAAAATACATTAACAAATATCACTCTATGGCCCTTGGTGGCACCTTGGTATTCATACCCCACTTTTATTATGCTCCTAGGAATTGTATTCGTGCCTCTGCATTAAAACCTGTACCCATATGTTGACTGTACACATGCACTTTATCCGTAGGTGGCATAGTTTTACCTAAATTTTGTACCATCATTTTTTAGTAACCTACAAAAAACTTCAACATTAGTCCTTCACGTTATAATAACATACTATGTGGGTACAATAATAATTTTTTTATTTTTATTAGTTTATTAAAATTAAATCTTGAAAAATCCCAAAAAAAATTATTAAATAATATTAGAAAAATAAGCTACTAAAAAAAACCTATTAGGAAGAGTCTCATCATAGGATATTAATATATATGGGAGAATTTTTTATTAGGCTTTGACTTTTGGGACCTTCCTAAGCTACATGGACATACATAACACTCAAAATGTGGCGAATTTATCTGTGAAGAATCCTTCCAATGATACCATGACCATAGTAAGCTTTCAAGCATTAAAAATTTATAAACTATCAAACTACAAATTCACATCAACCATCAAAATTTTACATGGATCCCCAAATTTGGGGTAAGTTTTGCAATGGCAAAAACAAATGGTGACTCTCCTGGAAAATTCTCCTACACATTTTGGATAAAGAACCTACTCTAAAATCATAAAACCAAAGATAAAAAAATATAAATCATCCAGTAGTATTCGAGAAGTATGGGGTTAGATAATTTCAACTAAAAATAACTACTCCATTTGCTTCAACTTAGTGTGTGTTTTGTGAATTCATTCTTTATTTTTGATTCAATCAGAACTCAATCACCTATTTTGCAATTAGGCTTTTTAAATATGTCACTCATAAAATTTTCCTCTGCATTGCTCCACTACTATTCAAACATCTATACTTCCAGTGGAGATGACCTTGATCTCTTCTAGACCTCTCTCTACTGCAAACTGGGCGTCTATAGCCCTAGTAGAGACTATGTAAACCACCCATGAATTTTATTGATTTGAATTTTTTTTTTATAAGCATTTGATTGATTTGATTTTTTCTTTTATTTATAAGCATTTTATTGCTTTGAAAATTTCATATGCACCTCTTGGGTTAGAGATCATCTAAGGGTTAATATGGAGTGTGTAAAATTTTTGCCTAATCAACAACCCAGAATGATTTTATCGTCCGAGATTAAAAATAATACTTAAATGCATTGTTATATGTGAAGCTTTAGTAGAATGTTATATTATTTTGGTATCCACTATTTTAATCCATAATCCATGAATAACTACTAAACAATCCAATTTCCTTAGCTTCAATTTCACCTAATTTCAAACAAGTTATTCATATTCCATGACTAAGAAACATTTCCAACAAAGTGACACAAGTTTATTGCAACTACAAAACTATACCACAATCAAGAAAACAAAACCAAAATATGTTGTAAAAGTGAAGAGAAAAAATGGGAACAGAAACCAAAACAAAAAATTTGGCATGGACTTGTATTATTGAAATACAAAAACAAAAACAAATAAATTTTCAAAATGAAAAATAACAAAAATAAACAATTAAGTGATGAAAGTATCTAAAATAGTATATACAAACACAAAATTTTGTACAAGAGATGAATATATACAAGTGATGGATGTGCTTTCTATCTTAGGGCAAGAATTACCCATTGATAGGTAAACAAATACTCTCTCCACTTAGATTCTATAATCTAAATGCATTCTACCAAAGAATATTGGAAATTTGGTAGGGGCGTAACCAAATATTATCAAATTTATTATGATCACCCTTCCTTTCAGGTGCCTTATCCCATAATAAAACCAAATCAGTAATCCTAAAGGCTTTGACCTTTGCTCTCTTATTAAACCACATTTTAAGAACCCCCTAATTCTTACTAAAATTTTGTAGGGCATATTCCCTATTTTCATCTAGACTCATTAAGTGAGTAAGTCTTGCCTATGTTTTATCATCAATTTCAAGATAATATTTCATAAATTGAAGAGTTTGCAATTTTAAATTAGCAGGAAAAATGATATCTTGACCATACACTAAATGATAAGGAGAAGTACCTATAGAATCTTTTGATCTATTTCTATCCACCCATAAATCATATTTCAACTTGTTATGCCAGTCTCTAGGATTCATTTCCAACAATTTCTTAATGATTGACAATAAATTCTTATTAGTAGATTTTGCTAAACCGTTACCTTGTGGGTAATAATTTGAAGAAAAATTTATTCTTACCTTATTGTCATAACCCCATTCTACAAACTAAAGTGAAGTGAAAGTAGAACCATTTTCACAAACAATAGAATATGGCATACTAAATCTAGTAACAATGTGTCCTAAAAATTGAATAACCACTTTAGAGGTACAATTTTTAGTGGGAATGGCTTCAATCCATCTGGTACAATAATATGTGGTGGTTAAAATGTATTTATGGCCAGGTGAATATTTTGGGTTTATAACTCCTACAAAATCTAAACCCCATTGTGCAAATGGTCTAGCCTCAAATATTGGATGTAATGGCATGGTGGCATTTAGTTCTCTGTTGGTGGCAATATGACATGTATGGCAAGAGCGAACATGGGCATGGGTATATTTGAAAATGTGAGGGCAATAGTAACAAGATCTCAAAATTTGATGCGTTGTGGCATTAGATGATCCATGCCCAATCCCATACTTACCATGAAAATCCTTAAGAATTTGCATAGACTCATCCTTACTAAAACATCTAAGGAAAATTCCTTCATAATTTATTTTGTATATCACACTAGCTTTGATTATAAATTTAGAAATTTTTAATAAAATTTCCTTATATTTGCATGGCATTGAAGTGATCACGACACTTACCATTTAAAAAAAATACACATCATTATACCATTCATCAGTGGTGATGCTTTCTATCATGTATTAGTGACACGCAATTTGAGGATAAATTTTAGCTAAAGACTTTGTCAAACCTTATCCTCTAGCAAGCTTCATTGGGTGTATCTCCAAATCAAAATTTTACAAGGTAGCCATCCATTTGCCTCTCCTTTCTCCCAATTTGTTCTACATCAATATTATTTTGATAGCTAGGTCAGGTACTATTGCAAAAATTCTACTGTGCAAAATGTAATGTCTAATCATCATCATAATTTTGAAAAGAGAATATATCTGTTTATCCAAAATGGTGTATTTCAAATATGCATATTTTAGTGATGAAATCAATAAGGCAATAGGATTTTCTGAATTATCTTCGTTCTTTTGAGTTAATACACTAGCAAAAGAATGCTTAGAAGAAAATGAATAAATATAAAAAGGATTTTTGTAATTAGGACTCACAAACATAGGTATAGAAGATATTACATTTTTAACATCCTAAAAAGTAGTTTTAACTTTACCAATCCAATTAATGTTAGCATCATTTTTTAACATATCATTCAATGGTTTGACAATTTCAGCAAAACCTAAAATGAATTTGTTGACAAAATTTATTTTCTCAAAAAATGACCTTAATTATTTCTTGCTACCGGGAAGGGGGATTTTGTGGATAGCTTCTGTTCTTTTAGGATCTATAGAAATTCCATATTTTGAGATGACATGGCCTAAAAGTTTACCTTCAGTTACTCCAAAAATGTATTTCTTGGGATATAGTGAAATGCCATGGTCTCTATATTTTTGAAGAACCTTCCTTAAATTGCTAATGTGGTTAGATTTGTTCTTTGAGAAAATAGGAATGTCATAAACATAAATAACTATTAATTTACCTATAAAATATCTAAATGCATAACCCATAGCTCTCTAAAATGTGGCACTTGCATTTAATAAACCAAAAGGTATTTGCCTATAAGAAAAGGTATCCCACTTCATGGTGAAAGAAGATCTCATTCTGTCTTTCGGGTCAATAAAAATTTGGTTATATCTTGAATAACCATCAATAAAATACATCATCTCAAAACCATTAACCATTTGAAAAATATGATCAATGTAAGGCAAAGGGTAGTTATATTTTTCTAATGCCTTATTGAGATTTCTAAAATCAATACACAAATGGGTTTCACCTATTTTATTCCTAACTGGTACAATGTTTTCTACCCATGTAGAGTGTCTGATTGGAAAAATAATCTTAACATCTAATAATTTCTTAATATATTTTTGTATAAGAGGCTCTACCAATGGGTTAATAGGCCTTTGTTTCTGTCTGAATGGTTTTTAATCTGCCTTTAAATAAATAGTATATGTTATGATGTCTTCATTATAAGTCTTTAAATCCTCATAACTCCATGCTATTACATCAACATAATCCTTAAGTTCCTGTACAATTCCTTCTTTTTCATGATGAATGCAAGATTTTCCTATGAGTACATTATGCGGGTCTTTACTAATCCCAAGATCAATAGAATTATAAGCATCCTTTGGGAGTGAGATTTTATTACAATTTTTGCTTTTATATTCAAATTCAAAAATATTTTCAAGAGAAATAATACCTTCTGGAATAGCATTGAATTTATTTGTTACCTCATGATCCTCGTTTTAATCTTCTTACAAATTCTTGTCCTCATAGATCACCTGATTTTCAAATATGCCAGAATTAGTTACAAAGTTGAAAATGTGCGTATTACTTTCAAATACCTGGAAATTTTTCACATTGTGAGGTATTGAAGGACAGGGTATCAACTTAATTGAGAAATTATTTAGCCTCTTATTATCAATAGTCTTGAGAGTACTTGTTGCGACAACTAAGAAATTAGCAATTTGATTGTTCTTCCTAGATATAATTGAAATATTGAAAGCATGGAATTCATAAATCAAATACCTAGCTCTATTTACTTATTGAATTAGCCTTTTATTGTGACATGTGTATTGGCCTTTCACCTGTTTAACAACCAATTTTGAATCTCCTAGAAATTTCAAATATTTAATTTTTTCTTTAAGGCTAACTGTAAACCAAATATCAAAGCCTCATATTCTACAGTATTACAAGTGCAAGGAAATTGTAATCTATAAGCTACCAGAGACAACTTACCTTTAGGAATAATCAATTCCACACCAAATCCATTACCTTGTTTGGATTTAGATCCATAAAATTTAATCCAAACAACTTTTTCATTATTAATTGTATTAATAGATGGAATTTCATTTTTAGATTCACCTACATCCACTTTTGTTTCCAAAGTATAAACTCCTAACTTAGACTCATTGTAAATAATTTTATTTGTTTTGTTATATTCAGTAATTAAATCCTTGATTCTAGGTTCTCTTTCAATTTTTATTTGGTTAGAAAAACCCTTCCATGGTAGCCACATATGTGAAAAATCTATGGCCATTTATCCATTTAAATTCCTAGACCAATCTCTGCTCAACAATATTCCATACTTATCAGGTATATCTACAACATGAATATCAATATACTATTGTATCATAGGTTTTGAGGTAAGTTGTGTTTAAATTTTCTTAAGCATTACAACCATATTTACTTTAGATTTATCTAGTTGCACAACTATTATGTTAGAAGGAAGGGGTTTTAGACACAATTTTTGATAAATAATGTAAGACATGACATTACAAAATGCTCTTGAATCAACAAGGCAATTGTGTAAATTACTTATTGCAATTATTATGGTCAGGAGGAAAGGAGGAGCTTCTCCTTTGTCCCTTCGTAAGGAATTTTCACATACATGGCTTTCTGAGGTTAATTTTTGCTTTGATCATTGAAAGTCTACATAAAAAATTCTTGCTGATTAGTCAACTTAGCAACATCAAATAAATAAATATTCGCTTTTATTTTCTTTAAATCCTCCACATTATTATATGTAATTTTTTCATGTAGTGACTAAGGTAGATCAAATTTATATGGAGGTATAGGATTTTTACTAGCTTGTGTGTCAGGCAGAATTATGGTGTCATTTGGTGGAATAGAAGAAGTTAATGGAGCTTTAGTCTTACTCCTAACCTTATAATTGTGATTTCATTTTTTAAAATGTATGAAAGCTTGAGCTTCTTCTTCTATATACCCATCATACCCTTCTTCATTTTCTTCATTTGACTCAAATGTTTCAACTATCAGTACTAATTATTTCCCTTTACTAGTGCTACCTTTTTGGGAAAGATATTCCTCAGAAACTACTTCCATGTTATCCATTTATTTTTGTAGAATGTCTAAAACTATTTTGAATTTAGGGCACTCATTATCACTATGTTGTGTCATGGAATTTACCCTATACCAATTGTTTAAATCCAACTTTTAAAGATTAACAATAGTTTTGGTTTGATTGGAACTGGTGGTAGCATTATTTTGATTAACAATGGGATTAGGTACTCCTCCATTGTTTGGATGAGTATTCCATTGTTTTCTCTAAAAACTAAAATTTCTATTTTGATGAGAATTTTGAGGTAATTATTTTTGCATTTGAACCATGTCACTACTAGGTGTTTGAAAAACCCTTTGTAGATATTTTACTTGAGAATTAGGTTCAATAGTTTGATTGGTTGTGTTAATTGTAGTGATAGTGGGATTTTGAAAATTTTTTAAACTTTGATTTTGGACACCGTATGGAAATGCTTTATTATTTTGATGAAATGTTGACACATTTGGAGAAGGTATTGTATTAAATAATGTAGGCATGGTTTGAGCATTTTTTTCAGCCATTTTAAGAGTGGTGAATTTATTTTCTAAATATTGTGGAGTGGTAGGATAAGTGGATGTGATAGGTGTATTGTGTAGCAAATTGAATTTATTGAATGACATGGCATTCAAAATAGTAATTTATTGTGACAAAGCTTCATTGATCATAGGCACTTGGTTATAATCACCTGGTTGTCCTATGGAAGGTAATTGTCCTATCCTAAAACCTTGTGGTATCAAATATTGTTCTACAATCAAAGCCTCACTATATGTCATGGGAAGTGTAGTGATTTGAGGAACTCTCTCTATAAACATAGATGTTAAAGGGTCCAATGCCCTAAAGTACATATATATGGAAACATATTCCTGAAAATGAGTATTGAAAACTCTCAGACGTTTATTAGGCTCTCTCTTAGCTAAAGCAAACTGATGATAGATTACAATATGATCTATGGGTAGCCTAAATTGATTCACAAAAGTTTTTTCCAATTGGGCCCAAGACATAATGGAATTGGTAGGAAAACTAATGTACCAATCATATGCCATTTCATCTAAAGTAAGTGGAAACATTATGCAAGAAACATCCTCATGTTCAAATTGCAACATAATCATTGTATCCTTGTAAGATTGAATATGTTATTCACCAATTATAATTCCATCATATTTATATTTAGGTAAATACCTTTATGTGTTTTTTAGAATGTCATAGGCTGCTCTAGCAATGTTTAAAGGATTACTATGAGCACCCAACAAGATTGCATTTCCTACCATTGGAACTTGTTGAGAAGCAACACACCCCCACTGAAAAAAATGAAATTCCATCCTTTGAAAATATTTAGCTTTCATTTTGCCGTAGGGACCCTCTTGATGTTTTTCAGGTTTTTATTCCAAATTGTGCTTGCCTCCTTCTTCTTCAAGTTTTGCATATACCAAAGTATCTAAGTGGGCTTGCATATGGCTTTGATTTCAATTTAGAATTCATTTGTTTAAAATGTTAGAGTCATTCTGAGTAAAGAAGATCTTTCACTAATATGTAAAAAAATGCAGAATACAGATGAACAAAATCATTGGAGTCAACCTACAATTTCTGGAAAATTTGCAAAGTGGAAGTAACTTGAGAAAACGTCGCGATTTCGTGACACATTCCATTTTTGGAAAAGTCACGATTTCACGACATATTCCATTTTCAACGATTTCAGACATTTTTGGAAACGTCACGATTTCGCGACATATTTGGATTCGAAGAGCCAAGTGAGAAAAACGTCGCGATATCGCGACAAGTTTTAACTGGGAGCAAGTCTTATGGAAAACGTCACGATATCGCGACACATTTTGGTTGGATGCAAACTTCAAGGAAAACGTCGCGATTTTGCGATAGGTTTTAAGAGGAGGCAAAGCTTGAGGCAAACGTCGCGATTTCGTGACCTGTTCCATTTTTGGATGACGTAAGCTTGAAAGAAATGAAGTAAATAGAATGTCGCGATATCACGACACATTTGAAAAAAGAACATTCTTTGAGAAACTCAAGGAAATGTCATGATTTTGTGACAAGTTTTAAGAGGAGCCAAGTGAGGCAAATGTCGTGAAATCATGATGCATTTGGTTGAAAGAGCCAAGCGATGGAAACGTCGTGAAATCGTGACGCATTTGGTTGAAAGAGCCAAGGGATAGAAACGTCGTGAAATCACGACGCATTTGGTTGAAAGAGCCAAGGCATAGAAGTGTCACGAAATCACAATGCATTTGGTCGAAGGACCCAAGGCATAGAAGCATCACAATTTCGTGATGCATTTGGTAAGGGGAGCCAAGGGATAGAGACGTCACGAAATCACGACGCATTTGGTAAAGGGAGCCAAGCGATAGAAACGTCGCAAAATCACGACGCATTTGGTTGAAAGAGCCAAGGGATAGAAACGTCGTGAAATCATGACGCATTTGGTTAAAAGAGCCAAGAAAGAAACATCGAAATCGCGATGCATTTGGTAAAGGAGCCAAGGGATAGAAACGTCATGAAATCACGATGCATTTGGTAAAGAACCAAAGCATGAAACGTCACGATTTCACGACGTATTTTGACTAAAAGGACCAAGTGATAAAAGTGTCATGATTTCACGATGTATTTCCACTAAAAGGACCAAGTGATAAAAGGGTCATGATTTCGTGACATGTTTTGGTAAAAAGAGCCGCGTAATGGAAACATCGAGATATCGCGACATATTCTGGTTAGAAGCCAAACTTGAAAAGAGCATTCAATTTTCGTGATGTGTTTCATTTGAAAGAGCTAAGTAAAGAAATGTCACGATATCGCGACAAGTTTTAGTTGAAAGCAAAGCTTGTAGAAAACGTCGCGATATCATGACATATTTGGAAAGAAGTTTCGAGTGTAGAAAATGTCGTGATATCGTGACGTTTTTTGGACTAAAAAGAGCCAAGTATGGAAAACTTCACGATTTTGCGACGAAGAAGTTAAAATGGAAGAAAAGTGAAGGAAAACGTCGTGATTTCGTGACACGTCGCGATTTCATGACAGACAAGTTTGGAAAAGGAAAAGTGAAGGGAGACGTCGCGATATCGCGACATGTCCCATTTTTGGACCTGTCTCGATTTCGTGACGCCATGAGCTGGGAAGAAGGAACCAAGCCGACAAGGTAATAAAAATTAGGGTTTAATTTAATAATATTAAAATGCTAATCCTAGTTTTGTCTTTTGCAGAAAGCCATCTGGCAGTTGCATACTAGCGGAAGTAATGGCGAAAAGGACAAAAATAAGTGTGGATCAAGCGAAGGCCGTCAGATGGAAATGTGAGATGCCGAGAATTTTTGGTCCATCTAGATTTTATAGATCTGGCCGCAAAGAGACTTTACGGTGACTAAGCAACTGCCTCATTTAATGGAATATGTCGAAAATTGACCAGAAAATGAAAATATCTACACACAGTTACCGAAATTTGCCGATGGATGCATTTAACAGGAGAATTTATGGTGAAAGTAATGGCGTGCAGAGAATTTCAACTCAGAGGTGGCTCTACGAAGATAAAATGTCAGAGAAACCAATGACTCATCCGAATTTCTCTGAGGAATTAATGAGACGCTCCCGACAGATGCACCAGAAAGATGAAGATACCTTCACATGCAGTGCCCATTTATGGAATATATCGGTGACCGACTAGAAAACGAAGATATTTACTTGCAGTTACAGATGGATGAGAATAATATCAGATCATGCCTTCTCCATTTATGGCAAGTAACTGCACTAAGATTTGCGAGAATGGTTAGGTTTTATCGAAACTCTATTTTTAAAAGGCCTTATATTGTAAAACCTGGGTAGTAGAGTTTAAGTGATAAGATTTAGGGTTTTGGAAGAAGATATTTCTGAAAAGATCAGGGTTTGTCCTGAGTCTATATATACTTCTTTCGGATGTAAATTCAAGAGGTGAAAACTTAGAATAAAAAGCTATTGGAGCAATTTCCTGCAAATCTTGTTTGAATGCTTTGTTATGGACCTGGAGTTGGTGTAGTTTTCATTTTCTGTGATAGCATGGCCAAGAGCCTAATCTCTTTCAGACTACGATAAGTTCATCTTCTTTTGTTTTCATTTCATTAAGGTTTATTTAATTTATGTTGTAGATCTGTGTTATCAAAGATTGGGTATGCTACTAGGCTTCATTCTTTTTATTGTATGCTAGGGAAAATTATAGATTTAAGGTTTCAAGCCTGTTCTAATTGCTCTGTCCTCACTATGCGAGCTAAGCTGCTGGTGAGAGATACCAATTTCAACTGACTTTCCTTTTGTTTGTGATTTTCTTTCAGATCTATTTTGTCTCTGTCTTATGCTCTTAGTGGAAGGTGATCTTAGAAAGCTGGACACTTTCCTCTTTGATTTGTTCTATTGTGAAGCTAACTGGTATAACTAAAATTGGTAGTTGTGGTTTTGCAGCTAAGTTAGGTAAACTTCTCTTTCTGCCCTACTCTACTTTCTCTGTTCCACCCATTTGAATGATCCATTTTTATCTTCTTTAGAATTTGTCTTTTATTTAAATCTGCTAAAACATAAAGAGCTAGATCAAAGAACTGATTGTAAATTTGAGTGTCCACAAAGATAACCAATTCCAAAAACATTACTGAACTAAAGTCCAGAACCCGTTGTAAGGTAACAGACAGTTCGCTTGAAACTATTCTAGAAGCGAAAAAGAGTGAATAGACATTCGACCCAACTCTGTAACTCACACCTTGGATATCCAGCAAGATCCTAAAGTGAGTGGGATTTATCCCTTATAAGTGTTATCAGAGTTTCATGCTCATTCTTCACAGGGTGTGTATAAAAGTCGAACCAACATTTAAAATTGGTGCTAGAAGGAGGGCCTAAAAGTTCAGTAGTTTGTTAAGGATTGTAAGGTTGTAAGTCTTTGGTGAAAAAGTTGGATTCTAATTATAGAGTAACAAGGTCCCACTCCGAGCTGGAGAGCTCCTTGTGCCTGAGTTAGAAACCCCAAGAAGAAGCAGCCTCAGAAGGGCCAAGTCCTTGTCTGAAATAGTTTTGTCACCACTTGTAGTTACTCCAACTACAACTGAAAGTATCATCGTCAATCAAGTAGTAATGGCAAACTGGTTGGGTTCCACTACCTTAAATATCCTAGGTGTAGCCCATGACCTACCCAGAAATCCTGAGAGACAATAGAAGAACACCTAGTAGCATTCAAAAATGCTCTAAAATTGTTAAATGTACAGCATGAAGATGTGGCTTGCAGATTGTTCCCGTTCACTCTCCAGGAGGGAGCATACGACTGGTTTTTGAATCTCACTAACGATTCTATTACCAGTTGGAATGACTTGGAAAAGGTTTTTGTATCGCAGTTTGGTGAAGTGATAGATCCCAGTGTATTATATCAACAATTTTCTGGTATTAAAAGAGAAATAAATGAATCTGTCAGGATCTTACAATGTCAAGTTTCAGAAGGCTTATGGCAGATTGACGAGTTATTATGTGCCAAATGCGAGACCTGGCATTAGAAATTTTTAGGAATTCTCTAGATCCAATGACCTCTATTTTCTTGAAAAGAGATGCCTCTGTTACTAATATAACGAAGGCTTATAAAGAAGCTCTAGTTCTTGAAAGGCAATTGGGACCTCAACCTTTGAATGTTCCGCAAGTCCCCTTTGTCACACAAAGTACCCCTATCTTCAATCCCATCCCACATCAGATGATATTGCCAATACGTCAAACCCCCACCGTTAGGAAATCCATTGGCTCTAACACCTACTGAAAATGTATAGAATCCAGGTAAAGAAGGCGATAACACAAGAGTCGAGGAAGTGTCAAAAATAGTCCAAAAGTTGGCAAATGACTTTTTAAGTTTTAAAAGGCAGGTTTCTACTGGGGAGAACTCAAACAGGTTTTCTTATCAGCGAAATAGATTCACTCGGCCCCCATACAAACCCAATAAGGATTATAAAGGTAAAGGGCATGATGTAAATATTTGTGACTTGGCTTTGCCTAACTGGTGCAGGATACATGCTACTTCTCAGCACGGGGAATTGGATTGTTTGGAATTCCGTAACGCCTTTGAAGCTTTATCTGGTGAGTTGATTTCTCTTGAACATCAAAGAAATGCGGATGGCCCAAGTTCATCCAGCCATAGTGCAGCTATGGTCTTAGATTCTTTCACTTTTCTAGGTGAGTCTGAGAATGTAGTGGAGATGCCTATGGATGAGGTGCAGGCTTTTCAACAATACAGGAGGGACAACTACAACCTCAGAAATAGAAATTCGGAGCCCAACACTACATCTACCCCTCCGGACAACTCCCACAATGTTCCTCCAGATCCATCTTCAAGCAATAACCCATCTCCACCCAAGGGAGGAAATCCGAGAGGACCCAGATGCATTTGTCCCTCCACTCAATAAGGGATATAATATAGTGGAGGACATGAAGAAGATCAAAGCTAACATCACTCTCCATGAGTTGGCTCAAATTTCGGAACAGAGGGATAACTTGATTAAAACATACTCTGGGCCTACTACCAAACCTTTGGAAAAGGGAAAGAAGATGGCAAATGCAAATGTGGCCATGTATAAAGAGAAGACTGAAGTTTCGCCTTTTCTACTGATTGTTCGTATATTTGGGAAAAACTTACACAACTTCTGGTAGATTCGGGTGCTTCGACCAATGTTATGCCTTTGGCCATTTGTCAACAGTTGGGTTTGACCCCAATGAAGTCTGAAAGAAGAGTTGTCCAATTGGATAAATTTGAGGTTAAAGTAGTGGGTGAACTTCAAAATATTCATATTCAGCTAGCATCTGAGCCAAGGGCACAACACAAAATTGAAATTCAGGTGGTAGATATTCCTGTGGGGTACGGGATGCTTCTGAGCAGAGATTGGTCAAAATCTTTGAATGGATACTTGGCAACTGATTTTTCACATATGTGGTTGCCGTGGAAAGGAGTTGCAAACCAATTAAGGGTTGAAAGAGAACCTAGATACAAACATACGATCACTGAATATAATGCAGAAAATGAGACTGTAAATATTGTTGATGTAGATATTGGGGTTTATAATTTAACAACGGGACAAAATGAGAAGCTTAGTAAAGCTCATCTTGTTCATAATAATGAAGTTTGGACGCTTCATGTGGATGGGGCTAAATCTAAACAGGGTTCTAGTACGGGGGCAGTTCTTAAAGGACCTGAGAGTCAGACATATTTTATGTCTTATCGCCTACAGTTCCCTTGCACAAATAATTTAGCAGAGTATGAAGCATTGGTGCTAGGATTGAAATTTGCTTTGGACAGAGGTGTAAGAAATATCCAAGTTTTTATAGATTCAGAGTTGGTGGCTAATCAAGTTAAAGGTAAATTTCAGTGCAAAGCATCCTACTTAAAAGGATACAAACACCGAGCGTGGGATCTCATGGAAGATTTTGATGCTTTTAATTTAACGCACATACCTAGAGAGCAGAATTCACGTGCAGATGTCTTAGCTTCATCAACCGCAAGTCTGAAGCCACTGGAAGAGTTCAAATGGAACAAATTTTTGATCGAGTTAGTCCCTTGTCCTTCGGTCCCAAATAATGTAGATAATTTTTAGGTTTTCTCTGATGACCAGCAGATTATAAACTTTTTATAGAGTACCAATGCGTTTGAAAATGCTATAATCGATGATGGTCAAAGGGATACTTTGCTGGAATAGTTAGACGATGAAAGGGGAATAATAAGGTTGAAAGATAACAAAATTCCGAAAGGGATGGTGGAACTGGAGTGGCTGTTTGATGTTGACCAAATTAAGCAAAAGGTGAGTTCTGGGGATTCTATTGGTGTAACAAACAGTGAGACTGAGAACCTGAATGTGGGGACTGAAGAAGATCCCAGGCACCTTAAGTTGGCAAAAACTTGTGACCCTGAAATAAAAAGAAATATGATTGAATTTCTTCACAGGTCCAAGGATGTTATGGCCTGGTCTTACAAAGACTTAAAGGTTTTTGATCCGAAAGTTTACACCCATGTAATACCTTTAAAAGAGTTCTGCAAACCCTTTCGGCAGAAACAGAGGCATGTCAACGCTTTGCTAGAGCCCCTCATCAAGAAGGAGGTGGAAAAATTATTGAGTGCCGCCATTATTTTTCCCATTAGGCATTCTACTTGGGTGGCCAATTTGGTGCCGGTCAGAAAGAAAAATGGAGAGATCCGCTTGTGTGTGGATTTTAGAAACTTGAACAAGGCATCTGAGAAAGATAATTATCCTCTGCCTTCCATGGATGAGGTGCTACAAATTGTGAATGGTTCGGAAATGATGTCTTTCTTAGACGGATTCTCAGGGTATAATCAGATACTAGTTGAGAAGGAAGACAGGATGAAAACTGCCTTCACAACCAAGTGGGGAACTTTCGCCTACAAAAGAATGTCATTTGGATTGACTAATGTCGGAGCTACTTTTCAACGTGCAATGGATCATGCTTTCAAAGGCCTTATGGGTAAGTGCATTGTTGTCTACATGGATGACTTGACAGTTTTCTCTAAATCTCGGTTTGACCACGTAAAGCATTTGGAATCTGTCTTCAACAAATGCAGAGAGTTTGGCATTTCTTTGAACCCGAAGAAGTGTGTTTTTGGTGTAACTGAAGGAAAGCTCCTTGGACACTTGATCACCAAAGATGGCATTTCCATGGATCCTGACAGAGTTGAAGCCATATCCGGGATACCCTTTCCCAACTCTAAGAAAGAGTTAAGATCCTTTTTTGGGAAAATTAATTTTGTCAAAAAATTCATCTCCGGCTTCGCAGAAATAGTCAAGCCACTGAATGACATGCTGAAGGAAACTGCTAAGATCGTTTGGACAACAGAAGCCAAAACAGCATTCCAGGAGATCAAATCTGCCATCCAACAAGCTCCGAGTGCTGGTGAGCCCAGACTTCAGTACAAATTTTTATTTGTACTCTTTTTCTTCTGAACACACACTTGCTACGGTTTTGACCCAACGAAGAGAAACAGGGGAGCATCCGATTGCCTTCAAGAGTACCAACTTAAAGGGGGCTGAGCTCAAATACTCTCGCTTGGATAAGCAAGCCTATGCCTTAGTAAGAGCAGTTAAGCAATTCAGGCACTACATACTAAGAAGCAAAGTCCATGCTATAGTTCCTGATCCAGCTGTCAAATACTTGTTAAGCCAGGACGAATTGGGTGAACTGAGAGGTAATTGGGTTACAAGACTGCAGGAATACGACTTAGAAATTTGGCCTGCAAAATTAATCAGAGGACTTGGGTTGTCTCGACATATTGCTGAAGTACCTGTACAAGGAGAAATTAATCAGCTGGATTCTGGATTCGATGATTGGTATGGAGATATCATTCATTTGCTGCAATTTGGAATTTGCCCATCTCACCCGAATAGAACCCGAGAGAAGAGCACTAAAGTTGAAATCTGCTCATTTTCTTGCTCAAAGGAGGTAACTTGTATAGAGAAAATTATGCTGGCATATTCTTAAGATGCATTTCTTAGAATGAAGTCAATGAGGTGATGTCCAGTTTTCATGAGAAGTTAGGGGCCGGGCATTCCTCAGGTTCTGCTACTGCACACAAGATATTGAGAGCAGGCTATTATTGGCCTACATTGTTTAAAGATGCACATCAGCATGTGAGAACTTGCCATCAGTGTCAGACTTTTGCATCCAAAGAGGCTAATCGAGCTCTACCATTGCAGCCTATTGTAATAAACAAACCTTTTATGCAATGGGGACTTGACTTTGTGGGTGTGATAAACCCAAATTCATCAGCAGGGCATAAGTATGTTCTAACGACCATCGATTATTGCACAAGATGGGTTGAAGCAGCGGCCACCATGAGGAGTACAACCCATGAGGTGATCGAATTTCTAGAGTCAAATATCATAACCAGGTTTGGAGTTCCTTTGAATTTGGTGTGCGACAACGGGCCAGCCTTTCAATCATTAGAGTTTGCAGAGTGGGCATACCAGATGGGGATAGTCATCAGATTTGCATCCAACTATTACCCCTAGGGTAATGGACTAGCTGAGTCCACAAATAAGAATTTGATGAATGCCATTAAGAAGTCTGCTGAGACAAACCCGGACAATGGCACACATTATTGAAATATGCACTTTGGGCTGACAGGATAAGACATAAAGTAGCTCTTAAGACTTCCCCATTTGCTTTGTTGTATGGTATTCAGCCCATTGTTCCTATTTCTTTGAAATTGCCCACTTATCAATTTGTTTTAGACTATTTTGAGGATCAAGCGGATGCAGAGGCTCGTATTTTGGATTTAACTAATTTGCGGGATGAACGACTTCAAGCCCTGGAACATTTCAGTCGGCACCAAGAAACAGTCAAGCACTGGTTTGACAAAAGAGCCAGAGTGAAGGCCTTCAGACTCGTAGACCTGGTGCTTCTATGGGACAAAGCCCATGAAAAGAAAGGTAAACACACAAAGTTGCAGCCGCTATGGATAGGGCCATACCAGATTTCCGAGATCCTAGGTAATAATGCATTTCATCTACAGGACCTTGAGGGTAATTTTTTGAACCTTCCTGTTAATGGTCAATACCTAAAGCATTATTTCTCAGTTGTTCCATCCAATACATCGTTTGAATAAATCACAAAGACGTTGTAACATGTGTATATATTGTAAATAAGCTTTGAAGTAGTTTGTTTTTATTTTATTTTGTTTGTTTTTAAAGTTCTGTGTTTTATCCTTTGGGGTCTGTACAAATTTCTTTTAGCTTTTAAAAATTCTATTTTTTTTAAGTTTTGCCTAGGCGACAAAGAAAGAATCGACCTTTAAAAATTGTTTTTATTTTGAGTTCAAAATCCTGTGTTCATTTTGTTTTATTCTAATTAAGAGATAGTCTGCTTAAATTGAACAGTGGAACTATTTTGTTATTCAGAACAACAGTAGAAAGATAATTGGATTTTGTGTCTTGCTTGCCACAATTATTTTAATTATAAAGAAACTACTATATTGTTTGGCTGAAGAACTCCCAGGGAATCCAAGAAAAGTTGGTCGTAAGAGGGGACTCTGATTCGTGAAATTATTTAAGTGTCCATAGAGGCTATCGGTACCCAGGCTTTCCAGATCGATGAAGAATAAAAAAAAAATTGTTTTTAGCAAGGCTTTCCAGATTTCGGTATATTTCAAAAGAGAGAGAGAAGGTGAAAATTGAGCAGGGCAACATAAAACTGGCACTCTTTTCTATACAAAAAAAAAAAAGAGGAAAGAAGAAGTTATGTAATGAAAGAGATAGCCAAGGCTCCAGAAGATGTTTTCTTTTACCAAGTTGTAGATACCACCTCATAGTTGTGGATCAGGGTCGTGAAAATCTAAAGAGTAACTCTGTCGGGGTTGTAAAAGGCTAAACTAGTAAACAGAGCCCTACTCGGTTTCCCCTTTCACAATCTAGAAAAGCTGATCAATCCGAAGTAAAACATTTGAAGGCCCAGTCATCCTTGAAGAAAGTTATACGCTTATAATTGCACATCAGAAATCTTCCTTAAGTGATTCAACCTAGTATGTCCTTGGGAAATTTTAACAACTATCAGGTAGTAGTTAAATTATTTTGAAGAATATTTGTGGCAAAGCATGGTACATGGTCTATATTGTTTTGAAACTAGAGTCCTGGATTCTAAAATAGTGCTACTATTTTCCCCGTAGATATCGCCATTTGTTGAGAAGCAACACACCCCCACTAAAAAAATGAAATTCCATCCTTTGAAAATATTTAGTTTTCATTTTGCCGTAGGGACCCTCTTGATGTTTTTCAGGTTTTTATTCCAAATTTTGCTTGCCTCCTTCTTCTTCAAGTTTTGCATATACCAAAGTATCTAAGTAGGCTTGCATATGGCTTTGATTTCAATTTAGAATTCATTTGTTTAAAATGTTAGAATCATTATGAGTAAAGAAGATCTTTCACTAATATGTAAAAAATGCAGAATACAGATGAATAAATTCATTGGAGTCAACCTACAATTTTTGAAAAATTTGCAAAGTGGAAGTAACTTGAGAAAACGTCGCGATTTCATGACATATTCCATTTTTGGAAAAGTCACGATTTCGTGACATATTCCATTTTTGAAAACGTCGCGATTTCGCGACATATTTGGATTCGAAGAGCCGAGTGAGAAAAACGTCGCGATATCGCGACAGGTTTTAACTGGGAGCAAGTCTTATGGAAAACGTCGTGATATCGCGACACATTTTGGTTGGATGCAAACTTCAAGGAAAACGTCACGATTTCATGACATGTTTTAAGAGGCAAATCTTGAGGCAAACGTCATGATTTCGTGACTTGTTCCATTTTTGGACTAAGCTTAAGAAATGACAAACAAAAATAAAACATCATGAAATAGCACATTGGTTGAAAGACTCAAGCGATGGAACATCGCGAAATCGTGACACATTTGGTTGAAAGAGCCAAGGCATAGAAACGTCATGAAATCGTGACGCATTTGGTTGAAAGAGCCTAAGGATAGAAGCATCGCGAAATCATGACGCATTTGGTTGAAAGAGCCAAGTGATAGAAGCATCAAAATCATGACGCATTTGTGTAAAGGAGCCAAGGGATAGAAACGTCATGAAATCATGATGCATTTGGTTGAAAGAGCCAAGGGATAGAAACGTCGTGAAATCATGATGCATTTGGTTAAAGAGCCAAGCGATAGAAACGTCGCGAAATCACGACGCATTTGTGTAAAAGAAAACGAAAAAAAGAAAAACGAAACATTTGGAAAAAGAAAAACATGACACAAGAAAAGACCAAGAAAAAAAAACGAACCAAGTCCGAATGCGAGAAAAAAGAGAATCAAATCGGACGATGCGAGTAGAAACGTCACGATATCATGACATATTTGGAAAGAAGTGCCGAGTGTAGAAAACGTCACGATTTCGCGACGTGTTTTGAACTAAAAAGAGCCAAGTATGGAAAACGTCGTGATTTCGTGACATGTCATGATTTCACGATGCGAAAGTTTGGAAAAGGAAAAGTGAAGGAAAACATCGCGATTTCGTGACACGTCGTGATTTCGCGACAAAGAAGTTTGGAAAAGGAAAAGTGAAGGGAGACGTCGCGATATCGTGACATGTCCCATTTTTGGACCTGTCTCGATTTCGCGACGCCATGAGCTGGGAAGAAGGAACCAAGCCGACAAGGTAATAAAAATTAGGGTTTAATTTAATAATATTAAAATGCTAATCCTGGTTTTGTCTTTTGTAGAAAGCCATCTGGCAGTTGCATACTAGCAGAAGTAATGGCGAAAAGGACAAAAATAAGCGCGGATCAAGCGAAGGCCATCAGATGGAAATGTGAGATGCCGAGAATTTTTGGTCCATCCAGATTTTATAGATCTGGCCACAAAGAGACTTTACGGTGACTAAGCAGCTGCCCATTTAATGGAATATGTCAGAAATTGACCGAAAAATGAAAATATCTACACACAGTTACCGGAATTTGCCGATGGACGCATTTAACAGGAGAATTTATGGTGAAAGTAATGGCATGCGAAGAATTTCAACTCAGAGGCGGCTCTGCGAAGATAAAATGTCAGAGAAACCAGTGACTCATCCGAATTTCTCTGAGGAATTAATGAGACGCTCTCGGTAGATGCACCAGAAAGATGAAGATACCTTCACACGTAGTGCCCATTTATGGAATATATCGGCGACCGACCAAAAAATGAAGATATTTACTTGCAGTTACAGATGGATGAGAATAATATCAGATCATGCCTTCTCCATTTATGGCAAGTAACCGCACTAAGATTTGCAGAATGGTTAGGTTTTATCGAAACTCTATTTTAAAAGGCCTTATATTGTAAAACCTGGGTAGTAGAGTTTAAGTGATAAGATTTAGGGTTTTGGAAGAAGATATTTTTGAAAAGATCAGGGTTTGTCCTGAGTCTATATATACTTCTTTCGGATGTAAATTCTAGAGGCGAAAACTTAGAATAAAAAGCTATTGGAGCAATTTCCTGCAAATCTTGTTTGAATGCTTTGTTCTGGACCTGGAGTTGGTGTATTTTCATTTTCTGTGATAGCATGGCCAGGAGCCTAATCTCTTTCAGATTGTGATAAGTTCATCTTCTTTTGTTTTCATTTCATTAAGGTTTATTTAATTTATGTTGTAGATCTGTGTTATCAAAGATTGGGTATGCTACTAGGCTTCATTCTTTTTATTGTATGCTAGGGAAAATTTTAGATTTAAGGTTTCAGGCCTGTTCTAATTGCTCTGTCCTCACTTGTGCGAGCTAAGCTCGTTGGTGAGAGATACCAATTTCAACTGACTTTCCTTCTGTTTGTGATTTTCTTTCAGATCTGTTTTGTCTCTGTCTTATGCTCTTAGTGGAAGGTGATCTTAGAAAGCTGGACACTTTCCTCTTTGATTTGTTCTATTGTGAAGCTAACTGGTATAACTAAAATTGGTAGTTGTGTTTTTGCAGCTAAGTTAGGTAAACTTCTCTTTCTGCCCTACTCTACTTTCTCTGTTCCACCGATTGAATGATCCATTTTTATTTTCTTTAGAATTTGTCTTTTATTTAAATCTGCTAAAACATAAAGAGCTAGATCAAAGAACTGATTGTAAATCTGAGTGTCCACAAAGATAACCAATTCCAAAAACATTACTGAACTAAAGTCTAGAACCCGTTGTAAGGTAACAGACAGTCCGCTTGAAACTATTCTAGAAGCGAAAAAGAGTGAATAGACATTCGACCCAACTCTGTAACTCACACCTTGGATATCCAGCAAGATCCTAAAGTGAGTGGGATTTATCCCTTATAAGTGTTATCGAGTTTCATGCTCATTCTTCACAGGGTGTGTATAAAATTCGAACCAATAGAACTACTGGTGGGGGAACAAATGGGATGATGGGTATCGATTAACTACTACTAGGTGGAATAAAAATCATCCGACTCATAGACCTTCTGATCCTATTTTTAGGAGAAATACTATGAAAAATAGTATCTTTAGAAGCCTTAGATATTGTAATTAAGATTTTCGGTTTCAGTTTTGATAATAAAAACAAGTGTTTAAAGATATTGAAATAAAATTACTTTCATTTTTCAAAATTTTAACTGATAAATCATCATAATCATTAAAAATGAATCAATTAAACAATAAAAATAAGGAATATTCTTAATTTGTAAAAATTTAGAATCAATGCATCATGAATTAGAGAATTTCCAACAATAAATATGAACACCTGTAAATTAAATCTATTACCTTCAAGTGGGCCCTCCTCCTAGAACCAATTTTGTTGAGTGATATTTTTGTCCGATAACAAGAATATACTCATAGTCAAGATTCTACCCGGATATCCTCTCTTGTAAGGAAATATTTATGATTTCCCCAAGGTTCTATTTAATGTGTTAATCTGCTTGCAATGCTTAGTGAAAAATATGAAATACCAAAATCTAGTTGGATACCTTAGTGTTGCATATGCTTGTTAACAAAGGGCCTATTTTGGTTGAATTGATTTGCAATGATTTTGTTGTTCATGGATTTTATGAGAAAATGTGAAATTATTGATCAAATATTTACTTTGAAATAACAACCTTTGAAATTTAATAAATATTTGATTTTAACCTTTGAAAATTTGATTTTAATTGATTTTATCTCAAATTGTTAATCAAAATTTATCTCAAATTGTTAATCAAATTTTATCTCAAATTGTATTTATCCCAATTTGTTAATCAAATTTTATCTCAAATTGTTAAGGTTTGCATTTGATTTTATTTGAGAAAAAATAAAATTTGAAATGAAATAATTAAATCTAAACTTTGCAATGTTAAAACTTTAGATTTATTTAGTCATTCACCTTAATGAAAAATTGAAATTTATTGAAATTTCAATTTTACATAAAATGAAACTAAATGATTTTTTTGAAAAACTATGCAAAGTTAGAAATTCAATTATTTAGGGTTTTGATTTTTTATATTTTATGAAAATTTAATAAAAAAAAAGCCTAGGGTTAGAAAAACAAATAAAATAAAAATAAAAATGTTCAGAACTAAATGGAACAGAAACAAAGAAATATTAATTAACCTTAATCTAATTTGATCTTAAACCTTAAATATAATCTAATTTGATCTTGATTCACACAATCAAAACTAGATTAAGTGCAATATTCTAATGAAAATAAATAATATATTAAATTAATTAGAAAGGCTACCATCCGCATGCATAAAACTCACTAAAGAAATCAATATATTAAAGTTTTAAACAAAAATATTCAATAAAAACTTTATTTTCAGAAAACCTTGCACTCTGTAGTTACAATGGTGAAATATTCAATGCATGAATCCAAAGAAATCTTCTTCAATAAATTTTCCAATTCCTTCCACCAAATAATCTCCCACTCTAAAATATTCTGACCATTCTTATTGAATAACAATGGCTTTTTATCATTCAAACTATTCTGTTTGTTTAGTTTTATAACATTTTTTAAAACAAATTTTGTAATTGTTCTTCATGTGCTTTTATTATTGGTGTCATTCATAACTATGTTTAATTTTGAATCATTGTTTATGAACAAATATTATTGTTTATGAAATCAATTTCACAAATATGTTTAATTAGATATCTCTGCCTTGGGTATTGCATTTTAAAAACTACTTTCTACAAAAGTGATTGGTCATTTATTTTGGAATATATATCAAACATCAGTATAGCTAACTATCTTATTGTCATTTCATTTTTAGAATGTGGTCATTTGTCCTTGAGGGGTTTTCAATCATCCATAGGACAACAATAATAACTTGTCATTCATCGTATCTATGTGAAAAACTGCATAATTTGTGTACATTATTTACTATAAGGAATGTTACAAAATCAATACAAAATTCCACCGTCAACACGCTTTCTACCACAATAATGAATATCATGAATGGAATATTTCTTGAATATCCCCTCTTCGAAAGCCAAAAGTTATCAATACAAATTAATAAATTTATTTTTACCAAACCTTTGAGATAAAATGTCTGCTATGTTTTCTATCACTATCCGATACTCATTGATTATTGTTCAATAGATTATATCAAGGTATTTTAAAATGTTCTAATTGTTCTATTTTGTTTTGCTAAATATTTTGTTGTTCCAATTTTTTTTTTGTACTATTAAAAATAAAGGGTTTTAATGGGATCCCACAACCACTACAAGGAATACCAAACAGGAGAAAACCCCAAAACAAAACTGGAAGAAACCATAGGTAAACCAGAACAAAGGTGGAAGCTAGACCAAAAGAAGACAAATAAAGGAGAACTGAGAAGGTTCTACCCTAACTTATGAACATATTGAGTAACATTAGCTGCTAGACTTGAAACATTCTCTATCAAATCAAGGGTAAGTTTCAACAAGCTCCAAATTTTACACAAGTTAATATCAATAAGCAATAAGTCTCGGAGAACCACATATTTAGAAATTTTTTACTCTCTTGGAGAAAGGATTTCCTCCATAGACTTTTCCCAAGGAAAATCTTGTGGAAGAATATCCGTATCAGAAGAAGCCATCACAAAGGGAGAGTCATCCTCCACCACCTTACTCTAAATCCACTTAGACAAACAATGTTCCATAGTAGCAGCACCATCCGACATCGGATCAGAACCACCAAGACCAACCGAGCTCTCCTTAGGGGCCAAATCTAAATTATCAGTGTGATCCGATGGATGAACCTCAATCACCTTTGGATCACCACCCCAAACCCCTCTCGAAGAGATTTGGATATTTTTAGAAATCAGCTCCATGCCAACACCAAAAGTGAAAGAGAGAGTGTCCCTACTCTCGTCAGAGTTCGATCTAGAGACAAACCGAGAATCACCATCAATGGAGGGGGATTCAATACTTCACTTAGGGTCACAAACCAACCAACGAGAGGAATATGCAAGAGGATTTAACACATCATTAGCATCAAGGCCATTCTCCAAATCTTCTTGTTCGAAAACCAACAACGCCAAACCTTGGTGAATAGGAACTTGACCACGAATAGGCTGGACATTAAGAAAATAATTTTGCATAGAATGAAAAAGGAATAAAAGAATGTTCATGCAGGCTTTATGTCTGAGATGGTTCAAGAACATTTCATGAAAACTCCTTATGATTTCATAAGAGGGATCCAGAGTAAAATAATCCATAATAACCTGAACCACATGGTTCCAAGGAGGGGATAAAGTTGTAGCACTAAAACCATTCTAAATACCTGGTAAAAACTCCTCCTTATAAAAAAAAAGAGATATTTCTTGCAATAAATAATACCTTTCACAATTGTGAGAAGCACCATCCAAGGCCAAACCAGTCATTCCAGAATTTGAACACATACTCATGAAGCCATTATCTTCATCACAAAATTTTCCAACAAATATGGCAAATCTAGATTTCGTAGTACAAGTCATAATCATTGCCTTTGTATCCTATAAAATAAAAAAACATAAATAAAATCCAATGGTGCACATGATTGTTTTATTTTTTATTATTGGTTGCTGCAAATATATTACTTATTAAAAATTGTTCTTATTGATGCGAACATTTTTTACCAATGCATTATTTAGATCCTCCACCATTCTCCATTCAATGTAATGTACATTTTATAAACTAGATATGAAGAGGTTTTTGATGTCCAAACCATTTATTATCATCATGACATAAATGATATTGTCAAACATTTCACTCATTGCGATGAGGGAGATTTTAACACACCCACCTGTAAATCTGGAAAATATCGTACTGTCTGCACCTTTACATAGTAAAAATATCTACCATTTTCATCACTCATCCAAATATTTTTCTTCACATTTGATTTTTTAATTTTATCTCTCTTTGTTGATTTGGTTTTCCTTTGATTGGTTCTCTCGACTGTGTTCCATGCAGTTTCAACTTAGGATCAAATGACTTGTTTGTTACATGCTTTATATGTCATTGATCATTTTTATCTGACTACAATTACTTGATTATCATGGCTCTATATAATCCATCATCTAACCCACGTGCATGGTCTACATGAATTTTTGCAATGGCTATGAATTTTAATAGCTTTAGGTTTGTATTTGGTACTATCTCAATATTTGATGAATTATGTCCACATAAAATAGTGTATCCCTAGTGTGCAAGAATTATAGAATGAGCAAATCATCAAGGATTACAAATTATAGCTATAAACTAATCCTTCTCTCAATATCAAGCCTGCAAGCCACAATTCTACCAAGCATTATAGTAGTCTGCAACCATTACTGTGAAGACGACTTGAACTACTGTAGTAAAAAAACTTGATGCTATTTTTTCCCTACAAGCTTTTGAAACAATGACATCAATGCATCAACCAATGATTTTTTTTAAAACTCCTCTGCTAGAGGGAGAAAACTTTCACACTTTTGTAAGAATTTCAAGTTTTTTCAAGGCTTTGGCTTACAACTTCTTCCATATATGCTTCAGTTCAATAAATGAGGTTATCTTCAGCACATTATTTTATCATTTCAAGGTACTCTGCAACACAAAGAAAAAGAGCTCCATTTGATGTTGTGATTTAAAAATTAATGTCATAAAAAAACTTGGTAGTTAATTCAAACATCTTTGCTCTACAATAATCGTCCCTCATGCATAGAAAATAATCATAAATGATGGGGGAATGGGTAACCTTGAGGGAACCACCTATTAGGCACCTAAACTACACTGCTTCTCTCTATGCTCTTTGCCAAGATCAAGGACTAGATTATCTTTATGACCATATGTAAGAAGATAAAATTTTCCACAAAAAGTGTAATACCACATGCACCTGGGGATAATGCGATGGAGGGTTTATCAAAAAAAATATACATTAACCAATATGACTTAGTTATGGCCCTTGGTGGCACCTTGGTATTCATACCCCACTTTGACCATGCTCTTTGGAATTGTATTCATACCCCTGCATTGAAAACTATACCCCTGCATTGACTTTGCACATGTGTTGCATCGACGGGTGGCATAATTTTACCTCAAATTTTGTACCATCATTTTTTAGTAACCTGCAAATTTTTATAAAATTAGTCCTTCACGTTAAATAACATACTATGTCGGTACAATGATACAATTTTTATTTTAGTTTATTTTATTTTTACTTTTACTTTTATTATTTTATTAAAACTAAATCTTGGAAGATCCAAAAAAAATTATTAAAGAATATTAGAAAAATAAGCTACTAACAAAAACCTATTAGGAAGAGTCTCACCATAGGGGATTAATCTATATGGGAGAAATTCTTATTAGGTTTTGACTATTGGACCTTCCTAAGCTACATGGACATACATAACACTCAAAATATGGTGAATTTATCTCTGAAGAATCCTTCCAATGAAACCATGACCATAGTAAGCTTTCATACATTAAAACTTTATAAACTATCAAATCAAAAATTCACACCAACCATCAAAATTTCAGATGGGTCCTCAAATTTGGGGTAAGTTATGCAATGACAAAAACAACATGTACAAGTATCATGTTAGTTAGAGTGCAAGTGTGTATTGAGAGAAATTGCACAAGTTTCATGTATGTAAGTATGAAAATATTTAAATTAAGGATGTACATAATTGTATTACACTAGGAGTACATGTAGGAGAGTAAGAGTCATATAGAAGTGTGCAAGTGTCATAGAGTCAAGTGTGCATGTAAGAAGAGAGTGAAGAGTCTAGTATACAAGTGACAAGATGATAAACCAAAGGTCATGGGAGTTGTCATATGGAGAGAAATAGTCAAGTATGTGAAGATTCACATTACTATGTCTATATTATGGATACAAAGCTCCATACAATGTAACACTAAAGAGTACAACAAAAGAAAAAATAGAAACAATTGATAATAAAGGTTGTATATAGATTTTGAGCAATTAATATTGTAAGTTTTCTTCATGCATGTTCATGAATGATTTTTGCCATTTACATTCATATTTTATATTATAAGTGAATGTTATATTCTTATTTATATTGGCCTTGATATATATTATATTGCTCATATATATAATTATACTCTTTATTATTGATATTTTGATCTTTAATATTGTGCCTTATTTACTTTTAGGCTTGTGATATTTTGAGATATTAAGGCTTAAAAGCCAACACATTTATTATTGGCATCCATCTCACATATACAAAGTTTTTTGTTCGGGTGGTTTTTCTTTCTTTAATGCTCTAATATAATCAGTCATAATATTTTTAATGTCTTACTGTAATGAATCTCATATACCTTCTTCAATGCTACTGATGAAATCTTTATATGGCATGTATTTTGGAGATACTAAATAGCCCAAACTCTTTTTCTATAGATTTAGCAATATGTTATCCAATGCAAACTTTAATTAATTTATTACAATATTATTCTTGATGGTGTTAGGTCCCTTTGCCTTGATATAAAAGTTATGATATTTTTAAAAAATATTAATAGTTCTACATTTCTACATTTTCTATTATTCAACATAAAAACAATGTTGGTGCCCTCAAATTTATTGGTAGAATTGATTTCCATTTTGGAGAAAGTATTTGAATTATTATTATTTACTTTAACTTATCCTAGTGATAAATCTACCTTAGAACAAACATTAATCCTAAGAATATTGTATATAATGATGTTCACACCAATATAATATAAAAACTGGTATAAGAATATCCATATATTGATTTCTCACTATGTTAGATATATTATGCTAAGAAAAATCATGCATTTATCATACTTGAGTGACAAATGAAGCTTATTATTATTTGTTTTATCATTAACACTTCTAGGCTAAATATTATAGAATAACAATGGCTAATATTCCCATCATAATTTAGCCAACTAATCCTACATAGTAATAGCTAGTCCAATGTCACTATAGAATAAGATAAGATTCATTGTATTCCAACCCCAATAGATTGTTTACATCCTCATGTCCTCTTAAGAACAAATATATTCTAGATAATCATATTTAAGCCATAAGGTTTTACATATATAATAAAATTTCCCATCAATTTATCATAGAAATATTGCCTAGATGCAAAATTAACCCAACATAAAAAAAAACTAGTAATTTATTAATTATTATTTTTTAAAGAGAGGGCAAAGAGCTACTTTATTTCTATAGATAATAAAAGAAGTCATAAGTGCTCCAAATGGAGTGAATGGTAATAGTATAATAATTGACATAGTTAGCAGTTCTAGGAGTTATTGCATCATGTATAATGTGAGTGTATGTTTAGTAACCACTCAACACATAGTTTGAGATATTCACTAGGGTACAAGGGTATTTGTAGGTTGCTAAGCCATATTTAGGAAAATGTCATATTTAAATACAATCATCAAAGCATTGAGTTCTAATATGTAGTATTAGAGTAGGTAGAAGGAATTAAGAAATCTCCTTTTCATCCTCCTCTAGCATTGAAATAGGAAAAGCCAAAAGAGTACTTGTTTAAGAAAATAAGTTTTAAGTTTGAAAAATAAGTTTCAAGGGTAAAATTACTCTATATAAAATTTTCACTATGAATCAAAACTTCACTATAGATTCAATATTTTTATGTTGAAAAAACCCCTACCAAATTAAAAATCCTTCAAGCATAAAAAAGGGTTTCAATCCCTTCTAAGATCAATAATATCATAAGCTTAAAATAAAATGGACTAAATTTAACAAATAAATAGAAGGGGCATAAGTTTCCCCTGAAGAATGTTCATTTTAAAAGGTAATAAAGGAAGCCATAGAATATCCTTACAAATTTTAAAATAAAATTCATTAAAGTTACTCAATATTAATAGAAGATAAAGAAGTTGTTAAATATTCCTAAAGCATTGCAAAAATATTGTCTTCCCTTTAAAGAGTTTAAGCACTTTCCAAGAAAAATAATCACTACATTCCAAAGGAACATAAAAGATCTGATTCATTATTTTTAAATGCTCAGCCCCTAAGAAGCAGTAAAGTTAGTGAACTTTCTACAAATACAAGTCTTAAATAAAAATAGCAATAAATTATCTCAATAAGGATAAAAGGAAATTCATAATTTACATATAATAGAATAAGAAATAAATAATACTCTCAAATAAACAATTAATACACTTCAAAATTTGTAAGAACAAGAAGATGTATGAAAATAAGACATCAGTCATGAACTAAAATTAAAATCTTAAAAAACCCTATATTTGGAAGTAGATAGTGCCAAATATCATTGAAAAAAAAGTGAAGAATAATCACCAAATAAGGACCTCATGTTAAAAGAGCCACAACACTCACAAGAACTACATGAAACAAACAATCTTAAATCAAAGAAGAAGATATAAACACTCAATGTTTGGGGTGAGAAACAAAAGGAATATTTAGAAAGAATGACAATAAATAAGAATACCTCAAAGAAATAGAATTGCACCTCCATAGCAAAAATCCTAGAATATCCATTTTAAAATTGATATTAGCGCATTGCATAAAGAGACAATGGAGCCTTAAGAAAGAAACCAAATAAAATAATATGGCCCAATAAAAAATAAAAACAACTAAAGCACCTTGCAACATAATATTTTGCGTGAATGTTCGAATTTTCAATATTTCTCACATAGAAGGAAATATCAATGTAGATAAGTACTTGAATTTGTAGAAACAATGACAACTTATGGAAAGAATCCATTACCTATCCAACCAAATTTAATGTGACAAAGAAAGGATCGAGAGATGAAAGAGACATGCAAAGAAAACAACAGGCACTAGATAAAGCTAGGAACCAAACATAAGGTAGAAAAAAAAGATAGCAAGTACTCAAACCATCTGAGGAATAAGTGATTTTCCAATGAAATATCATTGTTATGAGTATAAGGAAAGTAGTGCAACATCAAAATCCTCGATTCAAACACAAAAATATTAGAATAATGAATAAAGAGCCTCATGTCGTCAAATGACCACATTAGCATTGTACTGAAGTTTTTTTAATTAGAAAAAAACCTTTTTTTTCTAAATAAAAATATGTAGTGCACAAGTCAAAAGGGGAAGTTCCTACATCAAGGAAAATTATCCCACACTTTAAGTGGAAAAGAGATTGAAAGAATATAAAAGGAATAACTTACAAAGAAGGTGCACTAATATATTTTAAAAATATATATTCAAAAAGGGAGGGAAAAAAACATGATGGAAGGAAGAAAACCTCCATTTGATAAGATAATTATTCCTTGCATTTTTGAAATATCAATTGAAATTCAAGTATAGGTATATATATACTTGCTGAAAAGCATTTTTTGAGCCAAATTTTGTAAAAGAAAAAAATTAAAATTTTATGAAAGTTTACTATGGCTAGTGGAGCACCAAACATCATATTGCCAAATTCCAAACTACCATGAAATAATTATGCTACGTAGAAGACTAGATTTAGGCTAAGACATGAATTTGAGGAATTATAAACAATGGTAGACAAGATAAATACCCTTTTTGAAGAAGCATTTGAAGATCAAATAATGTTCAATAAGGTACACAAAAAGGAAATATTAATCATAATTTTTGGAGTAGTAGATGAAATCCAAGCATATATTAGAGATTCAACCATAACCAAAGAAGCATAGGAGAAGCTGGAAATTGTATTTGAAGAAAAGAATTAAAATCAAATTCTATTCCTCCAAATATAGTTTTATTGTTTGAAGATGAAAGGAGGAGAGAAACTAGAATCATTCATGAGAAGAATAGTTGAATTGTGACATCATTGTAAGCACTAGGAGAAAATGTATATGATGAAACTATAGTTCCAATTATTTTGAGATCTCTCCCATCAAAGTACAATGCTTTTGTAATTTTATTAAATATTACTAATCAAACACCAAACTTTGAAAACCTAATGAACCTACTTCAAAAGGAAGAGGTATCACATTTAGGAAAAAAAGGAATAACACATATTTTTAAAATGAAGCAACCATTCAGTAAAGGTGTATGTAGAAACAATTCCCATCAACAACAAAAGAAGCCATTGATGAATTTAAATTAGAAAATAAACTATCCACAAATTAATAAAAAGGAATATGCATTAGTTTTTCATGCTTAACTGAATTATATTTGGTATATTGGTTCAAGAACAACCAGGCATATGATAGGATGAAAATATTGGTTTCAAAATCTAAGGTGTTCAATATATGTAGGAAAATTTTCTCTTGGAAATGACACATTTTATAAAATAAAAGGAACAGGTGATATAAAATTATGACTTTGATCACACAAATGCAAAATCATAGAAGTCCTATATATTATAGGACTCACCAAAAATTTACTCTCCATTAATCAACTACTTGATCACCACTTAAAGGTCAATTTTGATAAGCAAAAAGGATCCAAGGTGTGCAACATTCATGATAAAACAAAAAATTCTAATATTATTGCATATGGAAAAGAAGGGGGTATATGTTTGAACTTCACACAAATTATCATGACAATTTAGCATTAGTTGTCAACTCTTATATATCTACATCAATATACACTGAAAATATTGTTATCTAAGTTATGGCCACCTTATTGCATTACAAACCAAAAGTATGATCAAAGGCCTTTCTTCTTCACAAAAGATCACACAAATTTATTCTTATTGTCTAGTTTGGAAATAACATGAATCTCCATTCAAGACTACATAATATTGGGCCAACGCATATCTTTATTTTATCCATACTAGTCTATGTAGACCCATGGTTCTAATTTGTAATGGATTCGGGTATTTTCAACTCTTTGTTGATGCTCATACCCAAAAAATATGGGTATACTTTTTTAAGAACAAAGATAAATCTTTCTTATACTTTCAACAATTTAAGGCCCAAGTAGATACTTCCATAGGAAGAAGGATTCATATCCTTTGCTTAGATCGAGGGGGAGAATTCACCAATAATTATTGTTTAGCATTTTTTGAAGGAACATGGTATCAAATGATAATTTACAATGGACTACTCACCACAACAAAACAACATTGCAAAGTGCATAAAAAAAACATCATATAAATGGTATGAAGTGCGTTGAAGTATTTGTAACTTGAACGCTCTTTTTAAGTAGAATTAGTAAATACATCGGTTTGCTTACTCAATCATACATCCACTGCATCACTTAAACATATCACTCCAAAATAAGCATAGAGTGGAAACACATCATCAATCTCTCATCTTTAAGTATTTGGTTGCATAGCATATATTCATATTCCAAATGAGGAAAGACATAAATTGGATGGAAAATCTTAGAAATACATCCTACTAGGCTACGGTGATGAGCCAAAATCCTACAAATTAGTTTATATTATCTTAAAAGAAACTATATATTAGTTTTGATGTTGTCTTTGATGAATAATAAAAATCACCTTCATCACCATTGCAAGAATCTTCATCTAAATCATCTGAAATGATTGAATGTGATGAAGAAGTTATAAATGAAGAAATGTTTAGCAATATTAATTATTAAATAGATCTATCTACTCCACCACAACACACATGAAGAATGACTAAGTGGTACACTTGTACATTGAAAGCATCTTATATAGATGGAATCCTAAACACTTCTTCTACAAGACCAAGAACATGAAGTATGACTCACAATGCATAAAATATGGCTCTAATGAGTATAGTTGATCCATATACAGTATAGGAAGATCTTAAGTCTACTACTTGGAAATATGCCATGGACACTAAATATTAAGCACTATTGAAAAAAAAGACTTGGAATCTTGTTGATCTTCCACTAGAGGAAAAGTCTATTAGATGCAAATGAATTTTCAAAGTCAAATATAAATCAGATTGTATTATTGATAAACATAAAGCACAACTTGTAGCAAAGGGGTATGCACAAAAGAAGGGCATATATTATGAGAAATTTTTTACCTCTACAACAAAAATAAACCCATAAAAATTAATTTTTCTCTAGTTCCACAATATGGATGAAAAATTAATCAAATGGACATGTAAAGCACATTTATTGATGGATATTTAAGAGAAGAAGATTATATGACTCAAGTAGACGGATTCATCATACCTAGATAGGAAACAAAAGTATGCGAATTGGTCAAATATCTATATGCTCTCAAACAAGATCCTTGAGAATGGTATACAAAGATATATGGACATTTTGAAAAGCATGGTTTTAAAAGGAATATTTATTATCCAGTTTTTATCACAAAGACCAAGGGGAAATTGTATTCATCAATGTATATGTATATGATTTGGTCATCATAGGAAACTATGAAAAATAATTCTAGCCACAAAGGAATATTTGAGTAAGTCTTTTGACATTACTAATCTTTGGTTATTACACTACTACATAGGACTAGAGGTAAAGCAAAATCATCATCACATATTTGTTCCATAAAGAAAATATCTCAAAAATATCCTTGAAAAATATAGCATGGAATATTGCAAGCCTATAACAACTCCTATGGAATCAAGTCTACAACTATCACATTTTGAGCTCTCTTCACATTAAAATGCAACACTCTAATGATAGTTGGTTTGGAGTCTCATCTACCTAACATACACAAGACCAGATATTAGTTTTATAATGAGTTATATCTCATTTTTCATATGGGAACAAAATATGGTACATTGAAATATAATTAAAGAGTTATAGGATATATACAAGGAACTATTGAGTATGATCTATAATTCAAGAGGAGTGATCAATTTGTTGTAAACCTCTCTTCTTATTATTAGAAATCATTCACCAATATGTAAAAATATACAACATGCATCCATAAAAAAATTCTATAATAACAATCCACACAATAAAATAGATATTGATAATACCCTTGAGGTAGGGCAACACCATACAATGCTCCTTATTGGAAGGAAGCCACTCCATAATATATCTAGCTCCATGAGACAATATTATTTAAATAATACTTCCTATATATTAATTTTACAATTGGGGATACATCTCTCTTTATATGAGACTGATTATTCATCTTCCATGAGTTACAAAGTATTATGAGACAATATTCCCTAATAGTTACATATCTGATTCTATGACATTATTCTCCTACCTATTTCTAATTTTGACATGTGGCCTAGCTTACTAATGAGTAATGGTTACATAAGTAATATTTATATCATAGCAATCCACATTAACCAATAATTATTTTATGTCTCATACCATTATACAATATAATATTAAATTATTAAGTACCTATCTTGGCTACCAAAAATCCCATCCCCTTACAAAATGTTTAATCCTCAAAACATAAGAAGAGGTTAAATAATATGATATTTTAAGCCATGTTGAGTACTAGTACCAATTGTGTTCATCCATCCATCCTAGTGAAAAATTGATTGATGGTGATCTTTGTTAATGTTGGTATACCCTTTTACCAATTGAGTATCTGGAAGTAATCATTTGGTTTCACGTATTTGAGGCATATATTTTTTGGCCATAAATATCACTCTTTTTTATCCATATTGGGGTCATTTCACCACTAGTAGCATATCCAAGGTTTTATATTCTCTGGTTCTATGTATGCCCCTCATAGTTATTATGTTGCATAAATCCCTATCTCTACGATTGTTTCCTCTCAAGGTGATGTGGATGGTGATATGATCGAACCTTAGCCCTATGTTCTACTTTTTTTGACTTTTTGACATCATGTTCCTTTTTTAAGATTCCATATTTTAGTTCAACCTTGGATTTTAATTTTGCTTCTTCCTTTATATTTGTTACTACCTCCTCATAATTTGTTTCATGATCTTTTACAACTTGCTTACCTACCATCACTTCTTGGTTTTCTCTTCATTAATGTGCCTTAGACTAAGAGATATATTGCAATGTTATCTTCTTTTTGTCATACCATAACTTCATAAATTTTTTTTCTACATTAATGTTAATAGTATCCAACCAAGGATAACCATAAACAATATCTACATCATTTATCTCAATAGCATGAAATTCTGAATGTAAAATATATTTATCCATGGTAAGCTTCAAAATTTTTATTATTTTTACACTCAAGTTGTATGTCTTTGATTTTATTTTCTTGAATTTGCAAACTCTTAGTCAAAGACATATTTATAAAATTATATTTTTTGCTAGAGTTAATGGAAACAATAATTTTTTTAATTTTGAATGCAACCATGAGCTTGCAAAATAGATTTTTTACATTCAAACAAATCCTTTTGACCATTTTTTGGTCTTGACACACAAGGTAAATTTTCCTTAGCCTACATATTATTATATTTTTTTTATCCTTATTTGTTCAAAAATGTAGCTTCGAATTCATGTCTTGTGTATGTAGTTTTATGAGCATGCTCAAAGTGTGAAAACCAAAAAATAGCTTCTCCTCCCAAGTGAAACAAAATCTTCACTTTCCATTCTATCTCAAAAAAAAAAAAATTTTTTTCCACTTCATCAACCATTCCCTAGCATCACTATCCTCCTTTTTAGTGAATATATGTAACTCCATGACCTCAACACATTTTTTTTGAAGCAGCTAGGGTTTTAGATAACCAAAATTTCTCAAAAAATTAAATTTTTTGAGATCTCATATATTTTTTCTTCAAATAGTTAAACCTATGGATTTCATTCAAAATAAAACAAATGACAACCAATTTGCTTACCCAGATTGAGATTTATTATATTTGTCTCCTTTGCATGGTTTTTTTGTGTAACCCAAAAATAGCCTCAAAAGCCCAACTTCAAACACTTGTAACTCTCTCAATACTTATCATAATTTCACAAGTGAGTAGTCATTTTTATAGTACTCAAAATAATCTATATGTTGGTGCAAAAATTGTCTAAAAATAACTACTACATATTTAGTATAATTTTTTTTTAAGTAGGGTTTTGAAAGGGTTCCCCTTTTCCTTTTACATCAATTTACTCATATTGAGCTCTTTGGTGCTACCAATATTTAAAAATTGATGTAGGATACATCAACCATTTATACCAACCATTGAACCAAGAATCTGTTGGCTTAATATGAATTTTTTCTTTTAAAAAAAATTGCACAACAAAAAAAAAAACCTCAACAACCCAACTTCAAACAGTTGCAACTCTCTCAATACTTATTAGAATTTCACAAGTGAGCATTTATTTTTATAGTACTCAAAATAATCTACATGTTGGTACAAAAATCTTCTAAAAATGACTCAAAAATCTAATTTAGTTTTTTTCTTATGAAAAACATTCGTGCAACCAGAATACAACACAAATATCTTAACTTCAAACAACCATTACTTTATCAATACTTATCAAAATTTAACAAATAAGCATTCACTTTTGTAAATGTGATATTTTTGTGAAAAACATGCCCTAGCTCTGCAAAAAAACACACTTTACCAAAATCGTTGCTCTGATACCAAATGTTGTTAATATTTCTTATTATCAACAATAGTTCAACAATATGCTAAACTTTACAACATGCATTCACAAATAAATTCCACAATACCAATCCACATAATAAAATAAATATTAACAACACCCTTGAGTTAGGGCAACACCATATAGTGCTCCTTATTGGAAGGCAACCATTCCACAAGATCTCTAGCTCCACAAGCGAAGAATTCTATAAATATTACTTCTTATATATGACTTTTACAATTGGTATTACATCTCTCTTTAGACAAGAATGTGATGGTTAACCTTCCACGAGTTACAAGGTCACCTATGTGGTGGTTCACATTCCATGAGTTACAAAGTATTCTATGCCAATATTCCCTAATGATTACATATATGATCTATGACATAATTCTCCTACAAATTTCTAATTTGACATGTGGCCAACTTGACTAATGAGTAATGATTACATAAGTAATACTTATATCATAGTAGTCCACATTAGCCAATAATTCATTTATGGCTCATACCATTATATAATATAATATTAAATTATTAGGTATTGTCTTGGGTACGTAACATAATTTCTCTTAGCAAATTATAAAAATGTAGATTATGCAAGTTGCATTGGTGACTAAAAATCCATCTTTGGCTATGTATTTTTCTAGGGTCTACACCTATATCATAGGGAAGTGTAAAACAAAAAATAGTTTCTCAATATTCCACTAAATCATAATATCGTACAATATGAGGCCCTATCTATTAGCAGAAAAGTAAGTGTAGAAGAAAAATGAATAAATAACTGAGAACAAAACTAATGTATGCATTGAAGAGAATTTAACAAAATAGAATAGAGATCATGAACATGCATGAACAAAGGAATTAACGCTAAGATTGTAGGCCTCAAAAAAATTGTATCATTCCTCAATACAATTATTACATGCATAAAACCCTTGTCTTGCATGCCCTGCTTTGCACGAATTACAGTCATAGCAAAGTTGGTTCTGTTGGTTGCTCCATCTATTGCAGTCCAGATCATCACTCATCCCTTGTGCAGGCCCATTCCAATACGTTGGACCCACGTACATGTAACCGCACCACGATGGGGGTTTGCAACAACTTGACTAAATAGGAGAAAGATTTCGTTGATTGAAGTTTGCTTCCCTCTCTTCTTATTTATAAGCATGAGAATGATGGTTGAACTATTACTCTCTAACTATGCATGACAATTTGAACTACTAGTTCGCATTAGTTATTCTCATGCAATCTTCCGCATGGAAATTTCTAGCTGGCATCACTTATCCTAAATACAACTGATTAACTTGCAATGTCGTAGTAGTTGCCAATCTCAACAATCTCCCACTTGGCAACTACTGTGGCCAAGTGCTTATCCCATTTTGGTCTTGACACCAATTGAATTTTTGAGTACTCACTGCCTTTGTCAAGGCATCAACTATGTTCTCATCGGTCTTCACCTTTTGTAGATTTACTTCACCTTCTTCAATCATTTCTCTGATGAAGTGAAACCTTACCCTGATGTGCTTGGTCCTGCTATGGAATTTTGGATTGACAGCAAGGTCTATAGCACTCTTGTTGTCACACCACAATGGAATTGGGCCTTGTTGCACACCAACATCTACACATAGCAATTTCAGCCATACCACTTCCTTGCAAGACTCTACTACTACAATATATTCAGCCTTTATTGTTGACTATGCAACAACCTCCTACTTCTTACTTCTCCAACTAATGGCTCCCCTAGATAATTCAAATACATATGCACTTGTGGATTTTCCTCCATCCACATCACCTACAAAATCAACATCTACATATGCCTTCAACTGGCTATCTCCCACAACCTAATAACAAATCACATCTTTTGTATGTTGTAGATACCAAAATATCCTCTTCATGATTATCTAGTGTTGCTTGCCTGGATTTGACATAAATATTCTCACAACTCCCACTACGTGAGCCAAGTCAGATCTTGTACACACCATTGCATACATCAACTTTTCAATTGCACTTGCATATGGCACCTTTGCCATTTCATTATTTTTTGCTTTAATATTTGGGCTTTTCTCATTGGACAATGTAGCACCCATCGGGAATGGAGTGCTTACTGGTTTGCATGCCTCCATCCCAAACTATTTCAAGATATCAACCACATACTTCCTTTGGTTGATCCATAACTTCTTCATCGAGCGGTTCCTCCTGACCTTGATTCCCAGAAAGTAATGAAGGGCTCCCAAATCCTTCATGTCAAATACCTTTGACAACTTTACCTTTACTTTTTGAACTGCATGTTGTGAACTACTTAGCAACAATATGTCATCAACATACAATGCAAGTATAACAAACCTACTTGAATCCTTCAAGTAGTAAATGTAGTGATCTGCATTACTCCTTACAAATCCATGTTCAATCACATAATGGTCAAATCATTTATACCATTCTCTCGATGATTGCTTTAGGCCATACAATGATTTCTTCAATCTACAAACTAGATTGCTCCCACTGGTTTCAAACCCCTTAGGTTATTGCATGTAGATTTCCTCCTTTAATTCTCCATGAAGAAATGTTGTCTTCACATCCATCTACTCAATCTCCCAATCATTTGTTGTTGCCATTACCAACAACAATCGAATTGAAGCTATCTTGGCTACTGGTGAGAATGTCTCAGTGTAATCAATGCCTTCAACCTGAGTATAACCCTTTGCAACTAGCCTTACCTTATACTGCTCCATCGAGCCATCTGGGTTATATTTCTTCTTGAAGATCCATTTGCAGCCAACCAATTGTCTCCCTTTTGGCATTGGCTACAAATCCCAAGTTTGATTATCACTAAGAGACTTCATCTCTTCCTCCATCACCATTCTCCATTACCTAGCTTCAATGCAATTTAGAGCCTCCTTCACATTCTTGGGCTCTTCACAAAGTGCAGTTAGTGCAGAATAACTAAAATCACTAGGATCATAACCATACATTTGGTGCTCTCTTTTGGCGTTGACTCCTTCAAAGTGATTGGTTGCACTCCTCAACCTCTACAACATTTTTGGTTTGCACTTCATTTTTTGGTTGGGTCTCCTCTCCAATTTCATCATTAGCAGATGTCTCACCATTATTGCTACCAATTTGACTATCGATAACTTGTTGTTGATCACTAGGGCCTACTATGGTAGGCTGATTTTGGCTGTTGCTACCACCTATAGAAGGTTGTTGACCAACTATGAAATATTACTATGAATTGGAAGGCTCTTGTTGACTACTATGACCAACTACGAAAGGTTGATGATGATCTATGGGAGGCTGTTGATCATCCTTTTTCACCTGAACTTCATTTTCTTGACCTTCCTTCCTTCCACCAACCACATTTTCCTTAAATATCATGTCACAACTCACAGTATGATGCCTCTCCGATGGTATCCATAATCTGTAGCCTTTCACACCATTAGGATAACCCATAAAAATACATTTTATAGACTTATTGTCCAACTTGCTCATTTTCTCCTTTGAAACATGCATGTAAGCTTCGCATCCAAACACCCTCAAATGCTCTACAATGGGTTTCTTTCCACTCCACTTCTCCTGTGGAGTAATTCCTCCCAATATTGAACTCGAGGACAAATTATTAACATGATTGGCAGTGTGAACTACCTCAACCCAAAACCTCTTGTCTAGACCTGCATCTTCTGTGCCTTCTCCATGAGAGTCTTATTCATCCTCTCTACCACACCATTTTTCTGTGGAGTGTAAGGTGTGGATTTTTGCCTTGCAATCCCATGCAATTTGTAGAAGGCATCAAACTCTCTAGAGCAATACTCACCTCCATTATCTATCCTCAACACTTTGACCTTCTTGTCGGTTTGCCTCTCTGCTTCGACAATAAAGTTTTTGAATTTCTCTAGTGCTTCACTCTTCTACTTCATGAAGAACACCCAATATTTCCTAGAGAAATCATCAATGAAGGTGATAAAATATTTGGACCCTATCATGGACTACTCCTCCATGGGTCCATAGATGTCTGAGTGCACTAACTCCAAAACATCATCACTCCTATACTCACTGGAATAGAAGGAAATTCTCTTCTACTTCCCCATGACACAAGCTTCACAAAAATCAAAGGAATCAAACTTCTTACCTTCCAAGCCTCATACTAGTTGTTTGCTACACATCTCCCATAGACTCTTTTCATCGATGTGTGACATCCGCTTGTGCCACAACATAATTTTTGATGGACTATTGCTTGTTGCTGCACTTAGGTATGAATCGGTAATACTGATAGGTTCTGCATCCAACTTGTACAAATATCCCTACCTTACTCCTCTTATCATTACCATGGCTCCCTTTACCAATTTGTAGCCATTTCTATCAAAGACAATCTCCAAACCAGCATAAAAAATTGGCTCACTAAGAGAAAATTTCTTGTCAGTCCAAGAACATGACTCACATTATTGATGTACTTCTCCCTTCCATCTCTAATATTTACTCTCACTCTACCTTTTCCTATCACGTCATAGTGATAGCTATCCCTAAGAAATACTCTCCCATAGTGACCCTCATGGTACTCCTCAAACCACTCTCTATGGGGTGTCATATGAAATGATGCACCAAAATCAATCAACCATGATTCCTCCTAGGCATTAATCACCAAGCATACGACAAGACCTATGACCCCTTCTATGGTAGATGTTGTTGTAGATTCTACCTTCTCTTCCTAAGAATCAACCTTGCACTCACTTTTGATGTGCCCTTTCTTATTGCACTTCTAGCACACCAAATCTTGCTTCCTACCTTTGCTTGGAAATCACTTTCTCGATTTTGATCTATGCCCTTTTCCTCCTGCCTTCTCATTATTTTTTCTTTCTCTATTCCTGCCTCTCACAGTCAAGGCCTCAACACTCTTTGTGGGTTCTACGGTCTTTCTCCTCATCTCCTCTTGCAGGAGTTGTCCCACAATGACATCCATATTTAGATCAGTCACCTTTGTGCTCCCATTGATCATAATGATCAGATTATCCTAGGAATCTGGGAGACTGCACAACAAGCAGATACACTACTCTTCATATTTGACTTGATCCTTGACTAACCTCAACTGATTGATCAGGGTATTGAAGGTGTTTAGGTGCTCTACCATGCTTTCACCATCCACCATCCATAGCCCATACAACTTCTTCCTCAACAAGATCAAGTTCATCATAGATTTGGACTCATACAACTATCCCAACTTGTCCCACATCTCCTTGGATTTCGTGGCTTCAATGACATTTGAGAGAACTGAATCAACCAGATTCAACCCTATCAATGCAATGGCTTTTCCATTTTTCTTGTCCCAATCCTCCTGGGACAATGCACCCAACTTTGTATCATGCATGATTGCTTCCTTCAAGTCTCTCTCCACCAGAAGATACTCCATCTTCCATTTCCACATATTGAAGTTCTACCATTGAACTTCTCAATGGTTGACTTCTCCATTTCATCTTCTATGGTACTCTTGTGACTGTTGTAGCTACTTCCAATTCTACCCTAGACTCCATAGGCTAGAACTACGCCTGAGTTTCCTCATCGAAGAACAACCCCTATCCTTCACACTTTGATACCACTTGTTGGTAAAAAAGTAAGTGTAGAAGAAAAATGAATAAATAACTAAGAACAAAACTAATGTATGCACTAAAGAGAATTTAACAAAATAGAACAAAGATCATGAACATGCATGAACAAAGGAATTAACGCTAAGATTGTAGGCCTCAAAGAAAAATTGTATCATTCCTCAATACAATTATTACATGCATAAAACCCCTATCTTGCATGCCCTGCTTTGCACAAATTACAGTCATAGCAAAGTTGGTTCTGTTGGTTGCTCCATCTACTATAGTCTGGATCATCACTCATCCCCTATGCAGGCCCATTCCAATACGTTGGACCCACGTACATGTAACCACACCACGATGGGGGTTTGCAACAACCTGATTGAATAGGAGAAAGATTTCATTGATTGAAGTTTGCTTCCCTCTCTTCTTATTTATAAGCATGAGAATGATGGTTGAACTATTACTCTCTAACTACGCATGACAATTTGAAACTACTAGTTCACATTAGTTATTCTCATGCAATCTTTTGCATGGAAATTTCTAGTTGGCATCACTTATCCTAAATACAACTGATTAACTTGCAGTGTCATAGTAGTTGCCAATCTCAACACTACCAATGAAGCAATATGATTAAAACATATGTTCACAAATATGGGAGTACCACAAGATAAACCTACCATCATAAACTACAACAACCAAGGAGTACTAAAAGTTATTCCTAATCCAGTATTATAGGAAAGGACTAAGCATATTGACATGGAGTTCTGCTTCATTCATAAACATGTTCAATAGTAAAGTATTGAGCTCAAATTATATATTAGTCAAGAGTAATGTATAGATATATTTACCAAACCACTTGGACATGTTGAATTTGAACAATTCCAATATTTTCTCTCCAAGACTATACTATAAGAAGGGGAAATATTAGGAGTTAATACATCATGTATAATGTGAATGTAACTTGAGTAACCACTCAATACATGGTTCAAGAGGTTCAATAATAGATAAGAATATTTATTAGTTCTTATGCTATATTTGAGAAATTATTGTATTTGAATGTTTTTTCATATTCATAATGCAATCATTGAAGCATTGAGTTCTAAGAAGTAGAATTTTCTCTTCTTTCTCATACTCAAGATAAAAAATTAAAAAATTATATTAATTTTATTACAATGTTAAAAAAATATAAACAACTAGAAAACACTAAATAATGGATTTGAATATTATATTGGCTAAGTCAAAAGAAAAATAATATAAACATATTCTATTGGGATAACCCTCTCTACTCATAAATGTATGTATCATTATATCTATATATAATAAATGATACTTCTAATAGAAGTATTAAAAATAGTTAATACAAAGTCTGATTAAAAATTTAAAAATGAAAATAAAATATTATATATATATATCACCTTTATCTTCATATAAAACCCTATCTCTATAGTATTAAAAAAAATAAAAATTTTATATTACATTTTTTGTTTTATGACATTAATTACATATTGTTATTTTATGTGACCTATTATAGATCCTAGCCGTATGGTATTTGACATGTCTTAAAAAATTTACATAGATATATGTTGGATTTATAAATATATAAATATTACATTTGTGTCCTTCAAACTTATGTATGATGGTGAAAAGAGATTATTAGTTATGTGGTTTATGTATTTTTTTCAGTTACATAGGAGAGTTAGTCACAACCACACTATAAATTTACAAGTGGTTCAAACCAATGGGGTTGCTTCCACCAAACTTATCCCTCTTCCTTATATTATCTATGTAATTACCTAATGTGATATTTTATTTTATTTTTTTAATAAATATATTTCCCCTCACATTAATATTGCATATTTAGTGGTTTAATATCTTTAATTTATAAAAAAATTAGATAAATAAATCTCAACTTTTATAAACCATTCAATCTAATACCTTCATAAAATAGAGCATATTATAGTTGTTTAAACAATTATAGAAATAAGCATGTTGTATAAAGAAAATAATTTAAAAAAAAACTGCTCACAACTTTTATTTTTATCAACTTCATTCACTCTATGTATTTTTAGGTTAACTTACCTTCCATAACTTTTGTTACAATGTAGTTTATGGATATATTTGTAGATTCTAGGCACTTACATGACATCACCATGTTATGATAACTTTTAAATTGGATGGTTATTCATAAAGGTATTATATTATTTTATATCTAGTTGATATACATTAATATTTTATATTAGCATATAGTTGGTTATAAAGAAAAATGTTTGAGTGTTATTTATAGAAATTGATATAAAATAAATACATTTGATATAAAATAATTTTAAAAAAAATTCAAAGCATTATTCAATTAAATTGATTACAATTTTTCTTTGAATTCTTCACATTACTAAAAAGAACTTAGACAACATTCTTCCAATAATTTCATAATGGATTATTTTAAATATATATGTTTATATTTATATCTATGAAATATTCATTATATCATTGTTAAATACGATCAAATTTAATATTAAAAAACTATATAGATATAGATATATGAATGAAGGTAATGATTTTTGCTTGTTTAATTTTAATGTTTTTTTATAGATTTAAAGGATTCATATATTTTTATTTGTAATCCCATGTACATAGCATATTCATAGCATGTAAGGGGAGATATTTGAACATGGGGCTTCTCTATTTCAACTAGAGAGTATTAATATTTTAAATTAAAAATTCAAGGTTTAAATTTGAAGAAATAAATATATTTACACCTTTAGGTAGATAGCACAACATGAATACCACTCTTCATGCATAATGAATCAAACAAATATAAGTTGTTTTAATAAGTTTTGTACTAATGGACATCAAAATATTATACTACTTAAATAAGTTTTTATTTTTATTTTTAAATTTTTACACAATTTTTTTAATATTTTATAGTCATATTTTACTTAAAATATTTAAGTCTCTAAATCATGGATGTGTATTTATTGTGATTTATGCACATTCCCTACCATAAACAATGGTATTTTTATGTGCTATAAATGTCAATGCATCTAAAAAATAGTCCTCCATTATATATTTAATAAAGTTAATAATTTTTTTATTATGAAATTGTATTAAAAAACAACTACACATAATGTTTACTAAATATATGAGATACCAACAAAAAGAAAATTTGAATCCTTTTACTTGTAAGGGAGAGATAAAATTGTATTAGGTATTATGGTTTTTAAGTTTCAAAAAAATATATTATCCAATATTCCAATAAAATTTAGTTACTTCATTTTTTTAGTACTAAAATTATTAAATACATTTTTCACTCAAAATTGTTAAAATTATTATAATTGAATTGTTAGAATAAAACTAAAATATATAATCAATTTAAAACAAATGTGATTTGTTCATTTAAACATATAAAATAGACATAAATACTAATTACATAACATGGTATTTACCTATATTAGGAACTATTGATATAAAAAACTTTATTATTAGTATACTTTTCAAAATTAATTATATGGGATTAAAACAAACCTCATCCCTTATAATAGCTTGGAAGTTATGCACTTACATTTGGGTAAGATTAGAACCTAGGTCTCCTTAAATATCAAAGAATTTAAATAATCAATTTCTAGTGTACTTATTTAAACAATTAAATTCTAATATACTTATCCTTGACCTATGTATAGTTATAGGAATATATGGATCCTATGCAAAATAGATGGGAAATATTGATATAAAATATATTTTCTTCATTAAAAATAAGATAATATGAACATTATAAAACATTTATAATGCAACCTAATATCTTTATGAGTTGTATGGTATGGTATGCTTTTAACATTATTTTAGTTTATTTATTTTGTTGTATATGTATTTTATTTTGTACTCTTTTTACAATAACATTATTAATATTGGAATACATATTATTTATTATTATAAAATACAAAAAATGTAATAAGCCTAAGTAATTGAGATGGATCATGTTCAAGTCTCAACACACATAGGCATAGTTGTTTTGTGTGTACCAAGTGATAAATGCTTAGTTTGAATTGAATTGTCTTAAACTTACATAATCTAAACCATAATACAAAAATAATTATTTATTAAATATGAATGATAATAAATAAAATCACATGTAAATATATAAGTACCTAGGTTTATCTCTTTAATTTCTAGACAGAAAATAGGTTTCAATAATATATTATTTTTCAAAAAAAAACATAATTTTTGACACATGTTTTATGTTTATACAATTTCAATATAATAATTAATAAAAATTATATTTAATTAATTCAACTAATATAAATCAAACAATAAAAAGCATAATTATAAATCACAAAACAAAGTTTCACTCAATCCATAAACTAAACTCTTGTAAAGTCAGCAAAATACAGTTTCCACTCGATCCTATGAACTGAAACCCTTGTAAACCAGCAGAGATTGAATATGTTATAACCTATTATAAATGTAAAATCATTTTAATATTTTTATATAAGAGTTTGTATAAACAAAAAACAACTTTGAATAAATTTTTTTTTATAAAATATTATAATCTAAATCTTTAAGTTGAAATAAACTTTTGACACTAGTATTACTATCATAATAAAATTTATTATAATATTAAAAATATAAAATATGACGGACAATCTCATTCCTATACGGTCAATAAAGACAATAACATGCACAATCCCATGAAAATGATAAAAATATCATTTCCATTTTGTCTTTTCCCAATGCCATTGGGGAATTATGAAATTAACACCTACACAGCCAACTCAACTTTCATTGGTCACAACTTTAGAAGAAAATATGGAAACGTTAATTCATCGTCTTGCATTGCCCCTTAAGTCTCATTCATAAAAGTTTTAGGACTATGTGCTTTGCTTAATAACAAATGTAAACATGTTACAATAAGGCTTTCCTTGTAATTATATACATCTTTCCAACGTTTGACTCATTTTTTAATCATAATATTAATATTCAAATATAGCCTCTAGCAAACAATTTGACAGATCACCTGGTTTGTTTTTCTATAAGACATTTCTGAATGGAGATGATCTGATTACCATTGATTACAACTCACCAATAGCCTGGCAAGGTTCTGTACGCCTTGGTAGGAGGCAGGCTCCCCCCTTTAAATTACCCACACTCGCCCTTCTTCCTTGTGTCGTTTCCTGGTTTTGAACGGTTTACTGCGTGGAAAAGTAGAAGCGTGTATTCGATTTCCCCTCCTCTCCTGCCGCTCATCGGTTAAGAGCCATGTTCGTGTTGCTACGTCTGTGTTTTCTATTCTTAGCATTGTTATGCCATGGCATTGGCATTCCGGTTGGAGTTGTAGGGGACGATAGCGTTTCCCCGTATGAGGAATGGGATTGGGGTTGGATGTTAGCGCTAGCAACAGATCCAGCTGAAGGCCCAACAGATGGTGCAGCACCTCCCCCATCAACATTTATGTCCAAACCTGAAGGAGCGGCCCCCGCTGCAGCGCCCGTGGCTGCACTCTTAGCACCACCACCGTCCTCATTCTCCCCCCAGCCTGCAAATTCTCCAGCGCCATCACACGCTTCTCCTCCTGCAGGGGCACCCATCGCTTCCCCACGTCCTAGTCCACAAAACGCTCTTCTACCTCCTCCACCCATTTCTCCACCTTCCAATGATCCCGCCGCCACACCGCCTTCTAAACCTCCTGCGGTAACTCCTTCTCAGTCCACGCCCATTTCTGCACCTCCAATGACCGCTACTCCACCTTCTTCGCTTTCTCCCGCCGCCACTCCACCTTCTAAATCTCCTGCGGTAGCTCCTCCTCAGCCCACGCTCATTTCTGCACCTCCAATGACCGCTCTTCCACCTTCTTCGCTTTCTCCCTCCGCCACTCCGCCTTCTAAACCTCCTGCGGCAGCTCCTCCTCAGCCCACGCCCATTTCTGCACCTCCAATGACCGCTCCTCCACCTTCTTCGCCTTCTCCCGCCGCCTCTTCCCCCACCGTTGCTCCTCCCGTGTCCCCACCACCAGAAAAGGAGGCTTCTGCACCAGCACCCTCCAAGCCCAAGACACCGCCTAAGAAGAAAAAGGACGGAGCCCCTGCTCCACCTCTATCGGCATCCATCAGTCCTCCCACACCCTCTTCTTTGGCTCCAGAAACTTCTTCCTCTGCGGAACCGTTTCCGCCGGGACCTGCGGCTGATTCAAAGGTAACTATATATTTTCTCCTTTTCATGTCTTCTCTCTTCGATCAAAGTCGCAACCTAATGTCCAGTTTGATGTTGTAATTGCAGAGCGGAGGAATGAAAAGCCTGTCTGCAAGAGGCGTATGGGAGACCCTGCTTCTCGGCTTCTCCCTCCTTGTGTTCTCGTAGTACTGCAACTTCATCGCGCTCTTCCTAGTAACTGCGGGATTATAATAAATTCTGTTTTAAATTTTCATGGGCTTTCTAGCTGGATTATAATTTCTGTTTCACGTTCATTTTGTATGATTTTTTTTAACATCCCTTGTTTTAGGGCCGGTGCATTTGCCAATTATAATATATTCTTGTGTGATCTCTTGGTTTGCCGTTATTATCTGAGACTGGCATTCTTTTGTAAGGTCGCACTTGTCAATTATAATATATTCTTGGTATAAAACCAATACAAATATCTTCAGCGTCCGAGGTTAGACAAGATGAGAAACAATTTCAATTTTTTTTTATTTTGTGGTTGTTACCTAGTTTTGTAACGCCACACTTGTTAGAGATTCTTCGATACATTATTTATAAAACTAAAACAAGTATTTTCAAGGATTCAATAATTTCAAGGTTTCAGATTGGTTAGGGTAACCAAAAGGAATCTCTAATTATTTATTTATATTGTTCATATGTATGGAACTTAAGATTATAGACACATTGGCAAGTATTGAAAGTATTTGAACTCTTGAACTTTTTATTAGGTCCATCTTAACCTCAACTTTATTGAGAGCTCATGTACTATTCTTTATGATCAACCTATACCATTATAGGTATTCTTCGTGCCTTTGTATATAATACCAAAACAAATCTCTTCACGGCCTAAGCTTGGATAAGATAGAAAGGAATCTCAAATTATTTATTTATTTATATTTTATTTCATACAATTTATTTATATTTTATATGTAATACAATAGGAGTGTTGTAGAGTGTTAAGGGACTCAAACTTTTAATATTTTCATTATGAATATTTTAGGCTCACAATTCCATATTAATTTGATGAAAATGAAAAAAATTAATTTATTTTTTAATTATAGTAACCTTAACTTATAATTTCATTCGGATTTCTTTTGTTATTGTTTATAACATATAATAAATTATGGATGTAAACAAGGAGGTGGATAAATATTGTTGGGGGCAGTCTTAGGATTTGAACCTGGCTTGATAGTAAAAATGGGTTGTGATATAACCAACTATTCTCTCTCTATTATAATAATAATAATTAAAAAAAATCCCTAAACATTTCTTCAACTCATCACTCCATCAAATAAATCACTACTCCATCAAGACTTCATGTACTATTATTTATAATGTATAATAGACCTATAACATTAAAATAATAATAATAATAATAATGTATCACCTCTTTATAAGGTATAATAACCCATAACATTTAAAATAATAAATGTCACAATTATTTTACCCTCATAAATATTTATTTTTTAAATTTTACAATTGCGTTACATTTTAACAATGTTTTAATAAGAAAAAAAAATTAAAAATTATTTTATGTAAGTAAGATTAAGGGCTTATAACTTTAAGTTTATTATCTAATTGAGAAATAATTTTGTAGGTAGTGGGTCTCATAAACCACTCAAGTCTTATAATTGGATCAATGTGGGATTACTAACATATGCACCATACTAAATAAAATTTAGGGAACAAATTTTAAAGTGGAACAAAATTCCACCGCAGGAATAATTATATGATTATATACCAAAATATATAGTTAAAATAAAACTCTTATAATTCCAATAAATTTTTAACTTGTTTGAATTGTGAATAGTTAAAGTCAAACTCTTATAATTCCAATAAATTTTTAACTTGTTTGAATGGTGAGTGGGTATTTTAGATCTACTTTGATAGTTTAACATAATTTTAATTAAAGACTTCGATCAAAAGAAAATTTCAAAACAACTATGTGAGAAAATAAGTTAATAATAAAGGCAAAAAAATTATTTCGCTAAATTTAACAAAAAAAACTAAACCTAAAGTATATACATGATGTAGCTAGTGCATGTGCATATGTATTACTTAACTTCCCCGTACACCCTAGAGTGTATACATTGTGAAATATATGGTGCTTACTTAGCCCCCTAATTGTAAATGTATTAAAGTGCATGTAGAAAGAAATATATCTATTGTATGTTGAAAGCTTAATGAAATGACATCAATCTTGCAATAAACTAGATTTTTGTAAAAGCATACATATGCATGGTGCTTACATAGAGTCATTTTTCCAATACAAATACTTTAAACTACAAGTTGAAAGGTTAATGAAATGATATAAAGCTTGTGATAAACTAATTTTGTGTGAGAAATATATTTTGTCTTGTAAAAAATATTTTGTCTATCCTACATTCATTGTAACAAAATATTTCATAAGAGTGTTATGATACCTCAACCTAAATAATATTTAATCAATTTATTGTAACCCATTTAGAAAATTAATTAATTTTTTAAACAAAATAATATTGAATATATTTGGCAAAATGAAAAATAGAATATAAATTAAACTTAGAGTTTGTAATGTAATGTCTATTTATACAATATGATATCTTATTATTAAATTGGAGGATTGTATGACTTCTTACATGTCCACAACTATGATTTCAACAAAGGTTGATGGAATTATTAAAGACCTCCTCCAACATCTAAATTTGGTTTTTCTTCTCACTATCCATGCTAAATTTTAAACTAATTCTAATCTAATTGCATGAAATTAAATTGTGAGATTTAGGGTGATATGGATTAAAAGTAAATATGATAAAAACTAAAGCAAGGGGATTCTACAATCAATCAACACATGATAAACATAAATACAAATAATATTTCCATTTATATGTGTATTCTAATTCAATTAAATTGAAATTGTGATAGGAAGGGCAAGATGGACAAAAGAGTGCTACAATCACTATGCATTCCACATTCCAAAAGGGTTTTTCCACTAATGAAGTGCAAAAGAGTTATCAATTTCTTACCAATTTCATGAATTACAAGAGCACAATGTGTGTCTCACAATCTATATCTTTGAATTTCTCAAGACCAGAATATGTTTACAATGGAAACCATGGCTCCTATTTATAAGAAATATTTACTCCTATGTTACATGGGATGATAAACCATTACTCCTAGTAAAAGCAAATATTTGGGGGTATCTCTAAAAAAATGACACACCTCTAAATGTTATGTGTCCCTAAAAAGTCTAAAAGGCATCCAAAATGGGTTATGGTGTGACTACATTTCAAAATGCTGCTTTCCAAAGTCTTCATAAATATTCACCCTTATCTTTTTACTGCTTCACTCTTTCATAAGCAATTTTTTGGAAGATTTGAGTGAATTAACCCATTGTATTACTGCTTTTCTAGGGTTTTATTAGCTCTTTTCTCTTGTAATCCGATCACTTCATCTTGCTAGTGGATCACTCTTAGAACAAATTGGCATTTAACAAATTTGTCCTTATCTTTAAATTTATAATTTTCTAAGGGTTTTGGATGACCCATCTATTGATTAATTTCAATGTTTCGTAGCCTTCCAAAATTATAAATTTCTTGAGGTAGTGGTTTGTAACTATATTATAGATACTTCATAGGGTACCAAGCTCAATTGGAAAGAAATCCTAGATCTTTCCTTTATCCTTATGTATAAAGTCTTCAAAATTTGAATCCCTATTTCAAAATTATAGAATTATGGTCCTTTTGGTTTGATCTTCATAAAAGAAGCCCTAAAATAAATTTTATTTCTAATTTTCTCATAGTTGGATGTTTGCAAGATCCTATGCATCTCTTACCATGTTCTAATATGGGTTATTTGACAACTCATTTTGATTTCAAAATACCTTTAGTTACTTGGAAAGCAATGGCTCTATTTTCTAAAAATAATTTACCACATCTCTAGCTTCAAATTTTCCCTTCTTCTCTTCAATCATCAAGTTAATGATGTCATCATCAAGGAGTTTCCTCTAAGGATATAAAAAGCCTAGCCATACGATAATGAAAAGCACTTGGATTTCTTTCACCATTACTTGTATTATGGTTTCCAAGGAGGATAACACATCCTTGCAAGTTTGTAAGTATCTCTAGGCATTAAGGATTTTATTCAACTTCTTGGACATATCCTTTTGGTGTGTCCCTAATTATTGGGTTTATAATACCGATATTATAGTCGAAAGGTTGAGGACCTCCTTGTATATCTCCTTTGCAACCAATTCCTCTTCAATTTACTTGAATATTTAACCCACTTGACTTAGGATACCTTTTACATTGGATACAAACTTGAAGTATATTTTTGGACTTGTTACTTTTGATTTGATGTTATCCTAGAGAGGTTTCACTCTTTGATATTAAAGGCTTTCCTTGGATCTATCATTGTCCCTTTTTGCAATGTTGCTTTCTCTTCCAGGAGCTTAGAAATATATTGATCTCTTACTTGTTTAGCTTCTTGAAGCTAATTTATTTGGTCCTCCATTTAGTACTTTTCATACTCATTATATTTTCTCAACTGGTATTTCCCTTGTGCAAGATGCTATAAGAGATGCTTTAGTTGTTGCCTCTTATTTTCATCTCATCAATTTGGAACTTAATATCCCTAACTTAATTTTGTATTTGATCCTTCTATGTGGCATCCTTCCTAAATTCTTCCTTAGCTTGATGGAGTTATACCTTATAAACCTTTAGTTGGGTTATTGTTACCTCTAGTTTTACATTTTTATTCTTCAATGCATCATCCTTTATTTCTAAATGGTCAAATTGTATGGTCATGCTAATTGCCAACTAACTTGCAAGTTGAATCATTTGGTATGGATATATTCTAATTAGATCTAGCTCAAATAATATAGTTTTGAAATCAAAAGGGAATGTGCAAGTTCTAGAAGGGCTGTTTTTTATTGCTTATACAATTAGGACTTTCTTTCCTCCATATGATAACTGTGACCATATTATAACTAGATCTAAAAATATATATATTTTTAATTGTCTATACACTTTCCTAACTCTCTTCTACTTATCTCAAAGGAATTCAATTAACTTCTAGATATATATCTCTTAAGTCTCATTGGTCTCTTCTCATATCAAAGAAAATTAAATTCCTTCTCGAAATATTTCTCCCTAGGCTCATTGGCAACATTCCACATGAAGGCCTAGTTAGGCCCTACAACTATATTAAAATTTTGAGATAATTTTGTAGGCTTGGTCATAGAATTTAACATGGATGCAATCATTATTAGCAATAAGAGTAAATTGTTTTGAATTAGGAGGTATCAGGAATGAGATGACATAGTGGGAAGAGCATGTTATATGGAGATGTTATTGCATGGTGATGTGGTTGGGATCATCACTTATGCCAACTAAGCTAACATTTTAGCTAGTGGAGAGACTAGCTATGAAGGATATGAGATCATCATGCAGGAAATGAAGGATTTTGAGGTGGTATGTTGGATGGTGGGTTATGGGAATGAAGTGATTATCATGATATCAAAAATGAATAACGTGGTTGGACGTAGGGTGCCTCCAAGAGAATGATGGATTGCATCAGTAAATGGTTAGGGTAGTGCAACAAAAAAAGGGTGGAGGAAAATAAGGAAGCAAGAATTTAATATGTAGAAGTAGAGAAATAAGTGAGAGAAGTAGAAAGGGGAAAATAAGTGGAGGTGAAAGTGGTAACAACTATTATTTTAGTTGTTCCCAACTTGGGAGGAGTTCCTCCCAAAGGATTTCCTCCTTTCGAGTTGAGGTGCTTGTTATTATTGTTGTTGTGTTGTTGCCACATTTTTCAACATTGATCCATGAGGGCCACCATTGAATTTCTGTAACCTTTTGTTCTTCACCTTGTGCACAACAATGCTTATGATATACAATATAGTTAGCATCATAGATATAATTATTTATAGTGTAGAGGCAATAGGTGGATGCAAGGGTTTCTCTAGTGCTTATCCTATTGTTTGTTTTCTTTTTACACTCCTTAGATGTCACTTATTCCAAATTTCTAATAATTTTTCATCAAAGGAACCATCTTGATATGAAATTCTTGTTTTAATGATATCATGCCTTATTCACTATTAGATGGATATTTTTATTTTTGACTATCCTAGCCTTTTCGAGGCTCCCAATGTATGATGGTTAGGATTGATATTTGGATCAAATCTATCCTTAATTTTGAATTCTACATAAAATAAAGACCACTCTAGATGGTAGGTGTACCAACATAGTACTTCATCTTCATATCTCCAAGTATTTCCCAAACTAGTTAAGGCTAGATTTTCTAATGAATTTGTCTCCTTCTCCATTCCATACCTATTTTCATTTGTAAATAAGGTTTGCAAACCATTATTTGGGTTGTGGACCACATTTTATAAAGTTACTCCAATCCCATGTCCTTAATATTAATGTCTAATACCATGTGAAATCCTCATAACTTGGGTATGGTCTTCATTATTGGTTGCTTGTGTGGGTACAAGGTGATCTTATTTTCCCCCTAAAGTACCTAAGGTTCATATAGTCAAGTTTATTATCATATTCAAGGTTGAAAATACAATAAAACAAAAATTCTAGCAATTAAAATGTGGTTAAAATACCAATAAGATACATAACAAGTCTTTTTTACTCCAAGAGTAGTCCCTATTGGGTCATTCCTGTAACCTTAATAGTGTAGCAATTTGCACGAGGTAAGGGATGGATAAATACAATGTATTTCATTAATATTGATAAAATTACATATGCATCAAAGTTTATGCATCATATAATACGATAGGATATGTTACAAAGAAGTTGTAACAAAAAAGATTTTGAAAATTTCCAAAAAAAACCTTAGTACATAAATAGATTAACAAATAATGTAATATAGTCTAATTATAATAAGAGGTTAACATCCCCACTTATTTGGTACAATAAATAAATGGCTATCCCTCTTAATATAGAGGATAGAACTTTGAGTGTGGGTACTAATGTATGATTTGGCTCTAGCTCTAACTCAAAATTTTAAATCTATGTAATTTCTAGTTGATTTGATGCATAGATCCATCTTAGGGTAAACCTCTAGGTTATTATTACCTCTAGACTATTATTATTGTATCATTACCTTTGGGTCTCTACCTCTAGGTATACCCAAGGCATTCATTCTTTGGATATATATTTGGTACTATGGGATATTTCACACCTTTCCCTTTTATTATTAAACCTATACTATTATATCCCATTTTTCTATATAATTTTAGAATCAATACCTATTTTAGCTTCTCAAAAATTCTAAATTCTACATTACAAGTCTGATCTCTATTACTATTACTATCAAATTGGATAATATGGCCACAACTACATTTTGTACAATCATGATCTTCTCCCAAAACCATAAAATCATTAGCATCACATGATATATTTTTCATTATATTACTTATTTATTCTTTTATAGATATCACTTATATCACAACATACACTAGCCATTATGGACATCAAATCATAAGTATCACAACACACGTTTGTCATTATTAAAATTAAATCACCAGTATCACAACCTCCATATTTCCTTGGGATAACATAACAATAAACATTTGTCATCACATGTTCTAAATCACTTCTATCATAACAAACATTTACCACCATAGGTTTGCTCTTCAACTCTTCCTTTAACATTTTATGTTTCTTTTTAACTAAAGTCATGTATATTGTCTCCTCAAATTTAATAGAGAATGCAACACCATTTGAAAAGCATCCTCACCAATGTAAGATTTGTGATAATTGATTGTAAGCAAAATTTAAGTGTTATGAATTATATTTTTTCATAAAGGTCTTGAACTTCTAGAAAATATAAATTTTTAGCTTGTTTCTTTATTTTGTTTGATGAAAAAATTTGTAAAATGTAAATTTATAAATATATTTTTTTAAGGAGTCAAAATTATATAAAAAAATAAACTCATACACCTTATTTTTTTTACTACATATAATACTAGAATGAAAATAATACAAAATAAAAGATACTTTATACACTTTATCACTCAAAAAATCTATAGTTCAAAATAAAAGATAGTAATATTTGTTTCATATTCTTTATGATGTACTTTATGTTTATAAAATACAATTTTCTTTCTAAAAAACTATAAAATAATAATTACTCTTCCTCTTACATCTTTACAAAATTATATACCTTATAACTCCGTTAATGCATTAATAATTTTCTTCTTTCACTCATCTGGTAAGGGTTAACAGACCCAAGTTCAAACGCTAATATAAAAGGACTGAGATCCCTCATAAAAACACATGCTTCTAACCCAACATTTTAGCCCAGCTAATATAAAAGGACTGAGATCCCTCATAAAAACACATGCTTCTAATCCAACATTTTAGCCTAAAAAGCGAATAGATCTGTTGGTAAGCCCAAAAATAGAATAAATCAGTTGGTAGCAACCTAATATTTATTGGTGGACTACCAGAATGGAAGGTGATAGATCTTTTTAACATTGTCTTTACCTAATAAACTAAAGAGTATAAAAATTTTCAACATAAAATAATAATTATTCTTCCCCTCTTTTTATAACTATAATACATATAATAGGATTATGTGTACAGTCTATGATGGAGAAATCTCAAACTAGAGCTCATTTATTCACAATAGAAGTATGGAAAGTGCAACTTCTCTGGCCAAAAAAAAATGAGGAATGGTGGTGACGACTTTCATACGATCCTCTCATGCCCGATACGATGCTTTCTTAAGGACTCTTACATTTCTCCTTGAAACAACTTTATTATGTGAACAAATGATGACCTTCCACTAGTCTAGGGACTTAACTATAAAAGTATATTTAATTATTTAAAACATTAATCAAAGTTAACAAAAATTAATCAGCACAAATCAAATTATTCAAATGCTTTTATTTAATCAAACTCACCACAAACCGTTGTCTTTGAACCTGGGCTTTGGTGGCGACACGGTGCTTGTGAGCTTGACCGTGTTCACATGCGCGGCTTTGCGACTAAGCAACGCCACATGAACGGCTTTAATTAAAATGGCGTGGAATTTTGTGCTGTCATTGGGCATGCAGTGCTTCACAATTTTGATAATTTGTTTGGAAACGAATACGCGTCCGCTAGTCTTACGCGTCTTTCAGCAAATCCATCATAAAACCATCCTTTACATGTACAAATTGCACATTTGACAGTAGCTCCACCTTCAATGAAAGAAAATCCATGGATTCAAGTGTTCCTTCTAATGTTGAATCCAGATAAACATTACATAACAAATACTCCTCATCTTCTTTGCAGAAGCTTTCATTTGACCCATAGGAATTTTCCACTTAAGGCATGTGCAATTTTTCCTCTACAAATTACATGAAAATCTCAACGGACCTCAATCATTATACACAAATTCCATATGCAACGACGGGATAAGTGAAATCATGGACCACACACAAAAGTGCATTGAAAATAGGGAATAGGTAGAGACAACGAATGGTGGATGCAATCTCACAGGAAAAACATTAACAGACAATTATTTGAAATAATTGAAAACGGTAATAAATAAATATAAAGTCATAACTGCCGAAAATTGTGAACACCTGCGCCTGGACTTGGTCAAGTGCGACTTATTCACTGTTATCGGGATTCTTGTTGTTGAAAAGTCTCATCAGACGAATTCCCATTGGCCTTTTTTTTAAGGATTCGACCATGTATTTATAAAGACAACTAATGCTTGGTCACCATAAACAGTGAGAGTGTAATCAAACTAATTCACACGTGCGATGACTGATCTGATTTAATTGCGTTCTTGATGTCTTGCAATTTGGTGGAACAATTCGGTGATTTTTTATTAGAAAAACAAAAAACACAACCTTCTTGGGCAATTTTTTTTCAAAAGACGCCACATCCAACCTTTCTTAACAGAAAAATCGAAGTACCCAGGAAAAGAATTTGGTGAAATAATATTCAGTCACAGTGGCCCAGCCATTTTTCTTCTACAACTTGGGACTTTCAGTTATCTTCAGTGTTCAACATTATTCAAATAGTCATCAGGCACGAGGGTATCTTGCCATTGGATCTCGTCTAGATGAAACTATTACTCTCAAACAACAAGAATGTGTAGTTTGGAGTGCCATAGGAAAGTTTTTATGCTCTAATGCCACATCATGTTGGCAATTGACAAGGAGCAAGGGCTGGATAAATGTATTTCATTAAGCTCGAGCAAATTACATATACATCAAAGCTGCTACATCATATAATATAATAGTATCTGTTATAAAGAAATTGTAACGGTCTAATTTTTAGAACTTGAAACTTTTGGAATTTCACATTGGGTCAATAACAAAGAGGTGGAATATGTTTGGTGGAAGCAGCCCCTGCGGTTTGAACCTTGCACAAATTACTAAAAATAATGTGGTTGTGACCAACTCTACTATGTAACCAAAAAAAAACTTTTGAAACTTCTTGAAATTTTCCCAAAGTAACATTAATACATAAATAGATTAACAAATAATGTAATATAGGCTAATATTAATAAAAGGCTGATAAATAGTTCCCTAGCCTCTAACAAAGAGGTGGAATATGTTTGGTGGAAGCAGCCCCTACGGTTTGAACCTTGCACAAATTACTAAAAATAATGTGGTTGTGACCAACTCTACTATGTAACCAAAAAAAAACTTTTGAAACTTCTTGAAACTTTCCCAAACTAACATTAATACATAAATAGATTAACAAATAATGTAATATAGGCTAATATTAATAAAAGGCTGATAAATAGTTCCCTAGCCTCTTCTATAGTCTTGAGGCCTTTCCCTTCATCTTTTCAATGATATTATTATACACATCATCACATAAGTATTCTTTACTTCTTGGGAAGATACAACCATGCATTTGACCACTAATAGTGGTTATCTATCTAGTCTCATTTGATCTAGCTAAAGGTAGGGAACCATTTTTTTTTGGTATAAAATAAACTAGACTAGATAGGAGGTATAAGTGAACTTTCATTCCTCCTTGGGTTCCTTGAGCTAGTCTCTTACATGGTAGACTATATCTTGCATAGTCAGTTATTTGTGAGTGCCCAAGGCAATTCCTTATTCCTGAAGAACAGAAGCTTATACTAAGATGGGGGTGAACAGTATAAGACCACTTTTTACTTTTCTTTCTCAAATAGTAATATTCAATATTATCAATGGTAATATCAATAGTAGTAACCAAAGCAATGCAAAAATCATCACACACAATAGAGACACCAATTTAACGTGGTTCACCCAATGTGGGTTACTCCATGGAGAAAATTTTTCACTAAAATTTCTCAACAAATATCTTGGGAATCCTTTCCCTATTACAATGTTTATAGATCTTTGTCCAAAAGAGACACCAATACCCTAATCAAGTTCATGGATCTCTATTTATATGAGACACCAATCCCCTTAGCTAGTGTGTATATCTCTATACACAGGAGAACTCCTTCTCTGATCTGACTAGTGATTCTCAAGAAGACTACTACTTCCACTACACTGGCTTGTGCATCTCTCTCCACTGAAGACTCCTATCCTTAGTCAAAAGACTTCTATCATCACTGTCTTGAATAATGGATCTCTAACCACTAGAGACTATTATCCTTTGCTATGTCACCTCCAAAGCAGTAACTAAAGCAATGCACAAATCTATAGAAGAGGCTAGGGAACTATTTATCAGTCATACTTTTAACTCTATTCATATTTTCAGTATAGCACAAATTTGCTCAATATATGTTCTAGTCTAGAACAAACCTATCCTCAAATCTGCATCAAACTCTGTCCTCAAACCTATCCTCAAGCTTTAACACAAATCATGAATCAAGCACAAATCAACTCTATTATATCTGCCCCAAACCTTAAATCAAGGTTTGAACAAATCAATCAATCAAATTTTCTCACAATTCTACTCAAAGACTTACCTCAAATCTATCCAACAAGTCCTCTCAAGAACTTATCCAATCTACTCAACAAGAATTCACTAAGACTTACCTTAAATCTACTCAACAAGTCATCACTAGAACTTGTCCAATATACTCTCAAGTCTTCTCTAAGACTCACCTCAAATTTTTCCACAAGTATTCATCAAGAATTACCTTAAATCTGCTTGTAAGCTTCCATAAAAGCTCATACAAATATGTCCTTAAGCTTTTACAAAATCTTACTCAACTCTGGCCTTAAGTCCCCTCTAGGACTTACTCAAATCTTCTCACAAGCTCTCACAAAATCTTGCTCAAATAAAATACAAAACTTGCATATAAAACTCAAATTAATCTCTTACACAAACACCTCTTTCAATCACACAAAAAAGTTCCACACGAAATATTATTTGACTCCTAGAAACATATAGAGAATGGTTAGAGACTTAATATGTTACTGACAACAATACGTAATCACTTTCAAACTCTCACATAAACATATAAATAATGGTTAGAGACTCAATATGTTACTGACAACAATACATAATCACTTTCAAACTCTCACTGAAACATATAGAGAATGGTTAGATACTCAATATGTTTCACACTTATTCACTTTCAATCTCTCTTCCAAATCAAATAAAAATATAGAAAAATTTGTTTCACAAAAATTGAACTATCACTTCAACACTTTCCATCAACTATGCTCAATCAACTCAACTCAACTCAACCAGTCACTCAATGATACACACTTTTCTTAAAAACCCTAAGAAAATGTTTCACAATACTTTCCACCACTCACACAATGAAACCCAATTCACATAACAATGATACTCATGTTCTTTCACAAACCCTAGTTCAAGATAGTTCTCAAGTTTTCACTCAAGTGTTCTCACAAAACTTCATCAATCATGCATGTGAAAACTCACTCAATCATTTCCAACAATGCTTACCAAACAAAAACATTTTCACTCCAACTTGCACTTCACAACATTCAACAATATTTTACTTCACAAGGATAATATGTACATATCTTTTTGTTTGAGGAGAATTTGACTTTAACACCTGTCTCAATCACAATCAACCTCTTTCCCAATATCAATGGTTAGATAGCAAATTTTTTTACCCAAATATTCTCTCAATATAAATTCAACATTACAAAATTAATAAAACTCAAATACATCTTATTACTCCTTATTCTAAAGATAATTCTTTCAAATATAAACTCCACACACAACATGCATTTTACTTTTGCCTTATCACTCTTTATTCTAAAATTATATTCAACATACAATACTTTCTTTTAATATCTCAATGATATCCCTTTTTATCATCAATTTATAACTTTCGAAATACTAGCATAAAGCACATTTTAATTTTCAAATAGATAACACCTTATAATTCCTGAGATACCAGCATAAAGCACAATTTAATTTACCAATAGACAAAACCTTATAACTCCCATGTGAATGCTTTAATTAAAATTTAAACAAAAAACCTTACCTGTGCCTGCTATCATCACCTATCATGAATTGAAATCATGACCACCTCATGCCTAGACTCTAGCGTAGAGCTAGAATATCAGCTGCACTGGTCCACCCAATGAGAGAAGTAATTACTCTTGTGCTTTGTATTTCTTTTCTTTGATTGCAACCAAAATGAAACACTGCCTCTGTCAATAAAACTTGTTAACCGTGGTACTCGAACCTTCAATGTCCTCTTTGCTATGCAAGGCCAAACACAACCTGTGCTACTCGTTTGATGAAGATTGAAAGGAGAACAAATGTTATTTATTTCCTTTGCTACTATCCTCCTCAAAAATCGTGAACTTTTTGTTTGCTACCAAGGGAAAAACACTTGCAAGACAATCAAAATAAATATCCTCACAAGGGAAACATTCTCTTAATAGATGAAAATCGACAGAATTTTAGAGCAATATTAAATAACAAGTTACAGGAAAGGGAAGAACTACATCACAAATAGTAGAGATTACAGTAAGAGTGAATGGTTAATGCACGTTATTTAAGAAGCTCTAAACAAATTCAAGAGAGCTAAACCTAAAAAGAAAGAAAAGAATAGCTTCCCAACCAACCCATGGTCCAATGAAGATTGCAAAAAAATGCGAAGATTACTAAAGGAACCAACAAGTAAAACAAGAGCAAACAAAAAAGCATATGAGAAACTGGTAAGGGCAAAAAAAGAAGAATACACTAGAACAAGGAGGAAAATTTTGATTTACTTAGGGAAGCATGAACCAAAGAAATTTTGGAAGGAACTAAGCGTGAAAAGGATGCAAACTGAAAATAACATAACAATTACTCAGTGGTTGGAGTATTCAAAACAACTATATCAGCATAGTAACCAGTAGAAGACACCCCCTACTATCATTGTCAAGAAAGAAATTTTCACAATTGAAGACATTATTCAAGGGATAAAAAAGTTAGCAACTGGTAAAGCCCGTGACATAGACAATCTTCAAGCGGAGCATATAAAATGGGGGGTAGATATCTTGGCACCGTAGATCAAAGAAATTTTCAATGAGGTCATACAAAAGGGCTTCCCTACTGAGTGGACAACTAGCTTGACCATTCCTTTGTTTAAAAGTGGAGATGTAAATAATCCCTCAAACTATCATGATCAACCCTCTCTTTGCAAAGTTTTTTGGTAGTATGATAGGGCATAGGATCAGCATATGGGCTGAAGAAAATAGAAAAAGAGCAAAGGGGCAAGCAGGTTTTAGGCCCAAGCACTCAACTATTGATCATTGTATCACGGTCAGACACATAGTGGAAAACATATGGGATAAAAAAGAGGAAGCTTTTTGTTATTTTGTAGACTTCAAAAAGGCATTTGACACAGTGCCAAGGAAAAAATTATGGAGCAAAATGGAAGAGCTAGAGGTTCCAATTCACTACGAGGCGAGCATTTCACGAGACTATATGAGCATGTAAAGGCTAGAATCGAGAACACGATGAAGGGTTATCTGAATGTTTTGGTAGTGACATAGGTATCAAACAAGGTTGCCCTCTATCTCTGACCTTATTTGGGCTATACATTGACAATTTAGAAGAATTGATAAACAAATTTGGGGGAGAGGGTGTGCATTTAGCCAAATATATGGTAAAACTCCTTATGTATGCAGATGATGTAATTCTTGTGGCCAAAACAACCAAAGATCTAGAATATCACCTTCAAGCTCTAGAACTCTTTTGTAAAGAAGTTGGGATGCAAGTGAACATGAGCAAAACAAAAATTATGGTTTTTTCAGCAAAAACGAAGAAGCAACAACTTAAATTTTAGTTTGCAAGAGAATCGCTTGATGTAGTAGTAGAATACAAATACCTAGGCATAGACTTTCATGACAAACTTAATTGGAATACATGTAGGATGAAAAGAACTCAAAGTGGTTGGAGAGCACTATATGCACTTCAAAACAGGTGTAGGAATGCCGAGTTGTGGGACTGGAAGACCACCAAGGTCTTATTTGGCCTACTTGTTACACCGGTTCTGTTGTATGGTTGTGAGGTGTGGGTTAGTGGCACAACAAATGCAAAATGGAGGCAAATATAAAGGATTCAAAAATATCTAACCACAAACTTTCTCAAAATTAAGGCCACAACCCCTTATGAAATTATTCTAGCTGAAACTGGAATGTTCCCTTTAGAAGCAATTGCTATGACCAAGTTGTTATGTTACTTGAAAAAAATAGAAAACATGACAAACGATAGATGGCCTAGGGCAGGTAGGGATGAAGAGTTGCATAGGCGAAAGAATACATGGATGAAACAAAATCAGAAATGGATGAAACGTTGGAAAATCAACATAAATGAATGCCCAAATGTCAACAAAGACATAAAAAATTATGTGAATGAGAAGTTCAGAAGTGGAATGTGGAAAAATGCAAGAAGGAAAAGACAATATTATATTGCAAATTTGAAGCCAATGTATGACCACAAGGAAAAAGCATATATAGGTGCTGAAATCAAGTGGAAGGAAAAAATACTCATTGCTCAGATAAGGACTAGCTCTCATAGGCTTAGATGTGAAACAGGGAGATGGACAACGCCCAAAGAACAATGGGAAGAAAGGATATGTACTCTATGTAGTACAAGGGCAGTAGAGACAGAGGAACACTTCATCTATAAATGCCCGAGTTTTTCAGATATACGTGACAAATACAAAGAAACACTTGAAAACGAGTTTATGGCAGATTTATTCAAAGATAGTAAAATAAAAAAAGTTGGGAAATTGCTAACACAAATCAGCAGGAGAAGGAACAACCTTCTCAAATTTATTAAATATCATATGATATGATTTGAGTAATTGCACTTCCATATTTAAAGTGCCATAAACCATATTTGGGTCTCTCAGACGTAATTAAAATCTTTCATTTCATTACTTCACCGAAATATGGTGCTCGTTTGTCGATAGGTGTGCAATCTAAGTTCCCTCGTCATTCTGCACTGTCATATTGCTTTGAAAGACCCTTTTCCATTTTGTTTTGATAAATGCACAACCGTCATGCGCTCTTTTTATTCGCTGGTTTTCCTTTACCACGATCTCTATCCTCTCCGAAGGCGTATTTCTTTTTACTTTCTTGCAAACTCTGCATTAGTCCATTGCCAATTTTCATTCAACGTTTTATACCATATACCTTTTATGTATAGGTGTCGGTGAGTTGAAAACATCGACATGGTGCATTTACGAACATCGGCGCCATATACAAAAAGTCGTCGGAAGTTTTAGACTTGGGTTTTAAACCCTAACTTAATATGAAATATTTGGCCCTCAATCGTCGGTGCATTATATTTCTTGCCTTTCAACATAACTTTGTGGCCTATAATAATAATTTAAAATATTAAAATATTTAATTTTAAATTATTTAAATATAAATAATTTAAATATTAAATAATTTAAAACTTTAAATTAAATAATGCTTTGGCCATGATTTCGATTTTAGAAACCAAACCTTTCTTTAAACCTTGGGCCCAAATGACATTTTAAACCTCTTTCTTTTACCCACATATTTATTTTAATTATGCTTCTCCTTCCTTGGGTCTTCAATCTTTTGGGTCTCTCCTCTTGACATCAATGACAACAAAACTCGCTTATATTTCCAAAAATTCCATGAAAATGGCAATGTGTTCCTTATTTACCATAGCATCTAATCTCTCCCTAAGTATGGCAATAATCTTAGGTAATACCCTCTAGACATCATCTTTTAATAGGTCTAACTCCAATAGAATGGGAAAGTTGACAACCTTGTTTGGGTTCATCAAACAAGGGATTAAGAAATACCACTAGTAATTTTGGTCATATCTATAATAGAAGTCCTTCTAGGTCGTTGGATTGTAAGTGACCCACATTCCCAAATCATCTATTGCTTTCAACATTGTTCTTATGTCTCCCTTCTACTTATACATTGACTCTTGTATCTATTGTGATGACTTGATGCTCCTACTTAGGGTGTTATATCATTCTCCATAGGCTTCCACCAATTATAGTAATTTCATACTTGTGGGACCAAGTTCATTGCTAAGCCTAAGGTCAAAATTTGGTTTATGCTCTATGAATAAGTTTATGGGTCCAAGTTAAATCTTCACAAGGCTTCTTTCATTATATTTTTGAGAGTATGTTTATATTTGTCGTCTTATACCCTCCTATATGGTCCATAAAATAGTCCCTCAAGACTTCAAAGAGAAGGCGATGGATTCTTACTTCTCAATGTTTTCCTTCTTTTTCCTCCCAAGAGGTTTGCTTCTTTTATTACAAATAGAATCGGTGTTGGCAAAGTAGTCATTGGAGGAAAAATGATTATTTATGGTAAATACATCAGGTTGGTCTCAAGAATGGAAGGCCTTGTGTAGGTGGACATAGTGTTGTGATGACTAAAATGGAAAATTGATGAAAAACTTGGAAAGGAATAAAATATTACAAAGATAGAATTGAGGAGTAATTTGCTTATAAACTAGAATAATTCATTCCGCTATAAGGGGTTACAAATATTTTACTTTTTAATTTGATTCATTAGTGAGATTGAATGATTCACTCACTTATGATAGTGAATCAATAGTAGTATTGGACTTCAACAAAATCAAATTTGGATGTTTTGGTCAATTGGCTTGTTAGAGTGGTTCAATAATTTATACTAGCAAATTAGTAGTCATATGGTTCTTGAATAAAATTTACTTTGTTTCAGCTTATTCAAGGTTTGCTTTGTTTTAACATAAGTTTGATTTGATGGGAATCCCTTGTGAGGTACGATCCAAGTGACTGAGAGTGAGGGCATGCATTTTTTTACAAATGTGGGTCCATTTGATATAAGCAAATTATAGGTTGAGATATGCTGTGGTCAATCATTAGATATAGATTATGGGTCAATTTTCTTCAAAATGTATTGATTTATATGCTCCCTATTAGGGATCTAATTGATTATACACCAAGGGGGTCAATCAATGATTGATAGTGAGTGCACATGGTTCATGAATTGTTTATTTGAAATGTACAAAGTGGAAGGAGTTGTGGATTTGGGGATTTTTATACCCCCTAACCTATTAGCACCATTCATTAATCAGTCAAGCAGTTAGGCCATCCTAATGTGGGCCAATTTTCCTACCCAATATTTCAACATGAGAGAAAATAGTTGGGCAAGTATCTTGATCAATTTTGCAAGTAGATCACTCACCAAAGAAAAAAATTTGCTCATTATCACTACATATACTTTTAATTATTAATTTTATTATATATTTTAATCAATAAGAGGAATAAAAAAACTTTATGAATAGATGAATTTGGAGGTAAATGTAAGAAGAGGGAGAGAGACACAAGATTCACTATAGAGGAAGAGGAAACATAGACATGGGAAGTAACAACTAGAAATAAAGAAAATGTTACATACATATTCACATTCTTTTGGTTTTAAGATTCAATTAGATTAGTTAAAGATGTTAGACATTTACAAAAACCAATGTCCTTCCATCTATATTTACAAGCTTGTAGGCATTTGGTCCTTTAATTGAGATAATTTAATATGGTCCACTCCACAAAGAATAAAAATTATTATGATCTATTTATTTATCTCTAGCCTCATTTAATTTGAACACCAAGTTATATTTCTTGTAATTCATCTTAGCAGCTCACTTGTTAAACCATATTTTTACCATTTCCTACTATTGGACAATCTTATTGAATGTATTTTCTCTTTCATCCTTTAGGAAAAGTATGGTATTCATTCATGTTTTGCTAGGTTTGACATAAATATCTTTGAGCTCCAACAACTATGATATTTGGAGGAAATGGAGTTCTAAATTAATTGACAACACAACCTCTTTTCCATAGACTAGATTGTAAGAAGATGATCCTATGGAAACTTTTGGAATCCCTTGATCTATCCAAAGTCTATTTTGTAGTTTGGTGTGTTAATCTCTGTATGATTTGGTGATTATTATATTTAGGATCCATACTATGTTCTTGTTTGAAGCCTCTACAAATCCACTAGATTGGGACTAATAATTGAAGGATATTTTGAGCACAAAATCATATTCCAAGGCAACTTTTATCACTTAGAACATTGTGAACAAGGTAGAATTATCGATGACTACTATGGATGACATTTCAAATCTTGTGATAATGTATTCCAATAGTTGTATGGTCACTTCCTTAATATATAATTTGACTAGCAGTGTTTCCACCCACTTAGTAAAATAGTCACTAGTGATGAGGATCCATCCATTTCCTCCACTAGATAAGCGATTGAATTTATCAATCAAATTAAGGGTCCATTCGTAGAAAGGTTCATTCACGATGATAATATTTAGAGGTATTGGTGATTTTCTTCTTTTTCCCATAGAACACAATAGTATTTGCAATTTTTGATCCATTGAAAGCAATTAGAGAAAAGAGTGGACTAATAGTATTCCATTCTTGTAATTTTATGTATTATGGTCAATACAAAAAAATGCCTTCTCTCATCTTGATATTATTTTATTAGTGTTCCTATCCTCAATTCTTTAACACACCTCAATATTATGCCATCATATCCTTTCTTGAATAGTATATCATCTACCCATGCATAATATGCTAAATGTAACCCCTTTCTTTAGGCATCAATCCTTCTAGGATATATTTAGTTTCAATGTATCTACCAATATTTCTCATCCACCCTATTTTACCATCAAGTTCATCTTCTTCCACCAAGACAATTGGACCTTTGAAGTAGATATTGCAATGTTTTCACATAAGACTCTATACCTAATGAGCTTGGTGGGCTTAATCTCTATATATAATTTTTTAATTTTATTTATTAAACAAAGTATATTTTCCTCTAATTCACCATGAAGTACCATGGATTAGACATGGCCATGGACTACAAAGAAGGTGGTGTTGATTTGGGAGAGATAGCACCTAAGTATTCTCAAAGCTTTCATGATAGAAAACACCTACGTTAAATGAATGTGTACCTCTCTTTATAGTTGTGAAGAATCTAACTCATGAATGAGATGGGCTGTTCTTCATCCTTATCATTCTTCTAGATTATTATTAAATAAATACTCTGATTTATTCTAGATCATTTTTTAATATTTTGGTAATTTTTTTGACCAATTGCATGGAATTAATTATGAATTTGATAACAAACTAGATTTAACATATGGATCATATACCCTCAACAAATGTGGGAAGTGGGAGGTCTTAGATTTCTTTTATCCTATTAGGATCTATGGCTAGGCCATCTTTCAACACCACATGACCTAAAAAAATTTCCTTTTGGAATGCAAATATATATTTTTTATGATTATGTAAGATAACAAACACCCTACATATTTGTGAGATGGAATCAATGTGTTCAATATAATTATTTATTTCTTTTAAAAATATAGTCAAATTATCAAGGCATTTGAGAATGGTCTGACCAACTAGTCTTGGAAAGGCAGTATCAATAGCTCCTTGTAAAGGAGCTCCTACATTAGACAACCCAAATGTCGTTCTTTGGTAGGTGGAGGGTCCCCATGTGGTAGTGAAGGTCATTTTATTTTGATCATTATCCTTAATTTAAATATAGTTATACCCTAAGAAATCATCTAAGAGTGATAGGGTCTATGCCCCTACCACTTTCCATAGGATCTTGTCTATAGTAAGAAGGGGATAGTGGTCCTTCAAATATTATCTATTAAATTTAGTGAATTTGACAAACACTCTAATATCACCATTCTTATTTTATATTGATACTAGGTTGGCTACCTAGGTGGAGTGCCTAATAGGAAAATGATTGAGACTTATAATATTTTCAAGAGCTGCTTCTTCATAATTATATCAATTTTAGGATTCATAGGTTATTGTTTTTATTGAAAAGACTATGCACTTGGATCTAGTTGAATGATATGTTCTATGATACCTCTGCCATACACCTTTAGATCTACATAGGGCCAAATAATGATATCTCTATATTTTCCATTGAGTTCTATAATTGATTGATCTCATCTTTGGTGTTGTATTTACCAAGCACTAACTTCTTCCCTTTGGTGATTTCCTTAGGGTGGCAAGAATAGTCTTTCACATTAATATTAGACTCCTTTGCACTATTTTCTAGATTTAATAGACTTTTTAGAGTGATTAACCCATTTAATAACTTGTTTACATTTGGTTGAATTATTATGTCGTTGATGTAGTCCCTATATTTATTTTTATCTTTAAAATGTTTTGATTCTTTAATGAGAAACTTGATGACATGTTCATAATTTTTGAAGACCTACTAATGAGTAGAGTTATTAGGGATAATTAACCTAAAAAGAACATCTAACTCATCTGGTTTATCCTAAATATTGATGGTGGGGTTAAATTTTGTTGATAGTGACACTAGCTCATCTAATTTGGTGTTCAAATCCCTAGAAACTACCTTGATCTCATAAGTATTGAAGATTTCTAGAAAATATCAACACCAATGCTTGTATAACTTTAGGTGTTATTTTTGTGGTACATTTGGAATTAACCCGATTTATGACTTATTTAGAGTCACAAAATACCTTCATGATTTTAATATAGGTTTTTTATCTTCCTCAAGATGGTGTACAATGCTTCATATTAAACCACACTATTTATATAATTGAACAATATTCTACATGTAAAATTACTTCACATACCTCGTGGGTATATGAATTGAATATCCGTATCTTCTTTATTTTTTGTTGTTGTACCATTAAGATGATTACCCATGCTTTATCTAACCCTTGTGACTGCTAGCTTGTTAGAGTTTGGATGTTAAATGATTTTCTGTATATGATGTAGTTCCTAAACTTCATTTCCAAGTACAGAACCTCTACATCTTCATCATCTCAAATCACTTATATCTATTGTGGACATCTAATCATTCTTTGTGACCTTGTTGTCTATAAATTCATGTAGATGATTTCAATGTGCTACACCATGCTCATCCAAATTGTGTATCAAGTAATTGCATGGAGGCTCATTCTCAATTTGAATTGTTTTTCCATCTCTATGTGCCTTCATGATGGTGTAGTCCTTACTACTATTATCGATTGTACTATAATGTTCACTTTGGTGCCATCCATCTAAATTATATGCCTAGTTATTTTGGTGTAAGGTAATCCTATATCTTTGTAAACTATATAAAATCTTCAACCAAAATAATTAAAAAAATTAAATTTATTAATTTTTATTAATATATAGATTTTAACTTTCAAAATAAATTAAATTTTTTATAAACTCAAATATTTTATTTAATTAATATCAAGTGGCATTAGCTTAAATGATTAGATTCCTCAACATTTAAGGAGGAGATCAAGATTCAAATCATTACTTGGATAATATCTAAGTTTTGTTATAACACCGTTATGGTGATGATGTAATACAAATAAGGTTGTTTCAATCCAATATTAAAAATATATATTTTAATTAATTATAAAGTTTATTTATTTATTTATAATAATACTTGGAAAAATGGATCTGTTTTTTTCCGAGGAGACTGTGTCCATTGTAACTTAAACAAAGACCTTCTCTGGCAAAGGCTTGAATTTGAATTATTATTTTATTTTATTCTCTATTCAATCTCAATTGTACAAATAAGATTTACAAGAATAATTATTATACAAATTTAGTATATAAGTGGAACAAACTACCCTTATAATTGGTATTAGCTGTGACCTGCACCTGGTTGGAAAATATAAATTTAACTTACCCGACTGCACCTTTAACTGTAAAATCTACGTGAATACAACTCACCAATAGCCTAGCAAGGTTCTGTACGCCTCGGTAGGAGGCAGGCCCCCCCTTATAAATTACCCACACTCGTCCTTCTTCCTTGTGTCGTGTCCCGGTTATGAACGATTTACTGCGTGGAGAGGAAGTGTGTCTTCGATTCCCCCTCCTCTCCTGCCGCTCATCCGTTAAGAGCCATGTCGGTGTTGCTGCGTCTGTGTTTTCTATGGTTGGCATTGTTATTCCATGGCATTGTCATTCCTGTTGGCGTGGTAGGCGACGATAGCATTTCCTCGTATAGGGAATGGGATTGGGATTGGATGTTAGCGTTAGCAACAGTTCCAGCTGAAGGCCCAACAGATGGTGCAGCAGCTCCCTCATCGACATCTATGTCCAAACCTGAAGGAGCGGCTCCCGCTGTAGCGCCCGTGGCTGGATTCCTAGAACCACCTTCGTCCTCATTTACCGCCCCGCCTGCAAATCCTCCAACCCCATCACACGCTTCTCCTCCTGCAAGGGGACCCATCTCTCCCCCACAAGCTAGTCCACAAAAGGCTCCTCTTCCTCCTCCGCCCATTTCTCCACCTTCCAAAACTCCAGCCGCCGCTTCAGCTTCTAAACCTCCTGCGGTACCTCCTCCTCAGCCCACGCCCATTTCTGCACCTCCACTGACCGGTCCTCCACCTTCTTCGCTTTCTCCCGCCGCCTCTTCCCCCATCATTGCTCCACCCTTGTCCCCACCACCAGAAAAGGAGGCTTCTGCACCAGCACCCTCGAAGCCAAAGACACCGCCTAAGAAGAAAAAGGCGGCAGCCCCTGCTCCAGCTCCATCGGCATCGACCAGTCCTCCCACTCCCTCTTCTTTGGCTCCAGAACCTTCTTCCTCTGAGGAACCGTTTTCCCCAGGGCCTGCGCCTGATTCAAAGGTAATTATATATTTTTTCCTGTTTTTCATGTCTTCTCTCTTCCATCAACGCCGCAACCTAATGGCCAGTTTGATGTTGTAATAGCAGAGCGGAGGAATGAAGAACTTGGCTGCAAGTGGCGTATGGGAGACCCTCCTCCTCGTCTTCTCCCTCCTTGTGTTCTGCTAGTGCTGCAATTTCATCATGCTCTTCCTAATAACTGTGGGGTTGTAATAATTTTGTTTAAATTTTCATTGGCTTTCTCATGTGATCCTCTTTGTGTGTGATTTTTTTTTAAAGATCCTTTGTATTGCGGCCGGTGATTCGCCAATTATAATATATTCTCGTGTGATTTCTTGGTTTCGTACCATATCTGATGGGAAAGAATTTCAATGTTTTTTTATGTTGCGGTGGTTCCAAGTATTTATTTATTTTGTTTTGCATATACGCGTTCGAAGCCGAAATTTTATAAATATACGAAAAAACAATTTAAATTAAATTGAAATTAATTTTTTAACCCATTTTATGAGGAGACAAACTAACCTTTTTGAACATGTCCACCAACTAAAAAAAATAAAAATTATTAAAAAATATATCATTATTACTGTCCTGCATAAATATACTATTTTATATATATTAATACCTAATTTTGTAATGTAGCACTTATCAATTGTAATAAATTCTTCAGCACATTATTTAGAAAACTTTTCACTGTTTGAGGTTAATTAGATGGAAAGAATCTCAAATTATTTATTTATATTATAAACCTGTATAGAACTTAAGATTACGGACGCACTGTAAAGAGATTGAACTCTCGTTTTCTTTACTTTGTTCAACTTTTAATTTATTTTATTTTTAAAAGGTAAAAAATTATATTGATAGAATAAGAATCAAATTATAATCATAGGTTTATTATTTTTGGTAAGCTTTAAAATCCGAATAAAACTTGGATTAACATCTTCAAAAATAACAAAAAATTGAGTACCATCTATAGAAAATTTGAACCTATTTCCATTTCTGTTTTATATTCATCTTAAAAAACCTAGCAGGCTTGACAGTTATGTGAGCATACCCATGCTATTCCATAAATGATCAAAGAGTGTTGTAAGAGGTAACAAAAATCCAACAAACAATTGTTCATCCTCCATTGATCCACAATATAGTGGACTTTGGACCTATCCTCATCCTTAGATAAGTCTGGTTCACCTCCTGCCATTCAAAAGTGTCCCTATCCTGATTAGAATTCAGCATGCATCCAATCGGACTTTCACTACCATGTATAGCCGAAATGTCAGTCGTTGCATAATTTTATCTATCAATATAGATCGGGATGACATCCTCGAACTGCTGCCAAATGGACTTAATTTGGCTCACAATGTTTCTTATCCTCCAATCTTTTGATCTGAAATTTCTAATAGCATCCATAAGCCCACCATAATTTGTGAATCAAACTCAACTATGATCTTTCTAACCTCATTCTCCCAAGCATTGAGAGAACCTTGTCTGATAGCCAAACCTTTAGCTTAATTGTTTGTAGCCCTTCCAAGACCCTCTAGCTCCCAATGGAGGATCTTCCCCTTGAAATCTCTTCTAAAAAGACCAATGCCTGCAACCCTTGGCTTATCCTTAGTTGCACCATCAAAATTAATATTTTTCCAACCTGGGGAAGGGGGCTGCCATGGTCTCAACTTTTGTGGCTCAGGAGTCACCTCATTCACCTAAGTTTTCTTATCCTTAAAGTGAGCTTTGACAATTTCAAAAATCTTTGTTAACAATTTTATGCCAAACCAACTCCATTGGACTGAACTTCCTTATAAAAATTCTAGAATTTTTTTCCAACCAAATGTACCACCAGATGAAGCTTGTGCCCAGGAACCAACCTAACTAAATAGAGGTATGTTCAACTGTAACTCAATTTTATCAAGAGTTTATGAACTATTGTTTTTAATTACCTTATACCATTATATATATTCAGTATGCCTTTGGTTACGGTACCAAAAGAATTTCAAATTATTTATATTTAAATTATTTATTTATATTTTATATGTTATATAATTTGTGATTAGTAAGGATGTTCTAGGGTGTTCAGTGAAAACTTTATTATTTTTATTATGAGTGTATTTAATTTATTCCGTTAAGATAAAATAAATTTCAAATTTATTTTCTTAATCATAGCAGTCAATAATTCATCACTCTATAATGTATAATAGACATTAATTTTCTATATATATATATAAACTCAAACTCATCACTTCATTTCTCATTTCAACTTAATTAAGATAACCTTGAATTTATTTTTCTAAAACCATGGTAGGCTCTAACTCATCATTCCATCAAGATTTTATGTACTATTGTTTATTGAAGTTGCAAAAAGACGTCATTTGATCAAACAATATATACAAAACATAAATTGCTCAGAATGCTGATTTTTATTCATGAAAGAATGCTTTTAGGTTACAAAATGGATCTCCCTAATTTCTCCATGAACATGCAACATCCTGATGATATCTTTCAGAACTCCTTAGTGAAGGTGGGCTTCTATGTGCGTGGGCCACTAGTAGTTTGTTGGATTGTGGTCTTCTAAATCTATTTGGGCCTGCTAAATTTGCTGATGTGGACCTGTTGTATGGTCAATTCGTAGGGTGGCCTATGAATTTGAACCCGAATTCATAGGGTGGGGGGCGAATTGGTCTCTGAGTGGCCTCTGTTGGAGATCCTCTATCCGGATGGGCTCCAAGAGTGATATTCAGCTATTTGCATGGTGCAAAGTCATCAGATGCAGTTCTGGTACGATTTTTGTAGAGTTTTGGTAAGTTGACAAGAAGGGGAGAGAGGTAAAATGAGGGGGGGAACCCTCTATTTATAGGAAAGGCTAAGGTCAGGGGGTGGTTAGATGAACCAGACCTTAGAGTCAATCCCTAGTGAGGTTAGGTTAGGGTTTTGGGGAGGTGTCAAGCCCACATGCCCTAAAAGAATATCTCATCCTCACACATGTGTGAGGAAGGGTTAGGTAGGGTTAGCTAGGGTTAGCTAAGTCCTAGGTTAGGTTGGGGTTTAGTTAGGGTTTCTAGAAATATCCTAACTAATTCATGGTGCACACATGTGTGAGGGTGTGCTTAGGGATAATTAGACCATTAGGACCCTAATTAAACTTAGGTGATAAAGTGCATGTTTAGTGAAAGTCACTTGCAAATTAGAATCTTGATTAGCCTAATTAGGATTTTTAGTGGGGAATGGTCCCATGGGGTCCTAATTAGGTGTAGGGAAGGGCTTAAGTGGCCTTAGGGAGCTAGTAGATGGATTCCTAGTGGGTAGAAGGCATCTTGGGTGTGTTCTACCTAGTTTTTGTAGGTTTGGAGTCTACGAGTGACTAAGGTAGCCTACAGATGACTACAATGGCCTATGATGGCCTATGCGAGCCTACAAGTGTCTATGTAGATCTACAAGTATATAGAGATGAGCATGTGCGACTTTTGGGTGTCTACATTTACCCCTTTTTGTACTATGTTGTGTGGAACACAGTTTAGTGCAAAAATATGATGTGATGGGAGGAGGGGACAAGGTGTTCGTGAAATGAGAAAGAAAGGGAATGAGAAGAATGAGATCAAATCAAAGGTATGTAGCCACTCAAAGCGTGACCATACAACATTGATTGATAGCCAAGAGAAGGGAGAAGATGAAGAGGAGAAGAATGGAATCCAATCAAAGGTATGTAGTCACTCAAAGCATGACCATACAACATTGATTAAGAACCAAGAGAGATAGAGAGAAAGTAAAAGAAGAGAAGAATGGATGAATGTGAATGATGAGATGCAGATGGATGGATGCAAGTGGAACATGACAGTGAAACTGATGATTTTACTAATTTAGTACAATATTTTCAATATCGTACTTAGATGTTTGTGAGGGCAACTTATGATTGCTTTGCTTTTGTGACCAATGCAAGATGGTCCAAATATGAATAGAACAAATGCCTATTCAAATTTTTGCTTCTGATTGATTGATGAGTGCATGGTGACACATGTCAAACCATTTGAGTTGAGTGGCATGGATGAATCAAGTGTAAATTAGTATGTGGTCAAGGTTGATATACATGAATGAAAGCAAGACATCTTCGATATTGTGCATGGCTCTCGTGACTTAACAAATATCTGATTTGGGATGGGGTTTATCTTGAGATAATATTCAACAAAAAATTTGTAGACAGATGTGATATCCATGATTGGATGTTTGATTGTTTGGTTGCATGCAAAGCGGATTTGTATATGAATACCCCCTCAAATGAGGAATCAACAATGAGACAAATGAAATGAGGTGATGATGGTGATGAATCGATTGATAGAGGAAAGGGATGACAAAAGGGAGGGAAAATTTGGTAGATAGGAAGGAGGAAGAAGAATGAAGGTGTTGGAGTGGAAAAAATGTGAATGTAGTGGTTTTAGTTGTGATTTGCATGGTGACCTACAAATTGGAACTAAATTTGCATGGTGACCTACAAATTAGACTTGAATTCATAGGGTGACCTATAAATTAGACTTTGATTTATGGTGACCTACAAATTAGGGATTTATGGTATATAAATCTATTTTTGCATGCATGTGAAGTCATTTTGCATGATGTGTGAGTTAGAGAGTGAGGAGCGAGTGATGTTTGGAGATATGGAGCACTTATAGATTGGAGGAGTGGATATGGATATGGTGAGGGGATAGACTAGTGTTAGCGATCGATGTGGGGATCCATCGATAAGTACTCATTACTTAACTTTAGTAAATTTTGATTTTTAGAAATGCATGAAATGAAGTAGAAGATATTTTTACATGTTTTTGTGAGTGTATGTAAAATTTTGATGAAAATTTGAACACAAAGTGTTAAAAAAGCCAAATGGGTATCTAAATGTGTGATTAGATATTAGGTTTGACCAAGTTTTATGCTAGTTTGACTATATGGCGAGAATTATAGGTGATTGATTTGACTTTGCTTGTTGGGGGTAAACAGGGTATTATTTGTGAGATGTGATTGAATTTTATCTATAAAAGTGGGAAATGGGTATTCAAAAATATGATTATTTTTATATTTTACATTTTTTTGGCGTGTTATGTGGATGCATGTTATTTTGATGTAATTTTGTTGAATTTGACTATGATTTTTGTGGGTATTGGTGTACTATTTTTGAAAATCGTTGAAACTTTCACTATAAAAAGGGAAATGGGTATCCAAAAATGTATTTTATTTTTGTGTGTCATTGTGTTTGATATGTTTTTGAATTTCATACCATGATTTGTATGTGGATGAGTATGAAGTTGGTTGTTGGGAGCCAAATATGTACTATTTTTTGAATCTATTTGGACTTTTACCATGAAATGGCAAAATGGGTATCCAAAAATATGATTGTGTTTACGTTTTGCTATGTTGCATGAATTGTGTATGTTTTTATGTCTCAAAATATATGATGAATGAAATGGATGATTTTGTTGATGTTGAATGTGCTTGGTTGGATTTGTTTTTGCATGTTGTTGACATGTTTGTCATGAAAGAGGGGTGAATGGTTGCCCACAATGTATTTTGTTGTTTTTTTTTTGGTATGTGATATACTGTAATGATGTTGTGTGTAATGAGTATGTAATTGAAATTATAATAACTAAAATGAATGGAATTTTAGTTTGTGTGTGGAACTGACATGAATTTTGTTGTGATGTTTATGGATGAAATAGGTGAAGATGATTGAGCCATGACATCGTGTGTGGATGATGAGAGCTGAGTTGGATGAGGCCTTGAAGAATGATGTAGATCAGGAGTGGTTGGATGTAGTGTGGTTGAGGGGAGTTTGGGAGTGTGTAAGCATTCATGCTAATAGAGCTTACATATCAACATTATGTGAGAGGTGGGATCCGGATAGGAATACCTTTCACTTTTTGATGGGTGAGATGACTATCACCTTGGAGGATATGTATAGGATTTACAAGTTACCTATTGAGGGTGTTCCAGTGAGGGCAGTGATGGATGATAGGTAGGAGGAGGTGTTAGAGCATGCATTTGGTGCATGATGGAGGGAAGTAGATACTAAAAATATGGATTATGAGTATCTTTGGTATCAAGAGATGTTGTCTAATCGCTAGTGTGTGATGATGCTCATGATTTTGACATATGCGCTACCAGATACTTTTAGGGTGTTGTTTACCTAGAATATGCTTGATGTGGTGTGTGACATGGTAGAGCGTAATGTTGTGTTTGCATGGGCACCTATATTGTTGGTGCAGGTCTATAGGGAGTTACATGATGTGGTGCGCGTGAGGAAAAGGATTGAGTTGGACTCCTTTGCTACAGGTGTGGGCATGGGAGCATATAGCGATAGAGCAACAATATTGTTGCCATATCATGCTCATGTGGAGGGAAAGACTCACTTGCCATATGCATTGAGGTGGTGGATAGATGAGGAGAAGGGGATGAAGAGGCCACATGAGGGTGATCATTTATTTTGGAGGGTGAAGTTTGGGGAGTTGGAGCCTAAGGATATCTAGTGGAGGCCTTAGAGGGGTGGGGTGGTATGGGAGAAGGATGAGGAGAAGTTAGGAGCTATCCATCGAGGGTGATGGGTAGTGGGGTGGTATACTCAACTAGGTAGAGTTCTTCTAGTTTAGTAGGGTGATGTGGTAGTTTGGGTTATGATAGGATATTCTAGAGGTACCTATCATGATTTATAGGTGATAGGGTGATAGAGGGAGTCACCCTATAGTACTTCCATGGACTAGTGAGAGGGATCCATCGATGATTATTTTGGATGTGGATGATGTAGGTATGACACCAGAGTATGATGCCTGGTGGGTGACTCAGAGTTGGGAGGTAGGTACTGGAGTGATTGATCGATGGGTGCAGCCAGGAAGTGGGGTGTCTATACCAGAGGGATGAGCATCAAGAGGCACTAGGTCTAGGCCATAGGGAGGAGGGAGAGATGAGGTGAAGGTACCTCTTCATTGATCAAGGTGATGGCTAGGTGGTAAATCTAGTGCATATATGGAGAGGGTGGTAGAGGCACCGATGAGTGATAGGGTGTAACCTATGGAGGAGACAATGACCATGGAGGAGGTAGGTGAGGATGTTGAGGTTGGCATGGGTGTTGATGATATGATTGATATAGGATATTTAGGTGACATGGGAGATATGGGAGACATACCCTTTGAGGAATAGGAGAGGAGGGATGTTGATGAGGAGCTATTGATATTATAAGAGAGGGTACGATAGCTAGAGGGGTAGATTTAAGAGAGTGAGAGAGGTTGGGTAGTTGACTTGGGGATATGGAGAGGAGAGCATCATGATTTGGAGGAGATATTGATAGTTATGGAGATGATGAGTGATGCTGAGTGAAGATATTTGATGAAGAGGTTGGGGTAGTAGAGATGTATCCCATAGAATAAAGGGCATTAGAGTTGTAGTGCATAGAGCTATATGGGTGGCTCAAAGTGGTGGAGATGAGGCATGCAGAGTTGGTAGAGAGTATGCATCATCTAACAATAGAGACTATGGAGGTAGGGGAGAAGTTGAAGGTAGAGGTGCATAGGATGCAGCATGTGATAATGACTAGGGATGTTGAGTGAGTGGCTCATTTGGTGGAGATAGTCAAGTTACATGCTAAGATAGAGTAGCAAATAGGATAGGAGGATGGTGAGTGAGGGAGAGAGAGTAGGTTCCTATGGATGTGGCTACTTTGAGAGCAGAGATAGAGTAGTTCTAGAAGGGTAGTGAGGATGTGGTAGAGATGAAGGAGGAAGCAGTGATGCAATATGATTATAAGATTATATTAACTATGCATGGGATTCCACTTCTAGATTATGGTAGATCATGTCGAGATCAAGATCATGATCATGAGCACAGATGTAATCATAGTAGAGTCACCAAAGCATAACATCGATAGTGTAGAGGGAGGTGAGGATAGAGGCACCCATAATATCATAGATAGGAGGTGTTATCCTAGAGTTGGATAGGGTGGTAGTGCCTATAGTTACTCAAGACATCAAGGGTAGTTGTAAGTCGAGTAGGGGAGTAGTGCATGGGGAAGAGAGAGAGGGTAACTCATGAGGGGAGTGGAGAGACTCCTAGTGATCAATAGGGCTGAGATTGGTTTATGATGGTGTATTATTTTTTTATAGCCTATAGGAATATGTGATGATGGGTGGTGGACATGTTCCCATTTTGTAGCCTGATGGTATTTTTATCATTATATATATATAATATTTTTTTGGCTCTTATATATATGTGTTGTGATTTTATTTGAATGTGTATGTGATTTTTTGATGTTTTTGTAATGTAAAATATTGGTAAGTAAATGTATGATAGATGAATATATGTGCATGTGGTAGCATGTAGGAGAATGTATTCCTGGTATAGATAAATAAGAGAAGAGTAGAATGATGTATGATGTAAGATAGATGTGATGATGCATAATGTAATGTAAATAAATGCATGTAAGATAGATGCAATGATGCATGTATGTGGAAGCTGAAATGCATAGAGGAAGCACTCGTATCATAGCATAACTAATGGTAATGTGATCCATTCCATAATATCAGGGATGTAGGATAGTATAGGGTGTATGCAACAATTTTGACAATCATAGTTGTAGCAATCAAACCTCATGAAAAACTGAACGAGATTTATCGACAACTCATAACTAACCTAGCTAGGTCAAAATCTATCAAGGACCAGTGTGTGCAAATAAGTGATGTTCATTTATCCATTTTGAGGGAGGTAGGACTAACCCATTGTAAACATAGCCAAAGTAGCTAGCTCATCCACAAGCGCATAGTGATCTATACAAAAGAAGGTCGCTAATGTGATAGATGTGTCACCACTTGTAAGACTATTCCACTAGTAGGTAGGCGCTTAGGGCCTATAGCTAGTGATGGAAATCATCCCATGATGTTATGTTAAACCTAAGGACCAAAGGTGATGAAGCATAACAATTGTGTTTCTTGGAGGCTTTTCCTTTTGTTTTCTACCCCTCATTTATTGCTTGTCTTTTTGTGGTACTCTTTTTTTTGTATGGGCATTTGCTTTTGTTTTCTACCCATTTTTTTTATATTTATGCTTATCCCTTTGTTTATCCCTAGGTTGTATGTTGACCATGCAAATGATAGGATGAGTAGGGGAAACCATTCGCTAGATGGTGATATCTATGCAAGGTGTTATCTTCCCTAGACTCAAAATTTATTTAAAATGTGACCTGTGTGAGTGGTCCTTGAAAGAAGTTAAACCAACCAAAGGAAACTATAAGGAGTGTAATAACCTATCAGCTAGAGGTGACATTTGATTGACTAAACTAGTGAATGGTCAAGAAAATACAAGACATCATATACTCTATAATCTCGAGAAAGGGAGTGGACATCCAAGTGGTAATGCTAACAAGTGCGTATGTTATTCCTACTAAGGGCGCATTTCTAGAGATGGAATATACAAACATGAATGAAATCATAGAAGAAATATGGATATATGCAATGAATGTAGTGTGAGATATAGTATGAAAGAACAATATCTACAAGAGGAAATATGTGAGATGTAACCAGATGAAATTAGAAACCATGTCTAAAGATGGATGTATGGGGTGATGATGATGAGAATAGAGAGTCATGATAATGGTTGCCCCAACATGTGGGGAGATGTAGAAAATAGGAGAAAAGCATATAACTAGGAGAATACATGTGATAATGATGAATGAGGAAAGTCGAGAGTGAGAATAGATGTAGAGGAAAATGAAGGTGAAGAAGTGTAACAAAGAAGAGGGAGTAAAACAATGATGTAAGGAAAAGAAAAGAAAAAGGAGAAGAGAGGAGAATCAACATAGGAATGTAGCCACTCGAAGCATGACCATTCAAAAATGCTAAAGAAGAAGGAGAAGAGGAGATGGAATGGAAGAAAACATGAGGAAAGAAAACAAACTAAGACTATGTGAAGTGACATGAATCAGGGTACGAGTGACTAGGTGAAGTGATGAGGTGACTAGGATTTTTGTAGTTGGTGTAATTGGATAACTATTGAAAGTAATGAGGTGTGGAGATGAATGAATCATATGATGGGGTGGAGTGAGGTACTAGCTAATATGGAGGGCTCTAGAGTCGAGTAGGTGAGGGAGCTTGTTTAAGATGTGAAAGAGGTTCATCAAAAAGCATATCCTAAACAATGGTCTCAAATGTATGACATGCATTGATGTCATGCCCTAGTTGATGATGATAGACACAAAATTGGTTTTCTTTGTAATCTCATAGCTTAGGGTGCAAAGGGTCGATAGGGTGGATCTCGGGTAGTACAAGGAGGCCCTGGTGAAGTAACTAGTGAAATGTTTGAGATAGTGGTGTGGACCAACTAGCATAGGATAGATATATGGGTCGGTGGTGATGAGCATGAAGGAGGTGGAGTAGGAATGAGTGGTCGGGTTAAGATGCAGAATCTAGTGTAGGTCAGATCCAAGAATGAGGAATAGGCCTAGAAGAAGGTGATGTAGGTCATGATAGAATGGTAAGGAGAGGAGTGGCAGTGACAATGGCTCAAGTGTAACTCAAGGTTGTCGAGGTGAGCAAGGATATGTTGGATATCGATGGGAGGAGGTGATGTAATCGAGGTTGGTGGTGATCAAGATTCTAATGTGTAAATGGGGTTGGGGTATGGGTGTGAAGAAGAGAATGATTAGGAAGAAGAGGAAGAGTGGAACTACTACTTGGTGGTGGAGTAGGCTAGAATGAGAGGCCATAGTGGAGAAGGTGGTATCTGAAGGATAGGTGGTACAGGAGATGACTATAGATAATGACATGGATGAGATGGGGAGTAGTGAAAAATGCCTTAGTGATATGATGGTACAAATATATATCATAAGGGGATACCCCACTCGGTAGGGGTGGAGGTAGTCCTAAGGAGTGTGCGCAAAGGGTATGGTGCCTCTATTAGGAGGATAGTATGCTAGTGAAGGTCTACGGGTGAGGTTATATGGTAGATATGGATCTCTTGGGTCACCTATGTGAGGTGGGGATGATCTATGTGCATGAGGGTCTATCATATGGGAATGTTCCTCCTTATCTATGAAGGAGGATAAGGAGATCTAGCTATCTCAGAGTGAGGTGAATAGGAAGAATCCCTATGGTGGGGTGATCGAAGGTGGGGTGAAGTGTGGTGATCTGAATGTGATGATGTGGAAGGCTGATGTACATGGACTATGTCGGGTGGTATGGCAAGATCAACTAGGGTGATTAGTACTAGAGGTAGTATCTAGAGGTCCTACATGATGAAGGTGAGTGGTATGTTGAATATGTGTGCCTAGAATAAGGTATTACCACTGAATATGTCACTATTAGTGATGAAAGACCTACAAAAACTAAAATACCCATAGCATATAAATGACATAAAAAGTACAAGTAGTTCTATTGTGTAATAGAAAGTGAAAACACTATGTGTAGTATGATGTGGTGTGTGGGTGATGTGTATCAAGATCATATTATAATGACACTATGTACAATCCATGGTGATGCATACCTAGGTGATCTAGGCATTAAATGTGTGAAGGTGAATGATGTTGATAGGTTCAGGTTCGATGAATCCTTCGAGATTTGCCAATCGATAGGTGCCAGAACCAAATTTTTGTGTGATGATGTATGGACCTAACTAGTTAGGAGTGAACTTGTCTCACTATTGATGGGGTTGGCTTGTGATCTATTGGTTCTCTTTGAGAACCAGGTCACCAATTTGAAACTCATGCTGATGTACCTTACTATTGTAGGCATGATGAAGGTGGTCTTGGTAGACACGTGTGTGCTCGATGGCATGAATGTATCACTCATCCAAGAGTGTCAATTGGTCGAGGTGGGCTTGATGAGCCATGTCATCATCAATAAAGTCTTTCATAGAGACTCATAAGGAAGGTATCTCAAGTTCAAGAGGCATAATGGCTTCGATACCATAGACCAATGAGAAAGGGGTTGCCCTAGTGGGAGTATGGATGCTCATATGATAGGCCCATAAGGCTAGAGGCATCTGATTATGCCAATCATGATGGGATTCTACAACTATCTTACGAAGGATGGAGCAAATAGTTTTGTTAGTAGCCTTGACCTGGTCATTACCCTATGGGTAGTATGAGGTCGAGAAGCTATGGTGAATATTGAATTTGGCATAGAGGGATATAATTTTATTCTTGAATGGTGTGCCATTATCAAAAATGATTTGGGAAGGGATGCCAAAGTGACATATAATATGGTCAGTGATAAATACCATAATTTTTGCTCCTATGGTTTGGACAAGTGGGATGGCTTTGACCCACTTTGTGAAGTATTCTATGGTAGTGATGATGAATTTGTGATTGCTTGATGAAGTAGGTGTGATCTATCCAATAAGATCTAGGTCCCATTGGGAGAAAGGCCACATGGATTGAATTGGTTGGAGAGCTTGTGAAGGTAGGTGTGTGAGGTTAGCATGTTGTTGGTATTTGATACATCATTTCACATACTCACAATAATCATGCTCCATTTTGGGCCAATAGTAGCCCATGCGTAGAATGCATTTTATGATAGCCATACCACTAAAGTGGCCATCACAAGTACCATCATGGGTTTCTTGTACCACTCGATGAGATTCATGTGGTTCTAGGCAATGCAAAAGGATACCATCATGACTATGATGATACAAGATGTCCCCCAATAGTGTGTAATGAATGGCCCATTATTTAAATGCTTGATGATGAGCATGTGGTAAATCATAAGGTAGGAAGCCTAATTTAATATAATCCTTAATTTGTGAAAACCAAGGATCATGTGGTTCAATGTGGATAACATGAATACCATCATCATCTATGGAGGGTGAGGATGAAATGGTAGATTGTATTAGAATATGAATGGACACATGTGTAGTGTTAGATAAGGGATTTTATGGTATTAATGACCCTAAGGAAGCCATTGTGTCGATAAAATGATTGGATGAGCATGGAGTAACTTCGATATCATACCACTCAAATTGGGTGAGGAGTTGTTGGTAATTTATTTATATTATTGGAGGATGGGGCAGTGACATTGCCATATCTCCTAGACTTGATTCATGATAAGGAGGGAATCTCCAATGATGTGAAGGCATCTAATATGCATAGAATGCACCTATTTTAAGCCAAGAATGAGAGCTTCATATTCTACATTATTGTTTGTGTAGGGAAACCCTAATTTGAATGAAAATGGGAGAGGCTCCCCATATAGTGTGAAAAATACAATGCCTGCACCCCCAACATGTGTGCAATGGGAACCATCAAAGAAAAGTATTAGGTCAATAACTATCTCTAGTTTGACATACTCTTTAAGTTCTATAATATTGAATATGGAATCATCAAGGAGTTGAATGAGGAGAGGTTGATTATCAGGTAATGGAGCCTCAATGAGCTGGTCTATGATGACCTACCCTTTGATGGATTTTTATGAAATGAACTCTAGATCAAATTCAGTAAGGAGCATGATCCATTTAGTAGTACGAGAGTTATGATAACTCTTGTTCATCATGTATCAAAGTGGATTGTCATGAGCGATGACAAATGTAGTGTGATTAAGCATGTAATGATATAGTTTTTGGGTGGCAAAGACTACAGCCAAGCATAGATTTTCCATATATACATAGTAAGTTTCATAGCTAACTAGCATACAACTGATGTAGTATATAGCTCACTCATGATTGAGCTCATTCTTTTGGGCTAAGAGTGTGCCAAGTGCAAAATATATAGCAAAAATGTATAGGATAAATGGTAGTTATGGGTGTGGGGGAGATAAAATCGATGAGGAGGTAAGGTAGGCTTTGATTGAATCAAAGGCTTGTTGATAGTTTTCATCCCATTTAAAGGTGACCCCTTTTGTAAGAGGTGATTAAATGGCTTGCATTTATCTAAAAGTTAGGTGATAAAGTGATGTATGGACTAAATTTTGCCTTGCAAGCTACATAATTGTTTGAGGTTGGTGGGTGGAGGCATCTCGATGATGGATCTAACTTTGTTAGGATCCACTTCAATGCCTCATTGAGAGATAATGAACCCTAGGATTTTTCTTGAAGTGACACCAAAGACACACTTATTTGGGTTAAGGTGAACATTGTGTTCCAAAAGGTGATCGAATATTTTGCATAGATCAATGAGGTGCTATGAACGCTCTTTTGATTTTATGATGAGATCATCAATGTAGTCTTCCATGATTTTGTGCATGTAATCATGGAAAATGTAATTCATTGCATGTTGATAGGTTGCCCCAATTTTTAAGGCCAAAAGGCATGACCTTATAGCAAAATGTCCCCAAGGGGTTGTGAAAGAAGTCTTGTGTTGGTCAGCTAGGTTGATTTTGATTTGATTGTAGCCAAAAAATCCATCCATGAGAGATATCATTTCATGGCCCATGATGGAATCGATGAGTGAGTCGATGTTTGGTAGGGGGAAGTTGTCCTTGGGATAAGCTTTGTTCAAGTCATAAAAGTCGGTGCATACATGAACCTCACCTGAGGGCTTAGGTACTGGTACCATATTGGAGACCCATTTAGGGTAATCAATAGGTTGAATGAAATCTACATCGAGGAGCTTTTGGAGCTCATATTTTACTAGTAATGCAATTATAGGATGCATGCATCACAATTTTTTTGATAGGTTTGGCATATTTATCGAGAGTGAGGTTGTGCACTACTAGAGAAGGATCGAGTCTAGGCATGTCCTTATAGGACCAAGTGAAGACTCTAATATACTCCTTAAGGAAGGTGGTAAACAAGATGCACTCTTCTAGGGAGAGGCTAGTGATGAGTTTGACAATATGTGGATTGGTGGGATCATCACCAATATCGACATCGATGGTTTCTTCCACAAGCATGTGGGAGCCATCTTGAAGTTGATCTAGGATGGGAATAAGATGGAGGTCATCGATAGCCTCAAGTAACTCAAATTCATCATCTAAATAAAAATCAATGTGATTAACCCATGAATGTGAGGTGGGGTAGATGAGATGAAGGTTCATTAATGTGCAAGATAGAAGGTGATAGAAAAAAGTCTTGTGATGAAGGTGTTGGTGAAATATGGGTGAAATCGATGAAATTAGGGTTTGGTGTGTTATCACAATTCATGAGAGATGAGTATCAAAGTGGGGAGAATAAATCCACATCGACCATGTTGATAGAAGCAATAGAGGTCATGGAATATGATGAGTCTAATGATGAGGATTTAAGAACATTTGAACATCATGTGAGGTTTAAAGGTGGTCATAAAACCATGGGTGGAGAGTGAGGTCATATTGTGAATCGATGAAGTTATCAAGGAAGTGGGCATTGGTATGGCCAAATGTGTAGGCAATGGAGAAGTAGGTGAAATGGGATACTCTAGATGAGGAGGCATGAGAGATAGGGTAACAAATTGATCAACTAGCGCATCGATACAATAAGTAAAAGTTGTGTCATTAAGAGATATATCTTGGAAGAAAGTGCATGGAATGGTGATGGTAGAATGAGGAGATAGGCTCTCATCTAGGATGTCCATGTCAATGTAGTCTTCCAATGTGTGTGTAGGTATTGGCATGGGATGCAAAGAAAGGTCTTGAAGCTCATCCTCAAGCATGTGTACGATGGAGGGGTGATAGCCTAGACTAGATTTATCTATTGGCAATTGAACATGGGGGTTGATAGGTGTTCGTAACCCTTTTTCATAGCATCCTAGCCCAAATATACACCAATGGAAATATCAAAGGTAACATAGGGTGAATTGGGGGTTTGACATGTGGTCTAGAGTGCCACAAAAACTAGATTGTGGTGGTGGAGGTATAGCATTGAGAGCGAGGAGTCAAGGCTAACATAAACAAAGTTGGTATAATTATTAGGAGGACCTAGTCACACAATGGTACCGATGGTTAAGATAAAAGCTAAAGGATGACTAAAATCCTATATGGATTGGATTATTGAGGGTTACACATGAGCATCCCAAATATTATAGTCATCAGATCTAGAGTTTATCATAAAAATTGACACTCGAGGTGTGGCACATGTTGGGGATTGAGGTGGTAAATCAAAATCTAAAGAGGATGATGCCAGCTAGGAATCATGAATGATGGGAGGAGAAGAATGGAGTAATTCAACATCTAAGTAGGAAGCTCATTACTCCCAATCATGGCATTCAACTATGATAGATGGAATGGGGTGGTTCACATGTGGGAACTATGTGGTAGGGGATGAGGTGTAGGCATCAAGCTATGAGAAGATGTGAAATATCATGGTCATGGATGAAAAGGGAGTGGGGGTATTTGAGGAGTGGGAAGGAGAGGAGGTTCAATAGAGGAATATGGGTGATATGGGATAGGAGGTGATGATGATGGTGGTGAAAAATGTGGAAGTACAGGAAGGGGATTTATGGAAGAAGATGACTGAGAAGGAGGGGGAGGCCATGAGGAAGGTGGTGAGAAAGGAATGGTAGTAGAATGAAGTGTCATGCTAGGTGATGATTATTGTGGGGATGATATTGGTACTGAAGGAGATGTAGATGCTCCTAATGAGTGAGGAGAAGGGATGGGGAGGACATGAGTAGAGGATGATGAGGGTCCTAGGGGAAGGTCTATGATGTTGTAAAATTTGAAGGGATCCCCATTGATAGGAACACAATGGATGAGGTCATCATAGACATATTTAAGATAGTGGTGTAAGGTAGAAGGGACACACTACATGTCTCTAATCCATGGGTATCCGAGCAAGATATTATACTACATATCACCTTGAATAACATGAAATAGGATGGATATGGTTTAGACACCAATATAAATAGGTAGGACAATAGAGCCTACAATGGGTCACATGGAACCATCAAATGCTCTAAGGTCGAGTGATGGTGTGGCAAAGTGAGTGGGTGGAATGTGCAAATGATGTAGGGTAGCCATAGAGATGATGTTGATGGATGAGCCAATATCAACAAGAACATACTTGTAGGTGATATCATTGATAGTTGCTTGTATGTGAAGAGGTGGATCTACTCCTTCCCCTACGATATTTGTGATCTCATGGTCATGAAAGCTAATGGAGGGTTGGAGGCAATGAGGTATGTTTCCCATAAAGTTAAAAAATATATTTGTGTCATGTATTTTGAGGTCGATGGATCGAAGGATGTCATTCAATGCCTCATGATGGGGTTGAGATTATTGTAAGAGATCGAATATGGATAGCCTAGTTGGGGCATTGTATAACTGGTGTGTAAGGCTACCATGGATGGTGATGATATTTTATGGTAAGTATGGTGAGGTCTACATTATGGTAGAGGGTTATGAAGAAGTGAAGGGTCCATAGGGAGAAACCACTAGTGCATCCTATCAGGGTGGATAGCATTGGGCCTGAGTGGTAAGGTTTATCATGCCAATGATACCACATGAGGGTGGATCTCATTGAATATTGTTAACCTATCTAGGTTGTCCTTGGGGATTGGATTGGGTTCCTTGGGAATTAGTCCCCTGATGTTTAGGTAGTAGGTTTTGGTAGATTCCCAAGTTTTGATTTTGGGGTGCAAGGGGGTTTGAGACCTGAATGGTACCCTAATCAATGAGGTCCTAAACAAGACCATGGAAGGAATGACAAGACTCTATATCATGGTCGCATTGTCGATGGTATGCACAAAAGGCCTACTCGATATATCCTTGAGGTTTGGGTTGATTGGGATCAAGGGGTCAAATTTTAGGTAAGGTAATGTGACCTACATCATACAATCACTAAAATAGATCTAGTAAGGGCTCAGATAGTGGGGTCAAATTATATTATGGAAGCTATGGGTGAAGACCATGAGGTTATGTTGGTTAGGATGTAGGAGGTGCGCTAGTCTAGAACAACTACTATGGTGGAGGTGGAGGTCATGAGATGGATGAAGAGGTGGGAGAAGCTACTACCACCTGGTTGGTTTGTGGTGGTCTAGTATAGGGTTGATTTGGTATATTTCTATTGAAGCAAAAGTTGGAATTGTAAGAAGGTTTTTATCTAAGTTTGATCTTGCCAGATTGGACTTTGATGTCCTCAATGACCTTGGCTTGAGTGATAGCTTCCTCAAAGGTATGACTTTGATGAAGTTGTAAGGAGGTAGAAATATGTTTGTGATAACTCTTTGAGAAGAGTGTAACTAACTCAATGGATGGGAGGCTATGAGTGAGGTCATGTATAACCGATCTCCATCAAGAAACAAACTCTATAATAGGCTCATCATCTACCTAACATAGGGTGTAGACATATGAGAAGTTGGTTTTCTTCTTGATGTTAATGGAGAAGTATTCCAAGAATGAGTTGGCCAATTGCTCGAAGGTGTACAGGTTATGGTATGGGAGCATGTTGTACCAATCTAGGGCTTGTCCCCCAAGTGAGAGGGAGAAGGTACATAACATGAGGGGGTTGCTACTATGAAGTTGATAGCAAGTTGAGTGATAATTGTTGATATGTTCATGAGGATCCTCTTTACCTTTGTATTTATCAAAATTTAAGATCTCGAAGTGATAAGGGTAGGGAGGAATAGGAACTAATGGGTGGACTGGCTCATTATAGAGTTCATCGTATGTGGGATTTTGTGGCCCATAACTGGTTGTACGAAGGTTGAGCATTTTAACTTCATCTTGTAGAAGTTGAAGCTTGAGTGCTAAAGGTGTAGAGGATTGTGTGGGGGTAGGTGGAGCCTAAGAATGTGGTGGATATTAGAGTTGTTGTTCCTCCTAATGTGGGGAGGGACATATTGCAATGGTGCCTATAGGTGAGGTTATTGGATAGCATAGGAGGTCAAAGTTAAGGGGATACCCTATGATAGAGTAGACATCTATTGAGGGTAGTAATATTATTGTTATGAAACTTGTAATTGCTAAATTAAGATCTATTAGAGAAGGATCTATTATAATGGTTGGATCATAGGAGATGATGACCATGAAGGGGGTGTTATGAATAATGTGGGTGCAATAGGCTATGGTGGAGGTAGTGATGTCTAGATGAGTGGTGCTAGTGGTGGGTGAGATGAGGTGTCAAAATATGGTACCTATATCTAGCTAGGAGCATGATGGGTGGAGAAGCTAGGTAGCATAGGATAGCCTAGAGGATTGGTAGGATAAGACATAGGTCATGAGTCATAGGTGGGAAAGAAACTAGGAGCTAGAGCTCAAAATGGAGGTGGTGGAGGGATGCAGAATATGGGAGTAGATGAATATGGAAGTGGAATAGAGGGTGGTGCACCATACATTCTAAGTGAGTGGAATGTAGGTGGAGGTAATGAGGGAGAAGGATCATGGGCTTCAATGGTAGGATCCTGAGGAGGTGGTGTGGTGAAAACAATCTCATTAGACAAGGGAGATGAGGTATGTTGATGTAGTTGATATGAAAATTATTGTGGGTGAGAAGGTGGTTGTGATGTAGCATCAAAGGATGCAAAGGAGGGTTGTTGGAAGGATGGTGGTTGTAATGCTTGAAAAGCATCCTGATATGATGATGTGAAGGGTTCATACTATGGCTCTAAAGGAGGCTATAATGGAGGGGTTTGTGATGAGGGTGATTGCATGCTTAAAGTGGAAGATGAGGGATCTAAGATCATCCCTATGATAGGGGTAAATGAGGTGACCTCAGGGTGAGTACGATTGAGAAGGGAAGAGTCATTCTCAAATAGTGATTGAGATAGACTCTAGAAGAAAGGATGTATGAAGGTAGGTGAGGTAGGAGTGGTCTCCTCATCAATAGTAAAGAGAGGAGGTGGATGTCCTAGAGTGGTGTAGATGATGTGATCACAAAATGTAGAAGGTGGATTAGGTGAAGGTGAATGGGGAAGAAGTGGGTAATATTCACTAGATGAAGTGGGAGTCTCATCATGAGACATAGTGTATGTGTGAGGTAAATCTAAATCTATGGGGAGATCTACTATGAGTGTGGCAACTTCCCCTATAGAGGGAGGGGAAGAAGTAGACTGATTAGAAGTGGTAAAAAATACCTCCTCCTCAAGATACACTTGCTCATATGCTTGACTACGTGTGATAATAGGCATGATATCATGTGTGGTGAATTTATGCTCAAAACTATTCAAAAATAGAAATATGAGGTTCTGAGTGTGATATATGAGGGGTTTTTGAGTAACCCTATGAAATTTGAGTAGTTTTTATGCCTAGAAATAGGATTCATAGGTCACTATGTGAATTGAGACCTGATTCATAGGTTGACCTATGAATTGGACTCAGACTATGAATCTGATAGAAAAATCAGAAGTGATAGGCTATAGACAACCAATAGATGTGTTGCTAATCAGTGAATGTGTTGAAACCAATTATGTGAGCATGCAAACTTAATTAGTTCTAAATGCAAAAAATAAAATATTTATTTGTTTTATGTGTTTTGATGTTGAAACTTGCTTCTAGAAAATAAAATGGGAAGTGGGTGAAATTCTAGATAAAATAGGAATGTCATAGGCACAGAACCTCCTACAACACCCAAGGGTGCACAAAATAGAATGATGTCTCAATGGGCAAGTGGTGACCTATATGGAAGGTGCAGTAAAATGATATCCAAATGGGGGGGAACTCAAAATGTGCTAATGAGTCCAATATCCTCTCACGAGAAGAGGTGGTACTATCTAAGACCTGCTACTAGCCCAATCAGGTATTTGCTTCACTCTCGAGTGAGCTTAGTCAAGAATGATAGTTACCATATTCACTAATTATGTGAGCCTTGTGAACAAAGGTATCTAATCCTATCCTACTCTAAAGGTCCCTTTCGGTGATGAATTCTAGAAAACCAATCTCAAGAGTAGGGGATTTTCTGGTGATGAAGTCCAGAAAACCACTCTTAGGGGCTACTAAGGTGTCTAGGGGTGAGCTGGTGGAAGGAGATGAAATCCAACATCACCAATCTCGAGTGATGGATTGGGGATGAAGTCCAATATCACCACTATGTATACCATATGAGTGTGTGAAGGTGTGTTTGTTACCACTTAGGGAAAGCAAAGTAACTATCTAAATGCCTTTTCAAAATGAAACTAGCCCTAGATGCATTTTTAAAAATGAAACTAGATTCTAAGTGCCTTTTAAAATGAAACTAAGCCTAGATGCCTTTGTGAAAAGAAATGAATGTACTCTAGAAAGCATGGAAACAAGCAAGCCAAAGTGTGCATGAAGAAGGAAATTTGACAATTTACCTAAGTGCATTGGAAAGAGATTGAAACCCTAATTTAAATGCTTGAAAGAGATTGAAATTGATTATATAAAAAGAGATATAAATTCTATGCTAAAATATGTAAAAAGGAATTGAAAACCTAATCTAAGAGCATGAAAGAAATTGAAATTTGATTTGTGCAAAAAGAGATGTAAATGAAATGCTTAAAGATGCAAAAAGGAAATAAAAATCTAATCTAAAAGCATGAAAGGAATGGAAATTGATTTGATCGAAAAGAGATGTAAAGCCTACTGTAAATGATACAAAAAGGAATTGAAATGATTAATCCTAAATGCAAATTTGGAAAATAAATTGAAATGAATTTTGAAAGAGATTTGAAAATGACATGAAAGAAACAAGGAAATCTAATCCTAAATGCAAATTTGGAAAAGAAATTGAAATGAATTTTGAAAGAGATTTGAAAATGACATGAAAGAAACAAGGAAATCTAATTCTAAATGCAAGTTTGGAAAATAAATTGAAATGAATTTGAAAGAGAATGGAAATATAATATGAAAAAGACAAAGAAATTTAATCCTAAATGCAAATTGGTAAGGAAATTTTAAGATCCTAATCTAAGTGCATTCGAAAAGGAGACTTGAAAAGGAATTTGATATGGAAATGAAAGTGATTACAAAAATACTATTCTAAGTGCATTTGAAGAATAAATTTGGGAAGAATCACTCTAACTGATTTTAGAGTAATCTGAAACCCTAACCTAATTTTTTTGAAAGGAGATTTCACAAAATAAGGTAATGTATTTGCTAGTGAAATGCTTTTGCAAAGAAACAACAAAATAGGAAGTTCTAAGGAGAATACCTAGTTTTTGAAGTGTTTTATAAGCTTCTTGATGTCTCTACTGTGCTACCCTACTGTTTTAGGGTTTTCTGAGATAGTATGATAGGATTCATAGGGTGACCTATGAATTGGATCCTAATTCATAGGCTGGGGGGTGAATTAGGTTTAGGAGCCTCAAACTCCTATTTGCTGACTTGAGATGTTTATCAAGGTTTTTGGGGTTCTGTTATGCTTTTAGAGTACCTACAACAATAACAAAAAACTAGAAATTGCATTAGATTTTGTAAGAAAACTAGTCTAACACAACTTTTGTGGGGGTCCCATCGGGCATGCTAGAATGAAGCTACCAAAAGATGTCATTTGATCAAACAAATATACAAAATATAAATTGCTCAAGAATTCTGATTTTTATTCATGAAAGAATTATTTTAGGTTACAAAATGGATCTCCCTAATTTCTTTATGAACATGCAACATCCTGATGATATCTTTCAGAACTCCTCAATGAAGGTGGGCTTCTATGTATGCGGGCCATCGATAGTTTCTATATGTGTTTTCTTCTACACATTTTTGGGCCTACACTAAATTTGTTGATGTGGACCTGTTGTATGGTCAATTCGTAGGGTGGCCTATGAATTGGAACCCAGATTCATAGGGTGGGGGGTGAATTGGTCTCTCGAGTGCCTCGTTGGAGATCCTCTATCCGGATGGGCTCCAAAAGTGATATTCAGTTATTTGCATGGTGTAAAGTTATCAGATGTAGTTCTGGTATGATTTTTGTAGAGTTTTGGTAAGTTGACAAGAAGGGGAGAGAGAGGTAAAATGAGGGGAGGAACCCTCTATTTATAGGAAAGGCTAAGGTCAGGGGGGTGGTTAGATGAACCAAACCTTAGAGTCAATCCCTAGTGAGGTTAGGTTAGGGTTTTGGGGAGGTGTCAAGCCCACATGCCCTAAAAGAATATCTCATCCTCACACATGTGTGAGGAAGGGTTAGGGTTAGCTAGGGTTAGCTAAGTCCTAGGTTAGGTTGGGGTTTAGTTAGGGTTTCTAGAAATATCCTAACTAATTCATGGTGCACACATGTGTGAGGGTGTGCTTAGGGATAATTAGACCATTAACCCTAATTAACCTTTTATTAATGATAAAGTGCATGTTTAGTGAAAGTCACTTGCAAATTAGAATCTTGATTAGCCTAATTAGGATTTTTAGTGGGGAATGGTCCCATGGGGTCCTAATTAGGTGTAGGAAAGGGCTTAAGTAGCCTTAGGGAGCTAGTAGATGGCCTCCTAGTGGGTAGAAGGTATTTTGGGTGTGTTTTACCTAGTTTTTGTAGGTTTGGAGTCTACGAGTGACTAAGGTAGCCTACAGATGACTACAATGGCCTACGATGGCCTATGCGAGCCTACAAGTGTCTATGTAGATCTACAAATATATAAGGATGAGCATGTGTGACTTTTGGGTGTCTACATTTATAATGTGTAATAGACTAATAACATTTATAGAAAAAAAATTAAATTACTTTTCAATGCTACCACTTCCAACTCACCTCTTCATCAAGACCTCATGTATTATTGTTCATAATGTAGAATAACTCATAACATTTAATATAATAAATCTCATATTTATTTTTAATAAAAGTTTTACTTTTTTAGATTTTATAATTACATAATACCATAACAAATTTTTAATTATAAAAAATATTAACAAGTACCTCACATAAATAAGAGCAAGGGCTTCTACCTTTAAATCCATTGTCTCAATGATTACAATTTTGGTAACTGGTGGATCTCATAAACCACTCAAGTCTCACAATTGCATCAATGTGAGATTATTAACATAACCACACATTATATTAACTAAAATAAATAAATATTAAAGTGAAATGAAATTCGAGCATAGGGATATCTCTATCACTGTTCATTTTATAATTAAAGTCAAACGATTATAATTCTAATAAATGTTTAGCTTGTTTGAACATAAACCATATGATATGAGTGGATAATTTAGATTCACACTTGTAATTTAATATTGTAAACTGAAGATTTAAAGCCCCTTCCCAAAATAAGAAAAACTATATAGGAAAATACGTCACAAATAAAAAGAAAGCATTATTTGACATGGGCAACAAGGCTCCTACGGGGAACCAAAGGATTATAATAAGCATCAACAATGACGATGGGTGTTAGATGAGCCATCTATAATGGAACATGATAGGATTGGATAAATAGTCTGAGCTCATGACCTCCACCTTTGGTTTCGTTGGCACTACACTTTGTGACAGGGGTGTAAATCCTAGGTGCAGTCAAGTGATGAAATAAAGCAATAAATTGGCTACAGTATTCACAAAAGGAATGCAAAATCTAGGTATTACCTCTAAAAATGAATGTCCTACAAGATGTGTTACAACTAGATATTACCTCAATATCTTGAAGTGCAAAAATGTATTCTTAAATATTGCTACTCTACCGGATGAATGAATGGAAAGTGAAGTATCTCACATAAATAGGACCAAGTACTTCTACCTTTAAATTCACTATCTCATTTACTAAGTGTTTGGTAACTGGTGGGGCTCATAAACCACTCAAGCCTCACAATTGGATCAATGTGACATTATTAAAATACGTACACATTATAATAACTAAAGGGAACAAATATTAAAGTGGAATGAAATTTGAGCATAAGTATATCTCTATCATTTTTCATTTTATAATTAAATTCAAACTATTATAATTCTAATAAATGCTTAAATTGTTTGAACATAAACCATAGGATGTGAGTGGATATTTTAGATTTGCATTGATAATTTAACATTGTAAATTGAAGATTTAAACCTCCCCAAAAATAAGAAAAACTATGTAGGAAAATAGGTTACAAATAAAAAGAAAACATTATTTTTCTAAATTCCAATTGCAACTACATCCTATAGTGTTTACATGGTGGATATGATGCATATGCATGGTGCTTATTTGATCCCAAGTGCACCCTAGAGTGTATATATGATAGATTTAGTGCATTTTTATGGTGCTTACTTATCCCTCTAACAACAAATGTCTCAAAGTGTTAGTTGAAGCATCAATGAAATGATATCAAACGTGTGGTAAATTAAATTTGTGTAAGAACCTATATATGCATGGTTCTTAGCCCTGTAAACACAAAATTATTAAAGGATAAGTAAAAACAATGCCTTAGAGTGCAAGTTGAAAGGTTAAAAAAATGATATCAAGCTTTTGATAAACTAATTTTGTGTGTCAAAGTTATTTGTCTTTTTTTTTTTTTTGTGTAAAACATCCCAAAAGGGATGTCACTTTCGGGTAAGACCCAAGGAGGCAGGGGTATCCATTCCTCCAAAAATACCCAGGACTCGGACCTAGCCTACCACCTTTGACATACTCAAGGAGCAAACAAACACACAAAACCAATTTAAAAATAAGTAAATAAATAAGTAAATAACAACAAAAATAATAAAATAAAATAAAAAACATGCTCCTTGAGTGTGTCAAAAAAAAAAGAACAACCAAACACGCACAATAAGATAAAATAAATCACAACACGGACCACATAGAAAAACACAAGAACAACATAACAAAACACAAACAAGACAAAAACAAAAAAACACTACAAAGACATAACCCAAAAAAAAAACATGAAAAATAAACACAACCAAAACCTAAAAAATAAAAATAAAAAACAACCAACAACATACAATAAACAAAAACAAAAAACATAGAAAACACTCACACATAAAAACATGAATTAACACAAACAAATATAAACCCAAGAACAAGAACGAAAAAAAAACAAGAACAATAACAAAAAACATTAAAAAAAAAAAAAACCACAAAACAAAAGAACCCACCCACCTTAAAAAACTAAACAAAAAAAACAAAAAAGAAAAAAAAAAAAAAAATTGAACATAACAATGACCTATCTAGACGAGAATACTATTAAGGCAAGAATCAACAGAGGAAACAAAAGAAAGAATAAAATGAGCTAGGGAACTAAAAAAAACTGAATGAACCAAAGAGAACCAAAAAAAAAAAAAAAGCAAGAAGAAACTAGGTACCTTCAGAACTAGAGTCATCCATAGAAATGATAGAAAGAAGAGCTTCCTTAATTTGAGAAGCCCATCATCTAGGAGGATGGCCATAACAACTAAGATCACCTTTGTCCAAAGCCTAATTAGTTAAAGCATCAGCACTTTTGTTTTGATCTCTGACCACATGATTGTAATCAACTTTCAAAAATCCCATCTGGATTAATTGAATCTTCTCAATAATTCTTTTTATTCTCCAATCCACCTTATGATTCTTAGAAGGAGTCTTCAAGAGATTAATCATAAGTTGATAGTCATACTCAACTAACACCTTTTCCCATCCAACCTTAGTAGCCTCCTGAAGGCCTCTCGAGGATACCATACCCCTCAACAAGGTTATTGGAAAGAATACCCAAATTCTTACCAAAAGTAAAAACTAGGGAGCCATCTGAAAGTCTACCAATTCCTCCCACACTAGTTTTTCCAGGGTTCCTTCTAGAGGCTCCATCAGTATTGACTTTTCCAAAATCCTTAGGAGGAGGTTTCCAATTTCTTGTCTTATCCATATTACTAATACTCACATTCCCTTTAAGTTGGTTTCCCTTAGAATATTTAATCTTCAATTTTTGCATCACTTGATCCCATCTTTGGTGGGAATTTTGTGGGTGATTAAGGAGTTGATGGACTTATTCAACTAATTTGGCTATGGTATTTTGCCAAATATAGTGAATATCCTTCCTATATTGATTAAAAATATGGTTGTTCCTTTCATTCCAAATATTCCAAAGAAGAATGGTAGAACCCATCCAAACTAACTGCCTAATAAAATGATCAACACCCTCTTGATTAGGCCAATCCCTCCAAAGCTATTCAAAAGAAAAAAAATGGACCACTGTAAGCCAAGTAAAGTGGTCATTCATAGCTCAGAGGTTGAAGTACACCCAATAAAAATATGGTTGAGATTCTCTACATTCTCTTCACACATTTCACATCTAAAATGGCCATGAAAACCATGCTTCATAAGTTTCTCACCAGTAAGCACCCTACGATGCAATAAAAGCAAATTAAAGAACCTCACCTTAGGCCAGAGATTTTGAGCCCACAATCGAGAAAATATGTCAGAAGAATGGTTGGGATTATTATGGCATATTGTCAAATAACCTTGAGAAACTGAATACTCACCCTTAGTAGTGTTGTTCCATCGAAAAAAATATTTTTCATGGGACCAAGAGAGGGATCTCATATGAAGGATGCCTTGGATATCTTGTCTTTGCCTTTCTGGGATTTGAATAGGCCAGTCCTCAATAGGGATCAAATATCTACCAACCTTTGAATTACCAGTATGGTATCGACAGTAATTAGCCACCTTTATCTAGTTAGCTCAGAAAGTTATTTGTCTTATAAAACTTATTTTGTATATCCTAATATTCATTGTAACAAAATATTATATAAGAGTGTTATGATATCTCAACCTAAATAATTTTCAATTCATTTATTATAACTTATTTAAAAATATTAATAAATTTTTTTTATTAAATAATGATAACATGTGAAACAATGACAAATAGAATATAAATTAACTTTAATTTTTATAATGTAATGTCTAATTTTATAATATGATGGCTTATTGCTAAATTAAAAAATTATATGACTTTTTACATGCCCACAATTTTGATTTCAATAAAGTTAGATGGAATATTTTTTATGCAAGAGCATTAAAGTGGTGATTTTGAAACCATGGGTTTTAAACCAATGGTTGTACACATGGTTTTTCAAAACCATGGGTGTTGCACATGGTATTAGAACATAGTTTTTGTACACAAATTTTGTATATGGTTCTTGGCACATGGTTTTAGTACCTTTTGTTTTATGGTTAGGTTATCATTATAAATATGTGCACATGGAGGGAAGAGAGATAGGCGAAGGGAATGTGAAGAAGGAAGATAACATAGGTTCTTAGAAGAACTTGAAACTTTGTGTATTGTTTGTAGGAGGTTGATGATGTGTAGCCTCAAGAGAAGGAATTAGCACTTTGTGTATTTCTTTTAGGGGGTTTACTATTTATAACCTCGAGAGAAGATAATTGGAAATTTTTGAAATTCTTACAAGAGAATTCATGTTTATTACCTCAAGAGAAGATAATTTCCACTCTATATAGTTTTTGTAATAGGTTTATTGTTGATATCCTCAAAGGAAGGAATTAGAACCTATGCAGTGCTTGTAGGAAAATTTTAATGTGTTTAACCTCAGAAGAAGAAATTGACACTTTGTGTAGTACCTACAAGAGGTTTACTATGTATTGTAACCTTAAGAAGAAATAAGTTGAATAAGTTTATGGCAACTATGACCACATTGTTATTGTGTAATTGTTTCTATTGCACTATAAATATTAAAATAATATTCTATTTTTGTAGTTGAATTTATTATTTTTTTGTAGATATAAGTTATTTTTTTTTGGTGGGTTACTACATACTTTGATATAGTAGGGTGAGGTATGTTTGTATAGTACAATTTTACATATGACTGAGGTAGACTACCTCAGCTTTAGGTCCACTTTCAACCTCTTGATTTAGGTTGGGTTCCCACTATCCTTGCTAAATTCTAAGTTAATTCTAATATGATTACATGAAACTAAATGCAAAACTTAAAATGTGTGAAATTAAATTGTGAAATTTAAGGTGTGAGGTACTAAAATTAAATATGATTGAAATTGTAGTAAGGACATTCTATGATCAATAAACACATGAAAAATGTAAATAACAACAATATTTCTATTCATATATGTATTTTATTTCAAATAAACTAGAATTATGAAAGGAATGACAAGATGAAAAAAGATTTGTGATATAATCACTATGCATTTTACAATCCAAAAGGGTTGTCTTACTAATACAATGCAAAATATTTATCAATTTCTCACAAATTTTATGAATTATAAGACCATAATACATGTCTCACAAGTGCATATTTGAATTCCTTAAGATCAAAAAATGTTTATAATGGATCTCATGGCTTAGGAAATGTGTATCCCTAAGTTACCTAGGGTGAGAAATGATTAATCCCACTAAAATTAAATATTTGGGGGCATGTTTAACAAAATTATGCAACTTTAAACATTGCATGCCTTTAAAAATCTTAAAAGACATCCAAAATGAGTTATAGTTTCACTATGTTCCAAAATGTTTCTTTTCAGTCTTCTTTAGGATTTATGCTTGTATTTTTACCCACCCACTCATACATAAGAGATTCACTCTAAGAGGTGAGTGAATTTATCCATTCTATTAGTGCTTTGCTAGGGTTTCCTTAGTTTTTTTTCTTTCTAGTAGATCATTTCCTAAACAAATTAGCCTTTATTGAGAAAATTGGTCCTTAATTTTGACTTGGTAAATTTTATGGGTTTTGGAGAGTATCAATTGACCAATTTGAATGATTTGTAACCTTCCAAAATTATAAATTTCCCAAGGTAGTGAATTGTCACTATAATTCTAGATAGTTCATAGGGTGTCAAGCTCAATTGGCAAGAGATCCCAAGTCCTACCTATCCTTGGGCACAATGTCTTAGTTTTGAATCACTATTACAAAATTACAAGATTGTGGACTTCCTAGTTTCATCTTCATGAAAGCATCCATGACAAACTTTGTCATTCCTCATTTCCTCATAGTTGGATGTTTGCAAGGATTTTTACATCTCAAGAAAGAATATGGGGAGGATTTAAAATATTAAAAAGGGTCATAGAAAATGTAAAAGGGTAAAAAAGGTCATAAATAAGGTAAAAGGATTATAAAAAAAATTTATGACAAAGTAACGAAGGGAGAGTGAAGTCATTTTGACCATAGGAGGGGGAAGAAAGAAGCTCTAGAAATGAGTTTTATAGTGTTTGTTGGTGATTACTCAATAGGGATGATTGAGGCATTGCATCGATACCATTTGAGTGCTATAATTAGGAGGAAAAGTAGTTGAACTGAAAAGTGATTGAAAACCTCAATATTTTTCTTCTATTTTTTTTTTTTTTTTTTTTTAATATTTTTGTCTGGAAAAATGCATTATACAAATGATTCAGTGGCTTTGCATTAGGCAAGAGGTCACTTTTCTTTGTGTATATATAAGGTGTCATCATGTCCATATGATGATTTCATTATTGTATATTTATGCTATATGGCATGTCCCTATAATGCTTCCATGGTCATATGGAACTTTCGTATAACACTTGTACTTTTAGTTTGGTTGGGAATGACTAGCATTTTCATTGTTTGTTGATGCAAGTTTGACAATTAGTTCTAGAGTATTGGAAGAGCTAACATCATGCATTAGGTGTAATATAGAGACTATTGGATGATGATGACTATGGCTTTCTTGTGGCTATGCAATTGTACCATATAGCTTATATGCCAAAGGTGGAGTTTGACTAGGTATTATTGATAGCTTTAGGAGAGTGGTGGTACTCGAAGATAAGTACCTTCCATCTTCTTGTAGGTAATATGATAGCTACACTAGAGGATGTATGTAGGATATTTTGAGTTTCTATCAAGTATGTGATAATAGATATATGATGAGATAAAAGTAAATGTTTATATAGGTTAATAGAGGATGGATATTTTTTAGTAGTATGGTTTGGCATTGATATCAATGTTGCATACATAGGTGGATAGTTATAATAATGAACAACTTCCTTGTGCATGTTGGTATTAGGATTCTTGGTTAATAACATGAGTAGAAGAGTAATGCAATGGGGTTGGGAGAATGTGTTAGTAGCCATGCAAGATGAGTGGTTGGTGTTTACCTTGGGATCGGTGGTATTGGCACAATTATATCAAATTGTGCATCGAGTAGTATACATGGGAGTGCATAGTTTGATGTGCTACATGCTTCTATATGTTTTGCCTTGGGATCATGTGAAAAAGGCTATTGGGATGCGTGTATGACTGGCAAGTATCCATTGACTTTAGATGATATTGATAATTTTAAATTAGATGAGGTGCGTCATCCATGATACAACCCAACAATAGTAAAGAGGGTGATTGGTGACCTATAGCCTAAGTAGATCCTATGGAAGTTATATCAACTACATCTAGGATAGAGTGATGATAGGTATCACCTAGCTTGAGTTAGGTGGGTTAGATAATTAGTGAGATCAAAGGACAAAAAGTAGTTGCACCAATTTGAACGAGTGATGAGGTGATAAATTACAAGAAGTGCCATGGGGTTAATTTGGTTTAGGAGATACCCATGAGAGAAGGGAACCAATGGTTTTCTAGATTCTAATAGTTTTATAGAATATGCTAAGGATGATCATATGATATAACATATTATTCAAGATGATCTAGGCATGATCGAGGGGTACCATTATTGCTATGAGAGAATTTGACCATAATGACTAATAGTGCCTCGGTAGAAGTCACTAATGCCAAGGCAACACACTAAATCATTCTTATGGAGGCTATTATAGAAGGTGTATAGAAGGTATATGTTGAGGCATTTGTGAATAATAGTATCATTTCTTCATATATTACCATCATCAAAGGGTATAGCAAATCAGTTAAGTAATAGTAGGTCACCTTCTATAGACATTAAGGGAGAGTGAGAGAGATTACTGCAATGGATATCAGAGGTAGATGTAAATAGGGAGGACATAGTATGAAAGATGACCAAATTTTAGAGGAAGAGGATTAGTTACCAGAGGAGAGATACCGAAGAGATCGATTGGTAGAGAAGAGAGAGAGGTATTTAAGTTGTAGATAAAGATAGATTGATGCAAAAGAAGTTAGTGTGATGCAATATACCATCTAATATTTTACCACTAAACACAATGCTACAATATCATGAACCATAGTATTAGGATCAATCGGTGGAAGTGACATGGTTTGCATGTTGTCTAAGTAGCTATCATAGGTGTAGGGGTAATTTTGAAAAATATAGAGTCAGTTGGAAGAGGTACATAGTTAGTTAATTCAAGTATAAGGAGAGTTGAGCAATGTACAATGGGATCTACAGATGACACAAGGATATCTATAGATCACACAATATGATTTATAGGTAGAGATAGAGTGGGAAGCTTACTATAACATATTAAACCATGCAACTATTCCTATAGAGTGACAACTTCCTTCACAATATAGGACATATACTAGGACATATTTGAGATTATGAAATTGAGTCTCCCAATGATCAATGAGGATGGAACTACTAGCTAGAGGGGGAGGAGTAGCTAACACAAATTCATAATACTAGGATACAGATGATGTGGACCAAATTTTGGGTTATGAATCATTTTTTTTGTGACATTGTATGTGATCCTTATTGTGAACAATGAATATATCAACATGGAATTGTTGGTGTGAGGATGATGATTAATGATTTCATATGAGGGACCTTTTCTAGGATGATAAATTATTTGACTTGATGATGATGAATGATTAATGAAATTGTTGATAATTCTTATTGTGATTATTAAGTAGGTTTTGCTTATGTGATGGATACATAAGTTAGTTATGAATGACAAATAATTATATTTTCATAATTTGTGGGGATTAAGGAAGTAATGGGAGGAATTGGAATTAATTGAAAAGGAAATTGATTATGTGGATAATGGATTAACTAATGACTTTGTGATTTTGTGTTATTATGCAATAGCTAGATGGATGATGGAATGCATCTCTTCTGCTAATGTGAGTATTTCACCTAGAAATTCTTCATTCTAATCTATATTGAAACAAAAATCTTGATACCAAGTATTATTCTAATTGTAAATACAAGGGCTAACAACAAAATAAATATTAATATCACATTTCCAATAGTATAAACATTAGATAAATGTAACATACAAACTCATAATGAAAATTAATTATGAAAATTTAGAACAAGAGAAATTAATATTGCTTGCATATTTTAGGGGAAAACCTCCTTAACAAAATATTCTAAATCTTCTCTAACCACATGAGGGTTTCACACTTACCATTTAATAATACTTACAAGCATATTGTCTAACTATTTTATGATCATATTGTATAACAATATTCTCTTACCTATTCCTAACTTGAAATGTGGATTTATTTATATATGTCATATGATAAAATGCCAATATGGGTTACATTAATGGGCTATGTAGCATGCCACCCCCATATAAAAGCTTTATCCTCAAAACTAAAAGGTGGAAAACTATTGTTGGAGTTCTTACATTGGCTCTCATATGGCATCTTATGGTTGGACCACATACCATTATATAAGCTCTTGAGTGGTATCATGGGAGATACGGTGTTGATTCCATCGATATAGGATTATTGTTGGTTCAAGAATAATAGATCCTTAATATAATAATGGAAGGGATTTCTATATTGGGGTATGCTTCTCCACCATCTTCTTCAGATAAGACACATGAAAATTAGGGTGGATCTTATATGAAGTCGATAGCTCAAATTTGTAATTCACCTTCCCTATCCACTAAAGTACCTTATAAGGCTTATATAAATTTAGTACCAACTTGGGTTAACCCTTGTGTTTTAGGAACACATGCTTGTAGTGTTGGAGACAAAGAGAAGCCATGCCACCTTCTTCAAACTCCTTGTTAGTCTTGTGTTGATCTATGTATTATTTAATTCAATTTTGGATGGTTTTCAAGTCCTACATCAAGGTGATAGCAAGACTTGGTGGATTTTTTGGCTCTGGCGATTTGGCGGGAAACCTTCTGTGCAGGCACTGGGCGAAGCTCCAGGGTCTCTGGTTGGAAGTTTCTTCCAGATCCTCCTGTGGATTGATTCTACACTTCTTTGAAGGATCGTTCGTTGCCTTGGGAGGGCCCAATGGGGTCTCCTCCAGGATCTTTCGATGGGCAGAAAAGCTCATATGCTGATAAATTAAAAGAAAACCCTGCATCTTCCTCCGATGAAGCTCAACGCAATGCTTATCAAATGCTATTTAAGAATGCTGGAAAGGGTTTACCCGCAAACAGAGTTAACGGCCGCCTTCCACAATCTGCGTCCAGGCCTAAGATTGTCATAGAACCAAAACTGGTTGAGGATACGATTATATACCGTGCTACCCATGATCTGATCTGCAAATTCATGGGTATTCGGCCCACTCTGAACTTTCTACACACCTGGGTGAGACAGAACTGGGAGCCCATTGGTGAGTACTCTCTATGGCCTATAAGCAATGGGTATTTTATTATTAGTTTCTCTTCTCTAGCAGATAGAAACAGAGCATTTGAATCAGAGAAGAGGAGCCACGGCCCGACAAGATTATTTGTCCAACCGTGGAGAGTGGGTTTTGATCCTCGCATTGAGCCCACGGCTGTCCCGGTCTGGATACGGCTGTATGCTCTCCCAATGGAGTTTTGGGGTGAGCAGATCCTTGAGTTGATTGGTAATTCTCTAGGTAGATTTTTGGGAGTTTCAAGAGATACCATGGAAGGAAATACTGCTGTCTTTGCTAGAATATGTGTAGAAATGGACATTAGCCAGCCACTTCCAGCCGAGGTGGAATTGGAGTTGGCAGGACTAACCTGGATACAAAGCAGCTAGACTATGAAGCCTTACCTTTTAGATGCAGAGTCTGCCATAAGCATGGCCATTTGGCTAGGTTCTGCCCAAATAGCCTGACCACAAAAGCGGAAGCTCCGTCGGGAGCGTCAAATCGCCCCAGAGAGGGTAAGTTCACTTCGGTCAAAGAACCCCTCAATATCCCCCAGGGTTCTGATGCCCGTAAAGATGGCTTTGAACAGCAAGCGTGAAGGAAAAACAAAAAGAGAAATGGCAAAGAGCAGGCCCAAACCAAGCCAACCAATCGATATGAAATCTTCAAATCCCTTGTAGACCAAGAAGACCAAGTCATGGAAGGAGTGGATGGGAATGCAGAGGATACTAACACCCACTCTCATGCTCCTCTATCATCTACTCCTGTCTTAGAACAGTTGATTGAAACCCCTGAGACTTTGCAGCCTAGAGAACCTAGGGGCTATGGTAATTCATTCCCCTGCACAACCAGTTATTAAGGATGTCCACATGGGAAGTGCAGAAAGAATAGAGAAAGACCAGACGTTGGGGATTACCCTGTGGAAAAGAGGTCTAAGAATAGTAATTCCCAAGGAGTCCGGTAGAAAATCCAATAAGGATCTAATAGTAGCGCAAGGGGACAAGCCGATCAATGGAGGATCGGTGAGAACAATTGACTCGTATTGCTCCCAAGGTTTCCAATGATTATACAATCCTGGAATGTAAGGGGTTTAAACAATAGAACCCATCAATCTGCTGTTCAAAGACTTTTAGGAAGACACAAAACAGACTTTTTGCTCCTTCAGGAAACAAAAATGTCTTTAGATCTTATGTGTAAAATTGCTAGTAGAATATGGAGGGGCGCCTGGATATATGGATGTGGCGGCCCAAGGAGCCTCGGGGGAATTGTTACTCTTTGGAATCCTCTGGTGTGGATAGCAATAGAACATACAGCTTGGAGGGGTGTTCTCACATCTCTCTTTAAGAATATTGTTACAGCTGAACAGGTTTTAATTACAAACTTCTATGGGGCTCAAAGCATTGATGGCCAGCGGCTTCAATGGAATGTTGTTCATTCAATGAGATCCTCCCAGGAAGATTGCGATTGGATTGTTGCTGGGGATTTTAATGCCAAATTATCTGCCAGGGATCAGGAAGGTGGTTTCCCAATTTTGGACCCAGGGGATAGGCTTCTGATTGCTCAAGTCCAGGCCTTTCACCTTGTTGATATCAAAGGTCCTGGTACTTATTTTACGTGGACTAATAAGAGAAGAGAGCCACACAGTAGGAAGGTAAAACTAGACCGGTTTCTGGTCTCTGAGGAAGCATTTGTGAAATGGAATATTAAATTTCAGATTTTGGAAGGCCCAGTTTCATACCACTTTCCCATTTTACTGGAGGGAGGGGCTATGACAGGGCAGTACCATAAACCTTTTAAATTTGAAAATTTTTGGTTGCAAAAAGAAGATCTCCGAAGAAAAATTCCTCAGTGGTGGGAAGATGGCCGCCCACCTTTTGGGACTGCAATGTTCAAATTTCACAAACAGCTTCAATTTGTCAAGTGTAAATTGAAACAATGGAGGCAAACTAACAAATCAGACTTCCAAAGACCAACGGGCCCCCTTGTTGGCCAGATGGGATGAGGTGCAAAAACATTTCAGGGAAGGAAACATTTTCGAGCACCTTAAATCCGAGGATGATGCTTTGCGCAAAGCGGTTGAGGATATTGATAATCAAGAAGAGATTTACCGGAAACAGAGAGCAAGAAATACTTGGTTATTAGAAGGAGACAAAATACAAAAATTTTTCAGCGCTCTCGCCTGTGCTAGGAGACAAATGAATAATATGGATTTCCTTCAAGATGAGAATGGATACTCTTTTGACACTCTTCCCGGTATGCACTCCCACTCAATGGAGTATTTCTCAAAACTCTTTAAGGAAAGTATGGAGCAAGATGGGGCAGCCCAAGATGAAGTTATTGTCTGTCATTCCTTCTATAATCTCTCCCGAAGAGAACCAGGCTCTACTTAGACCTATAGATAAAGATGAACTTAAGAAGGTGGTCTTTGGGATGAGTACCGGTAAATCGCCTCGGTCCCGATGGCTTCCCTATTGATTTCTTCCAGGCCTTTTGGGATACCCTGGAGGAAGATGTTCTAGTTATCACCGAGGAGTCCAGAACCAATAAAAGAATGCTCAAGGCTCTAAATCATACCTTCATTACTTTAATTCCAAAAGGAGCAGTGGGGGTTCATTTATTTGATTTTAGACCTATTGCCTTATGCAATGTGATCTATAAAATAATTACTAAGATTATGGCTGAAAGGTTAAAACCTATCCCGCATAATATAATTTCCCCGAGCAAGGGGGTTTTGTTGAAGGGAGGCAAATTTTGGATGGAGTGATTCTTGCTCAGAGGCTATCCATACAATGCACCAATCTGGGAACAAAGGAATGTTCATTAAACCGGATATGTCCAAGGCTTATGACAGGGTGGAGTGGGGCTTCTTGGCAAAGATGTTGACCGGCCTTTGGTTTCTCTCAGACCGGACAGACCGGGTCATGAGCCGTATTTCTATGCCTTCATACTCTGTTCTTATCAAGGGACTTCCCTTGCCTCCTTTTGGTGCCTCTCGTGGCTTGCGGCAAGGAGACCCTTGCTCTCCTTATCTCTTCCTCATCTTGGCTGAAGGATTGGGTAGACTCTTTTTGAGAAGAAGACTTCAAGGTCAGATAACAGGTTTTAAGGTCGGGGCTGAAGTTTTGACTCATTTACAGTTTGTAGATGATACTGGATTGGTGGGAGTGGCCAGCCTTAGGGAAGCAAGAAGAATCAGAGATACTCTAAATGTCTACCTTCGGGCCTCTAATCAAGTCATCAATGACAATAAATCCAAAGTGATCTTCTTCAATATTGATCAACGGTTACAGGACAGAGTTATTGAGATTTTAGGTTTCACTCGGACCTCTCTCCCAGTAGTCTACCCTCGGGGTCCCTCTCCATTTCAAAAAACTAAAAATAGATGTTTGGAAGGACCTTTTGGATGGCATCAAAGATAGAATGAACCATTGGTCTAATAGATGGTTAAGTTATGGGGGTCGTCTAACTTTTCTGCAGTCAATTATTCAGGCCATGCCAATTTATAAATTCTCCGTCCTGGCGCTCCCTACCTATTTGGAAAGAGCTGGATAAAATGGCTAGAAGATTTCTATGGGAAGGTGCCAAGGGAGAGAGGAAATGGGCCTTGGTTGGTTGGGACAAGGTTACCCAACCCAAGGAAAAAGGGGGGTTGGGACTAAGAAGCTCCAAGTTTAACAACAAGGCTTTGGCTGGCAAACCAGCACTGGAGGTGGATTTCTCAGCCAACATCCCTCTTCAACAGAATTCTCTCTAGCAAATACCTGGGTTCTGTCCATCCTAATGATGTGGGCCGCTTTCCACTGGAAGGTTTTGGATCACCAGTGTGGCAGGCGCTCAAGCTTGGAGCTCAACTCATCAAAGATCAACTATTTTGGAAAGTGGGGAGAGGGGATAAGGCTCGGTTCTGGACTGATTCCTGGGACCAGAATCCTCCCATTATTGCTGTGTTTCCTGAATTGCAACCGATAAAATCTGCTTTAGAAGATAAGGGATGGATCCAAATTGAGAGCTACTTTAACACTAGTCAATTGGGGGACTACAAGATCATAAAGTTTAAGCGGCTGGATGAGTGGCCAATACCAATCCCTCCGGAGTTGGTACCTACTTTGGGAAAAATCTTGGCGGAACGGTTTCTTACTGGGAGAGATGAGGAGGATGAACTGGCCTGGGGCTATGGGAGCCTTGGGGTTTATACTGTGAAAGAGGGATATGGTGAGATCCTCCTAGAGCCCCCTCCACACTTTTTTTTGGTTCATGACTCGGAGAAAGATATGGCATCCCTGTGGTCGGCCGAAAGTGAACTTCTTCGCCTGGCAGTTTTTGCATAATGGAATTCTCACCTATGACAATCTCAGACTCAGAGGCATCATTGGCCCTTCCCAATGTGTGTTATGCCACAAGCAGGAGGAAACGGCGGATCATCTAATGTTTGAATGTTCTTTCACACGACAGATCTGGAAGCGCTGGTTCTCCCACTTTAAACTTCAAGCTAATGGGGTCTTGTCTCGAAACAACATTTGGGAAAGCTGGAAGAAAGGTAGATTTAAATCCAAAGCTCTTCGAATTGGCTGGGAGCTTGGTTTATTTTTTATCTGGTGGCAGGTTTGGTTGGAGAGAAATGCCCGTATTTTTCGTGAAACCTTCTCCCCTCTAGAAGGAATATGGCAAGTCATTTGGAGCAAAGTGGCGGAAACGGTTGCCATTCATACCGAGGGGGAAATTCAGTCTGCTTCTGAGCCTTTGGACGAGGGAGCTGTTTTTCAACAAAGGCAGGTGAGTGGTAGTTGGAAACCTCCTCCTGAAGGATGGATCAAAATCAATACTGATGGAGCGGCTAAAGGCAATCCGGGAAGTGCTGGAATTGGAGTTGTGTGCCGCGATCATGCTGGGTCTTTGCTCTATTGGGAACTGCAGTGTCTGGGATGTGCCACAAACAATGAAGCCGAGGCCTTTGCCATTAAATCTGCCTCCTTCTGGGCTGCCAAACAGGGACACAGGAAGATTATTATTGAGTCTGACTCCCAAATCTTGGTGGGTGCTCTTGATTGTATGAGAAACTTTGTCTCGAAAGCTTGGAGGTTGCGGATCTTAGTTTCCCAAATCAAAGAGCTTTGGAGGGAATTAGATGATGTGATACCTGTCCATGTGAATCGAGATCTCAATAAGGCGGCCGATTTCCTTGCTAAGATGGGTGCTGAAAGGGAGGTTGGGATGCAACTGCACAACGACATGCTTGTGGAGGATGCAGAGATCCGACAAGGCCTTGAACGTTTTCTGAAATGATGTGCAGTGTTTTTATGCTAAGGAAGGTTTCTGTCGCGATATCGCGACATGTCGCGATATCGCGACAGGTTGCGCCCTTTCGGCCTTTGGCGGGTTTTTGTCGCGATATCGCGACATGTCGCGATATCGCGACAGGTTGCGCCCTCTCGGCCTTTGGCGGGTTTTTGTCGCGATTTCGCGACATGTCGCGCCATCGCGGCCCTCGGGGAAGGCGCTTGGTTAAGTTGTCGCGATTTCGCGACAGTTTTGGCAATTTGGGGCTAACTGGTAAAATTGTCGCGATATCGCGACACTTTTGCAGATGGAGAGCAAAGTGGAAAATTCGTCGCGATATCGCGACACTTTGAGAACTGGGCGCCGAGAGGAAAATTCGTCGCGATATCGCGACAGTTTTGAGAACTGGGCGCCGAAAGGAAAAACCGTCGCGATATCGCGACACTTTTGGCGGTCTGGTGTCATAAGGAAAACCCGTCGTGAAATCGCGACAATTTTGGCTTTCCAGCGGATTGGCGAAAACTGTCGCGATATCGCGACGCTTTTGCGATCTGGATGCCATAAGGAGAATTCGTCATGATTTCGTGACACTTTTGTCGAAGGGTTGCTGGTGGGTGCTGTCGTCGCGACTTCGCGACATGTCACGATTTCGCGACATGTCGCGATTTCGCGACATGTCGCGTTGTCGCGACTGTTGGCACCGCAGTGGGGGAGTCGGGGTTGACTGTCGCGATCTCGCGACATGTCGCGATTTCGTGACATGTCGCTTTTTCGCGCCCAGTTGACTTCTTTGCTTTGTGTTGTGCTGGGTTGCCTTTGTGCTCTTCTCTTGTAGTGTTGTTTGTTGTTCTTGGTTGGGATGTGTTCTCTCCCGCTTGTAATTGCTCTTTGTATTAATACAAGTTTTTCATTTTTTTCAAAAAAAAAAAAAGTCCTACATCAAGGTTTCTAAATATGTCTCCCTATAATGAGTTAGGACTATATCAATTACCTTCGCATTTGAACTATAAAGGGGACAAAGTAAGTATCAATATACATTGGTCATATACAGCCTCGTAAGGAGTCATAATATTGGTTGTGTGAAAAGTGGTCTTGTCCCACCACTCGAATGAGGGAAGCCATTTGTTAAAATATAAATCATCTAAGATAGGCCTCTAGCATTTATTTACAACTTCAATATGGTCATAAATCTACATATGATAATATGTGCTTCATTTTAGCATTGTTAATTCAATGTGATGAAGTTTCTCTCAAAAGTTACTTGTGAATACCTTATCACAATCACTTACTATGGAGTGAGGGATCCCATGGAGTTAAAGATCTAGTCTATAAAAAATTGTGTGATTTTTATTTAGTATAAGAATGACCTAGGGAGTAAAAGTGAGCATAATTGTTTAACTTTTCTACTACCAACATGATCATTATTTTACCACATAATAAAGGAAGTCCTTCAATTAAGCCCATGGAAATATATATCCATGGTTAATTAAGAATGGATGAAGGTTGTAATAGATCTAGTTTTTTTAATATTTCCTTTTTTTTATTATGGCATGTATTATAGTTATATACAAATTACTTTACATTAATATTCAAACCTAAATAGTTAAAACTATATTTGTCCTACTAATATGTATACATGAAGCTAGTGTTCCACCTATTAGTGAAGAAAGGAGCTATATTAAAATTCAAGAACTGAGTTTTGAAGTGGATGATATAACAATCCTTTACTTATAGTAGAGTACCCCCGTCCTCCATGTGTACTTTAGATAATATTTTGTTTCTATTAAAAGGTCTTGAATATTTTTTTCTAGTGTGGAGTCACCTTACCACTATGACTTGATATCTTTGAGCCACCTATAGAATGGATACTACATATAGTGTATCTTGTTTTTATAGAAGTCTCAAAGGAAAATTTGCTACCACATTCTCTTTAACCTTATGGTAGTCAATCTCATAGTCAATCCCTAAGAGATTAGTGACCCATTTTTGCTGCTCAAAGGAAGAAAGCCATTGCTCAAATAGATATTTCTATTTGTAGTGGTCTATATTGATGATGCAATGTCGTGCTATAAATATGGTTACCAATAGAGGATTTTCCTAACTCATCTCTTTCTTTAAGTTTATAATCCCTCTTTTTTATTCCTTTTGTTTTCTAATACATTTTTATTGTTGGTATCATGATCTTCACCTGTGTGTAATGCAATCTAGTGAACCATAAAGCCTACAACACTAGGAGTATATTATTTATTTGTGCAGCTACAATTTGATGAATTAGAAACAAGTTTATGTTTTTAGAGTATTGCTTTGGCATGTTCTATTTTTACATTAATATAATGCTTAATTAGTGGAAACATTCACTCATGATGATAAGATTTAGATGTTTTGGTGATTTTCTTCATCTTCCCATAGAACACAATCACATTTGTAATTTTTAATCCATTGAAAGCAATTAGGGGAGATGGTGCACTAATAGAATCCCATTATTGTAATTTTATGTACTGTGGTCAATGTAGAATATTGCCTTCTCTCATATTGATATTATTTTGTTAGCATTCATGTCCTTCGTTCTTTAACACACCTCAATTATATACCATCATATCCTTTTTTGAATAGTATATCATCTACCTATGCATAATGTGTTGGATTTTACTAAAATCAACCCATTTATTTAGGCATCAATCCTTCTAGGATATATTCATTTGTCATGTATCTACCAATATCTTCCATCCACCCTATTTTATTATCAATTTCATCTTCTTACACCAATATAATTAGGCCTTTGGAGTAGACATTGTAAGGTTTTCACATAAGGCTCTATCCCTAATGAGATTGGTGGGCTTAAATTGTATATAAAACTTCTAAATTTTGTTTATCAACCTAAGTATATTTTCCTCTAGTTGTAGACATGAAAATGCACCATGCAATTAAAGCAAACAAGGATTGTTTTATATTGCCAATAAACATTTTTGAATACAATTTCACCCTTTTAAGGGTATTTTTGCAAATGTTACAGTTCAAGAACAAAGGGGGATGACCCCTTTTACATCAATGTTTCTAGGTGCAATCTCTCTTTTCATGCCACAATCAATTTGTGGGTGGGTTTCTTGAGCCTCTCGGGCCACCCTAGTGCTTCTAAAACTGCATAACACCTACACACATGCTCACAAGATTGATTTAGTAATATCTGATGTGCCTCCCTTGGATGAGGTCCTAGCCAAAGTACACAAATCAAAGCTTCACAAAACTCATGAAAAAGGTTACAAAACCTGAAAAGGTAATGTTTTTTACCTTTCTTACCTTCTTGTTGTCTAGGATGCTTTATCTATTCTTCTTTGGACAACCACTAGTAACGATTGGTTCTAGGTGATCATAGGTGACGATTGGGCTATTATGTAAAATGGGATTGGGAGATTTTTCTAGAGGGTTCTGGTGGTGGTTGGGGTCCTCTAGTGCAAGTGTGGTGATAGGATGTTGTCTAGTTTGGGTATAGTTGTATGTCAAAGTTGATTTGACTTCATGTGGACTCCATGGATGCAATGGCTGGGCTCCTCAAGGTGGATGACAAAGGTAGCTAGGATCTCCAAGGACATCAAAGAAATCTAGTGCAATTTTGGTAGCATAATAGTAGCTCCACTTCTCTATCTCAAAATTAGGGGAATGGAGGAGGATTTATAGGAATTTGGGGAGGGGCGTAGGAGGTGACATGGCAATGATGTGGAGCTAATTTGAAGCCAAGTGAAGGGTGGAAAATCTAAGGAAAATCTAAGGAGGACACATAAAGGAATGTGCACCCTCCACATTAAATAACCTTGTGTGGGGTGATCTCTCACCTACCCAAGTGCCATAAATTATCCTAGGGGGTGATGAGATGTGAGTGGGGACAAGTTTGCCTTGGGAGTTGCATATGGAATTTAAAATTGCCAAAAAGGGTGACATGGAGGGTGAGGAGGACTAACCCATTTAATTCATTTTGACTTGGGGATTTTCATTGTTTTTTAAATCATCTAAATTTGGAGGGAAACTGGGTGGGAAGACAAAGTGGATTAAATGAGGGGTTTAGGTGGGGATTATGGATAGGCCTAGGGATGTGATGATGTTTTTTAAATTAGTGTGCATGTCTCCTAGGGATTTGTATTTGGTTTTAAAATGGGATTAGGGGATAATGAGGGCTTGATTATGGGGATTAGATGAATAAGATGGATTATGAGAAATTTTAGGGGAGAAGGAGGAATAAATGATAGGGATTCAGTGGAAATTAGGAAATTAGAGAGGCTAAGAGAGAATTAGAGGAATTAAATAGGGTAGGGGAAAATAGGGAAATATTAGAGATAATTAGATAAATTTAATAAATTAAGGGGAAAAGGGAAATTAGTGGAAAATAAGAGACTTAAGGAGGCCTTAGAAGAATTAAAATAAATTAATGAAATTGAAATAGAATTAGACAATCTTAGAAGGGACTTAGAAGAATTTAGGGAAAACTAAGAGGAGTTAGAGGGAAATTGAGCTGGCTAGAGGGGAAGAAATGTAAATTAGAATAATTTAAGGGGAATTAGAAGGATGATGGAGGGAGTTAGAAGAAATTGCTATAAATTAGAGGAATTGTGAATAATTTAACAAGAATGGAAAATTAGAAGAAGAAAAAAAAGAATTTGGAAAAGTTTAGATGAATTAGAAGGGGAATTAGAAATTTAAGAGGATTTAAGCAAATTTGGGAAGTAAATGATAGATTTGTGGCTACATAAGGATTTTGGTGAATTTGTAGAAATTTGAGTGCAAATGACTAAAATTTGGTGTCTACAAATGCTCCTTTTTTGTACCTTGTTGCATGAAACACAATGTGGTACAAAAACAATAGACACCTAGCCTATTGGATGAAAATATTTTATTTTTGCCCCAACAAAAGGTGAATGATTTTAAAAATTTTAGGGGTTTTTTTTATCCCCTCAAGCGATGAGTGGGTGGAAGACGAAATAGATGATAGCGATGATCTAATTGATAAAAGGTGAATGGTGAAGAGACAAGTGAGGAAAAATGGCTTTCGACTTGAGGATGATGTACGATTACCCTAAATCAATGATAACATAAGATACCCCAATAATGGAGTCAAAAAATATCGTTGAATATTTTCTTTTGATATATTGATGAGATCATATGATGTTGTAAGCTAATCAGCCAAAGGTAGGTGTGAACACATTGCTGAAATCAATTGTATGTGGAGGTTAAATTTACCACCTTGATTGTAGCATAGGCATAAAAATAAATAAATATTTGATATTAAAAATGAATCATTTTTTATTCAATGAAACCCATTTTAAAGGTGTTTTTATAAAGAAATATGTCAAAATGAGGGAGTAATCCCTTTTATAAAGTGACAATGGTATCATAATTTTCCTATGCCACATGCAAATGTATGGTGGGTTTATTGTGACCATCATTTCAAATTAATTTGAGTCTTGAGTTCTACACACATTTAAATACAAAATTATTAGTAACACCTATGTTAATCATAAAAACCACAATAACAATATTGAATATGAAGCATGCATACTTGAGTCCTAGGATAATTTTGGTAGCATTTTGGTAAGGGCCAATGTGTCTCCATGAGAATGATGAAAATGGAAGGGTATTTATAGAAATTTGAGCAAGGTGGGGGGGATGACATGGAGGTGAGGTGGAGGTGACTTGGCACCAAGTGGCATGGGGGAAATCCAAGAAAAATCTTGGGGAGAAAACATAGAGGAATGTACACCCTCCCCATTTAATAGCCTTGGGTGGGGTGAATCCTCACCCACCTAAGTATGATGAAGTGACCTAGGAGGATGTGAAATATGCATAGGGTAATATGTACCTTGGAGGGTAAAAATATATGGGAAAAATAGGGTGGTAGGTGATGAAGATCGAATGGAAGCAATAGATGCAAAGGAAGCATAATAATGGTAAGGGTGGATGTGAAGAGGGAATGCTTGAGTCATAGAAGGATAACACTAACTAGGGGGAGGATGAGAAGAAGGATGAGAATTTTGATAATGTTATGGGAGGATAAAATGAGAAGCATGGATGGAAAGTGAAGAAGAATCAAGGGAAGAAAGTGAGCCAATTGAACAAGTTTGATGTGCTAAGGATGAGCAGGCATGATATGAGTCAGGTGGGAGGGGGTGATGAGCCTATGATGAAGTGATGTTAGTGGTATGAGAATGTACTAGGGTGGCTTGGTTAACACAGTGAGGCATTGATTGAGAGGTAATGGGGTGATAGATAGGTGGGTGGAAGGAATGGGAGGCTTGTATAGGTTATAAATCATACTACGATACTTGAATGGTTCATAATCAATAGGGATGCAATGGACACAACCCTCATGGATATATTTGAGGCAATGATGTAAGATCGATGGGATGCATAACATTCCCTAATATTGTATTTGCAAATAATCACATTGTACTACATATGTCCTTCAAATATGTGACACAATGCATGGTCATTTTTCGTGTTGAATTTTATGGGTAGAACAACTATCCTGAGGGTTGTGCATAGAGAATAATTAAATGCCCAAGGAGTGAAGGTAAATGTGGTGATATGGGAGGGTGGAAGATTGAGATGTTTTAGGGTGATGAAAGTGATGATATTTATGGAGGAGCCAGTTTTGACTAGAACATGTTTGGAAGGCTTTTGATTGATATGAGCCATAATGTGCAAATATGGATCAGGTAACTCTATTGGTAATATCTTGATCTCATAATTATAAAATGCAATTAATGGCTCCATGTAATTTTGAATATTTTCCATAAAATTAGCAAAGGCATTTGGATCTTGTGTTTGAAGGTCAATTGACTTGAGGATGACAATCAATGCCTCGTAATGTAGGGGATACTGCTAAATGAGTTCATAGATCGAGAGTTTGGTAGATTTCAATTTGAAGTTATAGGTGAGATGACTCCTTAATGAAAATATTAGTTATGAAGGAGGAGCTATGAGAGGAATTGGGGAAGGTGGCATGGATTGCACCAGTTGAGGTGGAAATGTGGAAGACGTATTAGAAGGTCCACTTGCTTGTTGTGGTTGGTCAAAATATCTTTGGTTTTGAGTGACCACATGGATCATGCCAATAAAACCTTGGTAGTATGGGATGTTATTAACATGATTCACTTGGTTTTAAGGAGTAGTTGAGGTTGAAGCCTCACTAGTTGGCTATGTTATCCCATGCTAGGGTAAGGGATTTTGATAAATGCCAAGGTTTTGGTTAGGAGGAGCAAGCAGATTATCAACTTAAATAGTCCCCTTTTTGAGTAGATCTTGTACCGAGTTCTTGAATTGAATGCAATTATTGATATTGCGATCCTTCTAAAAATGTAATACATAATAATGATACTTCTTGTATGTTTTAGATCTTGTACAAGGATATTACTTGCACCTCATAGAGTCTTTGAAAAATGTCAAAAAGTGTCTTGAAGAGAGGACTGAAACAACATGGAGGCCTATTATTGTAGCATCTTACGTGATTATCAGGTTGGGTAGAATTTTGAATTTGGATTGGAGGTGATGTGGTTTTGTATGTTGTTTGGGGTGGTTGATAAGGAGGTTGTTTCATGGGGTACTGGGGTGGAAGTTGCTAATATTGAGGTGGAGGTGGTTGTCATTATGGGGGATATTGAGGTTGTTGATTGGAAGGGGTTGGTGTACTCAATACCACTTGGTTGATTTGTGTATGCTTGGATTGGTTATTAAAATTACCTTTAGCATTATTGTTAGATCACTCTCTCTTTTTCAGCTTTATCTAACCTTCTTGTATTTTGATATCTTTAATAATTTTGGCTTGGGTTAAAGTTTCCTCAAGTGTGCGATATTGTTGGAGTTGCAACAAAAAAGAGATAGTTTTAGAGCAACTCCATATGAACATATAAGTGAGTTCAGGCATGGAAAAATTGAATGGTAATTTGATTATCACTAATGTCCATTAGGATCCATAATCCAATATGGCCTCATCTTCAACTTGAAAAATATTGTAAATATTAGTCAATGTAGTCTTATTTTTGACATTGAGGGAAAAACACTCTAAGAAAAGATTGGATATTTTCTCAAAAGACAATATGCTATGATTAGGAAAATTATTGCACCAATCCAAGGTGCCTCTCCCAAGGGTTTGAGAAAATGTTTGGAGCATGAGTGGGTTATTGTATTGGATCATAAAGCAAGCATTAATGAAAGCTCCCATATTCTCCTAGGGGTCTTCTTCCCCTTTGAACTTGTCAAGTTTGAGTACTTACATATTAGGAGGGTGTGGTGGTGAAGGTACTAAGGGATGAATGGGGTGGTTAATGAATTGGAAAAGAGTGGTCTTTTGATATCTAATATTTTTTGATTGCATATCTATACTATCAACCTGATTAGCCAATATTTGGAACACATCAGGTGAAGGTTGAGAACCCAAATAGGATGAAGAGGGATATGAATGTTGTGCATGGGATTGAACATGTGGGGGTTGATTTTGGTATGTGCTTGAAATTTGATAAGAGGATGGATAGATGTTGGACAAGGGTTGGTAATATGTAGGTTGTTGATATACAAGGAGTGATTGCACCTGGTGAGATTGGGTTTGGTATTGTGCATGAGGGGCGATTGATGAGAAGGTGGTTGAGATTTGTACTAATGATGGATCATATATAGACCAAGTGGAGGGTTATGGTATGGGATGAATTCATCTTATATATAAGTGGGTAGATATTGATCATATGTCTTATACTCTAGTTGTGGTTGTATGAAAGTGGAAGGGGCTTGATAAGCATTAAGTGGAGGATGATATTGGTTAGGATGTGGTTTTCGGTGGTTAGGAGGTGGTTGTTGATAATGTGATAGAGGTATATTTTAATATTAAGTCAGTTGCCCTTGATAAGAATTTTGAAAAGGGTAGATTATTGCCTAAACTATGGGTGGTCATGAGGCCCGTGATGGATGTTGGGTGAAGAAAGAATTTTGAGTCAATGTGGGAGGATAATGGGGATTTATTGCCTATGATTGTTATTGTAATATGGGAGTGTTGTGTGAAGGATGAGAAGGATGATGGGCAATGTTGGTAGGCACTTGTTGCATAAAATAATAACGTTGGGAGAGAGGATGTTGAGGCTGGTAATTTTGATGAGTCTCAATTGAAGAGGTGAAAGAAGGGTTAGAAGAATAATAAATAGGATATTGTGCAACATGTGCTCCAGTGTCATGAATAGTAGTGGATGGGGGATAGGTTGCAAAGGGAACCAAAGTGGGGATGTGAGAGGTAACATTCACTTGAGTAGAGTGATATTTATTAGGATAAATATTTATGTTAGATGAAGGTCTTGAAGCATGGTGAGTTTGTGATAGATGAACACAATTAGATGAATAAGGGTGGTTTGTATCAATGGCTACTGATTTGTTGTGAGTGTCATGTTGAGGGGGAATACGGTTAGTTATTTGAAAGGAAATAAATTGGATGGAGTCCTAGGAACTAGAACATTAGAAGTAGGGTTAATATTGGTATATGATGTAGGTAGATGGGGAAGATGATAGGATGTATGGAAATAGGTTTGCTCTTGATGGAGGGAGACCCATAAAGTGCCATAATTATCCTAGGGTGTGATGAGATGTGCATGGGGACAAGTGTGCCTTGTGAACTACATATGGAATTTAAAATTACCAGAAAGGTGACATGTAGCGTGAGGAGGACTAACCCATTAAATATGCTCATTTAATTCCTTTTTACTTGGGGTTTTTCATTGTATTTTTAAATCATCCAAATTTAGAGGGAAAGTGGGTGCAAAGACAAGGTGGATTAAATGGGGGATTTAGGTGGGGATTATGGGAAGGCTTAGGGATTTGATAAGGATTTTTAAAATTAGTGTGTATATATCCTATGGATTTGGATTGGGTATTAATATGGGTTTAGGGGCTAATGAGGGGTTTGATTAGGGGGATTATATGAATAAGATGAATTATGAGAAATTTGAAGGGAGAGGGAGGAATAAATGAGATATATTAGGTGGAAATTATGAGATTAGAGAGGCTAAGAGAGAATTAGAGGAATTAACAAAGTAGGGGGAAATTAGGGAAAGATTATGGAGAATTAGAAGAATTTAGGAAATTAAGGGTAAAAGGGAAATTAGAGGAAAATAGAATACTTAGGGAGACCTTAGGAGAATTAAAAGAAATAGATGAAATTGAAATAGAATTAGATAAGCTTATAGGAGAATTAGAAGAATTTAGGGGAAATTCAGAGGAGTTAGAGGGGAATTGAGCCTGCCAGAGGAGAAGAAAGATAAATTAGAAGAATTTAATGGGAGTTAGAAATATGAGGGAAGGAATTAGAAATACTTGCTAGAATTTAGAGGAATAGAGAGGAATTTGACAAGAATGGGAAACTAGAAGGAAAATGAGAGAATTTGGAGAAAATTTATTGAATTATAAATTTGAGAGGTTTTAAGTGAATTTGAGGAATTTGTGATGGTTTTGTGGCAATTTGGGGATTTTGGTGAATTTGTAGAAATTTGAGTGCAAATGACTAAAATTTGGTGTCTACACTAGTTCACCATGAAGTACCATGGATTAGACATTGCTATAGACTACAAAGAAGGTGGTGTTGGTTTGGGAGAGATAATACCTAAATTTTATCATAGCTTTCATGATATCAAACACCTATATTAAATGAATGTGTACCCCTCTTTATAGTTGTGAAGAATATAACTCATGAATGAGATGGGGTGTTCTTCATCCTTATAATTTTTGTTTATTATTATTAAATCAATACTCTCATTTATCCTAAGCATATAGATCTCATTTTTTTTAGATAAATTGGGTCTGGTTAGGGCTAGGACTCTGGTGATGAGATATTTAATGATTTGGAAATCTCTTTTTATTTTTCAATCCATGCTAGGGTTTCATCGTTTTTGATCATTTTGGTGAATATTTTGACAAGTTGCATAGAATTAGTTATGAATTTGATAACAAAATAGATTTTAATTAAGGATTCTATACCCTCAAAAAATATCAGAAGTCAGAGGTCTTATATTTATTTTATCCTATTAGGATCTATGGCTAGACCATCTTTCAACACCACATGACCTAATAGTTTTCCCTCTTGGAATATAAAGATGGGCTTTTTAGGATTCTGGGGGATAGCAAACTCCCTACATATTTTGGAGATGGAATCAATATGTTAAATATGCTTACTTATTTCTTTTAAAGATACAATAAAATCACCAAGGTGTATGAGAATGGTCTCATCAACTAATATTGAAAAGGTAATATACATAGCTCATTACAAAATGGCTCCTACGTTAGACAATCCAAATGTCATTCTTTGGTAGGTGAAGGTTCCCCATGTGGTAGTAAAGATCATTTTGTGTTTATCATCGTCCTTTATCCAAATCTAGTTATACCCTAAGAAACCATGTAAGAGTGATAGGATATATGACCCATACACTTTTTACTGTATCTTATCTATAGTAGGAATGGGGTAGTGATCTTTTAATGATTCCCTATTAAGTTTAGTGAAGTTGAAAAACACCCTATATCAACATTCTTCTTTTATATTGATACTAGATTGGTGATGCAGGAGCATCCGGTGATAGTAGAGCAATCTTGCATCTTCCAAAATTTTTCCAGATTTTCTAAGTACTTTGCATTTTGTTTTATTTATTTTCAGTTGGGGGAAGTTTTGTAAAGCAATTTTCAGTTTGGGGGAAGTTTTGTAAGGCAAGGGGGAAGGGGTCGCGAAATCGCGACATGTCGCGATTTCGCGACATGTCGCGAAATCGCGACCTCATCAAGGCTGCAACGTACCATCGGCAATATTCGTCGTGATATCGCGACGTCGCGATATCGCGACAGTATCTCAAAGCAAAGGCAAAAGGGGGAGTGTCGATATCGGGTCGCGATATCACGACCTATCATGATATCACGGCCAGTTAAAGGCCGACACGTGGCTTGTCATCCGATAGCTACAAAAGTTAAAGAAAGGTAGAGAACAAGGCAAAGGCAAAGGGGAGTGGGGGGTCACGAAATCGTGACCCCAAAGGGCTTCAGCATAGAAGAGGCGCATTTGGTCGCGATATCGCGACATGTCACGATTTCGTGACCTGTCGCGATATCGCGGCCAGGTGAAGACAAGGCCAAAAGTGAATAAGCGGACGACCGGGCAAGGCCGAATTTGACACGTGGACAGCCACGTGTATCATGACAGTTGTGAAGGGCACGTGTATCAAATATATTGTGACAAGGAGAAGGCATGGCCAGATTTACACGCGGTCGGCTACGTGTATGAAAACAAAGATGAGGGTCACGTAAATTGATAAGGGAGGTGTCGGCCACGCATTTTTTATTTATTTATTACTTCTGGCAACACAGCAATTACAGGTGATGGCTTTATGGAGGAGACAACAGTGCAGAGGACAGTCAGAACAAAGCGGCCGGTGCAGGTTAAGGGAGGCCATCAATGCAAGCGTCATGGTGGATCGGGCAGTTGCCCATTTATGGCAAAAATTTTGAAAAACTCGGCCGGAGGGAAAACGAACTAGAAATTTTGTTAGGCGGGGCATTAATTGCCTAGAGGATCGAGGCCTCGATAAAAACTCGAAAAAAATGTAAGAGGGGGATGGTGAGTTCGGGATTGAGGGGGAAAGCTGTAGGCCTGGAAATGGCACTGTAAAAACTGTATCAAGCAATTTACTAAAAATTAATGTGAAGTTTGTTGTGTGAATCTCGGCTTGCCATCAAGTGGTATCAGAGCGGGAGCTCCTGAGCGTGTAACAGATCGCCGAAAGAGAGGCAGTTACACCAGGATCTGTGGAAGGATTTGTGAGGGAAGAAAGAAAAATGCCTCCACGAAGAAATCATGGTGGAGTAGGAAATGTGGTGCCGGCCGAAGACTTTCGAGCCTTGCAGAGACAAGTTCAAGCCCTGCAAGAAGAGTTACGCAGAAGGCACGAGCCCGGAAGGGATGAGGGAAGTGAAGACGAAGTTGAAGAAGAAGACCAATCTGAGGAAGAGGAAGAGGCTGTGGATCCTGCACAAGCCAGGTTGTACAAAGCCATCTCACAGATTGGAAAGCAACCAAAAATGGAGGTTTCTACATACTCGGGAAACCTAAATCCAGAAGAGGTGATTGATTGGATAAATGACTTAGAAGAATATTTCGAATATGAGGAGGTTGAAGACCCTAATCGGGTCAGATTTGCTAAGACCAAGTTGAAGGGTCATGCCAAGCATTTGGTGGAGGGGAATACAGTTGGAGAGGAATAGAAGAGGGAAGGAGAGAATAACAAGATGGGATAGAATGGTGGAAAAGCTGAAAAGATAGTTTATTTCGGCAGATTACGAGTTGGATCTACTAAGAAAAATGTAGAGTTTGAGACAGACAAACAAAACTGTCCAAGAATACACTGAGGAGTTTTACAAGATCTCTATTAGAACTGGGCATTTAGAGGCAAACAAAGAAAAGGTAGCCCGTTATATCAATGGGTTGAGGCTCGGTATCCAGGAAGAGCTGAGCCTAGTTCGGGTAAGCACCATTGAGGATGCTTACCAGTTTGCCTTAAAGGTGGAAGAAAAACTGAATAGGCGGTTTGAAGGCAAGCAAAGAGGAAGGGGCCATGGTGGAAGAACTGGTGGGAGAACCAGTGGAGAAAAATATAAAGACCCAAAGAAGACTGGTGAAGCCAGTAGTAACCAGGATCAAAGGGAAGAGGATGTTTATCAACCCCGAGATCAGAACAGCTACCCAAGAGGACGGGGTGGATCTGGACGAGGGTTTGGAAGAGGAGTATTTCGTGGGACATGTTTCCACTGTGGTGAAGAAGGACATCGAGCATTCGAGTGTCCACAACATCGGGAAAGAACAAACAAGAGGCCTGAGGGTCCAGCCAGAGCTGCTGTGGCAGAGGAAGATGCTGAATCTGAACATTCGAAAGAAGCGGAGAGAGGGGAAGCAATGATCGTAAGAAGAGTCCTATTGAATGAGGAGAAGGACACAGATCAGAGAAGAAGTTTATTCCGCACAAGGTGTAAATGCGCGGGCAAGGTTTGCAATATTATTATTGATAATGGCAGCACGGATAACCTGGTTTCAGAAGAAATGGTTACCAAGTTACAATTAGAGAGGAAGAAGCACCCGCATCCATATCGGGTCGCATGGTTATAGAAGGACCATAGAGCTTTGGTCAATGAGCAGTGCTCCGTTAAATTTAATATTGGAAATTATTGTGATGAGGTTCTGTGCGACATCCTACCTATGGATGCTTGCCATATGTTGCTGGGAAGGCCCTGGCAGTTCGACCGGAGTGCAGTGCATGACGGCCGTGCCAACACCTACTCATTGACAAAGAATGGTGTACGCCATAAGCTGAAACCCATGAAGGAGGCGGATGAAAAGGTGTGTAGCAGCTCCAGAATCTGTCTAGTTGAAGGGAGAAAATTTTTGGACGGTTTGAAGCATGAACATTTGTGTTATGCAATAATTCCTAGAATTAGGGAGGAGGAATGCAAAGATACCCCGACAGAAGTCCTAGATCTGTTGGAAGAATTTCTAGAGATTGTATCAGATAATGTGCCTGAGGGTTTACCCCTAGTAAGGAAGATCAGCCACCATATAGATTTGGTGCCAGGATCAAGCTTGCCAAATAAAGCTGCACATAGAATGACACCTGTAGAAACTGAGGAGTTAAACAGACAGGTCCAGGAGTTGCTGGAGAAAGGATTGATTAGAGAGAGTCTTAGCCCATGTGCAATGCCTGTAGTACTAGCACCCAAGAAGGATGGAGAGTGGAGAATGTGCACGGGACTCTCGGGCAATCAACAAAATCACTATCAAATATAGATTCCCATTGCCAAGGATGGATGATATCATGGACTGTTTAAGTGGAGCTGAGTACTTCACGAAGATTGACCTAAAAAGTGGTTATCATCAGATCCGTATCCGAGAAGGAGATGAGTGGAAGACAGCCTTCAAGACAAGAGAGGGCTTGTATGAGTGGTTGGTCATGCCATTTGGGCTGTCCAATGCACCAAGTACCTTCATGCGGCTGATGAATGAAGTATTGAAAGAGTTTCTGGGAAAGTTTGTCATTGTTTATTTAGATGATATATTAATATTCAGCAGAACCCTGGAGGAACACCTGATGCATATCAGGAGGGTTTTTGAAAGGCTACGGGAGGAGCAATTATTAATAAATCTAAAAAAGTGTAATTTTGTCAAGAAAGAGTTAGTATACCTGGGGTTTGTAATCTCAGCAGAAGGTCTAAAAATGGACCCAGAGAAGGTGAGAGCCATCATCGAATGGCCTACCCCAAGAAGCACAACAGAAGTGAGATCATTTCATGGTCTAGCCAGCTTTTACAGGAAGTTCATAAAGAACTTCAACAGTATTTGTGCACCTCTCACGGAAACAATGAGAGGGGATAAAAAAGAGTTCAAGTGGACATTAGGGGCTGAGAGGAGCTTTGATGCATTAAAGAAAAAGGTCACAGAACAGCCTGTTTTGGCACTCCCAGACTTTAACAAGGTATTTCAGGTGGACTGTGATGCCAGTGGCAGTGCAATAGGGGTTGTACTAAGTCAGGAAGGCAGACCTGTTGCTTATTTCAGTGAGAAGTTGAATGATGCTCGAAAAAAGTATTCAGTTTATGACCAAGAATTTTATGCTATAGTTCAGGCTCTGAAGAAGTGGAGACATTATTTATTGCCAAAGGAGTTTGTTCTATTTACTGATCATCAAGCTTTACAGTACATTAACAGTCAAACAAAACTGAACCAAAGGCACATGAAGTGGGTGGAGTTCCTTCAAAGCTATACCTTTGTACTGAAGCACAGAAGCGGGAAATCAAACAGAGTTGCAGATGCCTTGAGTAGAAGGCAGAATTTATTGATTGAAATGACAGTGGAAGTAGTGGGATTTGAAGAACTGAAGGGTTTGTACCCTAAAGATCCGGATTTTGCGGAAGCCTGGGCGGCTTGCTTAACACCTATTACGGTGGATAGGACAAGATGGTTGGATTTTCTAATCCAATATGGAATGTTGTTCAGAGGAAGTAAATTATGCATTCCAAGGAGTTCCATGCGGGAAAACTTAGTCAAGGAGAAACACAGTGGGGGACTGGCCAGACATTTTGGCCGGGATAAGACAGTTGCCCTGGTGAGTGAAAATTACTATTGGCCGCAACTACAGCAAGATGTGAAAAAGTTTGTACAGAGTTGTAGAGTATGCCAGATGGCAAAGGGCAGAAGATAGAACACGGGATTGTATCAGCCGTTACCAGTACTTGAGCGGCCATGGGAGGACGTCAGCATGGACTTCGTCCTCGGATTACCAAGAACACAGAGGGGAAATGACTCTGTATTTGTAGTAGTTGACAGATTTTCCAAGATGGCACACTTTATCCCATGCCAGAAAACAAGTGATGCAGTCCACATTGCAGGGTTATTCTTCAAGGAAGTGGTACGACTTCACGGTCTACCGAAGAGCATCATTTCTGACAGAGATACAAAATTTGTTGGTTATTTCTGGAGAACTTTGTGGAAGAAGTTGAAGACAGATCTGAAGTTCAGTTCTGCATACCACCCACAGACTGATGGACAGACAGAGGTGGTAAATAGAAGCCTGGGTAATTTACTGAGATGCTTGATAGCAGATCAACCCAAGGGATGGGATTTAGTTTTACCGCAGGCAGAATTTGCGTATAACAGTTCAGTCAATAAGAGCACAAATAAATCTCCGTTCCAGATAATATATGGAAACAGCCCAAGAAATGTGTCTGAACTGAGAAAGTTGGATAAGAGAGAAAAGTGCAGTGCCGAGGCAGAAGAATTTGCGGAACATATGAAAAGTCTGCATGAAGAAGTAAGGAAACAAATTATAAAAATGAATACTCAATATAAGACAAGGGCAGACCAGAAGCGGCGGTTCAAGGAGTTCGAAGTAGGAGATGAGGTCATGGTACATCTCAGGAAGGAGAGATTCCCTGCCAAGACTTATAACAAATTGAAGATGAAGAAGTTTGGGCCATGCAAAATACTGGGAAAACGGGAGTCAGGAAATGCGTATGAAGTGGAATTGCCAAGTTGGCTTGACATTTCACCTATTTTTAATATTTCAGATTTAGTGGAATATCATGAGGGAGAGAGTACAGAGTTACCAAGTACAGAATTATGGCAAATTCTAGCATCTACTCCAACCACAGACGAGGTCGAGGAAATATTAGACACTCGTGAAGGCAGAAGCACCAGAAACAAACAGTATTTTGAATATTTGATAAAGTGGAAGGGCAGACCTGTTGAAGATGCAACTTGGTTGTCAAAAATGGAGGTTGACCGCCTGGGTCTTCCCCTAACAAAACAGAAGTGAGGATCACTTTTGATTTACCCCGGGTGTCTGATGCAGGAGCATCCGACGACAGTAGAGCAATCTTGCATCTTCCAAAAATTTTCCAGATTTTCTAAGTACTTTGCATTTTGTTTTATTTATTTTCAGTTCGGGGGAAGTTCTGTTAAGCAATTTTCAGCTTGGGGGGAAGTTTTGTAAGGCAAGGGGGAAGGGGTCACGAAATCGTGACCTCAAAAGCTGCAACGTAACATTGGCAAGTTTCGTCGCGATATCGCGATGTCGCGATATCGCGACAGTATCTCAAAGCAAAGGCAAAAGGGGGAGTGCCGTCACGATATCACGACGGGTCGTGATATTGTATCTAGTTAAAGGCTGACACGTGGCTTGTCATCCGATAGCTGCAAAAGTTAAAGAAAGGTAGAGAACAAGGCGAAGGCAAAGGGGAGGGGGTCGCGAAATCGTGACATGTCACGATTTCGTGACATGTCATGAAATCGCGACCCCAAAGGGCTTCAGCAAAGAAGAGGCGCATTTGGTCGCGATATCGCGACATGTCACGATTTCGTGACCTGTCGTGATATCGCGGCCAAGTGAAGACAAGGCCAAAAGTGAATAAGGGGACGGTCGGGCAAGGCCGAATTTGACACGTGGGCAGCCACGTGTATCATGACAGTTGTGAAGGGCACGTGTATCAAATATATTGTGACAAGGAGAAGGCATGGCCAGATTTACACGCGGTCGGCTACGTGTATGAAAACAAAGATGAGGGTCACGTAAATTGATAAGGGAGGTGTCGGCCACGCATTTTTTTTTATTTATTACGTCCGGCAACACAGCAATTACAGGTGATGGCTTTATGGAGGAGACAGCAGTGCAGAGGACAGTCAGAACAAAGCGGCCGGTGCAGGTTAAGGGAGGCCATCAATGCAAGCGTCATGGTGGATCGGGCAGTTGCCCATTTATGGCAAAAATTTTGAAAAACTCGGCCGGAGGGAAAACGAACTGGAGATTTTGTTAGGCGGGGCATTAATTGCCTAGAGGATCGAGGCCTCGATAAAAACTCAAAAAAAATGTAAGAGGGGGATGGTGAGTTCGGGATTGAGGGGGAAAGTTGTAGGCCTGGAAATGGTACTGTAAAAACTGTATTAAGCAATTTACTGAAAATTAATGTGAAGTTTGTTGTGTGAATCTCGGCTTGCCATCAAGTGGCTACCTAGGTGGAGTTCCTAATAGGAAAATGACTTAGAATTATAGGATTTTGAAGAGCTCCTCCTACACAATTGTCTCAATTTTAAGATTCATAGGTCATTGTTTTTATTAAAAAGACTATGCACTTGGATCTAATTGAATGATATGTTCTATGATATCTCAAGAATACACCTTTAGATATTCATAGGGCCAAGCAATGATGCCTCTATATTTTTCATTGAGTTCCTTTATTTATCTCCTCTTTGGTGTTGTATTTACCAAGCACTAATTTCTTCCCTTTGGTTATGGATAGGGTGGTAGGAAGAGGCTTTCACATTAAAGTGATTAATTAATCTAATAATTAGTTTGTATTTAGTTGAATTATCATGTCATTGATGTTTTCCTCATATTCATTTTTATATTTAACATGTTTTGCTTCTTTAATGAGAAACTTGATGACTTTTTCATCATTGTTGAAGACCTACCAATGAGTGGAGTTATTAGGAATAATTAACCTAAAAAGCACCTCTAACTCATTTGGTGTGTCCCAAATATTGATTATGGGTTCAAATTTTATTGATAATGACAATAGCTCATCTACTTTGGTGTTCAAATCCCTAGGAACTGCCTTGATCTCATAAGTAATGAAGCTATTTAGCAAATCTTAAATCCAATGCTTGTCTAAATGTAGGTGTTCATTGTTGGTAGCACATTTGAAATTAGCCTGATCTATGACTTATTTAGAATCACCAAATACCTTCATGATTTGCATGCCCATATTTTTTATCTTCCTCAAGATGATGTACAATGCTTCATATTGAGCCACATTATTTATATAATTGAACAATATTCTACATGTAACATTATTTCAAATACCTAGTGGGTATATCAATTGAATTTCTATCTACTTAATTTTTTTCTTGCACCATTAAGGTGATTACTCATGCTTTGTCTAACGCTTGTGACTGCTATCTAGTCAAATTTCGGATGTTAAATGATTTTCTTGATATGATGTAGTTTCTAACCTTCATTTCCTTGTAGTCAACCTCTACATATTCATCATCTTGAAGCACACTAATAATAAAATCTATTGTGGATATCTAATCATCCTTTGTGACCTTGTTTTCTATAAATTCATGTAGATCATTCCTAGTTTCTATGCCATCCTCATCCAGCTTATGTAGAAATTAATTACATGAAGGCTTATTCTCAATTTGAAATATTTTTCCATCTCTATGTGCTTTCATGTTGGTGTAGTCCATTTCCAAGTACCCATATCCACATAGCTTACATATATTCTCAACAAAGTAACATGCAAAAATATGGATGAAAGTCAACTACTATTATCTATTGTACAACAATATTCACTTTGATGCCATCCATCTAAATTAGATGCCTAGTTATTTTTATGCAAGGTAATCCTATCTCTTTGTAGACTATATAAAGTCTTCAACCAAATTTTTTTTAAATAATTTTTTTTTATTAGATGGTTGAAGGAGTTTTGAAAGGATCTCCAAACATTGTAAAAAGAGACTAAGCCTCGCTTAAAAAGAGGGATCTAAAATTACTTACATCCGATACTAATCGATGAATGACCAATCAAAAGAGTTACCCCTTACAAAGCCAAACCAATACATAGGTAATACCATACATAATTTAAAACTTAAAATAAATTGAAACCAAATTAGGATGTTAAAGATAACCAACCAAACACAGATTAGTAGCAAGACCTCAACCACAAACTAAGCCATGCACCAGTCCCATTCTACCCCATGAGGTCATTGCTTTCCTAGGCATGCTAGCCCATGAGGGCAAGAATTTCTTTCGCATTGGATATTGTGGCTTCCAGGGAGGAAAAAGTACCTTGGAGATATGAAATTTGGTGTGGAAACCCAAAATCAACAAGTGCCCCCAAGTTTTGTAGCCAAGTCAACAACAACTCGACCAGAGCAGAGGAAAGGCTAATTGTGTATGAAATCATTATCTATAGAAGAAATATCCATAAAGAAATTATCCTGCCACATCACTAAACCATTTTGAATAACTCATTTCTTAGCCAATAGGTCGGTTGCTCGATTACCTTCCCCATATGTATGCTTAAACTGAACCTCTTCTAGATTTTGGATGTATCTCTGAACTTCGAGAAGAAGTTTTGAAATAGTCTAGGTAGGATATTGAGTCCCTCTTGCCATATTTATAATATTAAGGGAGTCCCCTTCAATGATTAGTTTCTTGCAACTTACATAATCCAATAGAGAAACTCCTTGGAATAGGGCCTTGGCTTCGACGAAGTGACTAGATTAATAGCCCATATTATTAGTAAAGGCTAAAATTATCAAGATGTCATGGTTCGTTACAATCCCTAAAATACCTGCATGACCCAGATTCCCTTAGATGTACCATCAAAATTCAAATTTAGCCAACCAATTGGAGGTGGCTCCCACTTAACCTTGGCTCTATTTGGAGGTACAACAGGTCTAACTAGTTGAGGATTAGCATTGAATCCAAGAGATATCTCCACTGATCATTCCTACTCTATAGTCACAACATTAAGATTTAGGGTTCTAATATTCTCCATAGAAAAAGAAATTGCCTGCAAAGCCACAACTTTAGCCAAATGAGAAACATGCTTAAATGCCCTTGAGTTTATTTCCTTCCAAATCTGCCACCAGATATGAGGAAGGTTGAATTTCCAAAACCAATTAATGTGGAGAGACAAGAAGGGATAAACCCATTGGGTCAACATATCCTCTAGGTTGTTTTAAAACACCCATTGGATGTTCAAATATTTGAAAAAGTAGCTAAAAACCTCATGCAAGAAAGGACAACTAAAAAGAAGATGGAGCAGGATTCCTTCGTATTTTTGCACAAGAAATAAGCATTAGGTAAAATCATACCTCTTTTTTTGAGATTGTCTAAAGTTAGAAATTTTCCTTGTACAATTAGCCAAAAGAAAATTTGATTTTTTGAGTTAGTCCTTTCATCCAAATTTTATCTATCGAAAACCAAGGATTAGAAGGACCATCTGCTACTAAATAAGTTGATTTGACAAAGAATTTCCCATCCCTCTCTAATCCCCATATGAATGTATCTAGAATTTTTTTCCAGGAATTATAATCCATTTAATGATATTAAAAATTTCATCAAATTCCTTCTTTTCCTCTACCAAAAGTCCTGAGAATTCAAATGGTTTCCATCGAGGGTGATCTTCAATCCTTTCAATGAAATCACAAACCTTATTCCCCCAAAAATGATTTGTAATTGGTTTGACTAAAGCTAGCTCTGATCTTGACTCTAGCAGAACCTCAATCGCCCACACATCACTCCAGAAGTCAACAAACCTGCCATCTCCCAAACACCACCTACCCCCTCTACGGATATCTAATCTGCACTGTATCAGGCTAGACCAAAAATTTGAACCCTAGAGGGGTAATGAGTCTCTAATAAATTGCTTCCCATCATTTAGGTATTTGGCTTTGATAATATCAACCCATCCCACTTTCTCCTCTTGAACCAGTCTCCAACCCTACTTGGAAACAAGAGGTTTGTTCATGAATTTTAATCTTCTAAGGTCTAAACCACCCTCCTTCTTCCCACATACTTTTTCCCATGCCACTAGATGAAATTTATTTTTCTCACTTGCTCCTGACCAAAGAAATGAGTGTTGGATCTGTTCTATTCTTTCAAGAATCTTACCCAGGATTCGTAAAATAGAAAGGAAATATATTGGGATGTTTTGAAGGGTGGAATTAACTAACATCACTTATCCTACTTGGCTCAAGAGAGCCCCTTTCTAGCTTGCAAGCTTTCTATGGACACACTCCACAACCGATTCCCATAAGGATGATCTTGAAGCCCCCAAAAACATTGGCATCCCTAAGTAGGCTGAAGGGAGAGACCCAATATTACATCCTAGAATATCCGCAATCCTCAACTACCTTGCTGGAGGAGTATTGAAGAAAAAAATAACACTTTTCCTGAAATTAACCTTCTGACCCGCCACTTGTTCATAATCTTCTAGAATACTTTTGATTGATTTTGCTTGTGGAATTGAAGCTTGAAAGGACATAAGAGTATCATCGACAAACTGATGATGGGATATGAGAGTGATGGGTGTAGCCATCTTAAGGCCTAGAATAGAACAATCAGCTTTGATGGCCTGCCCCAAAGATTTCACCAACAAAAATAAGAAATGGAATGGGAACAATAGATCTCCTTTATGAATTCCCCTACAACTTCTAAAATATCTCGCTGAAGAGCCATATAGTCAAAATTTTAATTTTTTAATATTATAAGTATTTTTAATTTATTATTTTATTGAGGTTGATATATTATTGTTTATAATATATATAAAAATTCAATTTCACTATGAAAATATCCAACTCATCACTTCATTTTTCATTTCATGTTAGTTAAGATAATCTTGAATTTATTTTTTTAAAACCATAGTAGCCTCTAACTCACCACTCCATCGAACTTTATGTACTATTGTTTATAATGTGTAATAAACCAATAACATTTAAAGAAAAAAATACATTTTAATACTACCATCTTCAAGACCTCATGCATTATTGTTTACAATGTACAATAACCCATAACATTTAAAATAATAAATCTCATATTTATTATCTTTTAATAAAAGCTTTACGTTTTTAGATTTTATAATTACATAATACTTTAACAACTTTTTAATTATAAAAAATCTTAACAAGTATCTCATATAAATAGGACCAAAGGCTCCTACCTTTAAATCCACTATCTCATTGACAAAGAGTTTTGTAACTAGTGGGACTCATAAACCACTCAAGTCTCACAATTGGATTTATGTGAGATTATTAATTTATGTGTACATTTTTTTTTGAGAAAAAGGTAAAAAAATTATTGAACTTTGTTGGTAAGGCTCATAATGCTTATAATGCGGCACAACTTTGTTCCTTTCACTGTTCAACTTTTAGAAGTTTTAGTCCCTGCTAGATGACCCCTAAACATGTTTCATTTACCTTTTCCTTTTAAATACAAAGACTTCATCTTGAGTATATAAAGCCCTCTTTCTATTATTATCATTCCTTTCTTAGTTCCCATATTGCAGTTGTTTCTGGAGTTGTGTCCATATATCTACTTCATCCTCTACCATATGAGAGTCCTCTTGGGTTTTAGCCTACACTATCTCTAAAAGTTTTCTAATTAGAGTGCCCCAGATTTTTTTCTTTGGTCTAAATTCCTCATTGAAAATATTGTTATTACATTCCAACCAAAGTTGCCAATAGATGAAACCTAAATCTAAATCCCAAGCTATCTTCAAGGTCTTTGATTTGAATCTATTGGTCTTTGAACAGTCCAAAAATTTGTTCTTAGTGAGAATGGATCTTTTTGATTGACAAAACTAATATACCACAAACTCTAGATTGTTTGGGCATAGGGACACAAAAAAATGAGGTGGCCCATTTTTTCCTCTTATTGGTGACACATTACACACCAGTTGTGTCCAATAAATCCACGTCTCCTCATGTTATCTTGAGTCATAATATTGTTATGCACAACCAACCACATAAAACAATTAATCTTTGACCATCCTTTGGGTTGCCATAATTGCAACCAAATGGGGCTTTGGACCATTTTGAGTTCTTTGGATAATATTTCTATAACCTTATTTGACAGTATAAAATCTTAATTGGGTATGTTTCCAACCAAGTTGATTAGTTCCATTACTCCTTGGCCACTTTTATATATTTAAGATTTCTTTCAGTTCTCTTTTCTCCTCAGTCCATTCTCCCCTCAACTCCTCTGGGACTTGCCACTGACTAAGATTATCCTATAGTTAATATGATATTTTAAAATAGTGGCTTATGAGATTCCATCCTTTCCTTTGAAATTTTTCCTTGAGTCCTATTAAGTGGGGGTACTAATCAATTATGGGGGGTAAATATTCCCAAGAATCTTCCCATAGTCTAGTAGTTTTGCCATCTCCCACTTTCCAATATAACCCTTCTTTGACAAGTGATGCTCTTTTTTTTAGAGATTTTCAGGTCTTTGATCCCTCTACTGATACTAAAATATGAGGAAGATCTTTTGTATTTTTTGAGGGATAGTATTTAACGTTCAATAATTTGCTATAGATTTGGTCAGGATGAGTTAGCCATCTCCAATACAACTTGGCTATTAGATCTTGGTTGTTTTTTGTTGTTGTTGTTCTAATTTCTAAACCTCCAACTTTCTTAGGTTTGCAAACCTTATCCCAATTGACTAGAGCCCTTGTGTGGTTACCCTGAACTCCAGACCAAAGAAAGTGTCTCATCATCTTGTCCAAATATTTTAAGATGCTCTTTGGGGTAGCCAAAATGGAGAATTTATACATTGGAATTGCTTGTAAAAATGATTTAAGCAATGCTACTCTTCCTCCAAAACTTAACCACTTATAGTTCCAATGCAAAAGTTTCAAGTGAATTCTATCTATTATTGATTTCCAATATTTATTTTTGATGCCCTTCTCTGTTAAGGGGATACAAAATATTCTAAAGGCAATGATGCCTCTAAGAATCTGAAGATGTGCGTTATTTGTTCTATTAATTTTGGTATCACATTAAAAAACACTGTTGATTTTTCTTCATTTAGTAGTCTAGTAGCCGCTATGTAGCACTCCAACATTTTTCTGATATTGGTGGTTTCTCTTATTTTTGCTTCCCCCCACATTCATGTGTCATCCAAAAATTGGAGGTGATTAATCTTTATGTTCCTACTTATCCTTACCCCTAAAATGGTATTCTCTATTTTCCTCTTCTATATGAGTCTTCCCAAGCCCTCCACAAAAATGATGAACAAAAATGGTGAAAGTGGATCCCCTTGTTGGATTCCTCTGGAAGCTTTGAATAGTTGGTATGGATTACATTGATGAGCACTAAGAAATAAACTGTATAGATGCATTCTATAATCCATTTTATTCATTCTTCGCTAAAACCAAATTTTTGTAGTATTTAGGCTAAAAATTCCCAACTTACTCTGTCATATGCCTTGGATAAATCTATATTAAGTAACATACCTTTGTTTCCCTTTTTAAAAATCTAGTAAATAGTTTCTTGTGCTATCACAAATCCATCAAAAATTTGTCTACCCTACACAAATCCCCCTTATTCTGGAAAGATTAACCCTATAAGATTAGTTTCAACCTATTTACCATCAATTTGCTTATGATTTTATAAACCACAGTGCATAGAGAAATTGGTATATAGTTAGTGAGATTTTACATATCTCCACCTTTCAATATGAGATCCAAAAAGGTGTGATTCAAGACTTTAAGGATTCTTCCACTAGTCCTAACTTCTTCTATTGCTTGGGTTACATCCTTTGCAATTATATCCCAATAGGCTCTATATAACTCTACTAGAAATCCATTTGGACCTGGGGCCTTCCCTATCTACATATCAAAAACTATTTCTTTAACTTCTTCCTCTCTAATCTCTCTTAAGAGATCCTCATTTTGTTTTTCTAAAATTAACATTGGTATGCTTTCTAAAATTTTCTCTTGGTGCTGAGTGGAAAGGTGTGGATTTGTAGTAAATAAAGTTGAAAAATATTTATTTGTAGTTTTTTGCATACCTAGGTAGTATTTTCCCTATTTCCATCCCCTATGTATAAGGCATCAATCTGATTAAAGTGATTAAATGTTGTGGTTGAGTGATGGAAAAACTTTGTATTCTTATCTCCCTCTTGCAGCCAGATTATTCTAGCTCATTGTCTCTAGTAGGATTCTTTTTTCTTGTCTAAATATTCTTCCTCTTGCATCAAAAGACTTTATTTATGGAGAAGCTCTTTAGATATAGGTTGAGAGTGGATCCTTCTTGCTATTTCTTGCACTCGAACTGAAATATTTGCTCTATTGCTAGAAATATATCTGATGAAATTTACACTATTTTTTTAATTTACCTTTGATAAAATTTAATCTGGAGTGAAGTTGAAATTGTGTTGTCCTATGTTATGGTTTTACTTGTTCCCACCACTATTTCATTAGCTCTGGAAAGTCATTATTTTGGAGCCAAAAAGTCTCAAATAGAAAAGGACGATTCTTGACCTGAGGCCTTTTTTCTATGTAGATAGATACTAGAAAATGGTTAGATACTAACCGATTCAAAATTTATGATTTATAGTGCCAAAGGGTGGAGACTTTATCCCCCAAAATAAACCAATATAATCTAGATTTTACTGTGAATTCTCATTTTTTATTATTATTCCATGTGTTGTTGTATCCTTGTGGGGTATGTCAATCAAATCTAGGTACTTTGATTGAGCTGGAAATAACCTATCCTTCTCATTGAGCTAGGTCAAACCTCCTTATTGATCCTGCACTAACATTTTAGCATTAAGATCCCATCCCACCATCCCAAGTCTTCCTGATGGGTTTCCATTAATTATTGGACTACCTTCCATTGGATTTTTTGATATTGTACCTCTATCATGCCATAAAAATTAATTATCATCCAATCCAGCCCAAAGTCCCTCTTCCTAAGTTTGGTCATGAGGATTCCTTTGGCCGAAGTTGAGACCATCAATTGGAAGAAATTTTTATTCCATAAAGTGGTTATTCCTCCTAAAAATACTTGAGAGGCTTGGGCCATAAAATTTTCCTGCCCCAATATTTCTTGGTAATATTTTCCATAGCTTATAAGGAAGTTCTAGTTTCTTGTAGCAAAAGCACATTTGGGTTGTTTTCTAAAATTATTTTCTTAACATCCAATTGTCTAGGGTGGTTGTTTAAACCCCTTACATTCCATGTGTTTATAATAATTGAGGGTATATATTTTAGAAGTTGGCAATGGAATTCACCAATCCAAATTATCTCATTTGTTCTCCTTGTTGCTATTTTTTTATCCTTATTTTTTTTTCTTCCCACCCTTTGTGAACTTTTATTTGGTCAATTCTCTATCTAGTTGATTCCTAGAGTTGGCTTCTTATTTATTTGGAGTTTCTTGCATATCTAGGGTAGTTGTTTCCCTGTTTACATCCTGTATGGATAATGCATCAATCTGATTAAAGTGATTACGTGTTGTGGTTGAGTGATGGAAAAACTTTGTATTTCTATCTCCCTCTTGCAGCTAGATTATTCTAGCTCGTTTTCTCCAGTTTGCTTCCTCTTTCTTGTCTAACTATTATTCCTCTCGCATCAAAAGACTTTCTTTGTTGAGAAGCTCTTCAGAGATAGGTTTCGAGTGGATCATTTTTGCTATTTCTTACGCTCGAACTAAAATATTTTCTCTCTATTGCTGGAAATCTATACGATGAAATTTACTCCATTTTTTTAATTTACCTTTGATAAACTTTAATCTAGGGTGAAGTTGAAATTGTGTTGTCCTATGTTATAATTTTCATTTTCCCACCACTATTTCATTAGCTATGGAAAGTCATTATTTTAGAGCCAAAAAGTCTCAAATATAAAAGGATGATTCTTGACCAGATGCCTTTATCCTATGTAGATAGATACTGGAAAATGGTCAGATGCTAACTGGTTAAAATTTGATGATTTGCAATGCCAAAGGGTGGAGAATTTCTGGCCCAAAATAAACCTATATAATATAGATTTGATTGTGAATGCTCTATTTCTATTATTAGTCCATGTTTTTTTGCATCTTGGTGGGGTATGTCAATCAAATATAGGTACTTTGATTGAGCCAACAACAACCTATCCTTCTCATTGAGCTAGGTCAAACTTCCTTGATCCTGCACTGACATTTTAGCATTGATATCCCCTCCCACTATCCCAAGTCTTCTTGATGGGTTTCCCTCAACTATTATACTACCTTCCATTGGATTTTTTGATCTTGTACCTCTATCATACCATAAAATTAATTATCATCCAAACCAATCTAGATTCCCTCTCCCTAAGTTTAATCATGAGGATTCCTTTGTCCGAAGTTGAGACCATCAATTGGAAGCAATTTTTAATCCATAAAGTGGTTATTCCTCCTAAAAATCCTTGAGATGCTTGGGCAATAAAATTTGCTTACCCCCAAAATTTCTTGGTAATATTTTCCATAGCTTCTAAGGAAGTTCTAGTTTCTTGTAGAAAACCACATTTGGGTTATTTTCTAAAGTCATTTTCTTAACAACCAATTGTCTAGGGTTGTTGTTTAAACCCCTTGCATTCCATGTGTTTATAATAATTGAGGGTATCTATTTTAGAAGTTGGCAATGGACTTAACCAATACAAATTTTCTCATTTATTCTCCTTGTTGCTATTTTTTGTCCATATTTATTTTTCTTTCCACCCTTTATAAACTTGCATTCTTTGGTCAATTATCTATCTAGTTTATTCCTAGAGTTGGCTTCTTATTTCTTTTTAGCTTCTTGCATACCTAGGGTAGTATATTTCCTATTTCCATCCCCTATGGATAAGCCATCAATATGATTAAAGTGATTACGTGTTGTGGCTAAGTGATGAAAAACTTTGCATTCCTATCTTCCTCTTGTAGCTAGATTATTCTAACTCGTTGTCTCTATTAGGCTTCCTCTTTCTTGTCTATCTATTCTTCCTCTTGCATAAAAAGACTTTATTTATGGAGAAGCTCTTCAAATATAGGTTTTTAGTGGATCCTTTTTGCTATTTCTTGCACTCGAATTGAAATATTTTCTCTCTATTGCTAGAAATATGTTCAATGAAATTTAGTCCATTTTTTAATTTACCTTTGATAAAATTTAATCTGGAGTGAAGTTGAAATTATGTTGTCCTATGTTATGGTTTTCGTTTTTCCCACCACTATGTCATTAGATATAGAAAGTCATTTTTTTTTATCCAAAAAGTCTTAAATATAAAATGACGATTCTTGACTTGAGGCCTTTTTCCTATGTAGATAGATACTGGAAAATGGTCAGATGCTAATCGGTTCAAAATTTATGATTTACAGTGCCAAAGGTTGGATACATTCTCCACCAAAATAAACCTATATAATATAGATTTAAATGTGAATGATCATTTTCTCTTATTAGTCCATGTCTTGTTGCATCCTAGTGGGGTATGTCAATCAAATCTAGGTACTTTGATTGAGCCAACAACAACCTATCATTCTCATTGAGCTAGGTCAAACCTCCTTCTTGATCCTACACTGACATTTTAGCATTGAGATCCCCTCCCACTATCCCAAGTCTTCCTTATAGATTTCCCTCAACTATTGTACTTCATTCCATTGGATTTTTTGAGCTTGTACCTCTATCATGCCATAAAAAATAATTATCATCCAAACCAGCCCAAAGTCCCTCTCCCTAAGTCTAGTCATGAGGATTCCTTTAGCCGAAGTTGAGACCATCAATTGGAAGAATTTTTATTCCATAAAGTTGTTATTCCTCCTAAAATTCCTTGACAGGATTGGGCCATAAAATTTGCCTTCCCCTAACATTTCTTGGTAATATTTGCCATAGCTTCTAAGGAAGTTCTAGTTTCTTGTAGGAAAACCACATTTGGATTGTTTTCTAAAATCATTTTCTTAACATCCAATTGTCTAGGGTGGTTTTTTAAACCCATTACATTCCATGTGTTTATAATCATTGAGGGTATATATTGTAGAATTTGGAAATGGACTTCACCAATACAAATTCTCTCATTTATTCTCCTTGTTGCTATTTTTTTTCTATATTTATTTTTCTTCCCACCCTTTGCAAACTTGCATTATTTTGCTAATTATCTATCTAGATGATTGCTAGAGTTGGCTTCTTATTTATTTGTAGTTTTTTGCATACCTAGGATAGTAGTTTCCCTATTTCCATCCCTATGGATAATGCATCAATCTGATTAAAGTGATTACATGTTGTGGTTGAGTGATGGAAAAACTTTTCATTCCTATCTCCCTCTTGCAGCCAAATTATTCTAGCTCGTTGTCTCTAGTAGGCTTCCTATTTCTTGTCTAACTATTATTCCTCTTGCATAAAAAGACTTTATTTGTGGAGAAGCTCTTCAGATATAGTTTCTAAGTGGATCCTTTTTGCTATTTCTTGCACTCGAACTGAAATATTTGCTCTCTACTGCTGGAAATCTGTCTGATGAAATTTACTCCTTTTTTTTAATTTACCTCTGATAAAATTTAATCTAGAGTGAAGTTGAAATTGTGTTGTCCTATATTATGGTTTTCCTTGTTCCCACCACTATTTCATTAGCTCTGGAAAGTCATTATTTTGGAGCCAAAAAGTCTCAAATCTAAAAGGATGTTTCTTGACCTGAGGCATTTTTCCTATGTAGATAAATACTAGAAAATGGTCATATACTAACTAGTTCAAAATTTATGATTTATAGTTCCAAAGGGTGGAGAATTTATCCACCATAAGAAACCTATATAATCTAGATTTTATTATGAATGCTCATTTTCTCTTATTAGTCCATGTTTTGTTGCATCCTGGTGGGGTATGTCAATCAAATCTAGGTACTTTGATTGAGCTAGAAATAATCTATCCTTCTCATTGAGCTAGGTCAAAAATCCTTCTTGATCCTGCACTGACATTTTAGCATTAATATCCCCTCCCACCATCCCAAGTTTTCCTGATGGGTTTGCCTCAACTATTGTACTACCATCCATTGGATTTTTTGAGCTTGTACCTCTATCATTGCATAAACATTAATTATCATTCAAACCAGCCCAGAGTCTCTCTCCCTAAGTCTATTCATGAGGATTCCTTTGGCTGAAGTTGAGACCATCAATTATAAGCAGTTTTTATTCCATAAAGTGGTTATTCCTCCTAAAAATACTCGAGAGGCTTGGGCCATAAAATTTGCCTGCACCCAACATTTCTTGGAAATATTTTCCATAGCTTCTAAGGAATTTCTAGTTTCTTGTAGCAAAACCACATTTGGGATGTTTTCTAAAATTATTTTCTTAACAACCAATTATCTAGGGTGGTTGTTTAAACCCCTTATATTCTATGTGTTTATAATAATTGAGGGTATATATTGTAGAATTTGGCAATGGACTTCACCAATTCAAATTCTCTCATTTGTTCTCCTTGTTGCTATTTTTTGTCCTTATTTGTTTTTCTTCCCACCCTTTGTGAACTTGCATTATTTGATCAATTATCTATCTAGCTTATTTCTAGAGTTGGCTTCTCTCTATTTTTCTCTACCACTCCCATAATGATGTCTTTTTATGGATTTTGATATTGTACATGCACTATCATTGCCCCTACCATATCATTTTGTTGAAATATAGATATCTTTGGTTTTTGTTGTTGCTCTTTCCAAGCCCCTAACAAGTCAATTTTTTTGTGCCTAGATGTCTCTAATTCTTGTTGTTGTGTCATAATATTCTAATTTTCTTGACTCTCCCCAAATTTAAAATTTTGATCAATTATAATTTGGGAAGGGTTTGTCTCCTGTGGGATGGGGGTGTACTCCTAATGGATCTATTGTTATATTTCTTATTATTGGCCCTTTTCATTGACTGGTTCCACCTATGAATCTTCTTGCCCTTCCATTCGATCATCTAATTTAAGGATTTCTTATGTACTAGAATATGCCCTCTTGTTAGTTCATTTTTCCTGCTTTAGTTGGATTTTGACCTCTTGCTTGATAATTATTTCTTTAGACTCTCCTTATTACTTTTTGAAACCCTTCATCATTTTATTTCTGTGGAGGAGGGTTTTAAAGATTAGTTTTAAGTTGATGCATCTCCTCTCTCCCTATTTTAAGGTAGTTTCTTACTAGATGCCCATACTCATTGCAAGCTCTGCACCTAAAAGAAATCAATTCATAATCCACTTAATGTATCCATGTATTTATTCCCACTCATAATTCAATTTTTTTTGGGAGTGGCTTTTCCATTTCCATCTCTACACATATCCTTATGTATGTTGTTGATCCCCCTTCTACTAATTCTTGTTATCTTCCTATATATGTACCAATAATATTACCAATCATCCCAAGGATATACTCTCTCCAAAATTCAAGTGGGAGAGCAAAGAGCTTTAGCCATATTACGGCAGATGATGGCTCCACACGAGGGTCAAATGCACATACACACACATTATACTAACTAAAGGGAATAAATATTAAAGTGGAATGATTTTTTTTTTGATTTGTGGAAAACATCCCAAAAGGGATGCCACTTTCGGGTAAGACCCAAGGAGGCAGGGGTATCCATTGCACCAAAAATGCCTAGGACTCGAACCTTGCCTACCATCTTTGACATACTCAAGGAGCAAACAAACACACACAACCAATTTAAAAATAAGTAAATAACAACAAAAATAATAAAATAAAATAAAAAACATGCTCCTTGAGTGTGTCAAAAAAAAAAGCACAACCAAACACGCACAATAAGATAAAAGAAACCACAACACAAACCACATAGAAAAACACAAGAACCACATAACAAAACACAAACAAGATAAAAACAACAGAACACTACAAAGAAATAACCCAAAAAAAACATGAAAAATAAACACAACCAAAACCTAAAAAATAAAAAATAAAAAGTAAAAATAAAAAACAACCAACAATAGACAATAAAAAAAAAACAAAAAACATAGAAAACACTCACACATAAAAACATGAAATAACACCAACAAAGAGAAACCCAAAAACAAGAACAAAAAAAACATAAGAACAATAACTAAAAACATAAAAAGTGGAATGAAATTTGAGCATAGGATATCTCTATCATTTTTCATATTATAATTAAATTCAAACTATTTTAGTTATAATAAATGTTTAGCTTGTTTGAACATAAACCATAGGAGGCAAGTGGGTCTTTTAGATTTATATTGAAAAATTAACATTAGAAATTGAAGATTTAAACCCACCCAAAAAGTAAGAAAAACTATGTAGGAAAATAAGCTACGAATAAAAAGAAAACATTATTTTGCTAAATGTAACCAGAGAAATTCCAATTACAACTACACCCTAGAGAGTTTACATGGTGGATATAATGAATGTGGATGATACTTACATGGCTCCCAAGTGTACCCTAGAGTGTATATATGGCAAAGTTAGTGCATGCTTATGCTACTTAGCCCTCTAACAAAAAATGTCTCAAAGTTTAAGTTGAAGTATCAATGAAATGATATCAAGCTTATGGTAAATTAAATTTGTGTAAGAACCTATATATGCATGGTTCTTAGCCCTGTAAACACAAACTTCTTAAGGGATAAATAAAAATATGCCTTAGAGTGCAAGTTGAAAGGTTAACAAAGTGATATCAAGTTTGTGATAAACTAATTGTTTTGTGAGAAGGCTATTTTATCTTGTAAAAAGGATTTTCTATATCCTAATATTCATTTTAACAAAATATTCTATAGGAGTGTTATGATACCTCAACCTAAATAATTTTTAATAGATTGATTGTATCTTATTTAAAAATATTAATAATTTTTTATTCATTTAAAAAATATATTGATTATATGTGAAACAATGACAAGTAGGATGTAAATTAGATTTAATTTCTATAATGTAATTTCTAATTTTATAATATGATGGCTTATTGTTAAATTAAAAAATTAAATGACTTTTTACTTGCCCACAATTTTGATTTCAAAAAAGTTAGATGCAACGATTTTTATGTAAGAGCATTGAAGTGGGGTGTTTGAAATAGTGGTTTTCAAACCATTGGCTGTGCATATGGTTTGTCAAAACCATGGGTGTTGCACATGGTATTAGAACCTAGTTTTTGTACATGGTTTTTGGTACATGGTTTTAGTGCCTTTTGTTTTGTGGTTATATTATCACTATAAATATGTGCACAGGGAGAGAAGAGAGATAGGTGAAGGGAATGTGAAGAAGGAAGAGAATATAGGTTCTCAAAATAATTTGATACTTTATGTGGTATTTGTAGGAGGTTGATGATGTGTAGCCTTAAGAGAAGGAATTAGCACTTTGTGTAGTGCTTGTAGGGGGTTTATTGTGTATAACCTCAAGAGAATATAATTGGCACTTTGTGAATTGATTATGAGAGATTTCATGTTTACAACCTCAAGAGAAGATAATTGACACTCTATGTAGTGTTTGCAAGAGGTTTATTGTGAATGACATTCGAGGAAGGAATTGGATCTCTATGCAGTGCTCATAGGAAATTTAATGTATTTAACCTCAAAAGAAGAAATTGTCATTTTGTGTAGTACCTACAAGAGGTTTACTATGTATTGTAACCTCAAGAAGAGATAAGTTGAAGAAGTTTGTGGAAACTATGACCACAATGTTATTGTGTAATTGTTTCTATTGCACTATAAATATTAAATTAATATTCTATTTTATTTAGTTGACACTATTTTTTTTGTAAATATATATTATTTGTGTTGGTGGGTTACTGCATACTTTGATATAGTAGGGTGAGGAATGTTTTTGTAGAGTAAAATTTTACAAATTACTGAGGTAGACTACATCATATTTAATTCCACTTTCAACCTCTTGATTTAGGTCAGGTTCCCCATCCTTGCTAAATTCAAAGTTAATTCTAATATAATTGAATGAAATTAAATATAAAAGGTAAATGTGTGAAATTAAATTTTTACATTTAAGGTGTGAGGGACTAAAAGTAAATATGGTTGAAACTATAGTAAATAGATTCTATGATCAATCAACACATGAAAAATCTAAATAAAAACAATGTTTATATTCATAAATGTATTTTATTTCAAATAAGCTAGAATTATGAAAGGAATGAGAAGAAGAAAAAATAGTTGTGCTATAATAACTATGCATTTTACAATTCAAAATGGTTGTCCTACTAATACAACGTAAAATATTTATCAATTTCTCACCAATTTCAAGGTCAAAATATGTTTATAATGGAGCGCATGGCCAAGGAAATTCTTATCCCTAAGTTACTTAGGGTGAGAAATGATTAATCCTACTAAAATTAAATATTTTAGGGTATCTTTAAAAATTATACAACTTTAAATATTACATGCCTTTAAAGATCTTAAAAGGCATCCAAAATGAGTTATAGGGTGGCTATGATTAAAAATATTTCTTTTCAAAGTCTTCCTTAGGATTCATGCTTGTACTTTTACCCATCCACTAATACATAAGAGACTCACTCTGAGAGGTGAGTGAATTGCTCCATTCTATTAGTGCTTCGTTAGGGTTTCCTTATTTATTTGCTCTTGCTAGTAGATCATTGCTAGAAAAAATTAGACTTCACTGAGCAAATTTATCCATACCGTTGACTTGGTAAAATTTGAAGGGTTTGAGAGGGTATCAATTGAATAATCTGAATATTTTGTAACCTTCCAAAATTATAAATTTTCTAAGGTAGAGAATTGTCATTATATTTCTAGAAACTTCATAAGGTGCCAAGCTCAATTGGCAAGAGATCCAATGTCCTACCTATCCTTGGGCAAAGTGTCCTCAAAGTTTGAATCACTATTAAAAAATTACAATATTGTGGTCCTCCTAGTTTCATCTTCATGAAAGCATCCCTAACAAAATTTGTCAATCCTCATTTTGTCATAGTTGGATATTTTTAAGGTTCTTTACATGTCAAGAAAGAAGGTGGGGAAGATTTAAAAGATTCAAAAGGATCATAGAAAAGGTAAAAGGGTAAAAAAGGTCATAAAAATGGTAAAATGATTGTAAAAGGGGTATTATATAGAGTAACAAAGGAAAAGTGAAGTCATTTTGACCTTAGGAAGGGGAAGAAAGTATATCTAGAAATGAGATTGCTAGTGTTTTTTTGTGATGACTCAATAGGATGATTAAGGCCTTGCATTGATGCCATTTGAGTTCCAAAATTAGGAGGAGATGTAGTGGTATCAATAAGTGACTAGAACCTTCATTTTTTCATTTATTTTTTGTTTATTTTTATTTCTATATTTGTGTCTAGGAAAATGCAATGTACAAATGAGTAAGTGGCTTTAAATTAGGAAAGAGGTAAATTTTTTCTTTAGGCATACATAAGGTATCATCATGTTCGTACAATGATTTAAATGTTGTATAGTTATCCTGTATGCCATGTTTGTATAATTCTTCCATGGTAATATGGTGCTTTCATATTACACTTGTACTTTTGGATTGGTTGGGAATGACTAGCATCGTAATTGTTTGTTGATGCAAGTCTAACAAGTAGTTCTAGAGTATTGGAATAGGTAACCTCATGCATTAGGGATAATATAAGGAATATTAGATAATTATGACCATGAATTTCTTGTGTCCATGTGGTTTTACCATATATCTCATATGCCAAATGTGGAGTTTGACCAGACATTACTAATAGCTTTGGAAGAGTGGTGGTAATTGAAGATGAGTACCTTCCATATTATTATAGGTAAGATGATAGTTACTCTAGAGAATGTATGGAGGATATTTTGAGTGTCTACCAAGGAAGTGACAATAGAGATAGGATGAGATCAAGGGCAGTGTATATAGATGTTAATAGGAGATGGATATTTTTTAGTAGTATGGTCTAACATTGATATCAATATTGCATACATAGGGGGTATCCTGTTTGATATTAATGTTGCATACATAAGGAGAGTTGATCCATGTACAATGGAATCTATATATGACACAAGAATATCCATAGATCACACAACATGATTTATAGGCAAAGATAGGGCGGTAAGCTCACTATAGGGTATTACACCATGAAACTATTCCTATAGAGTGACAACTCCCTTCACTATCTAGGACATAGACTAAGACATATTTGAGATTACTAATTTAAGTCTCCCAATGATCAATGAGGATGGAAATACTATCTAGAGGGGGAGGAGAAGCTAAAACAAATTCATAATGCTAGGGTATAAATGATATGGACAAAATTTTGGGTTATGAATTATTTTTGTTATTTCAATTTTGATTTGCTTTCAATTTTGAACCTCTATAAATAAATGAATGAAGATGAAAATATCGACCCTCAAAATAGAGGAAAAGGGTAAGGGACCATTCCTCTTTATAGTCAACACCTGCAATTCTGACAAGAATATGATCCCGAGGTCCTAGTTACAAAGGTCGACATTATATGTGATCCTTATTGTGAACAATGAATATATATGAACATGACATTGTTGTTGTGAGGATGATGATTGATGATTTGATATGAGGGATTTTTTCTACGATGATAAATGATTTGACATGAGGATGATGAATGATTTGATTAATGATTAATGAAAAGGTTGAGAATTGTTATTGTGATGATTAAGTAGGTTTTTCTTATGTGGTGGAGACATGTTAGTTATTAATGACAAATAACTAGATTTTCATAATTTTTGGGGAATAATGAAGTAATGGGAGGTATTGGATTTAATTGAAAAGGAAATTGATTATGTGGATAAGGGTTTAACTAATGACTTTGTGATTTTGTGTAATAGCTATATGGATGATGGAATGCATCTCTTCTACTAATGTGAGTATTTCACCTAGAAATTCCTCATTTTAAGCTATATTGAAAAAAAAACTTTATACCAAGGATGATTCTAACTGTAAATACAAAGGCTAACAACAAAATAAATATTAATATCACATTTAAAATATTAGAAGCATTAAATAAATGTAACATAAAAACTCATATTGACAAGTAATATGAAAACTTAGAACAAGATAAATTAATATCACTTGTGTCTTTGAGAGGGAAACCTTTAGCAAAATATTCTGAATCTTCTCTACCAACACTAGGGTTACACTCTTACCATTTTATAATACTTACAAATATATTTTCTAAGTATTCTATGATAATATTGTATGAAAATATTCCTTAATGATTACATATATGATTCTATGTCAGTTACATATAATGATTCAATGACAATATTCTCTTACCTATTCCTAACTTGATATGTGGACTTCTTTATCTATGTCATATGAAAAAGGCCAATATAGGTTACGTTAATGGGGTATGTAATATGCCACCTCCATATAAAAGATTTATCATCAAAATTAAAAGGTGTAAAACTAATTTTGGAGTTCTTGCATTGGATCCCATGTGGAATCTTCTGATTAGATCCCATGCCACTATAAAAGGACTTCAATTGTATCATGAGAGAGAAGGTGTTGATTCCATAAATCTAGGATGATTGTTGGTTCAATAATAATAGATCCTTCATCTAATTATGGAAAGAATGTCTATATTGGGAATGATTCTCCACGATCTTCTTCAAATAGGACATATGAAATGTAGGATGGATCTTAGATGAAGTTGATAACTTCGATTTGTATGTCACCTTTGCTATCCACTTAAGTATATTATAATATCTATAGAAATTTGGTACCAATTTGGATCAGCCCTTGTGTTTTAGGGACATCTACTTGTAGGGTTGGAGATAAATATGTTGGACATTTTGAGTCCATAAGTTGTCATTGATGTCAAGGCATGAGGTTGTTATTGATCCCAAAAATTCAAAAGGAGCAAAGCAAAAAGTTAATGGAAAAAGAGCTTCATAATATTAATTTTTGACATTATAGGAAGCATAAGTAAAAGGTTTTTATTAGAACCATGGATTGACAAATAAAAGGTTTTATTAAAAACCATGGATTGTAAAAATAAAAGGTTTTCATTAAAACCATGGGTAGACAAAATAAAAAGTTTTCATAAAAACCCAAGGAGGATTTTTATTCCAAATTAAAAAGTCCAAGGAAGGTTTAAATATTTAATTTATAAATATTTAAATTCAAATTGAATTTAAATTTTATAAATAAATGTTTATTTATTTGAAATAGAAAAACCCTAAGTCTATTCTACCAACGTGCAAGTTGAATATTACCCCCACCGATGTGTTGGAAGAAATAACAAGCAATATAAATATTGCCTTTGCTAAGGCAAAAAGACCATGCAATTTGAATTCGAAAAATGTGCGATATTTTCATGGAGGAAAGAGAACAATATTCGTGTGTTGTGTCAAACCCAATTTTTCGGGGAGGTTGAAGAAGTCAAAAGGCCTAAATTCTAGCACCATATGGTGGCTAACATAGGTGGAATTTTCTTGGCATTTGTGGCAAGGAGATTTTGGGTTTGAAACCTAGTGGCAACTAGTTAAGGGAAGCATTTTCACATTTTGGTTTTCGGCCGTAGCAAAAGGTATTTGAGGTGCGTGGGAAGTTTAGGTCCCATGTGAGTGCTTAGATCATGTGGCAGCCAAGGCCACGACTAGAGCGCTTGGGGAGGTAGTGACATGGATTTAAAACCCACTAAGGGCAAAGGTAAAAATTTTGATTTAAATTTTATTTTCCCTAAGGTTGTTGTGAGTAAATTGGGAGGTATAAGGTGGTAATTAAATTGGATTATTTACCTATATGTTAAAGAGATTTTTGGGCATGATAAAAAGTTTTTTTTGATAAAGTAAAAACTAGGGTAATTAATTTTTACCTTAGAAGAATAAATTGCATTGTTTTATAAATTATTTTATTTGATAAGTGCAATTTAAAAAAGGAGTTATAAGTAGAAATTGTGTTATATTTTATAAGAGGGTTTTAGATGAAAATTATGATGTTGAAATTTATCATTGATATGGAGCAATAAGGTGTATTTGGGATTTAATTTATCTTTGTGTTTAAGGGAAATTGTGAAAAGTGTTAGGGTGATACTTCTTGTCATCTAGCCATTTATACTTGGCAAAGAAAGTTGTGATAATTGAACTAGGTTTTTTGAATATCATTCTACATCAAAGAAAAGGTATGGGCATATTCTCCCTTGGTTGAGTTGATTGGTTGGTTTTCTAAAAAAAAACTTTGGAGTGAAAAGGACTTAATTAGATTTCCTTATTGAGTTGTTGAGCTATATGTGAGATTGTTTAATAAGCATTGTTGAGTGTATTTTGAATTAATGCTTCAAGTTTTTATGGAGTAAAGAGTTGTTGACAAAACCTTGTTTGATAAGCATTGTTGTTGAAGCCATTGGTTAAGTGAGGAACTTGAACTAGGGTTTGCAAATATCATGAGTATCATTGTTATGTGAGATTGATTGATGAGCATTGTTAGAAATATTTGAGTGAGTGTTCATATGCTTGGACTAGGGTTTGTGAGCAAGGATTATTTCATTGAGTGATTGGTTGAATAAGAGTTGGTTGAGCCTATTCAAGTGGATGTGTGAAGTAATAGCCCTAGTTCTATGAAACAAATTATTCTATATTCTGAATTGATTTGAGAAAGAGGTTAATTTTTGATGAGTGTGAAACATATTGAGTCTCTAAAAATTCTCTGTATGTTTCTAAAAGAGTGATTGAAAGTGATTGAGCATAGAGGTGAATGTGAAGTATATTGAGTATCTAACAATTCTATGTATGTTTCTAAAATAGTTATTGAAAGTTATTGAGCATTGAGGTGAATGCGAAGCATATTGAGTCTCTAAAAATTCTCTGTATGTTTCTAAAAGAGTGATTAAAAGTGATTTAGCATTGAGGTGAATGTGAAGCATATTGAGTCTCTAATAATTCTCTGTCTATTTCTAAAAGAATGATTGAAAGTGATTGAGCAGTGTTATGAATGTGAAGAATATTGAATATCTAACAGTTCTCTTTATATTTCTATGATATTGTGCAAATTCTAGTGTGGACTTGTTGAGCATATTTGGACAAAGTTATAGAGAGGACTTGTGGATAGATTAGTGTGAGCTTTTGTGGAAGATTACAAGGTAGATTTGAGATAAGTCTTTGAGAAGACTTGTGAGCAGAGTTGATATATTGATTTTTTCAAACCTTTAGTTAAGGTTTGGGGTAGATCCAACATATTTGATTTGATATTGAGTCAAGCTTTGTGTTAAGGCTTGAGGATAGATTTGTGCTGGAATAAAGGACTGTGTTTATTGCAAATTTGAGGATAGATTTCGGTGCATATTTGAGGATAGGTTTGTGCCAGACCATAGATAGACATTGAGAATATTTGTGCTAGACCTAAGGACTATATTTAGTGTAGATTTGAGGATAAATTTTGGTGTATGTTTGAGGACAGGTTTATGCCAGAGCAGAGCCATATATTGAGGATATTTGTGCTATACTGAAGTACTATGTTTAGTGTATATCAAATATAGATATTGAGAACATTTAAGCTAGATCGAAGGACTGTGTTTAGTGCAAATAAAAGGACCAGCTTTGGATGTGATAGATTTTAGGAAAGAGGGTATCCATCTAGATCAGGGAAGACATGTGTATTCTATGGATAAAGCTCCATTTGCTAAGGGTAGTGGAGGCATGGGTCTTCTAGAGGATCACCAGCCAAAGTAGGATTAGGATATTGGTGTCTCCTGTGGATAGAGATCCATGAACTTGATTAGGAGATTGGTATATCCTTTGGACAGAGGTCCATAAACATTGTAATAGGGAAAGGATTCCCAAGATATTGATTGAGAAAATTTTAGTGAAATATTTTCTTTGTGGAGTAGCCCACATTGGGTGAACCATGTTAAATTGGTGTCTTTATTATGTGTGGTGATTTGTGCATTGCTTTGATTATTTTTGTTGATATTTCTATCTATAAATTGCTTAATATTGATTGGGAAATAAAAGTAAAAAGTGGTCTTATATTGTTCACCCCCCTCTCAGTATAAGCTTATGTTCTTCAATTGGTATCAGAGTGGGTTCCTTTAGAAGATTTTAACAGCTTGAAGGAAAATATTTCAAGAACATAATGGTTTCTAAGAATGTGTCCTCAGATAATTCAACACTGATATTTGATGGAAGTGATTATATATTTTGGAGTATGAGAATGAAGATTCACCTGATGGCACTTGGAAATGAAATCTGGGAAATAGTTGAAAATAGATACATACCACCAGCTGATCCACCTACATATAAGGAAGGTAAGCTTCTACAACATTACAATTCAAAAGCAATGAATGCAATTTTGAGAGGCTTGCATAGAATATAATCAATAAATTTTATACATTGTAGAGATGCAAAAGGAATTTGGGATAAGTTGCAAAGCATATATGAAGGAGATAAAAGTGTCAAAAATCCAAATATTTGAAATCTCAAAGGATAATTTGAAGAATTAATAATAAAGGATGAGAAAAAAATTAGTACTTATCTACTTTGAGTATATGAGGTTTTTAATGCCATGCAATGACTTGGAATTAATGTTAAAGAATCATATGTTTATGATAAGGTCTTAATATCTCTTCCAAAGAGATTTAGTGAAAATATTTATTCTATAGAAGAATCAAAATATGGTGATTATTTGACAAGAGATAGGTTACTTTGTATTCTTACAACCTTTGAGTTAAGAACAAAAGAACCTAATCCCCATAAGGAAGTAGCATTAAAAGTTACTAAGAAGATAAAGGACAAAAATTCAGATTCAAGCAACGAGTCATCCAGTGATGAAGAAGCTAATTATGGCAGAAGGAATAAGGATTCAAGAATATTTAAAGATATAAAATCTTCTAGATGTTTTAATTGTGGAAAATATGGTCACTATGCAACTGATTTTCAAGAAGCTAAAAATAATAATGATGGAGAAAAGGATCACAGGAACAGGGAATTAGAAATAAATAGGTACCAAAAGAAAGGTAAGGATGGATAAGGTAGACAAGGAAATAAGTTATTTCAAATATAAAAGAGGAGCTACTATGTAGACAAGGCAAGTAAGTACTCAAGTGATAGTGATAATAGTTTTTCAGATAATGACAAATATGAAGTCCTATTTATGATTAAAGAAAAAGAAGTTAAGAAAAGGACATCAATAATTCTCAAGTGCTTTATATGTGGTAATTTTTGACATCTTGAAGATAGTTGTACAAGGAATGGTTTTAGTTTTAGTGATGATGAATATGAGGATGCACTAGTAGGACCATAAGAGAATCTTCTAATGGCACTAGAAGAAGAAGAATGTGAGCCTATAGAAGACAAGTCAAAATAAAATGAATATGTAGACAAAGGCAAAAAAATAGAGGAAGAATCAGAAAATTATGGATTTGATCTTAAGGTAGAACTTATTTATGCTCTTGACACAGTAAAGAAGGTAAGAAATCAAAACTCTAAACTGTAATTTCAGTTTCAAGAATGTGATGAAGAGATAATAATGCTTATAGAGGATCTAAAAAATTCAATGACTAAGACAAAGTTCAAGGATAAGTTAGAAGAAAAGGTCTTAGAATGTGAAAAGTTAGAACAAGAAGTAGCTCTACTGAGGGAATATTTAGAAATGTCCAAGGATAAGCTACACAAGTTTGGAAAGAGCTCAAAGAATTTGGATAAGATGATCAAGGTACAAATAAGGTCAACAAAAAAAATAGGTCTTGGTTTTGAAGAGGTTCAAAAGAAACAAGAAGATGAGTCAACCTCAAGTTTTGAAGAAGAAACTTCAAAATAAGACAATATAAGAGAAAGTGAGACTTCTGAGATAGAGTTGGATAATAGAAAGTTCAACAAGGAAAGGAACAATGCACAAAGAAGAAACAAATGGAATATGAACCAACATAGAGAAAAAAAGACTAAGAGACCAATGAGGTCAAGGCAAGGAAATTTCAATGGATGATGTTTCTCATGTCATAGATTTGGTCACATGGCTTCACAGTGTAGGACACATGAAATACAAGAATATGGAAACAAATAGCTTTTCCATGGGTATTGCTACTCATGTAATCAGTTTGGTCATAAGGCAATGAATTGCAAGGTTCATGAAATAAAGGGATATGGCTTCACCAGAAAAAATCCTAAGACATTTGGAACTCTAAGGAATAATAACATTAAATTTTATAAGTGCAATAATGATGGACATATAGCAAAGTGGTGTATTTTATAAGTGCTATTTCTTCGACGTGCAAGTTGAATACTACCCCTGCTGACATGTTGGAAGAAATAACAAGAAATATAAATATTGCATTTGCTAAGGCAAAAAGACCATGCAATTTGAATTTGAAAAATGTGCAGTATTTTCATGGAGGAAAGAGAAGAGTATTCGTGCGATGCGTCAAACCCAAATTTTTGGGGAGGTTGAATAAGTCAAAAGTCCTAACTTCTAGCACCATTCGATGGCTAGCACAGGTGGCATTTTCTTGGTATTTGTGGCAAGGATATTTCGGGTTCAAAACCCAATGGTAGCTAGTTGAGGAAAGCATTTTCGCATTTAGGTTTTCGGTTGTAGCAAAAGGTATTTGAGGCTCATGGGAATTTTAGATCCCATATGAGTGCTTAGCTCATGTGGCATCCAAGGCCGCGACTAGAGCACTTGGGGAAGTAGTGATGTGGGTTCAAAACCCACTAAGGGCAAAGGTACAATTTTTTATTCAAATTTTATTTGCCCTAAGGTTGTTATGAGTAAATTAGGAGGTATAAGGTGGTAATTAAATTGGATTATTTACCTATATGTTAAAGTGATTTTTGGTCATGGTAAAAAGTTGATTTTGATAAAGTAAAAACTAGGGTAATTAATTTTTACCTTAGAAGAATAAATTGCATTATTTTATAAATTATTTTATTTGATAAGTGCAATTTAAAAAAGGAGTTATAAGTAGAAATTGTGTTGTATTTTATAAAAGGGTTTTTGATGAAAATTATGATGTTGAAATTTATCATTGAAATGGAGCAATAAGGTGTATTTGGGATTTAATTTATCTTTGTGTTTAAGGTAAATTGTGAAAAGTGTTAGGATGATAATTCTTGTCATATAACCCTTTATACTTGGAAAAGAAAGTTGTGATAATTGAACTAGATTTGTTTAAGATCATTCTATATCAAAGAAAAGGTATTGACATTCTTCCATGGTTGAGTTGATTGGTTGGTTTTCTGGAAAATAACTTTGGTATTGACATTCTTCCATGGTTGAGTTGATTGGTTGGTTGACATTCTATATGTGAGATTGTTTAATAAGCATTGCTGAGTGTATTTTGAATTAATGCTTCAAGTTTTTATGGAGTAAAGAGTTGTTGACAAAACCTTGTTTGATGAGCATTGTTATTGAAGCCATTGGTTAAGTGAGGAACTTGAACTAGGGTTTGCAAAGATCATGAGTATCATTGTTATGTGAGATTGATTGATGAGAATTGTTAGAAATATTTGAGTGAGTGTTCATATGCTTGGACTAGGGTTTGTGAGCAAGGATTATTTCATTGAGTGATTGGTTGAATAAGAGTTGGTTGAGCCTATTCAAGTGGATGTGTGAAGTAATAGTCCTAGTTCTATGAAACAAATTATTCTATATTCTAAATTTATTTGAAAAAGAGGTTAATTGTTGATGAGTGTGAAACATATTGAGTCTCTAACAATTCTCTGTATGTTTCTAAAAGAGTGATTGAAAGTGATTGAGCATTGAGGTGAATGTGAAGCATATTGAGTCTCTAACAATTCTCTGTATATTTCTAAAATACTGATTGAAAGTGATTGAGCATTGAAGTGAATGTGAAGCATATCGAGTCTCTAACAATTCTTTGTATGTTTCTAAAAGAGTGATTAAAAGTGATTAAGCATTGACGTGAATGTGAAGCATGTTGAGTCTCTAACAATTCTCTGTATGTTTCTAAAAGAGTGATTGAAATTGATTGAGTAGTGTGATGAATGTGAAGCATATTGAGTCTCTAAAAATTCTCTTTATATTTTTATGATATTGGACAAGTTCTAGTGTGGACTTTTTTAGCATATTTGGACAAATTTCTAGAGAGGACTTGTGGACATATTGGTGTGAGATTTTATGGAAGCTTACAAGGCAGATTTGAGACAAGTCTTTGAGAAGACTTGTGAGCAGAGTTGATTGATTGATTTGTTCAAACCTTGAGTTAAGGTTTGGGACAAATCCAGCAGAGTTGATTTGAGATTGAGTCAAGCTTTATGTTAAGGCTTGAGGACAGAGATTGAGGATAGATTTGTGTTAGACCGAAGGACTGTGTTTAGTGCAGATTTGAGGATAGATTTTGGTACAGATTTGAGGATAGGTTTGTGCCAAACCAGATATAGAGATTGAGAATATTTGTGCTAGATCGAAGGACTGTGTTTAGTGTATATTTGAGGATATATTTTGGTGCATATTTGAGGATAGGTTTGTGCCAGACCAAAGATAGATATTGAGGAGATTTGTGCTATACCGAAGGACTATGTTTAGTGTAGATCAGAGATAGATATTGAGAACATTTATGCTAGACCGAAGGACTATGTTTAGTGCAAATAAAAGGACAAACTTTGGAGGTTATAGAGTTGAGTACAGAGGGTATATAGCCAGAGTAGGGAATATAGGTGTCTTCTATGGATAGAGTTCCATTTGCTAAGGGTAGTGGAGGCAGAGGTCTTCTAAAGGATCACCAACCAGAGTAGGATTAGGAGATTGGTGTCTCCTGTGGATAGAGATCCATGAACTTGATTAGGGGATTTGTGTCTCCTTTGGATAGATGTCCTTAAACATTGTAATAGGGAAATGATTAAAAAGAGATTGATTGAGAAAATTTTCATGAAATATTTTTTTCGTGGAGTAGCCCACATTGGGTGAACCACATTAAATTGGTGTCTCTATTGTGTTTGGTGATTTATGCATTTATTTGATTACTATTGTTGATATTTCTATCTATACATTGCATAATATTGATTGGGAAAGAAAAGTAAAAAGTGGTCTTATATTGTTCACCCCCCTCTTGTATAAGCTTGTGTTCTTCAAAGTAAAAGCCATGCCACCTTCTACAAACTTCTTCTTAGTCTTGTGTTGATTTGTGTATTACATAAGTTAATTTTTAATGGTTTCCAAGTTCTACTTCAAGGTTTCTAATGTCTCCTTATAACGAGTCAGTATTTTATCAATTTTCTTCACCTTTGAACTATCAAGAGGGTAAAGTAAGTTTCAAGATACATTGGTCATATACAACCTCATAAGGAATCATCTTAGGGGTTTGTGGAAAGTGGTTTTGTCCCACCACTTGAATTGGGGAATCCATTTATTCAAATATGAATCACCTAAGGTAGATTTTCAATATTTATTTACAAATTCAATATGGCCATAAATCTACAAATGATAAGATGTGCTTAATTTTATCTTTGTCCCTTGAATGTGGTAAAAGTTCCTCTCAAAATTTACTTGTGAATACCTTGTAACAATCACTTACTATGGGGTGAGGGATACCATGGAGTTAAGTATCTAGTCTATAAAAATTTGTGTCTCTATTTTTTTAGTATGAGGATGACCTAGGTAGAAAAAGTGAGCATACTTGGTTAGCCTATCTACTACCATTGTGATCACTATTTTACCACCTAATAAAGGAAGTCCTTAAATGAAGTCCATGGAAATATATATCCATGGTGAATTAAGAATGGATGAAGGTTGAAATACACCTAGTTTTTAAAATATTTTTTATTTTTGATGTTGGCATGTAGCATAGGTATCTACAAACTACTTTACATTAGTCTTCACACTTAACCAGTTAAAACTATATTTGTCCTACTAATATGTACACATGAAGCTAGTGTTCCACCTATTAGTGAAGAAAGGAGATTTATTAAAATTCAAGATCCAAGTTTTGAAATTGATGATATAACAATCCTTTGCTTATAATAGAGTATCCCCTTCGTCCATGTGTAGTTTGGATAATATTTCATTTCTATTAAAAGGTGGTAAACAATTTTTTCTAATGTGGAGTCACCTTGCCATTATGACTTGAGATAATTGAGTCACCTAGAGAATGGATACTACATATAGCATGTATTATATTTTTAGAAGTCTCAAAAGATCATTTGCTACCACATTCTCTTTACACTTATGGTAGTCAATCTCATAGTCAAACCGTAAGAGCTTATTGACACATTTTTGTTGCTCAAAGGAAGAAATCCATTGTTCAAATAGATATATACATTGTAGTGGTCTATCTTGATGATGAAATGTCACCCTATAATATATTGTTACTGATAGATAATTTTATTGACTCATACCTTTATTTATATTTATAATATCTCTTTTTTATTCCTTTTATTTTCTAATATATTTTTGTTGTTGGTATTATGCTCACCACTTGCATGTAATACAATATGGTGAACCATAAATCTTACAACACTAGGAGTATGATCTTCACTTGTGCAACTACGATGCCATCTGTAGTGACCCCGGGAACGCACGCACCGGTCCCTTTTCTAAAACCCTACTTGCAATGCTATTTAAAATACCAAAGATAAAATGGAAAGACAAGAGGAAAAAGCATATAACACGAAATAACAAAATACGGATCTCTTTATTGATATTGAAGCTCGGTTACATGTCGGTCCCTCTTAGGGATACCCATTTTGATACTATAAATTACAAGTGGGCAAGGAGTGCCCCTTCCGCGAAGAGGTGGTGCGCTTATAAAAGCTTCCCGGTTCCACACACGAAAATGTATGAGGGCTTACAGATGCCTCCTTCTCCAGGTCTGTTTCCTAGAGGGATCCCTTTTGCTCTCGTATGTTGTAATCTTCGTCCGATGTACCTGTGGCCCTGCAAGCAATGAAACAACAACACACATTTAGGTGTCCGAGATTGCCTCCCCGGATGAGGTTGTTAGTAATCAAAGAATGTAACGGAAATATGATAAAACTATGCCATGAAATCATGTAAATCTATGCTAATGATATAAGAAAACAGAATAAAAGATGCTATGTCTATCTAAGCTAAGCCTACGGGCCACTGTCCAAGACAACGGCCGCTAAAGTAAACCTTGCCCTCTTTGCCCCAAAGCTATGGGTCAAAGACTATGATCTGATGTTGAAGATAGTAGGTGTTATGCTCTTCGATTCGTCAAAGCTCCATCGTACACGTGATCTCAAAGAGAACTCTCCAAGTCTCAAAAGCTCTCCTCAAGAAGATGTCTCTCTCTATATGATCTCCTGTATATCTCTTATGATAAAAGATAAAAGATCTCTTGGTGCTCTTAGGCTTGCACCTTTTATAGTGTGAAACCCTAGGTCTATGTCCAAGCCCTAGAAATGAATTTCTCATGCGTAGTGCAAGTTAGCATGAGAAGCTTTTGTCCATTGTCTATATTTGAAGGCCAGTTAACTAAAATCTAACTGCCCACTTGAGTCTTCTATGCGAACTGGTCATTAGCATGAGAAGCTTTTGTCCTTTGTTTATGCTTGGAGGTCAGTTAACTTAAGTCTAAATGCAAACTCAAATCTCCTATGTGAACTGGTCATGAAAAGGAATGCAAAGTCACTCCCGCTCACCTTTATTGCATGCAGACTACCACTTCCACCCGAGATTAGGCCTATTTGTCGACAAACCACTTCTTATGGCTTAGCCACTATCATCTACAGTGGCTAAGATCTGGCCACTATCATCTACAATGGCTAAGGTCTGGCCACTCTAGGCTTGAGCGGCTAGAATCTGGTCACTCTTGGCTTGAGCGACCAAGCTTGGATGGCTTGAAAAGGCCCCAAATGAGTGGTGAGAACCATTATTGATGCTTGGAAAGTCCAATATTATGTCTTATGATCTTATGAGTGTGTCTATGTAAGTAGCTCCCCTAAGCATGACATGATTTAGGTGTCTACAGATGCCCTTTTTGTGATGCTTGTGTGGAAAACACAATCGTTGAGCAAAAACGTAGACTGATCTATTTGTAGGGTGTATGGTGATCAATGGTCTGATCAATCGTCGGATGGCCCAATCATGCAAGATGGTATGCATCCCTTGAATCATTGCCTCAATATTCGGAGGACTTAGCTCAATGGCTTTTGCATGTTAAATTGCACTCATTCCTCAAACTCAATCGGGTAGCTTCAGCTGCTACAACAATTTCGATCGGTAGGAGAGCTACAATTGAAGATGTCATGTCTACTTACATTCCCAACAAACAAGGGAAATTTGTGATTGTTGTATGCAATGATTCATAGGATGAACATGATTTTGCTATGATCGAGTGATATTTTGTTGATTTTGATTATGATTATGTTGAAGTTTTGAACTACCTCTTCACACAATGAATTGGTGAAGAAATGACAATGAATGAAGTGACAAGTCGCTTGACCAATATGACTAATCTGGTTCCTTTCTAGCATTTGTTGCTTTTAATGGGCAATCCCACATCCAAGTGTGATTCCAATTGCTTATGATAATCATCCATCCCTATCCCGAGGAGCGGTCCGACTATCAATAGCCTTCTTAGGGAGTTAGGATGAGTGATTCTATTCATGCCTAGATTGTATCACTTTGACTTAATGTTTTTGATGTCATAGGGGAATTAGAATGACCCCTTCGCACCCGTGGAGCAGTCCGACCATCTTGATCTTCTTCGGGTTTGAAGGGTGACATATCGTAATTCCAAAATGAGTTGCTTTTGCCCCAAGTGGCCTTATGGTTGCCTACTCATCTCACCAAAATACATGGAGTGCAAATCGCTGCAATCATCGAGTGGATAGAGTAGGTAACTGGATACGAGGCCTGCTTGAGATTGTGATTTTATGTGATTTTTTTGTTATTTTGAACATTCTGATGATCCTAAACCATCAAAGTGTGATTATTTGTTGTTTTTGTTATTCCCTCATGGAAGGAACTGCTTTACTTTGATCTATGGGCCTGGTCGCTGTCAGGTCCAATGGCCTCTGAGTTCCTGCCTATGGCCGTTGTCGCCTTGAGCGGCCAAGAAGCTTAGGCCACTGACGTCAGCAGTGGCCAAGGCATAATTAAGGAAATATAAAATTTGCAATTCTAGGGTTTGACCTATCATTTTCACTATTGAAGATTCATTTTTAGAGCTCTGGTGCAACGACGATGGTTGTGACTTCGAAACTTGTTGGTGCTGAGGACATGGCTGCATGAGGTGAGACATCAGCTACTGGAGGAGCCGGAGCTTCTCGGGTATTTCTCTTCAAAACCCTAGCTCTCTTTTCTTTGTCTAAGTAAAATTGAACTTCACTAAGAAATGAGCAAAATGAACATCACTAAACCTGCTGGCAATGAACAAACTCCGTAATTAGGCTTAGGTTCCCTTTTGCTATGGTGGGTTAGTCCCCAATTTTGCTATCTGTCAATGGCTTCAACCTAGGGTTTTTCAATTTTTCCATTATTCACCTGCTACCGCCATTTTGGGCATTCTCAAACTTAGCTTAGTTTTGATGCTTGGGTAGGGGATTTGCTTTCCAATTTGTTTGCTTTCCCTCCCTCTGTTATTTTTTTAAGTCATTTTGTTAAATTTGTAATTTTTTTATTTTTTGGCCAAGGGTTCATGGGTTTGTCGTGCCACCCCTTGGCCGCTGTCACTCAGAGCAGCCAAGCTTGAATCCCAATGGTCAAAAATTTGACCATTGGGCCTTGGTCGCTACTACCTCCAACGGCAGTGCTTCGGACCATTGTAGGCGACAACGGCTAAAGCTTAAGCCTTTTTTTGCATTTTATGTATTGATTTTTATGATTTTTTTTTTGAATTTTTGCTTTGCTTGATTAGGTGCAATTTATTCTTCTTTTGCTTAGATTTAGAGTAACTCATACTCTTTTGCACCATTTTCATGTTTATTGTGAATTATGCCTTAGATGCATTGTAGTTATATTTTGTCTTTCTTCTGCTTTGTTTAGATCCTCACTACTTGGGCTCGGGACCCGAAGCTCCTGCTTGACTTGCTTCCTAGATTTGATGACACTGACTAGGAGTGGTTTAAGGCCCATGGGCTATAGTACATTATCAAGTTACCCCACATTATGGCCGACCAGGCTTATCTTATGGCCTTAGCCCATCATTGGGACCCATAGACCAACACCTTCCACCTTCCACCCGATGAGATGACTATCACGTCGAAGGATGTTTACAAGATCTTTCGGATCCCATTCGATGGGGTGCCCATTGTTTCATCGACCACTAATGATCAGGTGGTCATCTATGCTCGGGTGTTTGGAGCACGCTCTACACAGGCCCTCCGGAGACTAGGTCCGGGGAGTATCTATCAAGGCTTGGTATGATGCTCATGTTTTCATAGTGAGGCATGTCATGTTGCTGATGGTGATCAACAACGTTCTTATCCTAGATTGCTCAGGTTTGAGGTTCCCTTGGAACCTCCTAGCGATGGTGCAGGACCTACTGGATAGCGAGGAGCCTATCATCTATGCATGGGGTAGATCGCTATTGGCTTAGTGCTATGATGAGTTGTACCACATCCATCGATGGGGATGCATCAGCATTGCTTGTAGTTTGCTCCTACAGGTTTGGGGATGGGAGCACATTAAGGTAGATCACCCTAAGGGGCTCCTAACTGAGATTACATCTATTGAGGCTCGGACATAGTGCTATGCTACCAGATGGGCTCGAGAGCATGAGGAGCGTAAGAGCCACACTTTTGTAGGGGAGTTATCCCACTATACTGATGCTTTCACCAGACTATTGGTCGAAGATGTCATGTGGTGGCCTTACTATGAGTGTCCTATTTGGGATGATCCAACTAGTTTTACTACCAAGACACGATATGAGCGATGGCTCATTGGCCATAATATTGCCATCTGAGAGTATTTCTTCTACTCTCAAGTTCTTCGTCAGTATGAATTGCAGTAGGATGTGCCCTTGATACCATTCTTGTATAGGCGCCTCATAGCAGAGAAGGACCTACCTCCATGATAGATCACAGAGCTTGCAGATGAGGAGGATGCCCCAGCCATAGACCCTACAGTGGTTGGGGGAGTTACAGAGGCCTACTCTCAATGGTGGGGTGATCGGATGTGGCATGGCATCGATAGCCTAGGGTGCAAGGATGATGGTGGGGGTGATGGCATAGATCCGATAGGACATAGGGTTCGAGCCAGGACCGAGGTATGGGGCCAGCCGATAGAGCAGGTGGCAGTAGAGGATCCTGATGTTCCTAAGGAGGAGGAGTTAGAGCCCGAGGAGAGAGACTCTCCTCTAAGAGCATAGTTGCATGAGGTCGAGGCTGAGCTCCAAGCTACTAAGATCTAGGTACAACGATGAGATGCTACCATTGAGCAGCTCACAACATAGATACAGGCTCTATAAGATACTATTGGGGGTGGCGATGTCAAGATGTAGTTTTTTGTTCCTCCTTCTACACCATAGGAGGTTCCAATGGTAGGCTCAGGGGTAGATGTGGGATGACTTCAGTCCTTGTTGGATGAGCATGAGGAGCAGATCTGAGGACTTACAGATCATGTCACCATCCTTCAGATGCAGCTCAAGAGGCATGAGATTGTCCCTAAGGATCCAACAGGTGCAGGTGGTTCGTAGGTCAAGGGGCTCTACCTCGGGGTAGTCTTCCACCCATCCTAGCCAGTGGACCCAGACTCAGACAGAGAGACCTATAGGCTCACATCACTCGACTCATGACACCACCATAGGGGGAGGTGGCACTAGAGGAGATGGTGCAGGGGGCTCAGGCCCGACATTTGATTGATGCTCTACTTGGTTCTTGATCCATTTTTGAGGTCGACTGACCTACATGACTATAGCCCATGAGCATTTTTGTATATCCATTGGACTTGACACACATACTTTTATGATAGATTTACTTTTTATGACTCATTATGTGTATCATTTATTGCTTATGTTTTTGTTATTATTTTATTTTATGATATGATGCGATGATGATATTATGATGATTTGATGAATATGCTAGATGATAGATGATATTTGAAGATGCTTAGATGGATGTGTAGATGCTTATATGATTTGATGATATGATGCAATGTATTTTGATGATGAATGATGAATTTATGATTGGTATGCAAATGGATATTGCCTATATGTTTTATGATGTGGTTTATGGATGATTAATGACTTGTTTTTGTGGATGCAAATGTTATTGTTAAATGCATGTTTAATTTTTGCTTTAATTATATGCATCTAACTTATGTGATGGAATGGTATAAATGAACCTGTATGCTCTAATCACTTAAAACATACGAAATGCATATGACATTGACAATATTAATGGGTGATACCACAGAAAGTAAAAAATAATCATGAATTTAAATAATCACTCTTATCATAAGAATTGATTAAGTATTCATATATGAGATGTAATGGTGTGTAATGTATTTTCTTAATAAGTTTCTATAAATTAAAAGATATAAAGTAGTCAGTGGTCGTCTATATACTATTTCTAATATATATGTGGTATCTGTCCTACTATGTTGATACCCCCTAATTTATAGAATCTTATAAAGAAAATGATGGTGTGAATGATGTTATGATTTGTTGCTATGTAAAAAATTTTGGGGCTTTTCAGAGATTCAAACACTCTAGTTCCCCTATCAACAATTGTCTACTTACCACTTAGACTTTTGAAAAGTAAGGCTTTTACCATGGACCTAGTTTTTCATGATCTCTGTGTGTGCATGTGATTGTATATTTTGAGATAGAACTCAAGCATTTCCTCCGATGTCAGGCGGGATTCTTTCAGCCCATTGCTAAGATCAGGGATCCTCAAGTGTTCATCTCATCCTTATGTTGGACTTAGTTGGACTATACCACTAGGCAATATTTGGTTACCTAAGCTAGCTCATCCACATTCAAACATTGGTCTACACAAATGCATGAAGCAATTGTAATAGACATATCATCATGCGTAAGGATTTCTCCTTCCAATTTTGTACAATGCTGAGAATTCCAGGGATTCAAGCTTTATTCCCTTCTTTTTGGCTTTGGATTTTTGCTCATATGTAGTGATGAAAATCACTATTTATTTTGATTTGATTTTTTCTTTGAGCGGGGATTTTTTTGTAGTGATGATAATCACTATTTATTTTGCTCATACGTAGTGATGAAAATCACTATTTATTTTTTATTGATTTTTTTGAGCTTGATTTTTTTTTTGAATTTATGATTTGTGTATCGGATTTTTGCTTTGAAATCTGGACTGTATGCTTGGCCTTTTGAATATGTACTTTGCTTTGGGATTTTTCTTATTTTTATTTAAGCAAGGGATTTTGATAGGGTAAAGCTTGTCCTTTTGCCAATTCTCAACACCTTTAAACCAGTTGCACAGGGGGATAAGCAAGGATAATCCTTTTCACTTAAGGTAACCTAGACCGCTTTGCAACTTTCATATTTTCCTTGTACCAACTAGGATTTTAGTGTTTCAATTAGTGATGAGATCTTGAATATCCAAGGCTTTATCACAGCTAGGCCTTACCTTCTACTAATCAAAGTTGTTTTCCTCAAAAGTTGATAAGATTACTAGATGTGGTTGACTAACCAAAAAACCTTAGTATATTATGTATAGCAACAAATAATGGTTGTGTTGAAAAACACAATTACACACATGTGGATGGAGGTATGGATATGAATGACTTGTGCGACAACTGTGGTATCACTTTTAAGGCTCTCTTGACATATACAATTGTAATGTATGTGAAAATGCAATGCAATGATGTGGATGCAAAATGTGAAGTGCAATTGTTTTTGTATTTTTGATTTTATGTTGTTTTTGTATTTTTTGATTAATTTGACCAAAGGGCTTATTATGCCTTTGGGGCTTTTGTTATTGATTTTGACCAAGCGGTTTGAATTACCCTTGGAGCCTTTTTTATTTGATGATTTGACCAAGCGGTATGAATTACCCTTGGAGCCTTTTGAATTGATTTTGACCAAGCGGTATGAATTACCCTTGGAGCTTTTGAATTGATTTTTGACCAAGCGGTATGAATTACCCTTGGAGCCTTTTGATTGATTTTGACCAAGCGATATGAATTACCCTTGGAGCTTTTGAATTGATTTTTGACCAAGCGGTATGAATTACCCTTGGAGCCTTTGATTTGAATTTTTGAATTTTATGTTTTTATGATTTGTTTGTATTTTTGACATATTTGAATGTTTTTGAATTTTATGACATATTTGAATGTTTTTATTTTGACATATTTGAATGTTTTTGAATTTTATGACATATTTGAATGTTTTTGTATTTTATGACATATTTGAATGTTTTTGTGTTTTATGACATATTTGAATGTTTTTGTGTTTTATGTGTAAAATGCCTTTAAGTGAATGATATTGAGAGGTTCAGGCTCTTCAACACCATCTAATGATATAAGGTGATATGCTCCAGGCCCAACTCTCTGTGAAATCATATATGGACCTATCCAATTTACCTGAACTTATCTCGTAGATGCGCGATAGATTTGAATTCTGTTAGTTTTCTTTGAGCACTAGATCTCCAACCTTGAATTCCCTTAGGTGGACTTTACTATTGTAAGCTCATGCAAGGTGATCTTGGTAAACATGGAGATGCTCTAAAGCATTGACTCGACATTCATCAAGAAGCATCAATTGATCAAGGTGGCCTTGTCACGCAACTTCATCATCTATGAAGTCCTTTAATGCTATGCGTAGAGTCAAGATTTCCAACTCTAGAGGCATGATGGCTTCAATGCCATATACTAGTGAAAATGGTGTTGCCCTAGTGGGCATCCGTATACTAGTCCTGTATGCCCATAGTGCAAGAGGCAACTGCATGTGCCAATCCTTGTGATTTTCTTGCACTGTCTTCCTCAAAATGGAGACTATTATTTTGTTTGAGGCTTATGCTTGCCCGTTTGCTTGTGGATAATAAGGCATTGAAAAACTATGTTGAATATGGTATTTGTTCATTAAAGCACACACATTTTTGTTCTTGAAATATGGCCCATTATCCGATATTATCTTAGAAGGGACCCCAAAATGACTTATGATATTGTGGAGTATAAACTCCACAATCCTTGGTCCAATTGTTGATGTTAAGGGGATCACTTCTACCCATTTAGTGAAGTATTCTATGGCCATTATGATGAATGTATGTCAGCCTGAGGATGGGGTGAGATCTTCCCAATCAAGTCTAGTCCCCATTACGAGAATGGCCATGCTACCTGGATGGGCTGCAAAGCTTGCGATGGTAAGTGCATTAGATTTGCATGATGTTGGCACTTACTACATTTCTTGACATACTCACAATAGTCCTTTTCCATTATGGGCCAATAGTAACCCATTCTCAAGATGCGCTTAACGATGGCCATGCCACTAAAATGGCCTCCACATGTTCCATCATGAGCTTGCAAAACTACCCAAGATGTTTCCTAGGGCTCAAGACAACGGAGTAATACTCCATCATATCCTCATCTATAGAGGATTTCTCCTAGAAAAATGTATCTTGTTGCTCTCTATTTGAATGTTCACCTTTTAGTATGTGACAAACCTTGAGGTATTATTCCAAGCTTCAGGAAGTCCTAGTTGGGAAAGCCAATCCTGATAGGCCACAACTTCTATAGAATAGACAACTTGCTCTTCCTGCATTTTTGAGGTAGTGAACATGGATTGAGGAACAACTCTATGGTATATGGTCGCACCACACTCTATAGGTCCTTGGGAGATCAAAGACCCCCAAGGTGTTATTTGCAAGAAATCTCTAGCTATGAAGGACCAATCCTGATTTGGTTCGATGTTGATCATGTTGATTGATTCTTGATTGTCAAAAGCTTCATGACGTATTGCTGAGTGTGAAAGCACTTTCACATGAATGGTTGTAAAATCAGTAGATGGATTCTGAGGGATTAAGGATCCCAAAGAGGCCATAGTGTCTACAAATCTATTCGACATACGAGGGATTGCCTCGATGTCATACCATTCTAGCTAAGCTAAGTAATTGTCAACAAGTTCCTTGTAAGTCTTCAGGAGTGGGCACCTACATTGGAAGAGTCCTTTGACCTAGTTTACTATGAGCAAGGAGTCACCAAAGATATTCAATATTTTAATGCCCATTGCTATGGTTGTTTGGAGTCCCAGGATCAATGCTTCATATTCTGTATTGTTGTTTGTGCATGGGAAGTCTAGTTTGAATGATAAGGGCAATGGAGCGCCCTACGGTGTGATAAAGACAATCCCTGCTCTACCTCCTTGTTCACACTTTGAACCATCAAAGAATAATGACATGTCTTTTTCTTTCTTAGGTTCTTCGAGTTTTGGTGGATCTGATAATGCAAAGACCGCATCATCAAGCAACTCTATGGTGAGAGGCTTGTTATCCTGAAGAGGCACCTCTACTAATTGATCTGCTATGACTTGTCCCTTGATGGAATTTTGGCTTATGAACTCTAGATCAAATTCTATCAATAGCATGATCCACTTTGTGGTACATGTATTGTGATATGTCTTGCTCATCATGTACTACAAAGGATTTTGTTTTGATATGACGTAGGTCGTATGGCTCAACATGTAGTGTCACAACTTTTGAGTTGCAAAGACCACTGCTAAACACAAATTTTTGACATACGCATATCCTAGCTCATAGCTCACCAAGGTGCGACTAATGTAATATATGGCTTGCTCTTTATCTTGTGCATTATTTTGGGCTAACATGGTGCCCAATGCAAAATTAGTAGCCATATATATAGTAAAAATGGTATGTCTAGCCTTGGTGGAGCCAATACTAGCGGCGTTGCCAGATAAGTTTTGATCTCTGCAAAGGCTTGATGGCATTCTTCATCCCAATGAAAGGGGACTTCCTTGCATAGCAACCTATTCATAGGTCTGCATTTGTCTGATAATTGCACGATGAATATTTTGATGGATGCTATCTTGCCTTGTAGGCTCCTCAACTCCCTAATGTTGGTAGGGGCGGCCATTTCTAGTATAGCCTTTACCTTTGTAGGATCTACTTTGATGCCTCTCTTGGATACGATGAATCCCAAAATCTTGCTAGAAGTTACGCCAAATACGCACTTCTTAGGATTCAATCGGACATTGTGTTCTATGAGGCGATCGAAGACTTGTCTAAGGACTTCGACATGCTCTTGCCACAATAGGGACTTGGCTAGTAAGTCATCCATGTAATCTTCCAAGATCTTATGCATATAGTCATGGAATATGTATGTCATGGCCCGTTGATATGTGGCACCAACATTTTTGAGACCGAATGGCATCACTTTGTAACAGAATGTTCCCCATGGAGTAATGAAAGTAGTTTTATGTTGATCTTCGAGCTTAATCTAGATTTGGTTGTATCCAAAAAACCATCCATTAAGGAGAGCATTTCATGACCTACGGTTGCATCTACAAGAGCATCTATGTTTGGCAATGAGAATGAATCCTTTGGTGTTGCCCTATTTAAATCTCTAAAATCTATGCAGATACGGACTCTTCCATCAGGTTTCCCTATGGGTACCATGTTTGACACCCACTCAGGGTAGTCGATAGGAACTATGAATACTGCATCCAATAGTTTTTGCAATTCATTCTTTACCATCAAAGTGATGGTTGGATGCATTTTCCTTAGTTTTTGCTTGATTGGCTTCTTCATGGGATCCAATGAAAGGTTGTGAATGACTAACTTTGGATCTATCCCTGGCATGTCTTTGTAAGTCCAAGCAAAAATATTTGGCCTCTCCTTGAGGAGAGGAATCAAGATGGCTTGTTCCTCTGGAGATAGACTTTCTCCAAACTTGACTTTCCTTGGTTGGGTAGGATCATCACTGATGTCCACCTCGAAAGTTGCTTCTATAGCCATATGTGACCCATCCTCTAGCTGATGAGGCATGGGTATCAAATGAATGTCATCGATGGGATTCACAAGACCTAGTGACTCAGGTTCCAAACCAACATGGAAGACGTCATACGCACAACCTGATGCAAAATGGAATGGCTATAACATCTCTTCATTGGGGAAGAGGTCTTCTAGCTCTATGGGTGAACTAGCATGATCCCAATCAATAGCATCTATATCAAGATGCAATGATTTGGTAGGATCTACTAGATTATGAAGTGGAGTGGTCAAATCGATGGAGATCATGTTGATGGATGGGATGAAATCTCTAGGACCACATGGGTGCAATCTTGTCTCAGGGGTTTCCCTTCCATACTCACGATGAGGTTCTGGAGGAATGGGAATTTTTGGATCTGGCCCATGAGTAGGGTGGACAATAGGATCATTGGGCTCTAACTACTCTCTGAATGTAGGTAGAGGGGGATTGACCATCCGATGAATGGTAGCTAGGTCAATAGGTCTCCCCAAAAATTAGAGATGAGGGTCTATGGCATGAAGTGCCGCCTCTCTCTCTACTAGCTCATTGACTTGCCGCAAGTGGTGAGGTCCAAGATAAGCCATCTCGGTCTCATCCTCAAAGTCATCATCACTTATCCAAAAACCATTAGCATTGGTATGTGGCCCTAAGACAAGGGGCTCATGTCTTGGCCCCAAGTAGGCCATCTCTATTTCATCTTCATATTCTTCATCACTTATGAAGAATCCATTTGCATTTGTCTCTTGCCCCAAAGTCAGGGGTTGATGGCTTAGGCCTAAGTAAGCTCTTTCTATTGAGTCTTCTGATTCATAGTCACTTTCATCTGATGTATATCCAATCTCATCATGGATGGACCATGTGAACCTTTGTAAATAGTGAGGCCCTTGATAGGCTAAGCCAAGTTGTGCCTCATCATCACTTGCTTCATATCCATTCTCCTCATCCCATGAGTTGTACCCTATTGGGGTGGAATCAATTGAGGTGTTTGGATGATAAGTTTTTGGAGGTGGTATGTTTACCGTGGCCACTTGTCTATTGCTCAAATTTTCTATTCTTAAGGGGTGATAAGGAATGAAATCAATGTCTTCTCCCAACCCTATGCTTAATCTTTCCAATGCCACTACAAGCGAGTCATCTCGACCTCCGCTATAATAGCCTAAGCCAAATCTATCGAAAGGAAGCTGATATAGTGGCTCGTAAGGCCTCCTATGCCCCTGCTCATATACGCCAAGGCCATAGCCATGCCAATGGCAATGCTCAAAGTAGCTTAGAGAAAACTCAAGATTAGAGAGGTAATGAACATTGACTATGAATAATTCATCACCATCCTCTTCTATATCTGAAGACTTATGAGCACAGTCCAGGCTAGCATAGACAAAATTGGTTTGGTTGGGAGGGATTCCAAGTGGAACCATTATTCCTACTAGTGGCCTCAAGTCTTTAGGCCTCCCTATGTCTTGTGTAGACTCAATGATAGGTGTAAAGGTGATGTTCTGCACAAGGTACTCCCCTATGCCTATACTTGCCAAGTGTATTGATGCATGCGATGTGGATGACCCCACGGATGATACTAGTGAAGTAGGGTGATAATCACTATCTTCATCTTGATCTTGAGGATCTTCCTCTTCCATAGGACTTGGCATTTTAGCAATGGCTATAGTTGGCACTTCTTTGGGCCTTTCTTCCTTAACTAAGGGGGCCTTTAGCTTCTGATTGTCTTTTGGTTTTGACATTGATGGTACTTTAGAAGCATTGACTATCTTGAGTGCACCAGGAGGTGTTGATGTGCATGGGTCTTTTCTTACCCCTTTGTCTTTGTTATCAACTTGTGTGGTTGGGGATGAAGGTGCCACGTATAGGTGAGTAGAAGGGATCATGAATTCTCCTAGAATGTCCACCTGATTAACATATTTAAAAGGCTCTTCATCAGCCAGAACCACATAGACTTTGTTTTCGTGCACATACTTGACACACTGGTGCAAGATCGAAGGCACACACTTCATGGCCCTTATCCAAGGGTGCCCTAAGAGGATGTTATACTGCATAGCTCCTTCCAAGACATGACACATCATGGGGATGGTCTTGTGCCCCACCTTGATGGGTAGGACTATCATTCCCATAGTATTGCATAAAGCATCATTAAAAGCTCTCAATGTGTAAGCTCCTAGAATGATATTGGTCTTGGGTATCTTGAGGTGCTCTATTGTAGTTGTTGTGATGATGTTTATCGATGAACCTGTATCGACCAAAACCCTCTTGAAAGGTAAGTTATTGATGGTCACTACAATGTTTAGTGGAGGGTCTAGTAAGGCAGCAGAAACTATCTTAATCTCATGATCATAGAATCAGATTACAGGTTCCTGGCATTCTTGCACTTGTCCCACAAAGTGAGTGAATGCATTCGCATCTTGTGGTTGAAGCTCAATTGTTCTTAAAATCTCCATTAGAGTCTCCCTATGCTTTGGGGACTATTGTATGAGCTCATAGATGGATAACTTAGTTGGAGTCATCTATAGGTTTTGCTCCAATCTACTCCGAATAGTTACCATAGGTCTCGTTGGTGGACCTGGAAGGTTGTCTTACCTTTGCCTAGGAGTGGCTGGGATGTTCATGGGAGCTGCAGGTGGTTGTGGTTGACCATACCGCCTAGTCCTTGTTGCTATGTTAACGATCTCAACCATCCCAACGCATCCATGGGTAGGTATGTCAGCTCGAACCTGATTGACTTGGGCCCCTTGCTCTCGAGGGGCCTCATGATTGGGCAATGGGTTTCTGTATATGCCCATGTCTCTATTATCGAGAGCTAGTGGGTTGTCAACTTTGAGTTCTCCCACCTCAATCATGTTTTGCACTTGATGCTTAAACCCGATGCAAGCCTCAATGTCATGCCTCGGTATCCTATGATAAGGATAAAATTGATCTTCCCTATATCCTTTTGGCTTAGGATGGTTGGGATCTATAAGAGGTATATCAAGAAATCTGATCCTCCTAGCCTCGCTCAACTGATTAAATATTGATTGCATTGATTCTGTTAGAGGCATGAAATAACGAGGTGGCTTGCATTCTCGATTTCTTCCTTGATTGTTCTTTTGGTCATAGTTGGCTGATGAGGGATGTGCTTGATAGTTCTATGGTTGTTGTGCACCCCCATCCTTGGGTGTAGCCAATACGACTTGATTGACTAGAGTAGGGTTGCCCTACTTCTACTTGTACTTGTCATTCTTACCATTCTTGTTCCACTCCTTTTTGTTTTGGAGCTTAATGGTTCCCTCATCTACTTTTATCTCTTCGATGAGCTTGGCCTATGCCAAAGCTTCCTCAAATGAAGGATACTATTGGAGTTGTAGCAAGAGGGAGATATGTTTAGAACAAATTTTGGTAAACATACGAATGATCTCTTCTATGGGAATGGAGAATGATAATTTTGCCATGATTTTTCTCCATCTATTCCCATAATCCATTACTAGCTCATCATCATACTATTTCAAGTTAGCCAGATCTGAAAGGTTCACCTTCTTCTTAGCACCAAAGGAGAAATGCTTCAAGAATGCATTTACTAGTTGTTCAAAGTTGGTTATGCTATGCTTAGGTAGTTGGTTGAACCATTGAGTGGCAGCACCTAAAAATGTCATTATGAATGTTCTTAGCATGAGAGCATCATTGTCTTCAAGATGAAAATAAGCATTGATAAAATTGGTGACATGCTCTTGTGCATCCTCTTCACCTTTAAACTTCTCTAACCTAGGCATCTCAAAGTGCTTAGGATATGGAGGGCTAGGGATTGATGGGCACAATGGTTGATTGTGTATCTTGCTCAATGTTGGTGAGTTCCCAGCTGCCTCTTGTTTCTCAAAGGTTTTCATATTTTTAGCAAGCTCTTGAAATGCCTTTGATGCATGGATTTCCTCCTCTTGTAAGCCTATTCGCATTGGCAATGGAGGTAACTCTCTATCCATTTGATTTGTTCCATTTTCCTCCCTCCTACGAGGGGACTCAGGATTGTGATCTTGGTTTGTTATGTTTGCCCTCCCCCATTAGTTGGATTTTATTCATGATTTGGTGGGGGGTTTCATTGTGGGCTATCTTGTCTAGTGTGCCTTTCCTTAGGTGAGTCAGCGTGTCTTGTTCTTTGGTGGTCACCACCATTTATCTATAAATTGTTAAGAGCTAGCTGCTCAGCTTGCTCTCTTAAACGTTGCTCATGTTGGTGCAAGAGTCTTTCTCTTTGTTTCTCTTGTTCGAGAGCTTCCACTAACTCTCGCTCTTTACGTAATGCATTTTCTAACCACCTCATTCGGTCAGTTTGTGTTGTCATAGAAGACTCATGTTTATCTGACTCTGTTCTTGTTGTCTTGACTCGTAGATTCCTCGAGGGGGTTTCTGTTGTATCTGTACTCTTGCTAGTTAATGTGACTTGTTCAGTGTACTATTGAATATCCCTATGATCAGACTCCATGCATCTTCTATGGGGTCACTCTGAGGTACCCCTAGACTGGGAGGTATGTTTAGAAGTCATAGTTCATGAGCTTCCAGATGTAGAGTTCTCAGTAGCTATAGTTCTTTGGGTTGGTTGAGTAGGAAATTGATCCAACCTATCTAGCTGTCTTGTTTTCCATGGCTGGTCCCATGGGGTGCCATTTACTCCTATGAGGTCATAGTCTATGGGAATATTTCCTTTTGTGTGAAGGGTTTCTTCTATATGATTCCCATGACTAGATGTAGCTCTAGTTTCCTGCCCTTCAGTGGGTAGACCTATTTCATATGTTTCTTGTGAGTCTTGAGGTGTTGCAATTCTTGTTTGCCTTCTTGATGAAGAGGGCTTTGTGGTAACATGTTTTCTCCATGTGGATGGAGATGTGGCAGTCTCATCATCCCTATGTGAAGAATGAGTCTTAGAACCTTCTTTATGTCCATGTGAGGAGGAAGCCCTTGAAGCTTCCTCATGTCTTTGAGATGTTTCTGTGTGTTTAGAGGAGGCCCTTGAGGTCTCCTCATGTCTCCTTGATGAGGATGGTTGTGAAGCCTCTTTTGGTTTATGTGACTTTGTTCCATGATGTGGTTCCTTACTTGGGGTTTCTCGAGGAGATCCCCCAAGAGTTGAGTTATCACCCCTTAGGCTCATGGAGCTACGTCTCACGGTCTTATGGGTAGGTCATTCAATATTACTATGACTCCGCCTATGGGTATGAATTGCTTCTATCTCTCCCTCGATATTAGACCGAGGGTGTTTACTTCTTGTTTTGACCATGTTGTTTTATGACTTGATATTTTGAGTTTGCAATTTAGGAATGACCACACAATTCCAAACAAATGTTTATCTTGATTACCAATTTGAGTGTGCCCTAAACTGTTTGGTGTATTTTGATGTGTTGTTCTCTTGATTTCTTTGCTCTTGTTCTTGGATTAAGAATGAGAAGACTCATCCATAGTGACAATCAAGTACACTCATGCCAAACATGATTTTCTCAAAAGAAGCTAGGGTACACCATTGAAGACCCAATGGAGGGTTCGCCTAGCTCTTCCACTCTGAACCAATGATTGTTCCAATAGTGGGAGATAGTTTGAACACAAGTAACTTAGTGTCACTATAAGTAAGTTTCCCAATCCATTTCTAGGAAGCTCTAGGGGGAAAACCAGTGGAAGGAGATGAATTCCAATGTCACTGGACTGAATTGAAGGTTGGTGATGAAATCCAACTCTCCAATGTTTAAATGAGACGTGCATGTGTGGTGTTCATTTTAAGCTTGCATAACATAAAGTGCATCATATAGCAGCAATGAGTCTTTCCTATATGCCTAAGTGCAAAAATACATTTCAATATTCAGAAAGATGCATGAACTACTATGATTTGTATGAGCGCACTTTATCTCGTGCAACTATGGCCTCTAGCAGGGCCTCAAAGCAAGCAAACAACATACAATGTCTAGCACATTGGATTCTAGGGTGAACTTTTTAGGCATAAGCCATTGTTCCTAGCAATGCCTAGTGGAAAATTTAAAAGAAGATCTAAGATATGTGAAATGCTTAATTCTTTCTTCTTTATTATTTCAATTTCCAAACATAAATGTGCTTTAAGTTCTCTATTTTGAACACACAGAAGTAGACAGAAAGTTATAAAATATCAGAAAAGCTATACCAACCTTTGATCCAGCTCAGAGAGTCGATGTTTTGACCTCTGCTACACTCCATTCTAGCCATTATTGACCAGAGTGGCTGGTTCTTGGCCATTGTAGCTCAGAGCGGCTAGTTTCTAGGCCGTTGTAGCTCAAAGTAGCTAGTTTTTGGCCACTGTAGCTCAGAGCGGCTAGACCTACACACAAAATTAAGTTAGTATTCTAGTAAAAAATGAAAAATTAGTGGTCATCCCACCATGATCGCCATCTATAGCAACCCGAGAATGCACGCACCGGTCCCTTTTCTAAAAACCCTACTTGCAATGCTTATTTAAAATACCAAAGATAAAATGGAAAGACAAGAGGAAAAAGCATATAACATGAAATAACAAAATATGGATCTCTTTATTGATATTGAAGCTCGGTTACATGTCGGTCCCTCTTAGGGATACCCATTTTGATACTATAAATTACAAGTAGGCAAGGAGTGCCCCTTCCATGAAGAGGTGGTGCACTTATAAAAGCTTCCTAGTTTCACACACGAAAATGTATGAGGGCTTACAGATGCCTCCTTCTCTAGGTCTATTTCCTAGAGGGATCCCTTTTGCTCTCATATGTTGTAATCTTCATCCGATGTACCTATGGCCCTACAAGCAATGAAACAACAACACACTTTTAGGTGTCCGAGATTGCCTCCCGGATGAGGTTGTTAGTAATCAAAGAATGTAATAGAAATATGATAAAACAATACCATGAAATCAAGTAAATCTATGCTAATGATATAAGAAAACAAGATAAAATATGCTATGTCTATCTAAGCTAAGCCTACGGGCCACTGTCCAAGACAATGACCGCTAAAGTAAACCTTACCCTCTTTGCCCCAAAGCTATGGGTCAAAGACTATAATCTGATGTTGAAGAAAGTAGGTGTTATGCTCTTTGATTTGTCAAAGCTCCATCGTACACGTGATCTCAAAGAGAACTCTCTCTAATCTATGATCTCTCTCTAAATGATCTCCTTATTCTCTTATGATAAAAGATAAAAGATCTCCTATATATATCTCTTGGTGCTCTTAGGCTTGCACCTTTTATAGTGTGAAACCCTAGGTCTATGTCCAAGCCCTAGAAATGAATTTCTCATGCGTAGTGCAAGTTAGCATGAGAAGCTTTTGTCCATTGTCTATATTTGAAGGCCAGTTAACTAAAATCTAACTGCCCACTTGAGTCTTCTATGCGAACTGGTCGTTAGCATGAGAAGCTTTTGTCCTTTGTTTATGCTTGGAGGTCAGTTAACTTAAGTCTAAATGCAAACTCAAGTCTCCTATGTGAACTGGTCATGAAAAGGAATGCAAAGTCACTCCCGCTCACCTTTATTGCATGTAGACTGCCACTTCCACCCGAGATTGGGCCTGTTTGTCGGCAAACCACTTCTTATGGCTTAGCCATTGTCATCTGCAGTGGCTAAGATCTGGCCGTTGTCATCTGCAGTGGCTAAGGTCTGGCCGCTCTAGGCTTGAGCGGCTAGAATCTGGTCGCTCTTGGCTTGAGCGGCCAAGCTTGGATGGCTTGAAAAGGCCCCAAATGAGTGGTGAGAACCACTGTTGATGCTTGGAAAGTCCAATATTATGTCTTATGATCTTATGAGTGTGTCTATGTAAGTAGCTCCCCTAAGCATGACATGATTTAGGTGTCTACACTTGGTGAATAAGAAACTAATTTACATTTTTAGAGTACTGCTTCACCATGTTTCATTTTTACATTAATCTAAGGCCCCATTAATGTAAAGGTTCACTCATGATGATAAGATTCAGAGGTATTGGTGATTTCTTCTTGTTCCCATAGAACATAATAGTATTTACAATTTTTGATCCATTGAAAGCAATTAGAGAAGATGGTGCATTAATAGTATCCCATTATTGTAATTTTATGTATTGTGATCAATGTAGAATAATGCCTTCTCTCATATTGATATGCTTTTATTAGCATTACTAACCTTTATTATTTAACACACGTCAATAATATGCCATGATATCCTTTCTTGAATATTATATCATCTACCCATGCATAATATGTTGAATTTTTTTAGAACCAACCCCTTTATTTAGGCATCAATACTTCTAGGATATATTTAGTTGTCATGTATCTACCAATATCTCCCATCCACCCTATTTTATCATCATGTTCATCTTCTTCCACCAAGATAATTGGTCCTTTTAAGTAGACGTTGCAAGGTTTTCACATAAGGCTCTATCCCTAATGAGCTCGGTGGGCCTAATTTCTATATGAAACTTCTAAATTTTGTTTTTTCAACCAAAGAATATTTTCTTCTAATCCACCATGAAGTACCATGGATCATACATTGCTATGGACTAAAAGGTGTTGATTTGGGAGATATAGTACCTATTTTTTCTCAAATATTTCATGATAGCAAACACCTATTTTAAATGAATTTGTACCTCTCTTTATAGTTGTGAAGAATCTAACTCATTAATGAGATGGGTTGTTCTTCATCCTTATCATTCTTCTAGATTATTATTAAATCAATGCTCTCATTTATCCTAAGCACATAGATCCCAAATTATTTAGATAAATTAGAAGTAGCTAGGGCTAGGACTCTGGGGATGAAATATTTAATGTTTTGTAAAGCTCTTTATCTTTGTCAATCCATGCTAGGGTTTCATCCTTTTTGAACATTTTGGTGATTTTTCTGATAAGTTGCATGGAATCAGTTATGAATTTGAAAAAAAAACTAGATTTGACATAAGGATCCCATCCCCTCAAAAAATGTGAAAGTAGAGGTCTTAGATTGCTTTTATCCTATTAGGATATATGGCTAGGGCATATTTAAACACTATATGACATAATAGTTTTCCCTTTTGGGATATAAATAAGGCCTTTTTAGGATTGCGTAAGACAAAAAAATCCCTACATATTTGGGAAATGGATTCAATGTATTCAATTTTATTATTTATTTCTTTTAAAAATATGGTCTAATCATCAAGGTATATGAAAATGGTCTCACCAACTAATCTTGGAAAGGCAATATCAATGGCTCATTACGAAGTGGATCCTATATTAGACAACCAAAATATCATTCTTTGGTAAGTGAAGGTTTCCCATGTTGATACCCTAATAAACCATCTAAGAGTGATAGGGTCTATGACCTTACCACTTATCACAAGATCTTGTCTATAGTACGAAGGGATTGGTGGTCTTTTAATGATTCCCTATTAAGTTTTTTGAAGTTGACAAACACCCTAATATCAAAATTCTTATTTTATATTAATACTAGGTTGGCTACCCAGGTGGAATGCCTAATAGGAAAATGACTTGGGCTTATAGGATTTTTAAGAGCTCCTCCTTCACAATTGTCTCAATTTTAGGATTCATAAGTCATTATTTTTTATTGAAAACACTATGCACATGGATCTAATTGAATGGTATGTTGTATGATATCTCTATCATACACCTTCATATCTTCATAGGGCCAAGAAATGATGTCTCTATAGTTTCCATTGAGTTCCTTAATTAATTGATATCCTCTTTGGTGTTGTATTTACCAAGAACTAAGTTCTTCCCTTTGGTGATTTCCATAGGGTGGTAGGAAGTCTTTCACATTAATTCTAGCTTCTTTGCACTATTGTCTATATTGAATAATGTTTCTAGAGTAATTAACCCATTTAATAACTTGTTTGTATTTAGTTTAATAATCATGTCATTGATCTTGTTTCCATATTCATTTTTATCTTTAACATGTTTTGTTTCTTTAATAAGAAACTTGATGAACTATTCATCATTGTTTAAGACCTACCAATTAGTATATTTATTAGGGATAATAAGCCTAAAAAGCACCTCTAACTCATTTGGTTTATCCCAAATATTGATGGTGGGGTCAAATTTTGTTTATAGTGACACTAGCTCATCTTCTTTGGTGTTCAACTCTTTAGGAAATACCTTGATCTCATAATTATTGAAGCTTTCAAGAAAATCCTAAAATTAGTGCTTGTATAACTTTAGATGTTCATTCTTGGTGGTACATTTAGAATTAACTTGATTTATGACTTATTTAGAGTCATGAAATACCTTCATGATTTTGATCCCCTTCTTTTTTATCATCTTCAAGATGGTGTGCAATGCTTCATATTGAACCACATTATTTATATAATTGAACAATATTCTACATGTAAAATTATTTCACATACCTTGTGGGTATGTGAATTGAATATCTATGTCTACTTCATTTTTTGTTCTTGCACCATTAAAGTGATTACCCATGCTTTTTCTAACCCCTACGACTACTAGCTAGTTAGAGTTGGGATGTCAAATGATTTTCTTGATATGATGAAGTTACTAACCTTAATTTCCTTTTAGTTAACCTCGACATATTCATTGTATTTAAGCACACTAATAATCATATATATCATGGACATCTAATCATCCTTTGTGACCTTGTTGTCTATAAATTCATGTAGATCATTCCAATTTGTTATGCGATGGTATCCAACTTATGTAGCAAGTAATTGCATGGAGGCTCATTCTCAATTTGATCTATTTTTTCATATATATGTGCCTTCATATTGGTGTAGTCCATTGCCAAGTACCCATCCCCACATAGCTTACATCTATTCTCAACAAAGTAACATGCAAAAATATGGATGAAATTCAACAACTATTACCTATTGTACTACAATGTTCACTTAGGTGCCATCCATCTAAATTAGGTGCCTAGTTATTTTGGTGTAAGGTAATCCTACCTCTTTGTAGACTATATAAAATCTTCAACCAAAATTTTTAAAAATAATTAAAATTTTTAAATTTATTAATTTTTATTAATATATAGATTTTAACTTTTAAAATAAATTAAAATTTGTATAAATTGTAATATTTAATTTAATTAGTATCAAGTGGTATTAGCTCAAATGGTTTGATTCCTCAACATTTACGGAGAAGACAAAGGTTCAAATATTGCCAAGTAATACATGGATAATATCTAAGATTTGTTGTAATATCACTATATGCGGTGATGATGTAATACAGATGAGACTTGTTTCAATCCCATATAACTAATTGAAAAATATATATTTTATTTAATTAGTTATAACAATTTATTAATTTATATATAATAATGTTTGGAAAAATGGTTCTATTTTATCAAGGAGGTTGTGTCCATTGGAACTTAAATGTAAACCTCCTTTGACAAAGGCTTGAGTTTGAATTTTATTTTATGTCTATTCAATATTTTAATTGTATAGATAATATTTATAAGAATAATTATTACACAAAATTAGTATATAAGTGGAACAAAGTACCCATATAATTGTTACTAGTTGTTGCACCTGACTGTAAAAGCTACGTGAATACAACTCACCAATAGCCTAGCAAGGTTATGTATGCCTCGGTAGGAGGAAGACAACTCCCTCTAAATTACCCACACTCATCCTTCTTTTTTGTATCGTGTCCTGGTTATGAATAATTTATTGCATGGAGAAGGAGAAATGTGTATCTGATTCCCCCTCCTCTCTTGTCGCTCATCAATTAAGATCCATGTCGATTTAGATCCATGTCTGTATTTCTACGTCTATGTTTTCTATGCTTAGCATTGTTATTCCATGACATTGGTATTCCTATTGGAGTGGGAGGGTGAAAGTTTCCTATGCACAAAAGTGAGAGCAGAATGGTGCACGCTCTGGTCCAAAGCACAGAGGTAATCTGCTTGTGGAATGCAAATCAAGTTAATGGACCACTATTAAATATATTCTACTTGCTTATAACACAAAAAATAGAGCGAAATGCAACATGCCATAGACTTAAATAGCTTTCAAATCCATGAGCTACATGTTGAGTGTTAATTTTACCCAATTGTGAAATTACACTCTCCCTTAGGGTTTTGATCCCAAAACCCTCTCTTGCAAAGAAGTTAAACAAACAACTTCTCCAAGGTCTCCACTATATTAGCATTTGCATATGTGTATTAATAATCTCAAATAAAAATATATCAATTCAATGCTAGGAACACCTTAGTGATTGCAAGTAACTGTAAACAAGGGGCATGTGTTGGTTTATTTTACCATGCTACTTTAATGATTGTTCATGAAACCAAAATAAAAATAGATGTGAATTGGCCCTCATATGACCACGATGTAGTGCCTTAATTCCTTTTATCTTGAGGATTTTAAGGTAGATTTTATCTTATCTTATTAAGTGGATTTTAATCAAGCTTTACCTTGCATTAAATCCTACTTTAAACATGAAAGTAAAGATTAAAATCTATCTATGAATGTGAATCCGAAATGATGAATAGGCTCCTTAAATGTAGCTTCTTATCATGAAGATAAAGATAGCCTTTGATATGAATAATAAATTATTCCTCTTTGGTGAAATCAATTTTCACAAAGAGATAATAATTTATAGCCTTGAAATATAGGCTTTAAAATGTCATTTAATTATCTTTCTTTAATGAAATAATTTTCATAAAGAATAATAATTTAATGTGTTAAAACAATAGCCTTTTAATGTAACATATAAAATCACCTCTCTTTAATGAAATCAAAATTTTCATAAAGATAGGTGCATTTATGGCCCCAAAAAATATAGCTTATGAAATGCCATAAAATTAACCCCCTTCAATGAAATTGAAATTTTCATGAAGGAAAGTTTATTTTATGCTTGCAAATAAAAAATATGAAGCTGAAAAAATCTGATTTGACTCCAAAATGTGAAAAAATGAAATTTCGAAATTATAAAATCTGCATCAAACAACCATTTTCAAAATTTTTTATAAAATCGAAATGACCTTGGAATGAATTTGAATCTGTTGCGTATGATAAATTTTACATCATTCTTCACAACCATGTAATTATTTTTATCATTTTAATTTTTTTTCGATTTTTATTTTAATCTCTGAAAATTAAAAAAAAAAATTAGCAAAAAGAAAGTTAAAAAAAAAAAAAATGAAAAACAGAAATGTTGCAACCCCAAATTTCTCCATAGACCCTGCAAGCATTAGTATTCTGCATAAAACCAGTATTAGAGTGACCCAACTTAGTGCAATCAACATCTAATACAGTGCAAGCTTCAAAGGAAAAAGGGTGCAATAAACTGAAAACGAAATCAAGTTAACCATAAAAAATGCATAAAACTTGAGACATTTCCATATTAATTGCTGCAAAAATATATTCAATATTCCATTACAATGCAGAAAAAAATGCCCAAAGTTGGCATCCAAATGGTGAAAATCGGCCCAGCGGTATGCCTTCCTCCTCCAGAAAAATCCCAAAAGATCCAACCCGTATCTTTGTTTCAATGCCCTATTTGAAAGTTTCTACCAATGTCCTTCCATTTCCCTTTCTTTCTCTGTTTTTCGTTTGCATTTTTTTGACTGTTCGTTTTCTTCTTCCCTTGCTTTTCCAAACGCGTCTTTTTTGTTTCATTCAATGGAGGCCCTTTTTCCAAACGCGTATTTTCCATTTCATTCAATGAGGGCCCTTTCATATTTTACTCGCCCTCCACATTACCTGCATATAAAACACGTGAGTTAGCCATAAAAAAAACAAAACTAACATTTAAAATAAAATAAAACAAACTAAAAATTACAAACCATACTTTATTAAAATCCAAACTTTAAAGTTAAAAAACTTTAAAGGCTAAAAAAGAATCCGACCACCATGAAAGTTTATTATTTTTTTTATTTTTTTTACTTTTTTACTTTTTAATTTTTTTATATATATATATATATATATATATATATATATATATATATATATATATTACTATTTTATTTTTTTATTTATTTATATATATATATATATAAATATATTATTTTTAAATGTTTCACTTTCATAATTATAATAAACATATATATATTTACACATATATATTTATCAGAATTATATAATACTATATTTTATAAAAATCAAATAACTAACTTCAAAAATTTTACTCATTGAAAATCATTATAAAAGAAAAATTCAAAACTAATCAAAATAAACAAAACCTATTAACCTAGAACACTAGAAAAACTAGTAAAACAAGAAAACATTAGTCAGTGCTAAACCGTGGAATCTACCAAAATTAGCACTTAAAACTCCTCAAAAACACCAAAATTTTAAGGTGGGTCCCCAAATTTGGGGCTAGTTGTGGAATGGCCACAACAAATGGTGACTCTGTTGGGAAATGCTCCTGAGCATTTTGGTAAGAACCCAACCTAAAATGAAAACACACAAGATCAGTGAGACATAATAATTTAGCAATGTCCCAAGAAGGTGGGGGTAAATAGATTTAGAATGAAAACAACTAATCCATCTGCCTTTGCTCAGTGTGTGCAAAAGTGATTCATTTCCACATTTCTGAAAGTCCTCCAGATTCCATCATCCCTTTCTGCATTAGGCTATGAAGTACAACTCATGAAGTGAAGACTTTTACAGACAGAGCCCCACTACCAGTTAGGCGTCTATAGCCCCGGTGAGGTTTATCTAACTCACCCGTGTGTTCGCTTAATGCTTTGCAAAGCCCATCTATCCTAGGTGTGTCTAAGTTTTCACTACTCATTCTCTTTTCTTTTTTTCTTTTTTTTTCTCTTTCTATGTATCAAGCTTTGCCTAGCTAGGGCCCCACTACCAGTCAGGCGTCTATAGCCCCGATGGAGTTTTCTTGAACTAGATGACAGATTTCAAGAAATCTGTTGCATCGCTTGTACTTATGGAACTCTTGCAAAAGCATCAAGTCTCACTAGGTTAGAAAGCCAAAGTAGAGCATTTTAGATTTTTGCCTAGGGTTGCATAATCAAGACAACTTCATCCTTCTTACTTCTAGAAACACCATTTAATGTGTGTGAGTCCCATGTGGAGCTTTGGCTAATCTTTCATTGTTCCACTTTCCACCATTTTAGTCCCAACATCTGAGCATGATCACCAAATAACTCATCCCCCTTTTCTCGGGTTCATCAATTTTTCAAATTAGGTACTCCCCCTACTAAGCAAAGAAACATGCAAATGGGCTAGAGACCAAAAGTTAATGACCATGAAACATCACCTCAAAACAAAGGGAACAACCCAACACACAAAACTAAAAACACAAACCAAAACTAAATCCAAACCCAAAATCAAGGACAAAGAACAAAATAGAAAACAAAAACCAAAACTATATACAAATGTACAATATGGTACAAGATGGTGCAAAGCTTGAGCTATCACTTCCCTAGATCCCAAACATGATTAGAACATTTCAAAAGACATATAACATGATACGCATGCCAAGTTTTGTAGGAATCCAACAAAAACAAGGTTAAGCCAAACAATACAACAATCTTCATCTTGCCTCTCTCACCCCACCAATTTGGTTTAGTTCCATTAATAATCCCATAGTGGAGTAAATAGTCAAATTGATTAGACAATAATTGATCTTCAATAGTTTCTTGTCTATTCTTTAAGATGTCAATTTTACAATTCTCTTCATGATTTAGAATTAGGCTTTCCTTTTCAGATATGAGATCTTGCAAACAAGAGCCTATTTCTAAAAATTTTAAAGCCAAATCATTTTTCAAATCTGTAGACCAATCAAATTCATGTAACCATTTGCAAGCACCTAGGATATTTATTAAATGAGCATCATCATAATATTTTATCCTAGATTCTGTTACTAATTGATTATGAACTTGATTTAACACTTCAAGCATACCAACTTCATTTTCATTTCGAATGGTGGAACCTAAAAGGTGAGATTTTACCTTTGGCACTTTTCCATTTACCATTACTTGGAGAGGATTTGAAACTTCCTCTTTTCTCTCATGACATTCATCATCATCATCATGTAGCACTTGTTCTTTCTCCATGACCTATTTATCAAAGACACCAAAATTAGGTACCCAATTAAAAACATGTCCATCCTTTTCAAACCATAAGTCTTGTCTATCTAGGGATGGGTCAACTAACACATCTCCATGATCAATCACTTGGGTTATTTCAGATAACGTGATATTTTCAATTGGATCATCGGTTATATCAAACCCAAACCATTCAAGTTCTAAAATTTCCTCATTTTGAGATGGCATAGACATTGTAGAACCAATAAGTGGATCAAGATTTTCAATTTCTTTTCCCTCAAAGGAATCCAAAGCAAATGATTCTCCTTCTTTATCCATGGTTGTAGAATCCTTATCACTTTCCAAAATTTGATGAGATTCGAATCCCTCTTCCAAAACTTTCTCAAATTGTACAGGATTTGTAATATCCTCATGCGAGAAAACAATCCTATTATCCTGCATATCAATTGACACAAAAAGTTCATTAGAAGATTTAGAGCGAGCATATTCTTCCCATTTCTTCCAAGAATCATAGTAATCATCTTCCAAAATCAAGTTGTGACGCTCAAGTACTTCTTCATCATCTTTCGATTCATCAACATGTTTCTCATCCAATTCATCTTCACCTTCCCTAGATGGTTCAATTATTTCCAAAAGTGGGTTATTTCTTGAATTCAAATTTGTGAGGCTATCATAATCCAAATTAGTAACCCATGATTCAATTTTATCACAATTTGGAAGGTGTGGATCTTCTTGGCCATCAGTTTCAACAATATCATCCAAAGTATCTTTCGAGAACAAGTGGTGAAATTCTATTATGTCTTCAAATTCATTTATTGATTCTCTTTCAAGTTCACTTTCAACCACTTTTGATGGCTTAGGAGCTTCTATAAGGGGATCAATTTTTACATCTTGCTCCATATAGTCACTCCAATCTTCCTTTGCGAGTACACATGACCAACTCATATCCTCATAGGTTTTTTCATCCCAATCCTCATTTGTGGGTAATGATTCTAGATCTTTTCTTTCCGAAACAAAATGTTGATCTTTTGGTTCCAACTTCTTGTTACCCATCCATAAAATTTCTTCTCCAAAATCTTCATGCTCTTCAAGACATTTTGAATAGGCATTTACTTCAATGTAAGTCACATCAAAGTCTCTTCTATCACCTGAAGGAACATAACATGAAATATCATTAAGATTAGCATTATGAATTTTCTTCCTAGGATGATTTGGATGCATACATTGATGTGCTCATTTTTGTGATGGAACCACATCTCTACTTAACTTCTTAACCACCTTATTTTTCTCTTTTACTTTCGATACAAGATTGTTGGGTTGAGTGGTAGAAGTAGTAGGATTAGTTGGATTGATATCAACAGACAAAGCTTGAACACTTGTTGTAATGGCTCCATGAGTGACCCCATGATTCTCTAACCTTGATGGAGTAGTTGGATGGATAGATGTACTCGTATAAGCACATGTGGGAGCATAAGTGGGTATGGTAGGATAAAATTGATTATGGGGCAAAGCGTTTGACATCAAATTTTGTTGTGCCCATGCTTGGTTTACCACCGAGGTTTGATTGCAAGCCCCTAGTTGTCCTACCATAGGTAATTGCTCCATCCCATAACCTTGTGGCCTTAATTGTTGATCTACAATCATAGCTTCCGTGTAGGCCGAGGTAAGATTAGTAACCAAAGGATTTGTCCTAGTGAACATGGCAAGCAAGGGATCCAATGCCCCAAAGTATATTTGAAGAGCACCACTCTCCTCAATAGTATGGGGAGCAATCAATATCGCATAGAGATTTCAAAATCTCATGTTGAATATTCTCACTGGCTCATTAGGCTCCTTCTTGCAAGAAGAAAATTGTTGATAAATCATGACAGGATCAATGGGCAACCTAAATTGATTGATAAAAGCAGTTTCCAATTGGGCCCAGGACGTAATAGATCCAATGGGTAAATTGATGTACCAATCATATGCCACCTCATCTAGGCTCCCAGGAAACAATCTACATGCCACATCCTCATGTTCGACATTCCATCTAACTAGGATATCCACATAGGACTGAATGTGCTCCTCGGCTAATGTTGTGCCATTGTGCTTAAACTTGGGCAAAAGTTTCTCTATGTTCTTGGGTAAGTCATGAGCATCTCCACTAATGTTCAAAGGATTACCATGCACCCCATACCACTTTCCAGTATTTGTAGCCATTAGTGAAACTCAAAGAATAACTTCAAAACCAATTTGTTAGTCAAATAAATATTTCTTACAAAGAAGCATGAAATGACTAACCAATCTCAAATATGTAACATATGAATCATCATGTTAGCATCAACCAAGAGATATGTATCCATTAAACCATGAAATTGAAGAACATTCTCAAATTTGCAACATGTTAGCATTAATGCATCATAAAAAATAGAGAATGTTAGAATCAATGAAAGTAATCATATGGAAACAAAACCTCGTTAGTCAAGACCAATGTTTTTAAATAAATATTTCAAGTAATATGAACAATTTAGCATCTAAATAGCAATAAAATAAATCCATTCAAATCCTCCTAGCTCCCAAAGTGTTGAGTGCTAAAGGATGCCAAAGATGCTAATCAAATGAACTTGAAATATTTAGCAATTAAAACTCTTGAGTAACCATGAACAATCCAAAAGCATTAGATCAATGAATACCAATTCATGAATTGCTTAGCATAAATAAAATAAAGTAAACCAATTCAGACCCTCCTTCTAGTGCCAAAATGTTGAAAGAAAAGAAAACCCAGAAAATAAAAAACTCCTTCTAGCGCCAAAATATTGAGTGTTAATTTTACCCAATTGTGAAATTACACTCTCCCTTAGGGTTTGGATCTCAAAACCCTCTCTTGCAAAGAAGTTAAACAAACAACTTCTCCAAGGTCTCCGCTATATTAGCATTTGCATATGTGTATTAGTAATCTCAAATAAAAATATATCAATTCAATGCTAGGAACACCTTAGTGATTGCAAGTAACTATAAACAAGGGGCATGTGTTGGTTTATTTTACCATGCTACTTTAATGATTGTTCATGAAACCAAAATAAAAGTAAATGTGAATTGGCCCTCATATGACCATGATGTAGTGCCTTAATTCATTTTATCTTGAGGATTTTAAGGTAGATTTTATCTTATCTTATTAAGTGGATTTTAATCAAGCTTTACCTTGCATTAAATCCTACTTTAAACATGAAAGTAAAGATTAAAATCTATCTATGAATGTGAATCCGAAATGATGAATAGGCTCCTTAAATGTAGCTTCTTATCATGAAGATAAAGATAGCCTTTGATATGAATAATAAATTATTCCTCTTTGGTGAAATCAATTTTCACAAAGAGATAATAATTTATAGCCTTGAAATAGAGGCTTTAAAATGTCATTTAATTATCTTTCTTTAATGAAATAATTTTCATAAAGAATAATAATTTAATGTGTTAAAACAATAACCTTTTAATGTAACATATAAAATCACCTCTCTTTAATGAAATCAAAATTTTCATAAATATAGGTGCATTTATGGCCCCGAAAAAAGATAGCTTATGAAATGCCATAAAATTAACCCCCTTCGATGAAATTGAAATTTTCATGAAGGAAAGTTTATTTTATGCTTGCAAATAAAAAATATGAAGCTGAAAAAATCTGATTTGACTCCAAAATGTGAAAAAATGAAATTCCGAAATTATAAAATCTGCATCAAACAACCATTTTCAAAAATTTGTATAAAATCAAAATGACCTCGGAATGACTCTGAATCTATTGCGTATGATAGATTTTACATCATTCTTCATAGCCATGTAATTATTTTTATCATTTTATTTTTTTTTATTTTTATTTTAATCTCTGAAAATTAAAAAAAATAGCAAAAAGAAAGTTAAAAAAAAATTAAAAATGAAAAACAAAAATGCTGCAACCCCGAATTTCTCCACAGACCCTACAAGCATTAGTATTCTACATAAAACCTAGTATTAGAGTGACCCGACTTAGTACAATCAACATCTAATACGGTGCAAGCTTCAAAGGAAAAGGGTGCAATAAACTGAAAATGAAATCAAGTTAACCATAAAAAATGCATAAAACTTGAAACATTTCCATATATTGCAGGAAAAAGATATTCAATATTCCATTACAATGCAGAAAACAAGCCCAAAGTTGGCATCCAAATGGTGAAAATCGGCCCAATAGTATGCCTTCCTCCTCCGGAAAAATCCCAAAAGATCCAGCCCCATATCTTTGTTTCAATGCCCTATTTGAAAGTTTTTGGAAATGTCCTTCTATTTCCCTTCCTTTCTCTGTTTTTCGTTTACATTATTTGACTATTCGTTTTCTTCTTCCCTTGCTTTTCCAAACGCGTCTTTTTCGTTTCATTCAATGGAGGCCCTTTTTCCAAACATCTTTTTTCTTTCGTTCAATTTGAGCCTATTCACTTTCATAACACTTATTTTCTTTCTTTTATTCTCCTTCTACCTTACCTGCACATAACACACGTGAATTAAAAAAAAACAAAATAAACTATACTTTAAAAAAACAAACTATTCTTACCTGCACATAAAACAAACACGTGAATTAAAAACAAACTTAAAAAAAAACAAAATAAACTATACTAAAAGCATAAAGTTAAACTATTTAAAAAATAAATAAAAAGAAAAATAATATTAAATTTAAACTATTTAAAAACGTGAACTAAAACGTGGTGAATGAAGCACCATGGCTTCATTCACTACTTTTTCTTTTTATTTATATTTTATTGTTTTTACTTTTTTTTATTTACTTTATATATATATATATATATATATATATATATATATATATATATATATATATATTTATATTTATATTTATTTATTTTTTCTTTTTAAATTCAAAAAGCTTTATTTAATTATTATTTTTATTTTACTTGCTTTCTCTTTTATTTTAAATTTGATTTAATTAATTTTAAATGTTTGAATTGATTTAATTCAAAACATTAAAATTAACCAAAACAATAAAAAAACGAGGAACCTAACCAATCCACTAGACACTCAAAATCAAACAAAATCACCCAAACACAAAAATTAAAAGGTGGACCCCCAAATGCTGGGGCTAGTTGTGGAATGGCCACAACACTACAACAAAAAGTTTAGGTCCACTAAAGACAATAAGCTTGCACGCATTTCCAAGAAAAAGTTGAGCAGATGGCAACAAAGGTTGTATTCCGCTCAAAAGAACAAAGGAAAAACATGGAATGGAGAGAGCAATATTCCATGAACTTAAACACGAAATAAATTCATCGTTTGGGGATAAAGTAAATATCACACACAAGTGAATGTTGTGGTCTAAAAAAATTAAATAAATAAAGCGTACGAGCTAATGCAAGGATAAATATTTTCCTACGCCACTGACCTAATATTTTGGCATGCTTTGCAAAGCAATTTCTTAAGGTAGAACATTCTTGTTCTATGCCACTATGAAATACAAAGCTATGTGAGTGAGATAAAGCATGTTCTCATTCTCTTGAACTTACAAGGGATCTCCAGTGGAATATAACAATAGATCGTCTACGTACAAGTAGACAATGATCATCTCTCCATCTATATTTATTTTCATATATAGAGTGTGCTCATATGGGTATTTGATGAACCCATTATCCTAAAATTAAGCATCAATGTGGTTGTACCAAGTCCTTGGTGCTTGCTTCAACCCATACAGGGCTTTCTTTAGTTTTAGGACCTTGCCTCATTGTCCTTCCATCTCATAGCCAGGTGGCTAGTCTATGTAGACGTCCTCTTCCAACACTCCATTGAGGAAGGTAGATTTGACATCCATCTGGTAAATATTCCAATCCTTCTGGGTTGCCAATGCCAAGATCATTTTGATTGTGTCAAATATTGCTATAGGTGGATAAACTTCATGATATTCAATCTTAGACTTCTACTTGTAGCCTTTTGCCACCAGTCTGGCCTTATGTCTGTCTACTTCACTTTGGGAATTAAACTTGGTTTTATATACCCACTTGAATCCAATGGTTTTCTTACCTACTAGAAGATCCATCAACTGCCAAGTCTGATTCTTCTTTATTTCTTCTATATCATTATCCATAGCTTTCACCCATTTTCTATTCTTAATGGTATCTTCAAATGAAATTGGATCACACTCAAAAAATAAAGCAAAATCAGATTTTTTTGCTTCTTCAATTTCATTTCTAGTTACCTCATATATATATATATATATATATTGCAAGCTTCTTATCTTTGATGGTGTCTTAAAGTTGGAGATTCTTGTTGCAAGTGGAGGTGATCATGATGATGAGGTTGTGCTGCTACTAGCACCACTGTTATTGCTTAAAGCTACAGGTTGATACACTTTATTTTCCTCCAAGTCTTTAGACTAAATAATTATTGGCTCTTGTGAACTAATCTTTGATTTCTAGCTCCATGTTTCATCCTCTAGGAACTTCACATCTCGACTGATGATTAGTTTCTTTGTTATAGGATTATATAGCCTGTAAGCCTTCAATTCTTCATTGTAACCAATAAAGATGTATTTCTCTACCTTGTCATCTAGCTTCGTTCTTTTCTCATCTTGGATGTGTGCATATGCTATGCACCCAAAAAATATTAAGTGAGAAAAACGTGGCTTCTGGTTACTCCATACCTCTTGAGGAATTTTTCCTTCACACTCTTTTTGGTACATCTATTCAGTAGATAAATTGCACAAGCTACAACTTCTACCCATAACTCATGTGACAATACCTTAGCCTTCAACATACTTCTTGCCATCTCCATTATGGTTTTGTTCTTCCTCTCTACAACACCATTATTTTATGGTGAGTATCTGAAAGTGACCTTTGAATTCCATTCGCTTTGCAGAAATTATGGAATTCATTGGAGATATACTCACCTCCTCCATTCATTCTAAGAGTTTTCACATGATAGTCACTCTTTGTTTCAACCATAGCCTTGAAATACTTGAATTTATTAAAAGCTTCTAAATTTTTCTTTATGGGATATAGCCATGTCCTCCAACTAAAGTCATCAATGAAAGTAAGAAAATATTTATTTTTGACAAATGTGCTAGTCTGCATAGAACTGCAAATATCTCAATGCACCAACTCCAATGGTTGTGAAGATATCCATGATTGTTTGGTAGGGAATGCATCCCTATGCTTCTTTCTAACTAAGCAACCTTAACATGCTTTGGTTGCTCTATGAGGGGTAAACCCTTCACCATATTCTTCTTGTGCAGTAGGTTTAGGCCACTAAAACTTAGATGACTAAATCTATGATGCCACAACCAGGTATCATCTTTATCAACTACACTTAATGACAATAGCAATTCATTTTAAATTTGCAAGAGAAACATCTTGTTCCTTGTCATGGACACATTTGCAATTTACCCCATACTCTTTATCTTTGATGGTATAGTATCCATATTTAAATTGAATAGTGTACCCCTTATGCACAAGTTGTCCAACACTCAGCAAGTTGTGCTTCAATCCAGACACATAATATACATAAGTGATTTGCATCCTTTCACCTTGCCTGGTGTAGATAATGATCTTACCTTTCCCCATTATAGGTACCTTGTTGTTATTATACATCTTCACCTTGGACTTGATTATTTCATCAAGCTATGAAAGATATTTTTATTCCCAAACATGTGGTTACTACAACCACTATAGAGATACCAGGTGTTCTTCAGGCTCTCCTTATCAGTACTGCAAGTTAACATTATATTCCCACAAGCATCTCTACACTCAACATTCTCATTTTTTTTTTGTGTAGTAGGATTGCTATTTATTATCCTTGGACATCTTCTTTATACACTCATAGCTGTAATGACCAAAATTCTTGCAATAATAACATTGGATCTTTGAATTATCATTCCTCTAATTTGATCCTCCTTGCTAATTTATTTCATTGCCTCTTCCTACTAATTAATGGAAGTTGCAACTAATCTCTCCTTCACTGAAGTTGGACCTTCCTCCTCGCTTATGACCTCTTCCAAACTTGCCTTGATTACTATGTCCTCTTCCTCCTTGAGAACTAGAGGCACCTTGGTGGGATTCTTCTCTTCTACTATTATTTAGGATACCTCTACTCATGTTTTTACAAATAACCCATGAGATCATCCACTAAGATGGTTATCAAATCCCTCAATTCTTCAATTGCAATTACTACTGAGTCGAACCTTGCTAGTAGGATATTCAATATATTCTCCAAAATTCTTTGGTTCTCCATATTCTTGCCATTCAACCTCATCTGGTTGATAACATCCATTATCCATGTGAAGAAGTCGCTCATGGAATTTGACTCGCTCATCTACAAATTTTCAAATTTCCTTCTCAACATTTGCAACCTCACAAAATTCACCTTGTTGGTGCACTGGAAGAAGTTAGATGTAATTTACCATACCTCATTTGCTTTGGTTGCTACTGCAATTCTCGGGAAAATAGTTTCCTCGAATTCATGCATTATGTAAAATAATATCTTTTGGTCCTTCTTCTGATTCTCCTTCAACATGTCTGACTTTTCTTTGGAGAGAGAACTCAATGCTTCTGCATTTTTGGTTCTACATAAGCATTCTTGACCAAGTCCCATAGCTCCTGAGATCTAAACAAGATATTCATTTGGATGCTCTAGTAATTGTAGTTATTACCATTAAAATGTGTGATCTACAACTGCAATGAGCTATTTCTGGAAGCCATTGCTTCTTATCTTCCATGAGTCTGGTGCTAGCTCTGATACCAATTTGAAATTTTCCTATGAATGGAAGTGGGAGCATAATGGTGCACACCAGTCCGAAGCACAAATATAATCTACTTGTGGAATGCAAAGCAAGTTAGTGGACCACTGTTAAATATATTTTTCTTTCTTATAACACAAAAATTGAACTGAAATGCAACATATCATGGACTTAAAAAACTTTCAAGTTCACACACTACAGTTAAAGGTTTTGATCTATTGAAGACAACAAGCTTGCATGCCTTTCTAGGAAAAAGTTAAGTGGATGGCAACAAAGGTTGTATTCTGCTCAAAATAACAAAGGAAAAATGTGGAATGGAGAGAACAATATTCTGCAGACTTAAACATGAAATAAATACGCAGTTTGGATATAAAGTAAATATCACACACAAGTGAATGTTGCACTCCACAAAAATTAAATAAATAGTGTGCGGGGTAATGCAGGGATAAAATTTTTCCTACATCGTTGACCTAATATTTAGCATGCTTTGCAAAGTAATTTCTTGAGTGGGCTAGAACATGCTTGTTTTATGCCGCTATGAAATACTAAGCTATGTGAGTGGGATAAAGCATGTTCTCATATGCTTGAATTTACAAGGGATCTCCAATGCAATATAATAATAGAATTTAGAGCAAAATGGATCATGACAATAAAAACAAATAAAATCTAACTTTGTTAAGTTGGATTTATCGTTAACCAAATATTACTCGAAGGTAAAATACATGCAAATATTATTTATTGCTCAAAAATAGAAATACATCCACATACATCTATTTGGAAATACATCCACATTCATCTGCAACTAAACCAATATGTAGGATATATTCTACACTTCTACTACAATACTTTGCTCTGCTACTTCTTCTACTCTACACTACACTGTTGCATTCTTCTCTATCATTTTGTCTTGATATCTGCTCTTTATCACTTCTTACTCTTAGGATCTCATTGACTTATATTGCTTTATAAGGATGGAAAGGCTTACCAACATTTTGACATGCATTAAATTCAAAGCTAGGATTTATATCCAATCACCAAAAAACTTGACAACTGCAACTACCAGTAATAATTGCATCTACTATAAAATACAATGATTAGCTTTTAGACATAGGATCTATCAAAGATCTATCAAATGTGATATCAATTTTAATTTCTAACAATGGTATGATAGCATTTCATTGTATAGGGAATGAGATTGGGATTGGATGTTAGTGTTAGCAGTAGTTCCAATTGAAGGCCCAATAGATGGTGCAGTAGCTCCCTCATCAACATATATGTCCAAAATTGAGGGAGTGACTCCCATTGTAGTGCCTATGGATGCACTCTTAAAACCACTTTCGTCCTTATTTTCCACCCAGTATAAAAATACTCCAACTCTATCACACTCTTCTCGTCCTGCAAGGGTGCCCATATCTCCCCCACAAGCTATTCCACAAAAGGCTCCTCTTCCTTCTCCACCTTTTCTCCACATTTAAAAACTCCAGCTACCATTCCACCTTCTAAACCTCCTACATTACCTCCTCCTCAACTCACACCCATTTTTGCACCTCCAATGACTGCTCCTCCACATTCTTTGCTTTATCCAGTTGCATCTTCCCCCATATTTGCTCCTCCTATGTCCCCACCACCAAAAAAATAGGATTATACACTAGCATCCTCGAAGCACAAAACATTGCCTAAGAAGAAATTGAGGACACCTGGGGCAGCCATAGCTCTAGATCCATCAGCATCCACCAGTCCTCCCACACCCTCTTATTTGGATCTAGAACCTTATTCCTCTGTGATATTTTCTTTGAGGTATGCACCTGATTCAAAGGTAATTATTTATTTTCTCCTATTTTTTATGTCCTCTCTCTTCCATCAACATCACAATATGATGTCCATTTTGATGTTGTAATAGTAGAGTGGAGGAATGAAGAACTTGTCTACAAGAGACGTATGGGAGACCCTCCTCCTCAGATTTTCCCTTCTTGTGTTCTCCTAGTGCTACAATTTGGTCCAACTTTGTAGGATTCCTCACCCTTATTAACATAGTTTAGGCATGTGTGGGGGTTGGTCCTCTTACTTTTTAACCTATTAATGTGATGATGTAAGTCTAGTAACATATTCCATGATTAGAATTTCATTCGACATTAATACCTATTTATATTTCTAATACTTGTTTTTTTTTTAAGTGAAAAACCCCTTGTGGGGATGCCTTGGTCTGAGAGGCCACAAACACGGGGTTCTACACTGTCAAAGTCACCCGGGAGTTGCACCTAAACCTGCCCGCACCAAAATTATCAATTGGATTTTGGATACCCAATTTCGCTTTTTGGTAGGGTGGAGATTTGAACTTGGGACCTCCCTTGGAGGATTGCCCTCTCCTCTCCAACTCACCTACAACACCTGGGTTTCTAATAACTATGGGGTTGTAATAATTCTGTTTAAATTTTCAATGGCTTTCTTGTGTGATACTCCATTTTCTCATCATCATGTCTAATTTTTTTGTATGATCCCTTGTATTGCAGTTGGTGATTTGCCAATTATAATATATTCTCGTGTGATCTCTTTGTTTTGTACCATTATCTATTAAACTAAAAAATAAAAGTCTTCAGACCTGGGTCTGTAGGTGGACCTGGGTCTTGGTTTAGTACATTACAAAGTTTCAATTTTTTATGTTGTGGTTGTTCCAAGTATTTTTTAATTTTTTTTCATATACGCGTATTCAAGTTATGAGAAGCCAAAATTATATTTTTTTAATTAAAGTAGAAGAAGGGGTTTTGAAAGGGATACCAATTTTTTTACAATAAACATCAAAGAATAATATTTACACTTCAAATATGGTTCCAGAAAAAAGGTTTTAGAAATTAAACAAGAAGATTAAACAACCTAAATACTATCTAAGTTTTTGACTTTAGGATCATTTAAGATTATAAAAGATGTAACAAAAAATGAACAATCAACAAACCCATACAAAGTTTAAAATTTTTGTTGGGCCTTGAGTATCAAGATCCTCATTTTTAGGTCCTCCAAGTGATTTTTTGCTTCTTTTATTTTTGCAAGAACAATTGGAGAAAACATTTTGATGAGTCAAAAAGGTATTTCAAAAAGCAGTTTAGTATGCAGGTCTATCAATATGCAGTTTTAGTCCTTTATTCATGGCTTTAGTCAATGATAATATCATGGAAACATATTACTTAGCAGGATCAATCATATCATATGCTTCGGTTGCTGGTACAAATAATGTTTGATGTTTTTTATTTGGACTCAAAAACATGAGTATTGGGACTTAGAGAAGCTCCACATACCAGTTCCAATTCCATTGAGAAACAAGATGTAACCTATAGCTCAAAAAATAATGATTAGTAAAAACCCAAGAGTAGAGTAGACCAAACTAGAAAATGGAGTTTGCCAAATATAGAATCTTGTTCTCTCAATAACACACGATCTAGCTACAAAATAAAGGATCCACCACTGTTGAAGACTCCTTTCAAGTCATATTTTATTTCCTTCATCCCTAATCCTATACCTGTAGCAGTCAAGTATGTTCAAACTCCTCCCTCTAGATGAACAGTAAAGATTTGTAAAAAATATTTAAAACTCCCCTAGAAAATTTAATCTTTGATCTCATTTTGTTCATCATCCTTGGCTTTGCTATTAATAATTTCTTGAACACTATGAGGGAAGATTATCTCCCAACACTGCAATTCATCCAAAGGTACACCCATGTTTGCAAAAAAATCATCTACCCCATTTTCCTCTCTCTAGACATGGATAATATGCACTTCTTCAAGGAGCTCTAGTTTAGTGTTAATCTCATTTATCATATCTGCTATATTCCATCCTAGAGGGTGTTTTCTATTCAAAATATTATTGATGTTTTGCGAATCTCCTATTATTAATTTTCTTGTATTTAGCTTACCAAGAAGTGACACACCCATAAAGTCTACTCTAGCTTCTAAAACATGGCTTTTTTGATCTCCTAGAGGCTCTACATAGGCCAAGAGTGGTCTACCCTAATTATCTTGAAAAATGCCTCCTACTCCAACACTCTTAGTATTTCCTTTTGCCACTCCATCAAAGTTCAATTTTATCCATTCACTTTGAGGTCTTTTCCATTTTGAATTATTTCATGGATGAACTGAGGATGAGCAAGAATTTTGATAATTGAAATCTAGCCCCAAACCTCTAGCAGTTTCTTTCTCTGGGTATGGTTCAAAATTATTGTTGAACTTCATGATACCTAAATTTTCCAACACTGCACTTAAAATTTTATTTTCCACTAATTTGTAGTTTCTCTTATTATCTTTAAATATTTGATGATTCCTTTATTTCCATACCATCCATAGAACATGTGGAATACTTAACATCCTTGCAGCCTTTTACTTTTAAATGGGAACTCCCATTGAAGATGGAGATCAAAGAGAGACTTGGGGAGGAAATTTATTCAGAATATTATTTATTAGCTCAACTATAAAAGGGAAGTTACATAAGAGATGATCAATATCACTCATTTCATAGATAAAACACCTATTTAGTAATGTGAACCCTATTTTACAAAAAATATCCATGGTCAAGATCTTATTTTAGATTGCTAGCCAATACAAGTGTGTTGTTTTGGAAATGAGGTCTTTGATACAAATCTTAGCTATTGGAAACCATCCAAAGCCCTCCCCTTCAAGGATATAATAACCTTATTTGACTGAGTATGCTCCTTCCATTTGTCTCATTCAAATAAGAGAGTCTGAAGATCTAGTATTGTTCAAGAAATATACCTGTAGAAGACTATTCAGCTTCCTTAGATTTTGTTGATTTATGTAATCAAGATTATACACCTATAAATGTTTCCATTTATTACTATTTTCCTTAGTAATTATATAATATTTGACTATATCCCCATAAACAACATCAATAGAAGGTTTTAACCTTGCAAAATTTGGATCCTCACTAAGAGGAATACTTTTAATCCATCTATCATTCCAAATGTGTACTTGAGATCCATCCGTAATCTGCTAGAATTTTCCTTGTTTTCAAAGGGTTATTGAAGGTTCTTTGTTGGACCTCTGATTCCCAAACTAGCGGATTATGATCAAATCCTATCTTCATATGGGTTGTTAGAATTGAATCCCAAAAAAGGAGAAAACTCTCTTGTGATAGTAAAAAGTGATCCAAACAAATTTGAATTAATTGGTCTCCTAGTCGTCTATTACTCAAAGTATATTTTTCTCTTCGAAGCTCTATATCCATTTCATTCTCATTTACAAAATTTGAAAAATCTATCATGCCTTCATAATGGACTGACTCATTTCCTTTTTATCTGAAGGGTAAAGGTGAGAGTTAAAGTATCATTCCAAAACCCATGGAATGTGTAGACACTAAAATCATGTCAATCGGATTATACTGCAATGACACACTCTTATCGACACCATATGGCCCCATTGGGCAACCCTCAAGGGTTAATTAGGGGTCCTAACCACTTTTGGGAAGGTTTACCCCACTTTTGGGAAGTTTTGGGCCATGTAGCCATGGTCGTCCCACCCTAGGATGACCATAGTTCATGGTCATCCCACCCAGGGATGACCACCAGCAACCATCCCTAGGTGGGATGGCCATGGTCTAGACCCCTCAAAAAGTCAAGGGTGGGACAAATGGCAATCAAATTCTACCATTTATCCCACCCAATGACTTATGATAGATTGAGGGCCTGCCAAAGCCATCACAACCTGTAAATTGGAGGCCCAAATTGGAGGCCTCTTCCACCCAATGCATGGCAAGGGTTTTGACAAGTGGTGACACCTACCTTGCATGCCCCAACTTGCCCCTTTGACCCTGTGGCCCTCTTGGGCTATAAATTGGAGTTATTCCAACCAATTTTAGGGAGAGGTCTTTGCAAGAATTCACCATGAAGTGCTACCGAGATTCACTCTCCCATTTTACCCATGTATTTGCCCTTGGAATCTTCATCAATCAAAGGAGTTTCCAAGACATCCCCAAATATGCACATCCATTCCAAAACCCACCCATTTTTGTGAGTTAGATTACCAAATTTGATGACAACACCCCTAGGAGTATTTTAGACCAGATCCCAGAGGAATTGGTGGCAAAAACCACCAGGTTTGGTGGTCATCCCACCAGGATGGTTAACAGTCCCAATTGGAACACCTAGGGATGACCATGAATTGGCATACAATTTTGAGTTAATTTTAGTGTAGATCATTTATAAATTAGTTTATATACATCATACTAGAATTTGGTGAGATTTGGAGCAGTTTTGGACCTTCAATTAGGGTTTTTGTGATGATAGTCCCAATTGGAACACCTAGGGATGGCCATGGGTTCTGCTTGCAATTTCATTTCAATTTTTACATAAATCATTCCTAAAGTAGATAATATACATCATGCTAAGTTTTGGTACAATTTGGAGTAGTTTTGCATCATCTATTGTACTTTTTGTATTCAATGTTGCATGCATTTCATTGATTTCATCTTAATACACACATGCTATTAATCAATTTTAGTTTCTTGTGTGTAGATCCAGGTATTCCAAGCATGCAAGGAAGGAGCTAAAAATTTGAATATGGATAGATCATCACAATGGTAGAAAAATCCTGCTCTTCAATCGTGAGTGTGAGGAAGACATTGAAAGCACACCTTGAGTTTATGAAAGGATTAGATCCTTTGGACATTGTAATGGATTGTATCAATTAAGAGCCCTCAAGGGGATGTTTTGTAACCATATATTTGGAAAATGCATTAATATAAAGAGAACCCCCCATTTATTTCACTTATTTGTCATTTATGCTTACTTTAATGTCACTTTTGAATGCTTAAATAGAACAATAGATGCATTTCATTTCCCTTTGCTAGGTGCACCATTTTTTCCACTCTACAGTGGTGATCATGGTGGGACCCCTATCCCATTTCATTTTTGCAAGTTTTGACTTTATTTTTATCCTTTGAATGTTGTAGGTTTTGGTCGTTCTGGCCTGAAACGACCCCTAAATTCCTAATTGGAACACCCAGGGATGGCCACAGCACCATCCCACCTAGGGATGGCCCCCAAATTTGTAGCCATCCCACCCTAGGATGACCACAAAATAGGGGGTTTGCAGCTCAAATTTCTAGAAACAACAACATTCTAGGCTTTCAAGGTAAGTATCCAAACCTTCACTTTGCATTAATACTATTCAGAAAAGGTTAAATTTAGCTTTTCATGTCTTTTCCTTGTTGATTGAAAGGTATATTTTACTTTTCCTAAATTTCAAAACAACAAAAAGAAGAAAAATAGGGAAAATAATAGTTTAAGTATGCATTTGAATGGTTTGATTGCTTGCGACCTACCTAACGGTTAGGTTGTCATATAGGATAAGCATTTTGTAGGTTCCTTATTCATGCAAATATTTCTAAAAGTGAAATGTTCTTTGTGCATTTAGTGAAGTATCATTGAGTGCTCTCTTGTTTTACTTTATTTAAGTATAAAAGGAACCACACACACCACATCACATTTTAACATTAGTGAGTTGGAACTTCATCCCCAACCACTAATAGAGACCAACGATGGTGGGCTTCATCTCCACCCATTGGCTCGCATGATACGAACCCTATTTTTGGCCAAATCTAGCTCCAAGAACCATCTTAGCCATGGAAAATAGCACACACTCCTCTTCGAAGGGTGTATCACTACCCATAGTCAATATGGGTGAGGACTGGTAGGACCTATGCTCCTTGATCAGGTATGGGCTTCATCTCCATACTTTGGTTGGTTCACATGACCAAACTTTCATTATCGATTGTCGAGCTATGAGTATATAGGTGAAATCCTTTAAACAAATTGAGAATTACATCAACAATATTCAAACACATGAAAAGAGATCTCTTTGCAAAACAACAAATCAAAAACACACCAAACAACTTAAGGAACACATATAAATATTTAAAAGAGATAATCACATTGTATTATTGGGTGTTTTTTTTATTGTTTGATCATGTGCTACTAAAATTTGTAAAGGAGATAATCACATGGTAACTGCATGTGACCAAGCCCAATCAAGGGCTAGTGCCATAGAATATTTACAAAGGGGCCCTAAACACCTTTGCTATTCTCCTAAGGATCTCATCATTCCTACATGATGCCCAGAAAGCCATCGTGAGGTCAACCCCTCACTCAGAGGACCCAACCACCAAGGTACCTCTACCAGGAGAACACCAATGGGTTCTCCACATGATCAAATAGATTATTTAGTTAGCCAACACCGATTCCAAGCCCAAACTAGATATAATCAGCCTACCAAGGGGCCTAGTAGGGAAGTCTACACTCCCTCTACATCATGGCCTTCACCACCCAGAACTCTCATCCAACAAGTGGTAACAATCTAGAGTAGGCCTATGCGAAGTTTGCATACATCATCAACCAACATGACCATGGGTGAGTTAATACAACAATCCCCTAAGCATCAGGAAACTCTCATGGAGGTTTTAAATTCAATCGAGTTACAACCTCACGATTTTGATGCTTTCACCAAATTTGTGGGATACATACAAATGCATAAAGATCCTATTATAACCTTTCAAAATCATGAGATCAAACCCATGTCTACCAATTTACCAGACCCTCCTTTGCACATCATCGTATGCATCAACAAGATCCCCTATAAGTGAGTATTGGTTGACATAGGTTCTATAATAAATATTATTACCACAACTACATTGAAACATCTCAACCTTCCATCTTCGCACATTGTAGCATCCACGTTCACCTTGCAAGCATTTAATGATGCTTTATCCTCCACTGTGGGTATGATAGTCCTACCTATTCAAGTTGGACAAAATACTATGCCTACATTATTCTACATCTTGGAAGGTGCAAGACAATACAACATACTACTAGGAATACCTTGGATGAGAGACATGGAGTGCATCCCCTCCATCATGCATCAATGCATCAAATACATTCATGAAGGCCAGGTCTATGTGGTTCATGCCGACCCAGACCCCTTCAAGTATTACAATAAGGATGATCATCCATAAGAGTCTACTCTTCCATCCACACACTTGGACACTAAACCCAATGATCTTATCCAGAGTCTAGATTCAACCCCATGGTTAATTATGAAGCTATCTTCACCACCATTGGTACCATCAGTTTCTACTACCACTCCCCCTTCATCCTCGATTTCTTCAAGTGAGAAAGAGTCAAAAAGGCCAACTACAAAGGCTCCCATAGCCATATTCGACACATCAATAGAAGACCTTCCCACTCCTACCAACAAGGAGGAACCCACAGTTGATATGGATGAATCAGATCATATCATACCATCTTCCTCCACCACACTTGAGGACATAGTTCACTTGACCAATCCTAAACTTGGTGAGTACATAACGCACAATGTTACATTCATACCTATCATTGAGTCGATCAAGGATCTAGGTCATCCTCTTGCCAAGTCGCTACCCATTGATAGCATTTTTGATTCACCATCCAAACATGAGGGCCAAGCAGACCACCTTGGACAAGTTGATGAAGTATCCATGACTTGTCCAAATGCAAATGCATCTTCTCATGAGTTTGTGGGAATGATCAATGTGATGACAGGGAACCAGAGTCCTTCGAATCCATCTATGCAACTTGTGACTCCATCCAACACTCCATCCATACCACAAGTGCTACCATCATTGGATTCAATCACACCTACTCCATCTCACTCAACATCTCCATAAAATCAAGAACAGGTGTACCCCCTACACCAAAGTGGGGATAATCTAGCTACCACAACTGAACACTCTAAGTTGGAACAAGAGCATGAGCTAAATCAAGAACAAGAGCATGTGGATATACTCACTACCCACAATCATCATGAACCATCCATATCTGCTCAGACATTGAGAAATTTTGATCCACATCTGCTCAATTATCTCTTGGCTCCCACACCCAATCCACCTCCACTACCTATCAGTTGTCATCTAGCTTCATCAACAACCATCCAATCATCACCTCCACTAGTTTCACAACATATCTTGGATAGGCTAGCCAATATTGAGTTACAAGTGAGTCACCAACACAATGATTTACAATAGATCTTGAATCGACTCACAAGCATGGAGTTACGGTTGAGTCATCCAAAACCTCAACCCCCTGATTGTCAGGACCAACCCCCACCTGTGTAGTCCAAGGTTAAATCTCAATAGAATCAGAGGCAAAGGCAACAACACCATCAACCTCACACTTATACACCATTGCCTGAATATTTGGCATCACTATTTAATCGATTATGTGAGGCCAAGGCTATCACATCACTAGATATTCACCCCTTGGATCCCAATAGGCCCAAACCAATGTGGTATCGAGAGGACCAATACTATCCTTATCATCAAGTAAATGGTCATGACATTCAGTCATGTATCACATTCAAGAACAAGGTACAGGATATGCTTGACAAGAATGATCTTCAAATCAACAATCAACAAATTGACATATTTCAAGAGTTGTTACCTACATATGGGAGTCAAGAAGAGCAATCTAAATAGGTGACTGAGACACATACAACCCCATTATCTCATAAAATGAGTCGACCATATTCACCTCATTTAAAACATCAACTTCATACCTAGACTCCATTATTTGAGCCCATGTCAACCATTTTTCACAACCTGCAAGAAACAAAGATAATCATCTTGCCAGACATACCCCTATTCAACCCGAATAGGTCTAGATCTAGATGATACAGGGAGGATCATTCTTACCTCTATCACCAAATAAGAGGGCATGACATTAGCAATTGTTATATTTTTAGACACGTGGTCCAAGATCTTATTGATAAGAAAGCTTCATCCACAAATGGGTCACTCATTTTACCCCATCGAGACATTGGCATTACCCAAAATTCCCTGCCACAATAGGGGGAGTCAATTTCTATCACTCCTCCTAGCCAAGCCAATAACATTGCATCAATCACAGTACATATTGGGGGTATCCAAGGTGTCACACCTTCCCCACTATTTACATCACAAGAAATGAAGCAAATTGAGGATTCTAAAGGTATCACACCTTCCTCGCTTCCATTGATCACCACAAATGTTGGGGGTACATAAGGTATCATACCTTCCTCCTAAATTCATAAAATAATCAAAGTTACAAAAAGCCCCAAAGGTATCTATAAACCCTTTGGTCACCCAAAAATCTCCAAAGGTACCTATAAACCCTTTGGTCACCCAAAAATCCCCAAAGGTACCTATAAACCCTTTGGTCACCCAAAAATCCCCAAAGGTACCTATAAATCCTTTGGTCACCCAAAAAGCTCCAAAGGTACCTATAAACCCTTTGGTCACCCAAAAATCCCCAAAGGTACCTATAAAACCTTTGGTCACCCAAAAATCCCCAAAGGTACCTATAAACCCTTTGGTCACCCAAAAATCTCCAAAGGTACCTATAAACCCTTTGGTCACCCCAAAAAACCCCAAAGGTACCCATAAACCCTTTGGTCACCCAAAAAGCTCCAAAGGTATCTATAAACCCTTTGGTCACCCAAAAATCCCCAAAGGTATCTATAAATCCTTTGGTCACCCAAAAATCCCAAAGGTATCTATAAACCCTTTAGTCACCCAAAAATCCCCAAAGGTATCTATAAACCCTTTGGTCACCCAAAAATTCCCAAAGGTATCTTACAAACCTTTGGTCACCCAAAAAGCTCCAAAGGTATCTACAAAACCTTTGGTCATCCCAAAAACCCCAAAGGTCTATAAACCCTTTGGTCACCCAAAACCCAAAGGTACCTATAAACTTTTCCAAAAACCAAAGACAAACCCTTTTACCAAAACCAAAGGTATCTATAAACCCTTTGGTCACCCAAAAAGCTCCAAAGGTATCTATAAACCCTTTGGTCACCCAAAAATCCCCAAAGGTATCTATAAACCCTTTGGTCACCCAAAAGCTCCAAAGGTACCCATAAATCCTTTGGTCACCCAAAAATCCCCAAAGGTACCTATAAATCCTTTGGTCACCCAAAAATCTCCAAAGGTATCTATAAACCCTTTGGTCACCCAAAAACCCAAAGGTATCCATAAATCCTTTGGTCACCCAAAAACCCCAAAGGTACAAATAAACCCTTTGGTCACCCAAAAATCCCCAAAGGTATCTATAAACCCTTTGGTCACCCAAAAACCCCAATGGCATCCACTAAGCCCATTGGTCAAATTATATATATATATATATATATATATATTTATCAAAATCCAAAAACATCATTAAAATAAACAAAAATATTGCATTGCATTACATTTCATATCATTGCATTATACAATCACTTGCATTAAGCATACCCATCATTGCATTTTGTATTCTAGAGTTGATCATACATGTCTAGCACCAAGTCTATACACTAGCCATCATTCAAAATCAACTTTATCAAAAGTTATTATTCACACTCATCTACATTTCAATTATCATTTCCATCCACATTTCCCACCTTTCATATGTGTGTTTGTTTCCCTTCACCTAGGTCATTTGTTATAAGGCATCATTAGGGTTTTTGGTCACTCAAACATCTCTAGTTTTCTTTTCAGATTTTGTAGAAAGCTATCCTAATTTTTAGAAGGTAGAGTCTTACTTTGATTGTACCTTGTATACGTCATAATCCCAAACACATTTTCACACTAATAAATCCAAGTTTTGCACAAGGAAAGATGAAACCTACAAAGTGGTCCATGTTACCCTAAGAGAAAAGTTTACCTTGCTCATCCCCCTATGCGAATGGTTCAAAAATGCTGAGAATTGACAAAAGGACAAGCTCCTCCCTACCCAAAGCAATAAAAATCCCTTACCCACACCAAATCTAGGCAAGTATCCAAAGAGAAAAATAAAAATAAAAAGTGGTTTTCACCACTATCAAAAGCAAAAAGTAAAATAAATAGTGGTTCTCACCACTACCAAAATCCCTTGCTCACCAAAAAAAAAATGAGAAAATCCCTAGAGCAATTCAAAAATAAAAGAAAATAAGGGAGTACTGAACTTGAATCCCTAGAATTCTCAACATTTGACAACCATAAGGTGATCCTCATTACAGGTTGGGTGGCATCAAGCCTGCCTGGCAATGGTGGTATCCTTATGCATGATGATATGTCTATCACATTAGCGACCTACTTTTGTACAGACCAATGTTTGCATGTGGATGAGCTAGCTTTTGGTAGCCTGTATTACCTAGTGGTCTAATCCAACTACGTACAAAACTTAGGATCATGATACTCATAGGGTGATCTTCAGTACAGATGGGTTGCATAAATCCTGTTTGGCACTGGGGTAACTTTATGCATTATCATAACAATGAACTCACATGCACACATAGGGATATTGAATATCTTGGTCATCCTAGTAGATTTATACCTTGCCAAAAAGTCTTGCATGGTTAATATACAACTTTTGACTAGATCACTAGAGTGTTTGAGTCTCATGAAAAATCTCAAAGATATTCTATAACATCTTACTATGCATATCATTCCATAACATTTTATCACATGTTTGTTAGTTTACATTTTCACAATCCATTACATAGTCTCATGATAACGTTAAAATGAATCGATGAATTTTGTACAGTCTATGGTGCTAGCATCTAGTGTGTCAAATAGTATTCATAATTCATCATATAGATTAACAAATCATCCATTTCATTATGCATACACTCATGTACATATCATCAAATAACATCATATTACAATACATGCATCCATGATATTGCATCCAATAAGCATACATAACATACATCAATAATATACAAATGCATTTTCTCACCACACAGGAGGCTTCATAAACTATAACTATCCCACCATGAAAACCACCAAAAACCCACAAAAAAAGGAAGAAAAAGCAAAGAAAATGGCCTAAAAACCACCAAAAATAGGTCAAAATTGATAAAATTCACAAAGGATCAAGATTGAACCCAAATTGTTCATGGATGAATTGAAAAGTCTCTACTTCAATCCCCAAGAAGGCCATTGTGGTCAGACTGCTCCATGGGAATGAGGTATTCAGTTCTATTCTTCCATGAAATATCAACAAAACCATCAAAATCCTAACAAAATTGATAAATTTTACAATGGGTAAAGCTGAAGGAATCCCAATCAAGTCATATTGGTCAAGTGACTCATCGCTTTCATCATTGGTCATGCCCTCATCGACTCATCTCTTGAGGGGGTAGTCATAATAATGAATTCATAATCAAAATCAACACTCAAACACTCAAAAGTGCAACTTGCATACATTCAAAAGAATCATTGCCAAAGATAAATTTCAAGCCTATGCTAGGGCAAATAATTCAGCACCAATTCAACAAAACAAAGTCTTGGTATCCTTGGAAGCCTCGGGACATGTATCCCAAAATAGGCTTATAATCCAAATAAGGAACCAAGACCAAGTATACCCTAAGCCCCTAAGACTGCCATTGCAGTGTGGCTAAAAGGTATACCAAAATCAATCCTTCAATTATGTCAAAAGCAAGGATTCCAAGAATGTATGCTCTTTCCATAATGGAGGTATCTAAAGTTGGTTAGGTTATTGAATAACCTTAATCATTTGATAGTTTAGTCATCTATTTTTGCTCCATGCTCTATTTCACACAACGCATCTCAAAAAGGGGCATCTATAGACACTAAAATCATGTCAATCAGATTAGACTGCAATGATGCACTCTTATCGACACCATATGGCCCCATTGGGAAACCCTCAGGGGTTAATTAGGGGTCCTAACCACTTTTGGGAAGGTTTACCCCACTTTTGGGAAGTTTTGGGCCATGTAGCCATGGCCGTCCCACCCCAGGATGACCATAGTTCATGGTCATCCCACCCAAGGACGACCACCAAAAACCATCCCTGGGTGGGATGGCCATGGTCTAGGCCCCTTAAAAAATCAAGGGTGGGACAAATGGCAATCAAATTCTACCATTTATCCCACCCAATGACTTATGATAGATTGAGAGCCTACCAAAGCCATCACAACCTACAAATTGGAGGCCCAAATTGGAGGCCTCTTCCACCCAACGCATGGCAAGGGTTTTGACAAGTGGCGGCACCTACCTTGCATGCCCCAACTTGCCCCTTTGGCCCTATGGCCCTCTTGGGCTATAAATTAGAGGTATTCCAACCAATTTTAGAGAGAGGTCTTTGCAAGAATTCACCATGAAGTGCTACCGAGATTCACTCTCCCCTTTTACCCATGTATTTGCCCTTGGAATCTTCATCAATCAAAGGAGTTTCCAAGACATCCCCAAATACGCACATCCATTCCAAAACCCACCCATTTATGTGATTTAGATTACCAAATTTGATGACAACACCCCTAGGAGTATTCTGGACCAGATCCCAGAGGAATTGGTGGCAAAAACCACCAGGTTTGGTGGTCATCCCCCCTAGGATGGTTAAAAGTCCCAATTGGAACACCCAGGGATGGCCATGAATTGGCATACAATTTTGAGTTAATTTTAGTGTAGATCATTTCTAAATTAGTTTACATACATCATACTAGAATTTGGTGAGATTTGGAGCAGTTTTGGACCTTCAATTAGGGTTTTTGTGATGATAGTCCCAATTGGAACACCCAGGGATGGCCATGGGTTCTGCTTGCAATTTCATTTCAATTTCTACATAAATCATTCCTAAAGTAGATAATATACATCATGCTAAGTTTTGGTACAATTTGGAGTAGTTTTGCATCATCTATTGCACTTTTTGTATTCAATGTTGCATGCATATTTATGATTTCATCTTAATCCACACATGCTATTAATCAATTTTAGTTTCTTGTGTGTAGATACAGGTATTCCAGTGTGCAAGGAAGGAGCTAAAAATTTGAATATGGATAGATCATCACAGCGGTAGCAAAATCCCACTCTTCAATCGTGAGTGTGAGGAAGACACTGAAAGTGCACCTTGAGTTTCTGAAAGGATTAGATCCTTTGACATTGTAATGGATTGTATCAATTGAGAGCCCTCAAGGGGATATTTTGTAACCACATATTTGAAAAATGCAATAATATAAAGAGAACCACCCATTTATTTCACTTATTTATCATTTATTGCTTACTTTAATGTTGCTTTTGAATGCTTAAATAGAACAATAGATGCATTTCATTTCCCTTTGCTAGGTGCACCAATTTTTCCACTCTACAGGGACATTTATGTACTTTGGTTTACCATATTAGGGGATGACACACCTAGAAAAGGGAAATGAAATGCATCTATTGTTCTATTCAAGCATTCAAAAGCGACATTAAAGTAAGCATAATGAAAAATAAATGAAAGAAATGGGGGGTTATCTTTATATTGATTAATTTGTCAAATATATGGTTACAAAATATCCCCTTGAGGGCTCTCAATTGATACAACTCATTACAATGTCGAAGGATCCAATCCTTTCATAAACTCAAGGCATGCTTTCAGTGTCTTCCTCGCACTCATGATTGAAGAGCAGGATTTTTCTACCACTGTGATGATCTATCCATATTCAAATCTTTAGCTCCTTCCTCATGCACTAGAATACCTGTACCTACACACAAGAAATTAAAATTGGTTAATAGCATGTGCGGATTAAGATAAAATCAATGAAATGCATGCAACATTGGATACAAAAGGTGCAATAAACGATGCAAAACTACTCCAAATTGTACCAAAACTTAGCATGATGTATATTATCTACTTTAGGAATGATCTATGTAGAAATTGAAATGAAATTGTGAGCAGAATCTATGGCCATCCCTGGGTGGGCCAATTGGGACTGTCATCACAAAAACCCTAATTGAAGGTCCAAAACTGCTCCAAATTTTACCAAATTCAAGTATGATGCATATAAACTACTCTAAAAATGATCTACACTAAAATTGATTCAAAATTGTATGCCAATTCATGGCCATCCTTGGGTGTGCCAATTGGGACTGTTAACCATCCCAGGTGGGGACGACCACCAAACCAGGTGGTTTTTGCCACCAATTCCTATGGGATCTGGTCTAGAATACTCCTAGGGGTGTTGTCATAAAATTTGGTGATTTGATTCATAGAAATGGGTGGGTTTTGGAATGGATGTGCATATTTGGGGATGCCTTGGAAACTCCTTCGATTGATGAAGATTCCAAGGGCAAATATGAGGGCAAAATGGGAGAGTGAATCTTGGTAGCACTTCATGGTGAATTCTTGCAAAGACCTCCCTCTAAAATTGGGTGGAATCACTCCAATTTATAGCCCAAGAGGGCCAAAGGGACAAAGGGGCAAGTTGGGGCATGCAAGGTAGGTGTTGCCACTTGTCAAAACCCTTGCCATGCATTGGGTGGAAGAGACCTCCAATTTGGGCCTCCAATTTGTAGGTTGTGATGGCCTAGATAGGCTCCCAATCTATCATAAGTCATTGGGTGGGATAAATGGTAGAATTTTATTGTCATTTATCCCACCCTTGACTTTTTGAGGGGTCTAGACCATGGCCATCCCACCCAGGGATGGTTGCTTGTGGTCTTCCTTGGGTGGGATGACCATGAACTGTGGCCATCCTAGGGTGGGACGACCATGGCTACATGGCCCAAAACTTTCCAAAAGTGGGGTAAACCTTCCCAAAAGTGGTTAGGACCCCTAATTAACCCTTGAGGGTTTCCCAATGGGGCCATATGGTGTCGATAAGAGTGTGTCATTACAGTATAATATGATTGACATGATTTTAGTGTCTACAGGTGCCCCTTTTTGGGATGCGTTGTGTGAAATAGAGTGTGAAGAAAAAATAGATGACTAAACTATCAAATGATTAAGGTTATTTAGTAACCTAACCAAATTTAGATGCCTCCATTATGGAAAGAGCATACATTCTTGGAATCCTTGCTTTTGACATAATTGAAGGATTTATTTTGGTATACCTTTCAACCACACTACAATGGCAATCTTAGGGGCTTAGGGTATACTTGGTCTTGGTTCCTTATTTGGATTATAAGACTATTTTGGGATACATATCCCGAGGCTTCTTTGTTTTGTTGAATTGGTGCTGAATTATTTGCCCCAGTGTAGGATTGAAATTTATCTTTGACAATGATTCTTTTGAATGTATGCAAGTTGCACTTTTGAGTGTTTAAGTGTTGATTTTGATTATGAATTCATTATTATGACTACCCCCTCAAGCGATGATTCGATGAGGGCATGACCAATGATGAAAGTGATGAGTCACTTGACCAATATGACTTGATTGGGATTACCTTCAGTTTTACCCATTGTAAGATTTATCAATTTTGTGAGGATTTTGATAGTTTTGTTGATATTTCATGGTAGAATAGAACTGAATACCTCATTCCTATGGAGTGGTCTGAACACAATGGCCTTATTGGGGATTGAAGTAGAGACTTTTCAATTCATCCATGAACAATTTGTGTTCAATCTTGATCCTTTGTGAATTTTTATCAAATTTGACCTATTTTTGGTGGTTTTTAGGCCATTTTCTTTGCCTTTTCATCTCTTTTTGTGGGATATTTTGGTGGATTTCCTAGGGTGGGATGGCTGCAAATTTTATGGCCATCCCAGGGTGGGATGGTCAGCCAATTTTCTAGTCATCCCACCCTAGGATGGCCATGCTCATTCTAGGCCTTTTTAAGCCCAAAATTGGCCAAAATAGCTCATTTGCACACTTCTAACTTGGAAAACTGAGAGGTGAGGAGTAGGAGATTGATTTTTTAAAGTGGAGTGATACTGCCAAGATTATCCCACAATCACCATGAGCCAGCCTCAAGACTCGATGAGTGACGGAGCCGACGCGAGATGGGTAAGGGCTGAATTTGCTCCTATACTTTATTGAACTTGGAAATGTAATTATTTTTATATTTTCCAAAAAAACACACTAAATATCGGTAAATGAACCTCAATAGTGATAATATGTAGGAATTTGTGCTTTATTTTTTGTTTTTGTGCAATTTTATTCCATTTTTTTGTGTTTTTATGATGTTTTATGCCTATTTTTGGGGGCCAAGAAGGCCCTTTTTTAGCATTTTTGGGGGCCATCCCTAGGTGGGATGGATACCAATTTGGGGGCCATCCCTGGGTGGGATAACCATGAATTTGGGGGGAAAATGTCCCTTTTTTGAGCTATTTTTGCTATTTTTGGGTAATTTTGATGCATTTTTGTTAAGCTTGCTTGCCTTTGTCAGGTGATCAAGAGTCGGTATCGATTTTTGACTCTTTTTTAGACTACTAGGGACTTATTGATAGAGGATGACTAGAAATGGCTTGATGCCATTGGTCTCAAGCAAGTGACATGGTTAGAGCCAGTGCTAGGAGACAGAGCCTACCTGACAACTTTGATAGATCTGTGGGACCCTCACACCAACACCTTCCACTTACCGACTAGGGAGATGATAGTGATGTTAGAGGATATCTACCAAATTTTGTGCATTCTGATAGAGGGGCATATGATTATATCTACTCATCGAGATCTTAGAGATACGATTTTGTAGAGATACTTCAGAGAGGACTAGTGTGAGGTAGTACGAGACTTGCCTAGCGGAGGCATCCTAGTGGAGCTATGGTATGAGGTAGAGGTTTTGACTATGAGACATGCCTTACTGATGATGCTTATCTCCAACATGTTGCTACCAGACTCGTCAAGAGCCAGGTTCCCTTGGAACCTTTTGGAGTTGGCATTTTCACTTGTGGAGTGCACCATAGAGAGGTCATTAGTGATGGCTTGGGGTATGATATTGCTAGCATAAATTTATGATGAGTTGTACGAGATCCATTGCCATGGGTGGAAAGGCTTGGGATGCAAATTTCTACTATAGGTGTGGGGATGGCAGCATATTATTGTGGATCGACCATGGGGACTACCTTGGATGACATGAGCACAACTTGTAGATATGGAGATAGGCTATGGGATCCTATGGTAGTGAGACCAGGAGAGGGGTCAGAGCCATCCCTATGTAGGTATGATTGATCATTATGCATAGTCATTTGTACAGCTCAGGGTAGAGGAGGTCACTTGGAGACCATACAAGGATTATCCAACATGGCCTAAGGTTGAGGTATAACTTTGCTAGGTAAGGTGATGGAGATGGTTAGTTGGTCAACATGGGACTGCGAGAGAGTATTTTCCATATGCTCGAGTGATGTGATAGTTTGGGCTATGCCAGGGGTTTCCTAGTGAGCCAATGATCTATCGATACCATGGGGATGAGAGGACACTTACTTGGCCTATAGTTGAGGTAGTTGGAGAGGAGGTAGATCTTATGGAGGATATATCTAAGCTAGATGATGTAAGGACTATAGTAGAGTATGAATCTTGGTGGGTGATGCACCAGTGGTGGGGGGAGGGACCTCTAGGAGGTGGTACAACTATGGATACTAGAGGAGGCTCATGGGGATGCTATAGATGAGGGATATGATGAGGCTCTAGATGAGGAGGAGCTAAAATTAGGTGAGTGACATGTGCATCACTAGGTAGATGATGAGTGGATAGATATCCTAGATATGGAGGATCCATAAGATGATTATGTTGAGGATGACTTTGATGAGTAGGGAGTGTAGGCATAGTTGGTAGCATGAGATGCTACCATTGCTGAGCTATAGGGTGAGCTGATTAGAGGTAGATAGGAGTGGAGGGAGTATGCAGAGGAGAGGGCTCTCCTATAGGCATAGGTGTAGATTGCATAGGTAGATATTGATAGGTAGGCAGTAGAGTTAGCTACTCTTCGATCATAGGTTAGAGTAGGGAGCTCTAGCCATGGGGGATCTAGTAGTGGTGAGATGGCTAGGCTATGAGAGGAGGTGACACAACTCTAGACCTTACTGAGTGAGTACCAAGCTCATCATCGAGATGATACAACATACACACAAGATTTGGAGGATGAGATAGCACACCTTAGAGGGTGCTTACCAGCTCGCTCTTCTACTAGTGGGTCCCAGTAGAGTAGGAGTGGTACAGGGTAGTAATCTATGAGGATGGGGGCACCTAGCTCCATGAGGAGAGCAGATAGGGCTAGGGAGAGTAGATCTAGGAGCTCTCAATGAGCATCGAATGAGGGTGGGGGTGAGAGTCATGGTGTCGGTCCTGCATGACCATGGCTTTTGAGACTCTATGGTTATTTTTGGATTTTTTTGGAGCGTGAGGTCTGAGGACCCACTTGATTGTAGCCTACGGGAAATTTTTGGATTATGATGTATATTTTTACCCCATACATACACACATATATATATATATATATATATATATATATATATATATATATATATATATATATATATATGAGTTTTTCTATTGTCATCATGTGTTTCCTTACTACTTTATTAGATGTATGCAATGCTTATGTTTGCTTTACTGATGCTTTTATGGATGCTTATCATGGATGCATGTATTGTAATATGATGTGATTTGATGATATGTGTATGAGTGTATGCATAATGAAATGGATGATTTGTTAATATGTACTGATGAATTATGAATACTATTTGACACACTAGATGCTAGCACCATAGACTATACAAAATTCATCTATTCATTTTAACGTTATCATTAGACTATGTAATGGATTGTGAAAATGTAAACTAACAAACATGTGATAAAATGGTATGGAATGGAATGCATAGTAAGATGTTATAGAATATCCTTGAGGTTTTCATGAGACTCAAACACTCTAGTGATCTAGTCAAAAGTTGTATAGTAACCATGCAAGACTTTTTGGCAAGGTATAAATCTACTAGGATGACCAAGATATTCAATATCCTTGTGTGTGCATGTGAGTTCATTGTTATGATAATGCATAAAGTTACCCCAATGCCAAACAGGATTGATGCAGCCCATATGTACTGAAGATCACCCTACGAGTATCATTATCCTGAGTTTTGTACGTAGTTGGATTAGACCACTAGGCAATATAGGCTACCAAAAGCTAGCTCATCCGCATGCAAACATTGGTCTATACAAAAGTAGGTTGCTAATGTGATAGACATATCATCATGCATAAGGATACCACCATTGCCAGGCAGGCTTGATGCCACCCAACCTATAATGAGGATCACCTTATGGTTGTCAAATGCTAAGAATTCCAAGGATTCAAGTTCAGTACTCCCTTCTTTTCTTTTATTTTTGAATTGCTCTAGGGATTTGCTCATTTTTGTTTTGGTGAGCAAGGGATTTTGGTAGTGGTGAGAACCACTATTTATTTTTATTTTTTCTTTTGCTAGTGGTGAAAACCACTTTTTCTTTTGAATTTTTAATATTGTTAATGGTAACAACCACTATTTATTTTTCTTTTCTTTTTGGATACTTGCCCAGATTTGGCGTGAGGCAAGGGATTTTGATTGCTTTGGGTAAGGAGGAGCTTGTCCTTTTGTCAATTCTCAGCATTTTTGAACCATTCACATAGGGGGATGAGCGAGGTAAACTTTTTACTTAGGGTAACATGGACCACTTTGTAGGTTTCATATTTCCTTGTGCAAAACTTGGATTTATTAGTGTGAAAATGTGTTGGGATTATGACGTATACAAGGTACAATCAAAGTAGGACTCTACCTTCTAAAAATCAGGATAGATTTCTACAAAATCTGAAAAGAAAACTAGAGATGATTGAGTGACCAAAAACCCTAAAGACACCTTATAACAAATGACTAGGTGAAGGGAAACAGACACACATATGAAAGGTGGAAAATGTAAATGGAAATGATAATTATAATGTAGATGAGTGTGAATAATGACTTTTGATAAAGTTGATTTTGAAGGATGGCTAGTGTACAGACTTGGTGCTAGACATGTATGATCAACTCTAGAATGTAAAATGCAATGATGGGTATGCTTAATGCAAGTGATTGTATAATGCAATGATATGAAATGTAATGCAATGCAATATTTTTGTATTTTTGATATTTTAATGATGTTTTTGGATTTTGATAAATATATATATATACATTTGACCAATGGGCTTAGTGGATGCCATTGGGGATTTTTGGGTGACCAAAGGATTTATAGATACCTTTGGAGATTTTTGGGTGACCAAAGGGTTTATGGATACCTTTGGAGCTTTTTGGGTGACCAAAGGATTTATAGATACCTTTGGAGCTTTTTGGGTGACCAAAGGGTTTATAGATACCTTTGGGGATTTTTGGTGACCAAAGGTTTATAGCCTTTGAGCTTTTGGGTGACCAAAGGATTTATAGATACCTTTGGAGCTTTTTGGGTGACCAAAGGGTTTATAGATACCTTTGGGGCTTTTTGGGTGACCAAAGGGTTTATAGATACCTTTGGAGCATTCTGGGTGACCAAAGGTTTATAGATACCTTTGGAGCATTTTGGGAACAAAGAGTTTATAGATACCTTTAGAATTTTTGGGTGACCAAAGGGTTTATAGATACCTTTGGAGATTTTTGGGTGACCAAAGGGTTTATAGATACCTTTGGATATTTTTGGGGTGACCAAAGGGTTTATAGATACCTTTGGAGCTTTTTGGGTGACCAAAGAATTTATAGATACCTTTGGAGCATTTTTGGTGACAAAGGGTAACTGGTTACCAAAGGGTTTATAGATACCTTTGGAAAATTTTTGGGTGACCAAAGGGTTTATAGATACCTTTGGAATTTTTGGTGACCAAAGGGTTTATAGATACCTTTTTTTTGTGACAAGGGTTTATGGATACCATTGGATTTTGGGTACCAAAGGTTTATAGATACCTTTGGGGATTTTTGGGTGACCAAAGGGTTTATAGGTACCTTTGGGGATTTTTGTAACTTTGATTATTTTATGAATTTAGGAGGAAGGTATGATACCTTATGTACCCCCAACATTTGTGGTGATCAATGGAAGCGAGGAAGGTGTGATACCTTTAGAATCCTCAATTTGCTTCATTTCTTGTGATGTAAATAGTGGGGAAGGTGTGACACCTTGGATACCCCCAGTATGTACTATGATTGATGCAATGTTATTGGCTTGGCTAGGAGGAGTGATAGAAATTGACTCCCCCTATTGTGGTGGGGAATTATGGGTAATGCCAATGTCTTGATGGGGTAAAATGAGTGACCCATTTGTGGATGAAGCTTTCTTATCAATAAGATCTTGGACCACATGTCTAAAAACATAAAAATTGCTAATGTCATGCCCTCTTATTTGGTGATAGAGGTAAGAATGATCCTCCCTGTATCATCTAGATCTAGACCTATTCGGGTTGAACAGGGGTATGTCTGGCAAGATGATTGTCTTTGTTTCTTGTAGGTTGTGAAAAATGGTTGACATGGGCTCAGATAATGGAGTCTAGGTATGATGTTGATGTTTTAAATGAGGTGAACATGGTTGAATCATTTTATGAGGCAACGGGGTTGTATGTATCTCAGTCACCTATTTAGGTTGCTCTTCTTGACTCCCATCTGTAGGTAACAGCTCCTGAAATATGTCAATTTGTTGATTGTTGATTTGAAGATCATTCTTGTCAAGCATATCCTGTACCTTGTTCTTGAATGTGATACATGAATGAATGTCATGACCATTTACTTGATGATAAGGATAGTATTGGTCCTCTCGATACCACATTGGTTTGGACCTGTTGGGATCCAAGGGGTGAATATCTAGTGATGTGATAGCCTTGGCCTCACATAATCGATTAAATAGTGATGCCAAATATTTAGGCAATGGTGTATAAGTGTGAGGTTGATGGTATTGTTGCCTTTGCCTCTGATTATGTTGAGATTTAACCTTGGACTGCACAGGCGAGGGTTGGTCCTGATAATCAGGGGGTTGAGGTTTTGGATGACTCAACCGTAACTCCATGCTTGTGAGTCGATTCAAGATCTATTGTAAATCATTGTGTTGGTGACTCACTTGTAACTCAATATTGGCTAGCCTATCCAAGATATGTTGTGAAAATAGTGGAGGTGATGACTGGATGGCTATTGATGAAGTTGGATGACAACTGATAGGTAGTGGAGGTGGATTGGGTGTGGGAGCCAAGAGACAATTGAGCAGATGTGGATCAAAATTTCTCAATGTCTGAGCAGATATGGATGGTTCATGATGATTGTGGGTAGTGAGTATATCCACATGCTCTTGTTCTTGATTTAGCTCATGCTCTTGTTCCAACTCAGAGTGTTCAATTGTGGTAGCTAAATTATCCCCACTTTGGTGTAGGGGGTACACATGTTCTTGATTTTGTGGAGATGTTGAGTGAGATGGAGTAGGTGTGATTGAATCCAATGATGGTAGCACTTGTGGTATGGATGGAGTGTTGGATGGAGTCACAAGTTGCATAGATGGATTTGAAGGACTTTGGTTCCCTGTCATCACATTGATCATTCCCACAAACTCATGAGAAGATGCATTTGCATTTGGACAAGTCATGGATGCTTCATCAACTTGTCCAAGGTGGTCTGCTTGGCCCTCATGTTTGGATGGTGAATCAAAAATGCTATCAATGGGTAGCGACTTGGCAAGAGGATGACCTAGATCCTTGATCGACTCAATGATAGGCATGAATGTAACATTGTGCATTATGTACTCACCGAGTTTAGGATTGGTCAAGTGAACTGTGTCCTCAAGTGTGGTGGATGAAGATGGTATGATATGATCTGATTCATCCATATCAACTATGGGTTCCTCCTTGTTGGTAGGAGTGGGAAGGTCTTCTACTGATGTGTCAAATATGGCTATGGGAGCCTTTGCAGTTGGCCTTTTTGACTCTTTCTCACTCAAAGAAATCAAGGATGAAGGGGGAGTGGCAGTAGAAATTGATGGTACCAATGGTGGTGAGGATAGCTTCACAATTAACCATGGGGTTGAATCTGGACTCTAGATAAGATCATTGGGTTTAGTGTCCAAGTGTGTGGATGGAAGAGTAGACTCCTATGGATGATCATCCTTATTGTAATACTTGAAGGGGTCTGGATCAGCATGAACCACATGGACCTAACCTTCATGAATGTATTTGATGCATTGATGCATGATGGAGGGGATGCACTCCATGTCTCTCATCCAAGGTCTTCCTAGAAGTATGTTGTATTGTCTTGCACCTTCCAAGATGTAGAACAATGTAGGCATAGTATTTTTTCCAACTTGAATAGGTAGGACTATCGTGCCCATAGTGGAGGATAAAGCATCGTTAAATGCTTGCAAGGTGAACATGGATGTTGCAATGTGCGAAGATGGAAGGTTGAGATGTTTCAGTGTAGTTGTGGTAATAATGTTTATTATGGAACCTATGTCAACCAATACTCACTTATAGGGGATCTTGTTGATGCACATGATGATGTGCAAAGGAGGGTCTGGTAAATTGATAGACATGGGTTTGATCTCATGATTTTGAAAGGTTATAATAGGATCTTTGTGCATTTGTATGTATCCCACAAAGTTGGTGAAAGCATCAAAATCATGAGGTTGTAACTCGATTGAATTTAAAACCTCCATGAGAGTTTCTCGATGCTTGGGGGATTGTTGTATTAACTCACCCATGGTCATGTTGGTTGATGATGTATGCAAACTTCACATAGGCCTACTCTGGATTGTTACCACTTGTTGGATGGGAGTTCTGGGTGGTGAAGGCCACGATGTAGAGGGAGTGTAGACTTCCCTACTAGGCCCCTTGGTAGGCCAATTATATTTGGTTTGGGCTTGGAATCGGTGTTGGCTAACCGAATAATCCATTTGATCATGTGGAGAACCCATTGGTGTTCTCCTAGTAGAGGTACCTTGGTGGTTGGGTCCTCTGAGTGAGGGGTTGACCTCACGATGGATTTCTGGGCATTGTGTAAGAATTATGAGATCCTCAGGAGAATAGCAAAGGCGTTCAGGGCCCCCTTGTAAATATTCTATGGCACTAGCCCTTGATTGGGCTTGGATGCATGTAGTTACCATGTGATTATCTCCTTTAAATTTTAGCAACATAGATCAAAAAATAAATGAAAACACCCAATAAAACAATGTGATTATCTCTTTTAAGTTTTATATGTGATTCCTTAAACTATTTGGTGTGTTTTTGATTTATTGTTTTGCAAAGAGATATCTTTTCATGTGTTTGAATATTGTTGATGTAATTCTCAATTTTTTTAAAGGATTTCACCTGTATACTCATAGCTCGACAACCGATAATGAAATTTCGGTCACGTAAACCAACCAAAGTATGGAGATGAAGCCCATACCCGATCAGGGAGCACAGGTCCTACCAATCCTCACCCATATTGACCATGGGCAGTGATACACCCTTTGAAGAGGAGTGTGTGCTATTTTCCATGGCTAAGATGGTTCTTGGAGCTGACTTTGGCCAAAAATAGGGTTCGTATGATGCGAGCCAATGGGTGGAGATGAAGCCCACCATCATTGGTCTCTATTAGTGGTTGGGGATGAAATTCCAACTCACTAATGTTAAAATGTGATGTGGTGTGTGTGGTTCCTTTTATACTTAAAGAAAGTAAAACAAGAGAGCACTCAATGATAATTCACTAAATGCAAAAAGAACATTTCACTTTTAGAAATATTTGCATGAATAAGGAACCTACAAAATGCTTATCCTATATGGCAACCTAACCATTAGGTAGGTCGCAAGAAATCAAACCATTCAAATGCATACTTAAACTATTATTTTCCCTATTTTTCTTCTTTTTGTTATTTTGAAATTTAGGAAAAACAAAATCTACCTTTCAATCAACAAGGAAAAGACATGAAAAGCTAAATTTAACCTTTTTTGAACAATATTAATGCAAAGTGAAGGTTTGGATACATACCTTGAAAGCCTAGAATGTTGCTGTTTCTGTAAATTTGAGCTGCAAACCCCCTATTTTGTGGCCATCCTAGGGTGGGATGACTACAAATTTGGGGGCCATCCCTGGGTGGGATGGTTGTTGTGGCCATCCCTGGGTGTTCCAATTAGGAATTCAGGGGTCGTTTTAGTCTAGAATGGCCAGAACCTGCAACATTTAAAAGACAAAAATAGGGTCAAAAGTTGCAAAAATGAAATGGGATAGGGGTCCCACCATGATCACCACTATAGAGCAGAAAAAATGGTGCACCTAGCAAAGGGAAATGAAATGCATCTATTGTTCTATTTAAGCATTCAAAAGTGACATTAAAGTAAGCAATAAGTGACAAATATGTGAAAGAAATGGGGGGTTCTATTTATATTGATTAATTTTTCAAATACATGGTTACAAAATATCCCCTTGAGGGCTCTCAATTGATACAAATCATTACAATGTCAAAGGATCCAATCCTTTCATAAACTCAAGGTGCACTTTCAGTGTCTTCCTCGCACTCACGATTGAAGAGTGGGATTTTGCTACCACTATGATGAGCTATCCATATTCAAATATTTAGATCCTTCCTCATGTGCTGGAATACCTATATCTACACACAAGAAATTGAAATTGGTTAATAGCATGTGCGGATTAAGATGAAATCAATGAAATGCATGCAACATTGAATACAAAAAGTGTAATAGATGGTGCAAAACTATTCCAAATTGTACCAAAACTTAGCATAATGCATATTATCTACTTTAGGAATGATCTATGCAGAAATTGAAATGAAATTGTGAGCAGAATCTATGGCCATCCCTAGGTGTTCCAATTGGGACTATCATCACAAAAACCCTAATTGAAGGTCCAAAACTGCTCCAAACTTTACCAAATTCAAGTATGATGCATATAAACTACTCTAGAAATGATCTACACTAAAATTGATTCAAAATTGTATGCCAATTCATGGTCATCCCTGGGTGTGCCAATTGGGACTATTAACCATCCCAGGGGGGACGACCACCAAACATGGTGGTTTTTACCACCAATTCCTCTAGGATCTGGTCTAGAATACTCCTAGGGGTGTTGTCATAAAATTTGGTAATCTAAATCACAGAAATGGGTGGGTTTTGGAATGGATGTGCATATTTGGGGATGTCTTGGAAACTCCTTCGATTGATGAAGATTCCAAGGGAAAATACATGGGTAAAAGGGGAGAGTGAATCTCGATAGCACTTCATGGTGAATTCTTGCAAAGACCTCTCTCTAAAATTGAGTGGAATCACTCCAATTTATAGCCCAAGAGGGCCATAGGGCCAAAGGGGCAAGTTGGGGCATGCAAGGTAGGTGCCACCACTTGTCAAAACCCTTGCCATGCATTGGGTGGAAGAGGCCTCCAATTTGTAGGTTGTGATGGCTTTGGTAGGCCCTCAATCTATCATAAGTCATTGGGTGGGATAAATGGTAGAATTTGATTGCCATTTGTCCCACCCTTGACTTTTTGAGGGGCCTAGGCCATGGTCGTCCCACCCAGGGATGGTTGTCTTGTGGCCATCTCTTGGTGGGATGACCATGAACTATGGTCATCCTGGGGTGGGATGGCCATGGCTACATGCCCAAAAACTTCCCAAAAGTGGTTAGTGCCCCTAATTAATCCCTGATGTTTGCCCAAGTCCCCTTGATGGCTCTCAATTGATACAACTCATTACAATGTCAAAGGATCCAATTCTTCCAGAAACTCAAGGCACACTTTTAGTGTCTTCCTCACACTCATGATTGAAGAGCAGTATTTTTATACCATTGCAATGATATATCCATGCTCAAACTTGTAATTCCTTCCTTGCATGTTGAAATACCTGGATTTACACACAAGAAACTAAAATTGATTAATAGCATGTATGGATTAAGATGAAATCATAAAGATGCATACAAATTTGAATACAAAAAATGCAATAAATGATGCAAAACTACTCCAAATTGTAAGAAAACTTAGCATAATGTATATTATTTACTTTAGGAATGATTTATATATAAATTGAAATGAAATTGCAAGTAGAACCGATGGTCATCCCTGGGTGTTCCAATTGGGAATGTCATCACAAAAACCCTAATTGAAGGTCCAAAACTACTTCTAATCTCACCAAATTTTATTATGATATCTATAAACTAATTTAAAAATGATCTACACTAAAATTAACTCACAATTGTATGCCAATTCATGGCCATAACTAGGTGTTCCAATTAGGACTTTTAACCATCCCAGAGGGGACAACCACCAAACTTGGTACTTTTTGCCACCAATTCCTCTAGGATTTGGTCCAAAATACTCCTAAGGGTGTTGTCATCAAATTTGGTAATCTAAATCACATAAATGGATGGGTTTTTGAATGGATGTGTGTATTTGGAGATATCTTGGAAACTCCTTCAATTGATGAATATTCCAAGGGCAAATACATGGGTAAAATGGGAGAATGAATCTTGGTAGCACTTCTTGGAAAATTATTGCAAAGACCTCCCTCTGAAATTGGTTAGGAAACCTCCAATTTATAGCTAAAGAGGGCCACAAGGCCAAATGGGCAAGTTGGGGCATGCATGATATGTGCCACCACTTGTCAAAACCCTTGGCATGCGTTGGGTGGAAGAGGCCTCCAATTTGTAGGTTGTGATGGATTTGGTAGACCCTCAGTCTATCATAAGTAATTAGGAGGGATAAATGGCAGAATTTGATTGCCATAAATCACAACATTGTATTTTTAAGGGGCCTATACCATGGCCATACCACCTAGGGATGGTTGCTGGTGGTCATCCCTGGGTGGGACGACCATAAACTATGGTCGTCCTAGGGTGGAATGACCATGGTGACATGGCCCAAAACATCCCAAAAGTGGGGTAAACCTTCTCAAAAGTGGTTAGGACCCCTAATTAACCCCTGAGGGTTGCCCTATGGGGAAATATGTTATCAATAAGAGTATGTCATTACAATATAATATGATTGACATGATTTTAGTCATAATAATGAATTTAGAATCAAAATAAACACTTAAACACTCAAAAGTGCCACCTGCATACATTCAAAAGAATCATTGTCAAAGATAAATTTCAAGCCTACGTTGGGGCAAATATTTCAGCACCAATTCAACAAAAAAAAATCTTGGTATCCTTGGAAGCCTCGGAACATATATCCAAAAATAGGCTTTTAATCCAAATAAAGAACCAAGACCAAGTATACCCTAAGTCCCTAAGACTGCCATTACAGCATGACTGAAATGTATACCAAATCAACCCCTTTGCTAGGTTTATCCCATTTTTAATTTACATGGTGGAATTGGTAGCCACCACGAATCCCAGTAGGCTATCCAAATTTTATGGTAGCCATAGTAATGTGTGTTGTCCATTCCAGAAGCTACCACATAGATTTTCATGCATTATACCCCTATAACCACCATGCCACAATAATTTAAAACCTTTTATGCCACTAAAAGAACCAAGAAAGAGACAAGCATTCAGTCTAGCGAGGTCAAATATTTGAACCTTGGACCTCTAGCCCCCTTACAGGGTTTGGTCGAACCAATTGGTCTACACATCAAACCTAGGTTTACCCCACTTTTAAATGACACAAATGGGACAAATAGATGCCTAGGCACCTTAAATGGGACATTTATCCTTTGTCCCATTAGTGGGTAGAGGCCACAATTTAGCCTATTCTACCCAATGAATTATGAAATATTGAGGACCTACCAAAGCCATCATAATATACAAATTGGAGACCCAAATTGGAGGCCTCTTCCATCCAATTCATGGAAAGGGTTTTGAAAAGTGGTGAAACCTATCTTGCATGCCCCAAATTGCCTCTTTGGCCTTGTGGTCCTCTTGGTCTATAAATTGGAGGTTTTCAAACTAAATTTATAGGGAGGTATTTGCAAGAATTGACCATGAAGTGCTGCTAACATTCACTCTCCCCTTTTACACTTGTATTTGCCCTTGGAATATTCATCAATCGAATGAGTTTACAATACATACCAAATTTAGCTATTTTTTCAACTCTGCCTTTTTCTTTTGAAGATCAACAAAAACCTCCCTATTCAACACCTTAATATTTTTTTTATAAACCTTAGAATTTTTGACACTTGGGTTAACTTACTTCTAGAAAAATCCTGTCACCACCAATCCTCAATCCTATTTTCCAAATATTCAAGTTGGAGCTACATCTTCTCAAAATGAAAAGGGCTCTTGAAGGTTCTTTGTTGAACCTCTAACTCCAAAAATAGTGGATTATGATCAAATTCTATCTTCAGATGGGTTTTTAGGGTTGAATCCAAAAAAAGGAGAAGACTCTCTTGTGATAGTGAAAAGTGATCCAAATGATTTTTAATTAATTGGTCTCCTAGTCATCTATTACTCAAAATATATTTTTCTCTTCAAAACTCTATATCCATTTCATTCTCATTTACAAAATTTGAAAAATTTATCATGCCTTCAGTAATGTACTGACTCCCTCCCTTTTTATTTGAAAGGTAAAGGTGAGAGTTAAATTATCCTACAAAAACCCATGTAATATCCATAAATGCATTCCTTAATTTTCTTAGATCCTTCCATAATTGTTTCCTTCCTATAATTGAATTTGGAGCATAAACATTAGTAACTATCCATTGTTGATTTTCCTCCTTATTAAAAAAATGGATAGCCATGAATATTTTGTTCAAAACTATCAACCTTCCTTCAAATATATTTTAATTCCACAAACTCAAAAGGTATCCTGATGCCCCTACACCTGGTACTACCACAAAATTGGTCCCTCTTCACAGTATTTGTTTGATAAGTTCATCTTGAGGTTCATCAAGTTTTATTTCTTGTAACAACATGATATTTGGGTCATATTCTCTTCTCAACACTTGGACTACTCTATGCTTAGAGGGGGTGTTGAGACCCCTCACATTCCAAGAAACTATATTTATTTTTTGGGTTTGGTATGCTTATTTTCCATCCACCCCAATATAATAAAGACTGGATACCATTTGCAATCTCAACAACTGTTTCTCTTTCTCCGATTTCTCAATTAGTAGGTCTGCCAATTTTTGGGTCAATTCCTACATCTAACCCTATTTTTTTTTATATATAATTATTATAATTTGGGTATTTGAAACCTTTCATTTTTTTCCTCATTATCAGAGAATATTGCTTCTTTACTTTATTTTAAAATAAAATTCTCCTGATTGGTTCCTACATTAACATCCCACTAAGTTTCTAGCACTGCCTCCATTTCTTGGAATTCATAATTTGTTTCTACTATTAGAAATAGATTATATTATTTTATTTGGGTCATGTAAATGTACCTTCCTTGGTACATACTTAGGACATTATATTACTTTAGGAGGAAGTTATCTAGTTACTTCATACAATGTAATAAATGCACAAGTACCAATGTGCAAGTTGTATATGTGCAAGGTGTCCCTTGTATAGCTAGGTAGAGTGTTGTCCAAGGAGCTTATCTTCCTATATAAAAGGCTATAGATAATACAAAAATACATAGAGCAGTGTAGGTGAAATTAGAGTAGGATAGTCACAGTAGTCTATAAGCTTAGAGCTCATTCATTGAGCAATAGCTTATATCATGGAGTGTTCATTTTCTCCATAGCTACTTTTGTAATCATTTCCATTATTTTTATATATAGTATATTTCAATCATCTCATAGATTTACTTTCTTTCTTATTATTCTGTATATTGTGTTTGCTATCTCCCATTACATGTTGTATCAAAAGCTAATAGTGGTATCAGAGCTACGGTAGATCAAGCTATAATAGATCAATAGGAAAATCACCATTATCATTGACCCTGAGTTTTTTGTCAACCTGATGTGCCATTGGACCAGTCATTATTAAAATTTCTCAAAATATTCTAGGTGATAGAATTAGGAAGAGCCATAAGTGAGTGCTGAAAGAAATATTAGTTTCAAAAATATCAAGATTGTAAATGGCTAGAGTCTTTCCACAAAGTTGCAGGAAAACTCATGAAGACTAGAACTCAACATGATCCACTAGTTTGATGAATCAACTAGTGAAGCTCATCTAAGGGATCATGAAATATTTACTTGAAGTTTCTTTTATTGCATGGAATTAATTATCAGATGATTGGGACACTTCCTACAACATAAATATAGGAGACCTCAACTTCATTGTTTGAAGATCAGAGTGCCTTTATAGTGTAGATATTAGTTTTTGTAGAGAGGGAAATACTTTAGAAGAAAATTCTATAAAAGAATCATGGTGAAGTTAGGATATAGGAGATCTCCATTTCTAGATTGAAGAACTTCACATAAAGAAAAAGACCGTAGAAGCTCTGATTCAGAAGAAAATCCATAGAAGCCTTGATATAGAAGAAAAGACCACAGAATCCTAGAAAAGGCCATAGAAGCCTTGATATTTAATAAAAGGCCATATAAGCCTTGCTATTGTAGAAAAATCCATAGAATCCTTGATATTGAAGAAAAGGCCACATAAGCCTTGATATTGAAGAAAAGGTCATAGAAGCCTTGATATTGAAGAAAAGTCCATAAAAGCCTTAATATTAAAGAAAAGGCCACAAAAGCCTTGATATTAAAATAGGCTACATAAGCCTTTATCCTAAAGAAGAATCCAAAAGAGAGTACCTAATCTAGAAGCAAATTTTATTATTAATATTTTTGTTATAGGAAAAGGAGATCCACTAAGTTGGGAAAGCTTCCTATAAGAAATTTAGGAAGAATATATTCTTTAGAATCAATCCAGCACCTGAAGCAAAAGATATCAGGAGGAGATATCATTGAAGAAATTCTAGAATAGGAAGAAGAAGAAGGACTAGGAGGGTCTTGCTTGAATCCAGAAGCAATAGAATAAAATATCTAAGAGAAGGTCTCACCACCAACACTTCCAGAAGTAGAAGGTTGAAGATAAGGTCTCAAGGAAGACCAAAAGAAACTACAAGATCAAAGACCTTTGAAATGTCTTGAAGAGCATCCAGTAAAAGGCTAGGAGAGCCTTGCTAAATAAATCATCAAAGGAGAACTCACTAGAGAAATCCAATACCAAAGGAAGCCCTTGATAGTGAAGGACTTGGGACAATTATCACCATACAACAACAATCCCAAGAGGAAGATAATTTGGCAAGGAGTGACAAATTCAAGTAGAAGAAGAATAATCCGGTGAAGACCTCAAGATATTCAAAATCTTAAGAAGAAGATCCTTCTTGAAGTTAGAATTCGACAAGAAGACTTGAAGATATAAGAAGCTCATTAAAACTAGAAGATTTGAATATTACCTCCAACAATAAGAGGACACTACTTCAGAGATACTGACTTCTCTAAATATATAATATATGGAGGATACCACAAGGGGAGAACAAAGTCACCAAATCTTAGTCTCATGAAAGAAATTTTGAGACCATCATTTTGTGAAGAAGGAGTTATTTAGAATAGTCTACAAAGAGCTGCGAGATCTTACTCAAGGCAACAAATTGGTGGTCTTAGACACCAAGATATACATCCTCTAAAGAAGTGGCAAAGAAGCTAAAAAATATTTCAAAAAAAATTAAGCAACTATTGGTGCAAGTATATTCATCAATTGGATTACTTTTTAGATTTGTTAAAGTACCTTAATCCATATTAAAGTTGCAAAAAAAATTATTTGTATTACAATATTCAAATGTGGAAAAATAAAGGTTTTTTTAAGGTTAATTTGCACATTAGGAGTTGATTAAATTTTAGAATTTCAACTATCTATCAACTGCCTATTATCTACTTTGGAAATCAAAAGAAGACTATATCCTAATATGTTGCTTATAAAAATTTGCAAAATAATTCTTGAAGATTCATTTCATATTATTCTTGATTAAGTTGTAGTAAATTGATTAAGTGCATTTATAGGTTTTTGAAAGTTATTTGGAGTGATAAGGTGTAATTTTTAGTGCATTAGAAATGAAATATTAGTGGGTTAATTTGCACTACTGTATTACTCTAAAAAAGCTTTGTGTTTGTGTTATTGAGAAAGGCACAAAATCAGAATTTGTTAGTGTCTAAAGAAACTATTGGTGCATAAAAATATGCAACTTATAGTGTCCAAGAGAAGCCACCAAAAATTTTAAAATCCTTCAAAACTTGGATAAGAAAAACAACTAACCTAAAGCATAAATAGAAGCTTCAAATATTAAGACTTGGTGAGTCTCATATCTAAAGCATTACAAGGATTGATGCAAAAAAAATATAAGTATATAAAATTACATCAAATAAAGAGCTTCTATCTAAGTTTGGATTTATCATAAAAGTATCCAATCAAAAAAGGGAAGGTGTATAAATAAAAAAATATTGCATTAAAAATTCTACCACAAAAATAGAATTTTAGACCTACAAAAGAAGTGCAAGAAAGGGTGCAATAAAGGCATTCTATTTCACAAATATTGGTACATTATAATGCATTTCTCTAATATATTCTACGTAGTAAAGAGGGAATATTTTGAAGGTGCAATAAAGGCACAACTTTCTCCAGAAGAGTGCATCTAAATACGAGCATTAAGAATCCTCTCAAAAGGGCCTACATCATGCATTGGTTGGACAACCATAATAGGTAACCTACAAAGCACAAGAAAGGAGGCAAATTGCTCACTAAAGAAAACATATCAAGCAACACAGGAGCAAAAGAAAAAAAAACAAGCACAACTAGAAACGTATGTCCAAAAAAGGAGAATTCAATACTACCATTAGAGCATGAAGAAGTCTCCACCATAGCATTGTCGTTCAAGCTCAACCAAATATCGTCCATATCTCCATAAAAGCACCACCACTAGCTTTTATTGAATGGAACGATCTCAACCACGTTGAAATAAAACCAAGAAGAATGTGGAAAAGTACATAGAAAATCTTGTAAAAAGGCGTTATAAGCATAAGGGCATGTAAGTGACATTTGTCATCCTCCAAAGGAAACCCTAAATTCTCTCAATGTATGTTGGTATTTCACACATGTAAGGAAGAGTTACAACAAGATTTTGGCACCTATAGACCATGTGGAAGAGGATTTTCATTCTTCCATAGGCATTATCATTCGAACAACGTAAGAAGGGAGAAATTTTTTTAGATGTTACACTTGCAACAAACGTCCAAGAAAGAATTTAAGTGTAATTGAAGTGATACTTGTCACTAGATTGACTTCCTATTAAAGGCTTCTTGGACCAACATTTTCAATGAAGCAATTCAATGAGGTATTTTAGCATAATAATTCAGTGTAGTCTTCAGTGCATTTACGTCGAAGACATGGGAGCCATCACAACATGGAAGCAAGGAGTAGAGAATCCAATGCTCTCGTTCAAATATAGTCAAAGTAGATACAATCAATAAGTGTAGCCATTACACGTCTAAAATTAGCACCATTTATTGCTTGGTATGAGGTAATGTTTAGTCCTATATTTATATGCTTTAATCTCTAAGGAGTTATAAGGTTGAATTTAAAGAAATATAATTATATTGAAATCCATACCTCAGAGGGAATCATTTATAAAGCTAATATAATATTTTCAATATTAAACTTAGGAGTAATATGGGTTTTTACTAGAAATTAACCTTAAATAGTTGCAAATATTATTATGATCTAATTTTTCCAAAATTAGGGAGTTATAAGGGTTACTACATCGAACTAATTAATTTGAAAATTAGATACACTTGGAAAAAATTCTAAAGGGATATTTAAAGAGAGTTTTATCAAAGCATTTCAAAGGTTGGAAATTTATAATATTATTTTCTCAAATCTTCTCAAAAGGAGATAAAAGATCCAACATTAAAACCTCTTTAAATTTAGGAAAACTACTTAGTTCAATAGGAGCAATTAGGATAATAGAATTTAATTTTGGTATTTACAAAACTTTACAAAATCAACCAAATTTGAACTATAACTTACGAAATCACTTTATAGCTTATCCAAAACATACTAGGGAGTCATAAGGTATTCTACAAAACTTTGTAATATCAGCATTTAAATTATCAAGTTGCAAATCAATTAACAATTTATAAGGTTTATATAAAACCTTAAAATCCTTAAGAGTATATACTCTCATTACTAGGGAGACATAAGGAAGCCTACAAAAAAACTAAGGATTAATAAAGGTTTTTACCAAATCAATATTATATACTTCTATCAAGGCTCATATATCCTAATAAGTCTTAAGGTAGACTTCAAAAATTCTTGCAAATTCAATTCTAATAAATAGAAAGAAAAGATCTATCATGGATAATATCTTGAGAAATGCTTTCAATAATGAAGAATTATTTCATGAAGTAGAATACTACTCTCAAAACTTAATAGATACTCTAGAAGGATGCGAGTATCTATCCTTTAGCAACAAAGAGAAGTTCTCCTTATTTATTAAAGCTAAAGAAGGTATATTTACAAAATTGATTAGTTATCTTCATGATATTCTCTTCATAGCATGGTGGAACTCAAAAATATTGGTTATAATTTCACTAGAAGAATATCTTATGGTCTATCTATCTCTAATTGTGTCTGTACTTAATCAACACAAGGAACAAGATAGCAATAAAGAAGAATATTATTGTGATGATAGACTAACCTGTCATGTAGCAAAAACTCCATCAAAACCATTGCAGAATCAGAAGAGAAGAAGAATAAGAAAAAAAGAAAGAAATAAAAGTCATATTAAGGAGAAACATGTCATCATGAAGACAAAACTAGTTTAACCCATACAAAAGAGAGAAGAACCTTCAGCTACAACTTACTTTACATCATATGAAGACAAAGATTACCTGTTGAACTTGATCACACTAAGCAATGAAGGAGAATACAAATTTCACTATCCATTGGAGGAAGATCCACATTGAAGACTAAAGTCTTCAATACCCAAATATTGTAATATAGGAGGGTGTTAGAAATAGATTATATTACATTATTTGGGTCAAGAAAATGTACCTTCCTTGGTACATACTTAGGACATTAGATTACTTTAGGAGGAAGTTATCTAGTTACTTCATTCAATGTAATAAACACACAAGCGTTAATGTGCAAGTTGTATATGTGCAAGGTGTCCCTTGTATAGCTAGGTAGAGTGTTTGCCAAGGAAATTATCTTCCTATATAAAGGGCCATAGATAATAAAGATATATATAGATCAGTGTATGTGATATTAGAGTAGGATAGTCACAATAGTTTACGAGCTATAAGCTCAGAGCTCATTCATTGAGCAGTAGCTTATATCATTGAGTGTTCATGTCCTCCATAACTACTTTTGTAATCATTTCCATCATTTCTATTTATAGCATATTTCAGTCATATCATAGATTTACTTTCTCTATTATTATTCTGCATCTTGTATTTGCCATCTCCCATTACATGTTGTATCAAAATATAAAATCTACCAATTCTTCTATGTTCTCGCTTAGACATTCAAATAATGTTTTTGATCAATTCTATTCCCAAGATTAATAGATTTTGGAATTGAGCATTTTACCTCGTCCAAATTTTTGGATGAATCTTTTTCCTCTTGTTCATTAATATCCTTTTGTATTTGTTAGGTATTTGCTGGATACTCTTCCATGATTTGCCCTTCTTCCAATATCTCCTACTATATTGGAACTTCCTTCTGCTATTTTTCCCTCTTATCATCCTTAGTTCATTCAATTTTGTGTTGTTCAAAACTTTCTCCCACGCTATACTTTTTGTGCCAAATCCTTTTACTTTGGTCCACTTGTGTTCTAAATAGACATACACTAGCCCTATGCCCTAGTTTTTCATAGACACTACATTTAGCTGGTACATTCTCATATTCAATTCTGTGGTTCTGGACACCCAACTTTGAAATCAGCCAGATTGACTTAGGTAAATCCTTCTCTAAGTCCACATTAACATAGATCCTCACAAAAAAAATCCCGGGTCAAGCCTTAGTGGTAGGGTCTAGGGTTATTAGTTTTCCAAATTCCTTTGATATGACCTCAAACACCACTTCATTCCAAAAATTTCAAATTTATTTTTTTTAAATCATAGTAGTCAATAATTTCATTTTATTAAGACTTATGTATTATTGTTTGTAATGTATAATATACATATCTATCTATCTATATATATATATAGATATATAAATATACACTCAAACTCACTATGAGCACATCTAAAACATTATTTTATTTCTCATTTCAAGTTAGTTAAGATAATGTTGAGTTTACTTTTCTAAAACCATGGTAGGCTCTAACTCACCACTCCATTAAGACTTTATGTACTATTGTTTATAATGTGTAATAGAACGATAACATTTGAAGAAAAAATTACACTAATTTTCAATACTACCACTTCCAACTCATCTCTTCATCAAGACATCATGTATTATTGTTTATTTATTTATTTTTGTGGAAAACATCCCAAAAGGGATACCAATTTTGGAAAAAACCCAAGTAGGTAAGGGTATCTCTTTCACCAAAATTTACAAGGGTTTGCACTTGACCTATCACCTTCGACACACTCAAGGAGCATACCTACAACAAAAAAAATAAGAACAAACAAACACATAGACTCAAACAAACACAAAAAATACAACCAAACACACACACACACACACAAAACAACAAAAGACAACCAAAAGACAACAAAAAGAATAAAAATAAAAAACATAAACAAAAACAAAACATGAAACACACAAAAAACCACAAAAAAACATAACAAAACACAAACATAAAAAAAACAATAAAATGATATAAAGACACAACAAATAAAACATGAAAACAAAAAACAATAAAATCTCAAAAAACAACCAAAAACATAGAAAATACACATACACCAAAACAGACAAAACACAAAAACACTAAAAAACATAAACATACAAAAAAAAAAATAAATTAAATAAACACTAACAAACATAAAAACAACAAAAATAATTAAATAAACACTAACAAAAATAAAAACGCCCAAATCAAAATAAGCCATTGGAGCTATTGACTATTTAGACAAAAAATCCCTCACAATATTTATCAAGGATAGTAATGAAAAATGCACCAAAATAGAAAAGATCAAAATAAATTGCATAACCATAGTAGGGATTTGAAATGTCACACCAAAAAAGGAGCTTCCATCCTACCATTGAATCTTTTACTGTTAGGACAAAATCCTCTAACATCCTCTATCATGAATAGTATTGAAGATTTGTTTTTTGGAAGTTTGGGATCCTGTCATGAAAAAATCTCTACATTGCTTATCAATGTTATCATTTTAAACATTAACTTCATGCATTGCCATAAAGAGACTTAAAAAGGAGAAAATCAGTCTTAATTTTTTCTAGCCACCACCTAGGATGATAACCATAGCACTTTAAATCTTCTTTATCAAGAGCCTAGTTTGCCATAACATCTACCACTTTGTTATTTTCTCTAGGCACATGATTGAAAATAACCTCCTAATTTTTTTTACGATTAACCTAATATTATCTAAGATATTTTGGATTCTCCAATACACCTTCTTAGACCTTGAATTTGATTTTAGATAATTGATCATAACTTGAGATTCTGACTCAAAAATTACCCTTCTCCACCCTACGTTTACAGCCTCTTGCAAACCTCTCAAAATACCCTACCCTTCAGCTAAATTATTAGATAGGATTCCTATTTTTTTTGAAAAAGTAAAAATTGGAGTACCATCCTCCAATATACCTATCTCTCCTATAGTAGTTTTTCCAATATTTCCTTTGGATGCTCCATTAGTATTTATTTTTATGAAGTTCTTTGGGAGAGACTACCATTTATGAGTTCTATTCATCATTTGACCAATCCCTTTCTTCCTTCTATGTTGGGTTAATCCATTTTGTATCTTTAATCGAGTCATCATTTATTCCTATAGTTTATTTGAATTTTGTGGATGATTTTATAAATACTTAACAATATCTATAATATTTTCTATTGTCTTTAGCTAAACATAGTGGATTTCCCTACTTTCTTGTTGAAATATTTGCTTATTTTGCTCCTTCTAAATGTTCCAAGGAAGAATAGTCATACCTATCCAAACTATTTGGTTCACATACCAGTCTTTTCCTTCTTGTTTGCTCCAATATCTCCATAGTTGTTCTATGGATTATTCATTGGACCATCTTAAATTTAGAAGGGAAGTCATCTTCTTCCAAAATTCTATAGCTATGGGGTATTCTATGAATAAATGGTTAATAATTTCATTGTTATCCCAAAACATTACACATTGAAAGGGTCCATTACTACCTTTCTTCATAAGTTGCTTTACTATGAGAACCCTTTTATGGAGAAACAACTAATTGAAAAATCTAACTGTTGGCCATAAGTTTTGAGTCCATAACTGCTTGAAAATATCTTGACCCTAATGGGTATTAATAGGGCTTAAGGTTAAGTAACCCTGAGCAATAGTGCACTCACCGTACCCTAAACTATTCTAGCAAATACAGTCCTCAGCTTGTGACCATGGAGGTGATCGCATTTGAAATATTTTGTGAATAATATTTTTTAAGATTTAGAAAGTTGGATTGGTCAATATTCTATTAGGATTCAAAATATTCCCACATCTGTATTTCTTGTCTGATATGTATAATATTTGGTAATTTTTATCCAATTCATCCTATGCATTTTCTCCGTTATAGGCCTTAATTTTGGATTTTGGGTTGACAATGGAAGGTGTCCATCCCAAGAGTTTATCCAAAAATTTATCTTTTAACCATTTTGTACTATCCAAAAGAGATTTTTATTTATCAAATACTCTCCAATTTTTAGGACCTTTAAAATTGGGAACCCTCTAGAAGGTAGTTGATGATGAATTAAGGCAGACATGTCTTTATTTCTTGCATACTTGCATCTAAGATTTTTGGCCTATAAGGTGTTGAGTTTGCTAATATATATCCAATATAACTTTACTACCAAGGCCTTATTATTATTTACTATTGATCTAAGCCCTAAAAACCCTTCACGAGTAGGAAAACATAGAGTTTTCAACCTTACTAGGACCCATTTATTCTCCATTTTTGAACATCTCCAAAGAAATATGTAACTAATTTTATCTAGTTCATTGAGCACTAACTTGGGGATGTTAAAAAATACTGAAACAAATATAGGAATAGATTAAAGAACTAATTTTATAAGAGTTATTCAACCTCCTGATGAAAGCCATCTATTGTTCCAACTACCAAATTTTTCTTCACTTTCTCTAACAACCAACTTCAATGCAATTTTTGTTGGCTAGTTGGAACACAAGCATTTAATTAGAAGAGAAGTTTTTTTGAATCCTAATCTGTCCATTATAAAAATATTTTTTCTGAGTGAGCAATGAAAAGAGTACTTTTGATTTATCTTCGTTAATTAGTTGCCCTAAGGCTCTAGTGAAACAACAAAGAATTTAATTTATTGAGGTTGTTTCCTTTATTGTTGTCTTCCCCAAAAGGGTGAAATCATCAACAAATTGTAAATGAATGATAGGTCTAACTAATTTAGCTATAGTGACTCCTTATAACCTATAACAATCTCAATTCTTAGCTAATGTCCTTCCCAAACATTATGCTAGGATGATAAAAATATAAGGAGAAAGAGGGTCTCCTTGTATGATACCTCTCGAATTTTAGAACCAATGAGTATGACAACCATTAAGAATAACTGAATAAGAAATTGATTATATACAATATTTGATCCATTTTTTCCATTATTTAGAGAATCCAAAATTTTCCAAAACTTGGATGAGAAAGTGTCAATCCACCCTATCATATGCTTTGGACAAATCCAATCGAATAAATATGGAGGGGGATTTTTGAGCTTCCATAGAGTTAATTGCTTCCTGGGCTAACACTATATCATCCACTATTTGTTGCCCTTTAACAAATCCCTCTTGTTTTGGAGATATGATCTTGTGAAGCAAAGGTTTGAGACTTTCTAACATAATCTTTAAAATAATTTTTAGAATAATATTACATAAAGCAATTTGTCTATATCTAGTGATTTTATCTACTTCTTGAGCTTTTATAATCAGCGCTATAAAAATTTTGTTGATATCTTTGAAGAGATATTTTACCTTTCTAGCCTCTTCTACCACCTCTAGAATATCATCCTGCAAAACATCCCAAAAATCCTAATAAAATTAAATGGGAAAACCATATGGACTTGGAGTTTTCCCCTTTTACATTTTGAAAACTACATTTTGTAGTTCCTTATAAGTTATAGGAGCAGTTAGAGCTAGATTATCCTCATTAGAAATAAGAATAGGTATCACTTGTAAAATTTCTTGTTGAGGTTTTGGATCAAACAATTGGGTTGTAAAGAGGTTTGAAAAATGATTCACAACTAATGAAGACATGCCTTCTCAAGTTTGGACTATATCTCCTAATTCATTCTTCAATTATGGGATAAAGTTATGAGTTCTTCGGGCTAGGAGAGCCTTATGGAAGAAAAATGTATTTTGGTCTCCTTGTAGCCATTGAATCCTTGAATTTTATTCCTACATTAATTCTTCTCTTTTGTCCAATTCCTTCACTTGGGCTGAAATATTAATTTTTTTCTTAAACCTATTTTCTATGAATCACTCAAGATGAATTTGCTCATTCAACTTTTCATTTTAGGTTAGATATTCCATTTTCTTTGCCCGAACATATCCAAATTCCTCCTAATTCAAAGTCTTTATTTTATATTTAATACACTGCAACCTTTTGAGAAAACAATACATCTTAGTACCATGTCTTGGCTTGCCTTATTGCCACCACTATTGTATCCTTTATTTGAGAGATTCATATTTGATCCACATTAGCTAAAAATAGAATGGTCTCAGCTTACCCTTGGTTCTCTAAACTTCAATTAAAATTGGCCAATGATTAGATCCAACATTGTTTAATATTTTCACTTTTGGGATGTGTCCTTGTATCAAAAACTTATCTAAAAGCAAGAACCTATCTAGCCTTTCAAGAATTCATGCTGAGCCTTGTCTTCTGTTGGACCAAGTCATCAAACCATTGGTTGGATTGATATCTACTATATGAAGGTTGGCAATGTATTCATTCATGAGTTCTGAACTCCCATTTTTCTTCTAACAAAATGATAGAGTTGAAATATCCTCCTATAAAAGACCAAGATTTAGGGAATTGAGAGGTGATAAAATATATATTTCTTCATAATATTCATTTTTATTCTATGTTACATGGAATACAAATATATATATATATATATATATATATAAAGTATAACTTGATTTGAATCTCTATTTTTTGCAAACACTACTAGCAATATTTTTCTTCCCATCATGTATTGTACTATAGTTTTCTTTGGATTCTAAAGACATGCCACTCTTCTCAAGGCCCCTTGGGTGCTGAGGGATACTACTTTACTAGATGACCACATATTTTTTTCTATTATTTCCATTTATTCAAATGAAATATTTATCTCTTGAATAAAGAGAAGTTGAGGCTGATTTATTTGAATCATTATTCTATTTTTTTATTAAATAGGACTTCCTTTAAGTCTCCTAATATTCCAATTGATAATCTTCATAATTAACCAGATATGAAGAACTAGGTAAGAACTATTACCTTACCTTCCTATGTTAACTTTTGATCTTCCTCTGCCATATGATGTTGGTTGGATTTGTATCCTACCTTTTGGTTTGTATCCATTCTCATATTTTTATTTATATCTTACTTCATTATTGTAAGGGCTATAGAATGATTACTTAGAACCAAGGCATTATTGTTGGGATATCTATGATATTTTGAGGAATTGACTTGTTTTTTGTTTGAATTTGGCTTTTAGTTTTGCACTTATTTAAATTTTCTATGTTGATATTTATTGAAGGTCAATTGTTGGATGAGATATATTTCATTGGTTATTTCTCAAAATTAAAGCAATTTATTTTATTTCAATTTCATCATCCATTCCTTCATTTTGCTTATCTTTTACAAACTATTTTTCCTTAATAACTATTTCTATTTTATCATCCTCATCATCTAATTGCTTATGTAGAGAGAAATTCAAAGGTGCTAGGTTACTATTTTATCTTTTGGTGTTGTTTATTTTAAATATTCTTTTATTTGGTGATTTAAAACCCTGCTAAGTCCCCATCCTATTTCTCTTTATTAGGGATATTATGAGGATAATAATTGGAAATATGTCTATATTTGTGATAGATTCTACATCTAAAAGGGATATTTTCATAGTCTACTTGTTGCTCCCATAATTATTCCCCATATTGTAAGGTGATCCTCTCTAGAAATGGTTTGTAAAAGTCAATTAGAACATAAATCCTTGCATAAATCATATGATCCAACTATTGAGTGCTATCAATTATCATCATAAAATCTCCTAAATAATTCCCAATTACTGCTAATACATTTGTATTCCAGTATTCTACTAGGAGACCAAATAAACAAACCTAGATAGATGCAGTTGATGGTATTTCTTCCTCATGTTTGAACTTGGTATGCCAAGGGTTCATGAAATGCCTACCCTACACAAGAAACATGACCCCCTTGAAAAGTACCCTCCCTATATTTTTAGTGGTAAACATAGCAAGAAAATAACCATTAGGGTAAGTAGAGATTTGGATCTCACTTTTAGTTCTCCAATTTTTGGTAGCCCATTGCTTGATGCTAGCAATATTTGATAAAAATCCCATGAATAGATAAATTATTCCTCTCCTCTCCATAGTGTCTATTAACTCTTGGATATGATTCATTGCCAAAGTCACTAATAGGTATTCCTTAGTTGCTTTCATGCATCCCATATCTATTTTCCTTAGATCAATTTTCGACATCTTTAGTGGTTTCATTCGATGTCATTGGTTATTTTTCCATCTTATTGGGGTGGTTCTACATAGATTGTTTATTTAAAATTTAGTTTTTAAGGGAGGTCCTTGGGATCCATCCCTTTATATTTTTTTGTTATGACTAGTTTTTTTTTATTGTGTGCCCTAGATCTAGCTGTAGCTTTTCTGATATCTAAATCTTCCATCAACATGTTAACTCCATTTGTTTGATCCATCTTGTGGATCTTTTTTTTATGTCATTTTAGAACTTATCTATACTTTTTAAGAGGATGACCTTCCTCCTTATTTTGCACTATGAATTGAAAAGGGTGATCTAGTTTGTTCAATACCTCTTCATTCCATTAGATTTTTTGGTCCTGTTAGATATTTTGTTCAATACCTCTTCATAGCATATTCGTAGGTAGTAGGATAGTTCTATGTAGATCACCATATATTGGTGATGTTTACAATTTAGTCCAGTAGCTTTTTTCATGGAGTGTTCATTTCCTCCACAGCTAAATTGTATCTATTTCTATCATTTTTGTTTATAGCATATTTTAGTCATCTCACATATTTACTTTCTTTCATATTATTTTACATACTGTGATTGCTATATCCCATTGCATACTACATAAAAATACAATAGTGGTATTAGATCCATAGTCTATCTAGCCATGGTAGATCAATAAGAAAACAACCATTATCATTGAGCCTAAGTTTTTTGTCAACTTAATGCACCTTTGGAACAACCACTATCAAAACTATTAGAAGAGTCTAGGTGGTAGAATTAGGGAGAGCCACAAGTGAGGACTAAAAGAAATTTTAGTTCCAAAAATACTGAGATTACATTTGGCTAGAGTATTTACATAGAGTTGCAGAAAAAAATTGTGAAGACTATGACTCAACATTCAATCCACTAGATTGACAAATAAACTAGTGAAGATCATTTAGGATATCTGGAATTTGTTAAAAATTGCCCAAAGTTTCTTTTGTTGCAAAAAACTAATTCTCAGATGATTGGAACACCTCCTAAAATAGAAAGCTAGAAGATTTCAATTTCGTTGCCCAAAGGTTGGTGTGCCTTCATAGTGTAAATATTAGTTCCTTGTACAAGAAGAGAATACTATGGAAGAAGACTCCTAGAGAAGATTCATGGTGAATTTAGGATACTAGATATATCCATTTCTATATTGAGAACTTCACAGAAGAAGAAAATACCATAGAAGATGATCCAGAAGAAAATGCCATATAAGCCTTAATCCAGACGAAAATGCCATAGAAGCCTTGATCCATAAGAAAATGCCACAGAAGCCTTGATCCAAAATAAAATGCCATATAATAATTGATACAAAAGAAAAGGCCATAGAAGCCTTGATCCATAAGAAAAGGCTATAGAAGCCTTAATATTATGGAAGATTCTAGATAAGGGTTCTTGAACTAGAAAGAAGACTCCACAGAAGAGTTCATGAAATAGGAGGTTGGTGATCTCATTTAAAAGAATCCAAAGAGATTAGGAGAAGATATCATTGAAGAACACCCAATATTGGAAGAATAAGGAATAGGAGAGTCCTTCTCAAATCTGGAAGAAGCTAAAATAGAGGTTTAGAAGATCTCACCACCAAAACTTATAAAAATAGAAGGTTGAAGAAAAGGTCTCAAGGAAGACCAAAAGAATATGTAAGATCAAAAGACCTTGGAGAGGTCTCAATGATCATATAGTAAAATGCTTCGACAACCTTACTAAATAAATCATCAAAGGAGTTCTAAGGAGAACTCATTGGAGAAATTCACTACAGAAGATAGTGAAATATTTGGGACAATTGTTGCCATTCGACAACAAGCCAAAAATAAGAAGAAGAATTTGGTAAGGAGTGTTAAATATTAGAAGAATATTCAGAAGACCTCAAGATATTTAGAATCTTGAGTAGAAGATCCTACTTGAAGTCAGAATTTGAGAAGAAGACTTGAATACAGGATAAGCCTATCAAATTTAAGAGATTTTAATATTGCCTCTCATAGTAAGAAGACACCATTTTAGAGATAAATAATTCTCCAAATATAAAGCAAAAGGATAAGATTTCTTAGAGGATCAAATCACCAAAACCTAGGCTCATAAAAGAAATTTCGAGACCACCCTTTGATGAGAAATAAACTAAGTAGAAAGATCCTACTCAAAGCAACAACTTGGTGATCTTAGACACCAAGATCTACATCCTCTACAAAAGATACAAAATATTTCAAAAAAAAGGTAAGTAACTATTGGTTAAAGTAGATTCATTAATTGTATTGCTTATCATATTTTTTAAAGCACCTTATATTGGATAAGAGTTGCAAAAGAGGAAAATTGAATTACAGTATTCAAAAATTCAAAAAGGGAAAATTTTATTTTAAGGTTCAATTGCACATTAGCTTTGGATTTGATTAGATTAAAAAATTACAACTATCTATCAACTACCAAATATCTACTTTGAAAAGAAAAACATATTAGTTCCTACAACTTTATTTGTAGTGAAATTGTAGAATAATTCTTGAAGATTCATTTCAGATTATTCTTGATTAGTTGCAGTAAATTGATTAAGTGCACTTATAAGTTATTTTTAGAGTTGATTGGAGTGATATTGCTAGTAGTGAAATATTAGTGGGTTAATTTAATTTTTATATTACTATCAAAAAGCTTAGTGTTTGTGTTCTTGAAAAGGGCACAAAATCAGATTAACATCAAGTGTCTAATGACACCATTAGTGCATCAAAATTTGTAACTTTTAGTGGCCAAAGAAAGCGACCAAAATAACTCAATTTTCCAAGTTTTGGAGAAAAATATATCCTTAAAAAATCAGCAAGGATTACCTCAAATCGAAACTTGGTGAGTCTCAGATTCAAAGTACTATAAGTGCTATATTGCATCTATAAAATTGGTTATAAGTTGGGTTCATAAAGACAACAAAAAAGGAGAGTTTCAAATTCAGAAGAACATCTCCAAAAATTTGCCATAAAATCATAAAATTAGGAGTGCAAAAGGTGCAAAAAGGGGTGTTTTTATATACCAAAATTATTACATATTGTTGCACCATTCTAAGTTTTTTACATAGGTAATAAGGTAGAGTTTGAGTTTCCATAAAGGCATATTATACAAGGTTAAAATAGCTAGACACTAGAACATTTTGAGCGTAGCAAAGGAGCCTCTCAAAAGGCTCACATCTCCATTTTGGATAGTCGAGCCTACAAGAATTCAAGGGAAAACACAAGGAAAGAACAACATCATATTTGAGAGAAATTGTATCCACAAAGAAGGAAATACATAAAATGTTCAAAAAGGAGAAAATAAGGCATCAAAACCAATATGGAAATGAGGATAAAATCTGCACATTGAAGGTATAAAGAACAGGTGCTAAATCCAAGGTTTCAAGCTTGGAGAAAAACATGTACCAATAGGAGCACCAAGGTCAACTAAAGAACCACCATTGGAAGCTCCATAGAATAAAAGGACATCACAACTAGCACCATCCAACATCCTCATCAAAGCACCTGCAAAAGAAATAAGTTGCTTGCTCTCCAAGAAACATATCAAGCAAAAGAATAAGTATACAAAAAAGAATAGGAGGTATATCATTCATATTGAAGCATTATAACAAAGAGTTACATGAAAATTACCACTTGGAAAAAAATTCCTAAGGCACCATATTCATTCATAACATCCAAAAAATAAAGGATTACTTCAAACGCTTAGTCAAAGGAAGTTAAAAAAAATAAAGAAGAGGTTACATTAATATGAGCGCCACTTGTCCAAAGTTTGAATATTCTAGGAGAACCCATATTGGAAGAGGAATTCAAGCACTCACCAAGAAGACTATAACGTCTCATAGGTTACATACAGGAGCAGGACAAGTGCTTAGTAACTCCCATCTACTCGTCAAGTACCTATGAAGTGTAAATTCCATGCCACTTGTCATATTTACAAAGATTCTTGCTCCATTTAAAGGTTTCAACGATGAAGGAATTTTAAAGTGTGCATATCCATTCAAAGATCTTCACATAGGGATAAATTGTAACATGTAGGAAAGTTAAAGAGCATTTAAATATCTAGTCAAAAGGAGCCAAAAAGTTATAGAATTTGGGTGCCATTCTTCAAGCTCCAAAACAAGAGAAAACCAAGGCTATCCATTGGTTGAATAATCCAAGGCAAAAGTGGTTGGTATTACTATCATTCATGCCTAAATACTATACCAAAAATTATGAACATCAATAGTACAAGGTAAGGAATAATTCTCGTTATAGTTTGATTTCATTCTTGGGAGTTATAAGGATTGTATACTAAGGTTGAAACTTAGAGAAATAAAACATATTGAAAGGAAAAAATAAAATGGTATTAATATATCAATATTTTCAATATTAAACATTGGAGAAATAAGGGTTTCTACTGGAAAAATCAAATTAATAATATTTTCAAATATTATTGTGTTCAAATTTTCTACATTTAGGAGTTATAAGGGTGACAACACCAAATTAGGTTATTGAAAATAAAAAACACTAAAATCAAATACTAAGGGATATTAAAATAGGTTATTAAGGTTTTTTGCTAAGGTTGGAAATTTATAATATTCTTGTCTCAAAATTTCACAAAAGGGAGAAAAGAAATCGAACATTAAAACCTCTTAAAAATTTGGAAAAGTGCTTAGTTCAATAGGAGTAATAAGGTGTTAGAAAATTTGATTTTGATATTTACAAAACTTTACAAAATCAACCCAAAATTGAACTACATTTTACAAAAGCACTATATCATATTCTAAAATCACTAGGGAGTCATAAGGCATTCTACAAAACTTGATAATAATAGCATCTACCAAATATTATCAAGTTCTAAATCCATTGGGAAGATATAAGATTTCTACAAAACATAAATTTCCATTAGGTATATATACTCTTATTACTAGGGAGACATAAGTAATTCTACAAACCTAAGTATTAATAAAGGTTTTATCAAATCAATATTATATACTTTAATTAGGGTTCATATGTTCTAAATAAGGGAGTCATAAGGTAGACTGCTAGTAAGACTCCATCCCTAAGAATACAAATATTTTTCACTCTAAAAGGGCAATACAAATGACCACTAGCATGCTAAGCAATACTCTTAGAAGTGGAATGAAGAAAATACCAATATGGATTAAAATCCTGATTGAAAATTCAATGGATTACAATGATGAAAAATCCAAAGAAAAGGAAGAACCAATAAGATGCAAAATAAGTTTTGAAATTAACAGTTATGAAAAGGAAGACTCTTCTAGTGAGACTGATGACAAAGAAAACTCAAAAAAGGAAAATATTGATCAGCAAGATATCATACAAAAAGGAAAATATGGAATAGCTTCAATTGTGCACATATGGTTAGAAGGTCTTATCAAAGAAATAGACAAACATGATGTTCCCAAAATAGACTACAAAATTATTAGATCATCACTATTGTGCACCTATTGCAATCAATATGGTCATGAAAAGGTTAACTGTTGGAGTTTCCATCCATGCAAATATTATAATGGGATAAATCACTCATATTTCTCTTGCTATTACAAATATAGGTACTATAAGAGCTATGAAGAAAGATTACTACATAGAATATATTGCTACCTTCAAAAACTTATTATGAATGATAGAGAAACAAGTTTTACACAGGTTCAAAAGAAATAAGATGGGTCTATTATGATCCACTCAAGACATGCAACATCATGAGAGCAATGGTCCATCAAATATGCTTGACATCAAGGAACAAAGAATTGAAAAAGATGAGAGGCCATGACATGAAGACTGAAGTAGCAGAAAAAGAACTAGATCAAGACTACTCACAAGAAGAAGAATATGATGAACCTGAACAAGCCAAAGATCATCCAATGGAAGAAGATCCAAATTAAAGACTAAAGTATTCAATACCCAAATAATGTAATACAGGGGGGTGTTAGAGATAGATTATATTACATCTTTTGGTTCATGTAAATGTACCTTCCTAGGTATATAATTAGGATATTATATTACTTAAGGAGGAAGTTATATAGTTACTTCATGCAATGTAATAAATGCATAAGTTTCAATGTGCAAGGTGTCCCTTGTACAACTAGGTAGAGTGTTGGCCAAGGAACCTATATTCCTATCTAAAAGGACCTCATTGTAATAAGCAAATAACAAGATTGTATCATATTTGTAGGAAGTAGTATAGTGTTGTGTAGATCACCATATATGGGTGATGGGTGTAATGTAGTCCAGTAGCTTTGTTCATGGAGTGTCCATTTCCTCCATAGCTACATTGTATTAATTTTTGTAATTTCTATTTATAGCATATTTTAGTCATCTCGCATATTTAATTTCTTTCATATTATTCTCCATCTTGTGATTGCTATATCCCATTGCATACTGCATCAAAAGATAACATGTTCATATGCATGAAGGAATATTGGATATTACTTTCCCCTATTTGCCTTGCTTGCTACTCATTTGATTCAACGCCTTGAAGATTGTCCCTATTGAACATAATACTTTCATGATCATGTTGGATTCTTGAAAACCCTTTAGGAGGCCCACAGAACCCCTAAGTATTTGGTCCTAAAAGACATTTTTTGTTGTTCTCCATTGCTTGTGCTCAAAGAAATCAACCTTTACACTACCCATTATGTGCTCTAATGATTGATAGCCATAAAAAAATACACTTAACCCTCTATTATTGTTTATATTGAAAAATTTAAAATAATAAATCTCACATTTATTTTATTTTAATAAAATTTTGACCTTTTTAGATTTTATAATTGCATAATACTGTAACAACTTTTTAATTATAAAAAACATTAACAAACACCTCACATAAATAGGACCAAAATCTTATATCTTTAAATCCACTATCTCATTGACTAAGAGTTTGGTAACTGGTGGGGATCATAAACTACTAAAGTCTCACAATTGAATCAATGAAATATTATTAATATACCCACAAATTATAATAACCCAGGGAAACAAATATTAAAGTGGAATAAACTTTGGGCATAGGGATATCTCTATCACTATTCATTTTATAATTAAAGTAAAACTATTATAATTCTAATAAATGTTTAACTTGTTTGAACATAAACCATAGGAGGTAAGTGGATATTATAGATTTACACTGGTAATTTAATATTTTAAATTTAATATTTAAATCCCCCTCCCAAAAAAAAATGATAAAAAATATATAGGAAAACAAGTTAAAAATAAAAATAAAGCATTATTGGGCATTGGTAGTAGGGATATTATGATGATGCACATGTAGGCGAGGGTAAATCCCATGGAGAATGAAAGGATTATAAGAAGAAACAACAATGGTGATAGGTGTTAGATGAGTTGGTAATCATGGAACATGATGGGCTTAGGCAACTTGTCTTAGCTCACTACCTCCACCTCTTATTTCGTCAGCACTACTCTTCGTGAAATGGGTGTCTATAGATATAATTTAGCAGATAGAGATGATGTAACAAATTATAGATATAATTGGTTTTTTGTACAAAGGTGTATATATATAAGACCTTAGAATCCTAGTTTCAACCCATTTACGAAAGAAGTTAATGGCTTCCCAGTCTAGGTGAATCTTTATGCTCTTCCTATGGAGTTTTGGGGAGAGAAGATATTCATCAAAATTGGTAATGCCATTGGTGCATTTCAATATATGGATGCCCAAATAGAGGAAAAATTTTCTTGTAAAATTAATATGAGTAAATCAAGATTGGTTGTTTGGATGGATTTTTTAGTTCCTAGACCTCTATCCATTACTATCTCCTCGAGCAAAGAGGAAGGGATCCAAAGTATTGATAATGAAAAATTCTTCCTAAGATGTTATGGTTTTCAGTAATATGGCCACATGAAGAAGATATGCATGAATATATGATCATGCTTTGATTGCTCCTTGGTGGATAATGTCTTGCATGTGAATGATTCAAAACCTTAAAATATCCCGGTTCAAAAGAAATAAGCTCATCCTCTAAATGCACCAATTATCCAATAGGAATAATGTAAGCAACTAAAGACTCAACCCCAAAAGGAGAATTTGAATCAAATTATTAATAAAATCTAAATGCTTACTAAAGACCATTCAGATGATTCCATGAAAAATATTAGCACCTCAAATGGTATTCTTAAAGCTAATTATGAAACAATCGATGATGGTTAGAAAATGAAGATCCTACAAAATGTGTTACAACTAGATATTACCTCAAGAGCTTGAAGTGCAAAAATGCATTCTTAGATATTTCTACTCTATAGCAGGAATGAAGGGAAAGTGAAGTATCTCACATAAATAAGACCAAGGGTTTCTACCTTTAAATCCACTATCTCATTTACTAAGAGTTTGATAACTAGTGGAACTCACAAACAACTCAAGTCTCACAATTGGATAAATGTGATATTATTAACATACACACACATTATACTAACTAAAGGGAACAAATATTAAAGTGGAATGAAATTTGAGCATAGTTGTATCTCTATCATTGTTCATTTTATAATTAAATTCAAACTATTATAATTCTAATAAATATTTAACTTGTTTGAACATAAACCATAGGAGGTGAATGGGTATTTTAGATTTACATTGGTAATTTAACATTGTAAATTGAAGATTTAAACCCCTCAAAAATAAGAAAAACTATGTAGGAAAATAAGTTATGAATAAAAATAAAACATTATTTTTCTAAATTTAACCACAAAAATTCCAACTGCAACTACACCCTAGATTGTTTACATGGTGGATACAATGCATGTGCATGGTGCTTACTTGGTCCCCAAGTGCACCCTATAGTGTATATATGGTGGAGTTAGTGCATTTTTATGGTTCATACTTAGCCCTCTAACAAAAAATATCTCAAAGTGTAAGTTGAAGCATCAATTAAATGATATCAAGCTTGTGGTAAACTAAATTTGTGTAAAAACCTATATATACATGGTTCTTACCCTTGTAAACATAAAATTCCTAAAGGATAAGTAAAAAAAGTGTCTTAGAGTGCATGTTGAAAGGTTAAAAAAATGATTTCAAGCTTGTGATAAACTAAATTTGTGTGAGAAAGTTATTTTATCTTGTAAAAAGGATTTTGTATATCCTAATATTCATATTAAGAAAATATTCTAAGAGAGTGTTATGATACCTCAACCTAAATAATTTTCAATTGATTGATTATAACTTATTTAAAAAGATTAATATTTTTTTAATATTGATTATACGTGAAACAATGACAAGTAGAATGTAAATTAACTTTAGTTTCTATAATGTAATGTCTAATTTTATAATATGATGGCTTATTGTTAAATTCGAAAATTATATGACTTTTTACATGCCCACAATTTTTATTTTAGCAAAGTTAGATGGAATTATTTTGATATAGGAGCATTGAAGTGGTGTATTTGAAACCATGGTTTTCAAGCCATTGGTTGTGCACATGGTTTTTCAAAACCATGGGTGTTGCACATGGTATTAGAACCTAGTTTTTGTACATGGTTTTTGGCACATGGTTTTAGTGCCTTTTATTTTGTGGTTAGGTTATCATTATAAATATGTGCACATAGAGGGAAGAGAGATAGGTTAAGAGAACATGAAGAATAAAGAGAACAGAGGTGCTCAGAATAACTTGATAATGTGTAGTATTTGTAGGAGGTTGATGATGTGTAGCCTCATGAGAAAAAATTAGCACTTTGTGTAGTGCTTGTAGGGGGTTTACTATTTATAACCTCAAGAGAAGATAATTGGCACTTTTTGAAGTTCTTAAAATAGTTTTCATACTATTTATAACCTCAAGAGAAGATAATTTGCACTCTATGTAGTGTTTTTGAGAGGTTTATTATGAATGACCTCAGAGGAAGGAATTGACACTCCATGCAATGCTTGTAGGAGATTTAATGTGTTTAACCTCAGAAGAAGAAATTGGAACTTTATGTAGTACCTACAAGAGGTTTACTATGTATTTTAACCTAAATAAGAGAGAAGTTTAAGATGTTTGTGGCAACTATAACCAAATTATTATTGTGTAATTGTTTGTGTTGCACTCTAGATATAAAAATAATATTTTATTCTCTTTAGTTGACTCTATTATTTTGTTGTAGATATATATTATTTTTATTGGTGTGTTACTGCATACTTTGATATAGCAAGGTGAGGTATGTTTGTAGAGTAAAATTTTTCAAATAATGGAGGTAGACTACATCAGATTTAGGTCCACTTTCAACCTCTTGATTTAAATTGTGTTCCTATTATTCTTACTAAATTCTAAGTTAATTCTAATCTAATTACATAAAACTAAATGCAAAAATTAAAATGTATGAAATTAAATTATGATATTTAAGGTGTGGGGGACTAAAAGTAAATGTGGTTGAAATTGTAGTAAGAATATTCTACGATCAATCAACACATGAGAAATCTAAATAGCAATGTTTCTATTCATATGTGTATTTTATTTCAAATAACTAAAATTATGAAAGGAATGTCAAGATGAAAAAAGAGTTGTGATATAATCACTATGAATTTTACAATCCAAAGGATTTGTGATAATAATAGAGTGTGAAATATTTATCAATTTCTCATCAATTTCATGAATTATAATGCCATAATATGTGTCTCACAAGTGCATATTTGAATTCGTCAAGGTCAAAAGATGTTTATAATGTGCCTTATGGCTAAGGAAATTCTTATCCCTAAGTTACCTAGTGTGAGAAACTATTAATCCTAGTAAAATTAAATATTTGGGGGCATGTTTAACAAAATTATGCAACTTTAAACATTGAATGCCTTTAAAAAGCTTAAAAGATATCCAAAATGAGTTATAGTGTGACAATGTTCTAAAATGTTGTTTTTCAAAGTCTTCCTCAGGATTCATGCATGTCTTTTTACCCATCCACTCATCCATAAGAGATTCACTTTAAGAATTGAGTGAATTGCTCCATTCTATTAGTGCTTCGCTAGGGTTTCCTTAGTTTTTGATCTTCTAGTAGATCACTCCCAGAACAAATCAACCTTCACTAAGAAAATTGATTCTTACTTTTGAATTGGTAAAATTTGAGGGGTTTTTAAGGGTATCAATTGACCAATTTGAATATTTTTTCATGTTCTAAAATTATGAATTTCCTAAGGTAGTAAATTATCATTATAATTCTAGACACTTCATAGGGTTCCAAGATAAATTGGCAAGAGATCCCAAGTACTACGTATCCTTGGGCACAATATCTTCAAATTTTGAATCACTACTATAAAATTACAATATTGTGGTCCTCCTAGTTTCATCTTCATGAAATCATCCCTAACACAAATATTTACTCCTCATTTTCTCAGTTGGATGTTTGCAAGATTTTTTACATCTCAAGAAAGAAGATGGAGAGGATTTAAAAGATTCAAAAGGGTCATAGAAAAGTTTAAAGGGTCAAAAAGGTCATAAAAGAGGTAAACAGATTGTAAAAGAGGTTTAAGATAGAGGAACAAAGGGAAAGTGAAATTTTTACCATAGGAAGGGGAAGAAAGAAGCTCTAGAAATACAATTGCTACTGTCTATTGGTGATGACTCAATAGGGATGATTTTGGTCTTGCATAGATATGTATGTTATGCGCTAAATACAACATCTAGCATAGCTTCTCTATGCCATACTACCCTTAGGGAAATTGCTATGATGAAGCTACAAATAAAATAATTTATGCCATTCTTAGCAAAACCATTGTAGAATCACATTGTGATTGGCATAAAAAAAAGCCCTTGGTCCTCTGGGCTTACAAAACAAGAATATAGACCCCAACATGGGCAACAACACTAGCCTTGGTTTATGACACTAAAGCCATCATGCCTCTAGAGCTCGAGATTCCTTCTTTAAGAATTTCTTTGCAAGAATTCATTGATGATAATACAACTCGATAAACATGATTCAATCAACTTAATTTACTCAATGAGCATTATACTCATGCTATTGAACACACATGTGTTTATCAAGATTACCTCTATTGACCATATCATAATAAATTTCAACCATGAGAGTTTCAAATTGGGGATTTAATGCTTAAATAAAACCAACAAAATACTAGTCAACCACCTCACCTTTGTGATATGTTTTCTTCAAACTAGTTAGGACCTTATGTCATCACTCACAAATTTTGTTCTAGTGCCTATTCCTTGGATAATATTGAAGGCATGGTGGAGCCTAATCCTCTCAATATAATCCATATTCATGCATTTTACACTTAGTGCACCCCCCCTCCATATTTTACATATTACTTTGAACATTGTTTTTGTCCCATCCTCTTTCCCCATTCTCTATATTTTCTTCTAGCACATTTTCAATGTTGTATGGTCATGCTACAAGTGGCTACATACCTTTTATTTGGTCCAATTTTCTTCTCTTATATTTTTCCTCTTTGTATAACCATGTTGCTACTGTATGGTCATGCTACGAGTGACTAAATACCCTTGACTTGGTTCAATATTCTTCCTCCTCTTCACTTCTCCAATTTTTCCTTTCTTCTCTTTTATCTTCTATATCCATTTCCTCTATTTTTGATCTTTTCTTATAGCACATTGTCAATGTTGTATGGTCATGCTATGAGCTGGTACATACCTTTGATTTGGCTTGGTTTTATTCTCTTCTATTTCATTTCCTCTTTTTAGAACCATGTTGCTATTTTATGTTCATGCTAAGAGTGGCTACATACCTTTGACTTTGTTCAATATTCTTCCTTCTCCTCACTTCGTCAATTTTTCTCCCTTATCTATCTTTCCCATGGTTGTTGTCATGGTTGTGTGGTCATGTTTCGAGTGGATATGTACTTATGATTGGTCATTTTTCTTATCTTTCTTACTTTCTTATCATCCATTTCCTTCCTTTCCACTCTTTCCTTTCACTTCTCTTCCTATTCCTCTTTCCAATTGCTTGTTTTACATCATCACTTTTGCACCTTCACACCAATTGTATGATTGGGGGATGGGTGTTCCCATTTTCTACCAATCCATATTTCACACTTGGGGGAGTTTTTATCTCATATATAAATCTCCCAAAACTAGGGGGATTTTTCATCTCCCTCTATAACATCTTCCACATATTGTGGACTTCATTTCCTACCACCTCCTCTTTCATAATTGAGGAAATTTTCCATATTCTATCCTCATTTCCTCTATTTTTTACATTTTCCTCTAGAACCATGTCAATGTTATATGGTCATGCTACGAGCAACTACATATCTTTGATTCAGTTCAAAATTTATTCTCTTCCCATTTCCTTTCTTCTTACCACCCCCTACTTTCTTCCTCCTCCATTTCTTCCACCTTCCCTTCTTTTCCTCTCTTAATTATTCTCTATTTCCCATATTCTTCATCTAATCCATCATTAGGGCCCCCTATTCATATTTCTAATTCTTACACTCATCACAATATCACTCTTTTACACACATTTACATTCATCCATCATGATTCATACTGCCACACATTGAAATTCATTTCACTCAATATAAGTATCCATACACATATTTTGTATTTGGACCAGTACATTGGAAACCACATCAAGATACACCACCTTGCATTTGTCTATCTCACTTGTTTTGTTTCTCTCAAAAACAAGTTGGTCGCATACTACCATGTATTTTTAGGCATTTTGTTGTGTCATGTCCTCTTGTACATATCATATTACATGCATTATTCATAGTCATGTTCATATATTTCTTGTATATAGGTAATACATCGTGTGTGTATAACACCACTTTGAAGAGCTAAACATACATTTGTTAGCATGACTATCATGGTGTCCGATCCTATTCTTACTTACATGATAATGGGAAACTTTTTTGTTGCTCAACCATTCATAGTAATTCTAGTCAACTTGTATCGAATCTCATCAAATTCTATAGTATTTCAAGGCTACCCCTAGTTAAATTGAGTTCATTCATGGACCACTCACACATTTCACATCTTAAGTAAATTTTAAGTGTAGGAATGAAAACACCTTCTATAGGCCTTACCATTTAGCAAACAATTTCCCTTTCTCATCCTATCATTTGTGTGGTCAAAATAAACCTAGGGATAAATAAAGAGAAGCAAAAACAAACAAAAAACATGGTAGAAAACAAAAGCGAATGCCCCACAAAAAGTAACACAAAAAAGAGAAGAGAATCAAAAAAATAAAGGGGTAGAAAACAAAAGGATAAGCCTCAAAAGTACTATAAAAAATCTTGAATCCTAGAGGTCCTTAGGTCCAAAATAACATCATGGGATGATTTCCATCATTAGTAATAGGCTCCAATAGCCTACTTGGTAGTGGAATAAGCCTTACAAGTGGTGACACATTTGTCACATTAGCAACCTTCTCTTGTATAGATCATTGTACACTTGTTGATGAGCTAGCTAAATTGGCTAGGTCTATAATGGGTTAGTTTAACCTCCTTAAAAATGGATAAATGAACATCATGTGCACACACATGTCCATGATAGACTTAACTTCAATTAGGATAGTCAATATGTCTACAGGATATTGATTATCTACTAGATAAGTTTGATTATTTGAACTATGTTGTTTGAGTGTCTAGAAACTCTTTTAAACATCCACCATGCTTGAGAATTAGGGGTGAACAACATCACCACTGATTTTACCTATAACAAGTGTCTCTTCATCACATTTGTATACTCTCATTCACTACATATTCCAACCATCCTTTATATTTTCACTATGTATGTCTTGTATATTATCATCCATTTGTACACTTCATGTTTCCTTGTTGTATATCATGGTCAGTATTTAATATGAATAGCCATTGATTTTGATTAATCACAATACTTGAGACAGTATATATGCAAGGTATATGGCCATCCATCTTTATAAGATTCTACATCTCACATATGCACACACTTTTACATCACCATATACATAGTCATCATCACTTAGGTTTCTTCTACCTATCATTTATCATGCATCAACTCACATCATCCATAAAAAATCACGTGTTTAAATTCACACACATACATACACATAAATCACATCACACACATCATACACATTGTAAATAAATGCACAAAAATAATCATGTATATATCATGTCAAAAAAAATTGAATACAATGTACATAATCACATCACCTATAGGCTACATAACATATCTACTATGCCATACATCACCTCATTGGGCTATAATGTACAAAATTAGTGGAAATCTCACCACATTAAAAATAGAAATACGATATAATACAACACATGCTAGCTTAGCTCTATGCCTCACCATGAGTCTCTCCACTCCCCTCTTGCAGGGTAGGAGGTTCCTCAACTCTCCTCGATCCTCCTTTAGTGTTTTAGCCTGGGCTGACCTCACTCACTTATGGCCATATTGTAGATAGCACACTCCTACTATGATGGGACCATGATCTAGACTCAGATTATTCTAGGACCCTAATCCCATGGATAGAAAACTACTCTCATAATTGACGTACCTTCCTCCCCTTATTGTAGTATGAATCCTCTAGGTGATCCTTAACCTAATGCATCTCACCTATCTCTCCCATCATGACATACCTCTAGGCCCTCTCATGGGAAACCTCATCTCATAATCACACTACATTGGCCTCCATATTATTTATGCAACTTCTAGATCTCTCCACATCTCGCTCTATATCTAAGTGGTCCACCGTAGATCCATCTCTCTCGACTATTAGCATGGCTCAATATTGAGTCCACAACATATCCCATTGCATCATTTGAACCTCTAGTTGATGTACTCTATCTTGTAACATGTGTATATCCTCATAGGTGTACATCATATTATATAGACAGATACTCAAATCTATCCCACCTATAATTGAATCCCCACTCCCCTTAGGGACCACCATCGAATCCTCCCATACCTCTATGGGAGCTCATCCTCTCTCCAAAGACTATCACACCCATCACAACATATCTACATCACTCTCCTTCTCACTCCCACCCTCATCCATCATACCACTAGACCCCATATCAACCTAATAAGGACTACTTGCTCCTACTTCAAAGGATCCACTCAGACTCCCTACTCCACCCTCGGTATATTCGTTCATCCATACCAAACCTCCATCTACCCCAACTACTATAGCCTTAGTGTATTTATCAATAATGCCTACTCCTGGATCCCAACTTTGAGTAGCCCACCAAGCATCATATCTTACTGTGGTCCTTGCATCATCCACATTCAAGATATCTATGACTACATCCCCTACAAAATATATACGTTCTACCTCTACCGCAACACATGGTTAAATAAAAATTACTCTATTTGGGCTACCTCCTAACATGTCACCCATCGTTCCTATCTCACTTATCTGAGCTCTCGTTTAGCCTCATCATAATCTAGTTCCCCTCTCCAAGGTTTCTAGATAATTTCCTATGACCCCAGTATACTAAATGCCTCTCTATAATGAAGAGACTACCCCTCATGTGGCCTATGTAATCATACCTCCATATCTATCCTCCATTACAAAGCATAGGATACATCTATTCCCATATGCCCATATGCCCTGTATGGTAGGTCCTTTGGTCTCTCCATGACAATATGTTGCCATCCCCATATCTCCATGAGTAGCCCCAATCCCATAATTTGATGTCCTACCTATTGCACTTCATGAAACTCTCTATATTTCTACATCAACAAGGTAATTTCCCATGCAAATCGATACCCATGCTCTACCACATCACAAATCACCCCATCAATATCCATAGGAAACGATAACCCAACACATCAGACACCACATGGTTGGCTATCACTGTCATAGCCATGAAATATCTCAATGAAATCATCTTCTAATGCCAAAAATCCTCATAATCTACCCTACCACTACGTACTCTCACCTCCTCCCATCTATCATCCAATAATCATTGCCATATCACCTTTCATTGACCTCACCCTATAGCAATAATTTTCAGCCCCTCTACTGGTAATCTATATATTTGGAATAGATCCTTCAAAGTAATTATCATCTCCCTTGTTGGGATATGGAAGGTGTTTCTATCCAGATCCCATCGCTCACACAATACCTCTACATATGCATTGTCATAGTGTATACTCTTCATCTCAACTACCCCACGCAATCTTATGTCTTGCAACCACTATAGGTCACAAGCATCCAATATATCTTTTAGAGCTTCCAATAAAGGATGAAATTGGCACCTCAAATTAATATTTGGTACCTATTTCTCAACATTAGTTTTCATTAGTCAAAAATTCACACACACATTTCATCCATGCATCCGTGCAAACCCATTTCATTTCCCCACCCTAGTGGCATTTCAATTGCAAATCACATAATAATAATAATAAATATCAATCAAACTCATGTTTAGGTGTATGATTATAGGGTACCTTGTGATCGTAGTATAGTCGTAGGATATCCTGTGATCATAGTACAGTCATAGGGTACCCTGTGACCATATAAATTTAGGTATTTTTTGATACCCATTTGCACATTTTTCCCTCTTGAGGCAAAATTTCTTTCCCAATCATTTCATAGCATGAAAAATGCTTACACACAACCATACACGCATGCATTCCAATGCATAATAAAAAATATGCCAAAAAAACACACACAATCAACACACATCACACACATGCACACACACATTGATGCAATTTCATTTTCCTATGCATACATTTCTACATCTACTTATTTCCATTTGTTTCATGTAAATCTAAAAAGACCTCGGGGTTCTTTTTAATTTCCAAAAATTAAACTACATAGGTTTCAAGGTCCACTTACTCATACCACTTGCCCTTCACTGTACACTTACCCCATATTTTTGGCCATATTGTCCTTCATAATCAAATTTCAACAACACTTCATTACAAATTCTTCTCCCCTCTCTCCTCTCTTGTAATTTGTAAATGTGCAAATGATGCATGCACCCTGCAACCACACCTTTGATTGCTATGTTGCATGATTGCATGGTGCCCTACATCCCTGCCGAGTCACACCCTACCATGCGATAAAGTCCAAACTCATTCAAAATAGGCCACTAGGTCGCACATGGTATTTTTCACCTTCAACTCATGCCAATTTCTTAAATTTTCACATATTATTGCACATTCACCCATTATTTCACCTCATCCAATATTCTATCAAGTGCTTCATTGCTGATTTAATTTCACCTTTCATCGCATCTTTGCTTGTGGGGGTAGACATCTCACTAAATCCACTTTATGTATGATCAATAACCAAACACTCAATACTATAAATTATGTTTATCCAAGAACCTTTGTCAGAGATCATCTTAAGCCCTCCTTTGCTGGGATAACTTAAAAGAAAATTTTTCCTTACCATCAAAAATTCAATTCAAATGAACATTTGATGGACCCAATACCTGAGCCTATAGGTTAATCATGGATTTCCTTATTTAGAATGGTAATTGTAAGACCACTCATGAATGAAACACCTGATCAAGACATATAAAGAGTTGAATGACATATCAAATCAAATCAAGCTTAAAAAAGCATCAAAGGTAAAGTTTCAAAGATATTCACTCCTTTGATAATTGGGGCATCTTACATTGATCATGATAGTAAGGAAATATTGCATCTACTCTCCCAACAACCACCATGGTGTGACAAATATCATCATCATTCACAATCATCCATCATCAATTCGTATTTCTCAAAATCAAATCATCACCTGGTGTCATAAATTTTTGCACTGCCCCGTGTCTTCACACATTATAATACAAAAACAAGTAAATGTGGACACCTAAAAATCACACATCATCATTTTCTTCTTCTTCTCAGTTAATTAACTTGCAAACATCACAAAATTGCATCAATTAACCTTAAAATACCTTGCATTTATTAAAAATGCTATTCATAAACTCCTAGTGCCACTTAAGCCCTTTCCTACACTTAACCACGGTCGTCATGTGACCACCATAAAATAATTAACCTTGGTAAACCTTTATCTTGGACAAAAGTTACTTTATGAGAAAAAAATTACTTTATCATTAAAATGCACTTAAAAAGCTAAACTCATGTTTAATTAGCATTAATCATAATTAAGCTCTAGTATTCCACCTCATCCCCTTGACCTTGGTCTAACCTATGGTCAACCTAATCAAGATTAACATTAATCCTTGTTCACACATGTGTGCATCCATAATCCTAAGGGATATTTGTTGCTCACACATGTGTGCAAAAATCATCCAAATAGATATTTAATATATCCTCTTTCAAGACATGGGAAGAGGTGAGTCACCTTCCACCTCATCCTCCAAATGGGTGAAGGATTCCTTCACACAAAAACCCATCATGAAAAAATTGCACATGGGCCACCTCACATGAGACACCTCATAGGGGACACCTCATCCCCTTCCCTAGCCTCTCCAATTTTCGATAAATAGTAGTCATTTTCTTCACAAATCCATCCACTCTCATTTTACATAACAAAACTCTTCCAAAATCCAATCAGACCAGCATCCATCAATAATCCATCAATAACCATGAAAAATATTCCCTTTGTCATCTTTTATGTACTATTGTGATAGGTTTTGATAGGTACAAAAGTGGATCCAACACTACCCAGGAGTTACAATAGTTGTAGAGCAGTGTCATATTCTACCAGAATCATAAAAGGATAATCATAGGTAGAGTCATAGGGTACCTCATAACCCACAGTCGATCACACCCTAGGATGCAACTCTAGCCAAAGTCTGATCACAAGCGATATCAGGCCACAAAACCCTTTATACAAGCAACATGCACTAACTTTTTGGTACTTACAATCATTTCCAACAACTTTTATTATGCATTAGGTTAGATTATTTTGTGTCTTTTGTCTTCATCAATGTAGGGCTTGATCCATGACAAGCCTCCAAATGCACTAATCTATTTTTGTAGGTCATACAGGTCTTGACGATAGGTTTGATCAATAGTGGCACTATAGCACTAAGCCCACCTAATTTGAGGATCTTTGGAAGACCGATTCAAAGTATTGTCAACTCGTTTATTGAAGAAAAGGGACTTTCATCCCATGAAATCCCACTTTGTAGCCTTCTAAGGTAAACTCATAAAGAAAAGGAGAATCTCTTGTAACCCTTTTTGATCATATATATTATAAGACAATTACCCATTTTCCACTATGTTCAACTTGACTATTCCTTTCCATATGCCAAGTCTCGTGACTCTTGGCATGACTACTTAACACTTGCATACTTTATGAACATGATTATATATTGTACGCACACCTATACATGACTCTTGACCTTCATAACTTGCACACTTTAACTAATATACTTATGCACATATTTACATTACATATTTACACTCTTACATATAAGACACTTATGCCTATAGACTCAACTTACACTTGCGCACTAACTCACATGACACTTGTGCATATCCTACACATTCACACTTACATAAAGGTAAATATTACTCACACTCTAAACTATGACTCAACCCTAATCTATTATTTACAAGTTGTACCATGAAGGTACCATGGGGATACATTAGCATGTATCAAATATTGTAATATACTCCAACACCCCCCTATATAATATTCTTTGGTTATTGAAGACTTTAGTCATCATTCATAGTCTTTGTCTTGATCTTAAATCTTCAAGTGACCTTGCAATGCATGTGATCCTCTACTTAAGATCCATCAAGTTCATCTTTTCCTTGCTTATTTTTTTATTTGTGTTCATCATCATCTTCATGTTCTTCACTCTTTCTAGCTTCAATATTACAAGTCTCTTGAACTCCCTTATTATTATCAGAATATTGTACAATAATTTTTCCTTTGCCTTTGTCCTAAGAAACATATGTTTCTTTATTTTCCTATGTAGTAGCTTCTAAACATTCACTTAGTGCATCATAATAAATTCTTGAGTTAGATGAACTTGGAATATAAACACTACAGGAATATTCATGTAAATAGTATTCAAGAGTTTCAAAATTTTCTTCTATGGCTTCACTATAGATTAACCTTGAGACTAAATCTATTTTTCCTTCAAATTTTTTAATCAAATTCTTAATCCCAAATTTTATGATATCTACTTTTTCTTTTCTAATTATAAAATTTATATTGTTATCCATAAAATTTGTAGATTTTGATTCCTTTGAAGTAGGCATCCTTATATCTCCTAAGTTTAAATAATTCAAGAATTTCAAAGTTTCTAACTTAAATTCTATGGAGTAGAAAACCTTATGTCTCCCTAATTCTAGAAATTAAAGAATGAATTTTCCAAATTTTATTTTCCCATGTTTGATGTAGAAATCATTTTGTCTCCAAAATTAATTAATTTGCAAAAAATCAATTTTGATTCCCAAAAATAAAATCAAATTAAATAACTTAAAAAATTTAAAAACCAAATAAACTAATTTCATTTTTTTATCACTGTAAACCTTAAGAAAGTATTTAAAAAAAATAAAACCAAATTTAAATTTAAATTTAAGCTTATTACCCCAAAACTTATTACTCCTAAAATATTTCTCCAGTAAACTAACTTATCACTCCAAAAATAAAACTTTAAATTTAATCTTATAAAACTAACTTTATAAAACTCACTTCATAAAACTCACTTCATAAAACTCTAATAATTAAAGTACCTTCAAAATATCCAATGTACTTATTTACATTATTGTGCTATGAATGTTGTACCAGGGATAACTTGTGTGAATAACACTTAATGAGCTTGGTTGAATGATGTGTGTCACCAAGATGATTCATTTATGAGCATTTCACTGTTGAGCACGTAGAGATGATTTTCTTCTAAACATTTCACTTCCAAAATGGCATATAGGGTGTTTCTCTTCCAAAATGGCGTGTACGACATTTCACTTCCAAAATAGAACATAGGGCATTTAACTTACAAAATGATACATAGGGAATTTCACTTCCAAATCATTAGACAAATATTGCTTAGCAATAATACTCTAAATACATTTGTGTTTTGACTCCACTAACCTACTACTAACATTCCTTCCTCACAGCTCTGAATACATTGGTATTTTATCTCCACCAACCTATTTCCAATGTTCTCCTTACTCAAAACTTTCATTTAACTTAATTTTACAACATTTTACTTCCCTTTTAAGTGATTCATCTTCTTTATTAAGTGGTTATTCAATGCTCTGTTGACGACACGTTCTAGGATTGAAGCTATTATATTATTCAAATTTATGCTTGAGAACTTTGATATCCAATTAAGGATATAACTACACCCAAGATATTATCTTAAACTATGAGCTAGATGAATGGATCATTCTACCTATTGTATTGATATAACTTTCTTTTTAGGTATATATTAACTTTAGCTTGTAGAATAACTCATTTTTCTCTATGGAGATGTTATTTTATCCTCTACATAGGTACTATAAGTAGGTACTATGAGACATTATGTTCTGAGGATGCTACTAATTATTAGTTTTTGCCTTTAATCTCTTGATAATTACAAGTCTTGCATTCAATGAGCCAAATGGCTCACTCTCTTTTTCTTGATCTACCTAAAGCAAAATGAATTTGTCCTTTTTAGATTTACCTTGAGTCAAAAGGATCAAAACTCAAGCTTCTTCTACATATCAAACTTTGAGCATCTCATCTAAGCCTCTTAACCTTGTGTGTCTTTCCTATGTACCAAACCATGAACCCTATGATTTTTAGATCTAGAGTTTGGTCTTCTTCTTTCTAATGATCACTTGGCTTACTAGAACTTTAGCTTGTATTCCTTATCTTCTATGATACTCTATTACAAGCTTATATTTCCTTTATGAATTTATTTTTCTCTTCAATCTGATATAAGACGTCTCTTACTTAGAACTAAATCTCCTCTATAACTTCTATATATTAATATCTAAATGGCATCCCTTATAAAGCCTCTTTGTTAAGGTCAATACCTAAAACTTCTATTGTCAAGGTCTATCTCTAAGATCTAAAACTAAATTTATGTCAAGTCTATCTTAAGACCTAAATATATCCTTATGTCAAGGTCTCTATGACCTAAAACTCTAATGTCAAGGTCTCTGTAACCTGAATCTCTAATATCAAGGTCAATTTATTTATAACCTAAAACTGTAATATCTTAAAAATCTATTTTTAGATGAAATATTGCTTTAATATTGGAATATTTATCTCAAGACATAATATATCCTTCTTCTATTTTGTTTTCTCTTACACTTATAAAATGAAATTCTTCTCTATCTATTATAGGAATATTCTCACACTTCTGATGATTTGTTGCAACTTCTAAGAACTCAGTAATATTCTCCTCTTTTCTAGAGATGTTACTATTATGTCCAAGTGCCTCTAGATGTCCTTTAATCCTTATCAATGGTAATATGAATTGAATACTCTCAAATTATTATCAATTATCTATGTTAAGGGAAATTTATGTCCCTAATTCTTCTATATCTAAAATATATGTCAAGGGTTGAAAATATCCCTAAATGATCAACTGTATTAAAGTTGATATGCCTTACAATATATCTAAGTCCTGGTCTTCATTAGTTATTCTCCAACTATGAAAATACTCTAACAAATCTACTCACTAAAAACTTACAATAGAGTCTAAGTCTCACTACCTTTAAAGTAGATAGACTATAAATCAATCTTATAAAAATAGACAAAATTTATTTTTATAAATAGTTAAACTAATTCAATTAACCTGGTTAGGTGATAGTTTTGATAGTACCAATGGTAGCTTTGATACCACTAATAACTTTTTAAGCCTTAATACTCTAAATATTATAGGAAAAATATCATGAGATCAAATATAATATAGTCACAATACTATAAGGTCAAGATAACGATAAGAGTAAATAGAATGAACAAATTAATATGTATATTAAGGTTAATAATATATCAAATAAAATTCACTAGTAAGCAACAATATAAATGTAATTAGCCTGAATCATACATGTACTAAGCATGTATAACAACTTACAATATTAATTTCTAAAAATATATGCAATCTTTATTATTCCTATTTCTCTTACATATATGACAAGAACTTGCTCTTATCTATAATGTAATATCTCTTTTTATTTTATTACATATGAAGTATCCTTATGGAGTATATATCCATAGTAGAATAACTCATAGGATACTTGACTATTCCTTTTCATATGCCAAGTCTCATGACTTTTGGTTTGCCTACTTGACACTTACATACGTGATGAACACATGACTCTATATTGTATGTAAACCTATACATGAATCTTGACATTCATAACTTGCACACTCTAATTAAGACACGTGTGCACATTTTTACATTACATATTTACACTCTTACATATAAGCCACTTGTGCACATAGACTCAACTTATACTTGCACACTAAATCACATGACACTTGTGCATTTATTACACATTACAACTTTCATGAGACTTGTGCATATCCTACACATTCACACTTACATAAAAGAAAATATTACTCACACTTTAAACTATGAATCAATCCTAATCTATTATTTACAAGTTGTACCATGAAGGTACCATGAGGATACATTAGCATGTACCAAATAATGCAATATACTCCAACAAAAGAGGATATCATTGACCTCATAAAACAAAGAGACATGATCCTTCTAAATATATCACCAAATATTTTCAATATATATTGCAAAATATTACAATTGTAAATAACAATTGTACATAGTATTGATTAAAATCCTAACGATGAATTATTACACTTTTAAATTCAAATATATCATGAATGTTGAGTAAATAGTGTTGTATAACCTTAAGTTATTAGGAAAATACATTAAGTGAGATGAAAGCAAATTTTGAAGATTTAAAATTCAAATATATAAATATTATGAAAGTGAAATAATTTGAACAAATGATCACACAATATATCAATATTATTTTTAAAAGTCAATAAAATTTTAATATTATTATAACTCAATTATTAAGTAGTATTATCTTTATAGGTTAGATTCTTCTACTTTTAAGGATATTTAGGTTCAATTTTACTTAGTAATACATGTATAATTGTGAAACAATTTAATACCATTATGTGGTTATGATGTAATATGAGTGGAACCTATTTCATTCACATATAATTCATTGATTTTTTTTAGAATTATAACTTATTTGATGATATATATATATATATATATATATATATATATATATATATATATATATATAAATAAATAAATAAATAAGTGATTTTTAAAATATCTTTATTAATAAGAGCTACTATATTACTAAATGGCTTTAATGTTCATTTCAATGCCTAAAACTACCTTGTTTTACAAAAAAAAAAAAAAAAAACTATACATGTATATAATTTGAGACATTTTTTTAATATCTTTTTAATAAGATATATGTACTTTCTTGTCATTAACTTATCACATATGACATAAAGTTTATATAATCATTATTTTTTTTTTTGAATTTACATGGTGGAATCGGTAGCCGCCACGAATCCAGGCAGGCTGTCCAGCTTTTATGGTCGCCACAGTATTCTGCGTTGTCCGCCCTAGAAGCCGCCACATAGATCTTCGCATAGTTCATCTCTATAATCACCATGCCACAATCATTTTAAACCTTTTACGCTCGCTGAAAGCACTAGAAAAGGGACAAGCGTTCAGTCCGACGAGGCCCGAGATTTGAACTTTGGACCTCGCCCCCCTTATGGGTTTTGGATGAACCAATTGGTCTACACCTCGGACCTAAAAAAAAATTTATATAATCATTATTACACCACAATAAAATAATAATAATAATCTAAAAGATTATAAAATACTCTTGTGATAAAGGAAGATTTTTAATCTTCATTTATATATTATTATTATATATTATTATTAAAGGTAACAGAAATATATCTTCTTTCAAAAGAATTGAGAAAGATATGTGCCCAAACTTTTTCTTTATCAGAATTTATGTCTATATCTTTATCGTGATATTGGTAGGAGTGATACATAAAAACCAATTGAAATATGTGCTCTTCTTAAGAGAATTGGAAGACTAGCGCTTTCAATATTGAGAATGAAGGAAATTAATAGGGTTGACCTTAGTTTTATATTTTTAAATTATTATGGTTTTAATAATATATTAAATTAGTTATTATTTTTTTATATAAAAAAATTAATAACTATCTTTTCTTTTGATATATATATTTATAAATTCATTATTTAAGCTTAAACATAAGAAAACGTTTTTGATTAAAGTCTTTGGTTACGGTCTTTGATAAAGACGAATACTTTTTCAAGCAAAGAATTAGTTTCAAACAACGTGCAATAGACATTAAATAACGAAACCAACGTAATATATCCCTTCAACTTTAAGTGAAAGCTGATATTATTTAGATTTGTATTTCAATTTTTTGATTTGCCTTAAGCTTAACATCAATTTTTATACACTCAAATGAAAAAAAATGATTGTAATCTGTCTCACTCTGGGCAGATAACTCAGCCTCCTTAGTTAGGAGTAGCTCTCTTATTAACCTTCTACCCTATTGATTTCAGAGAAAACCAAGAGAATTACATTTAAGACGAAGGCAAAGCTTACCGTCTCTGTTTTTGGGCAGAGTTTGAGTAAATATCATCGAAATTAGATTAGCTAATCAATATGAAAATTTTCAAAAAGTAATGAATGATACAGTTTGAGCATCGCTGCGAATTTCTTAAATAAGAACCGTCGAGGTAAGCGCGACTTGAATACCCAGAAAGTCCCGCAATTTATTTTCATGGATCTCATGTGCCTCATTTACAGTAGGCCGTCTTATAAAACATCGTCGACATTGAACAAAAACTGTGAAAGTTCAAGGCCACAAGAATACGAGGAAGACTATTGCAAGGTTGCTCCACAGGCCTGCTGAGAAGCTCTTCATTCCTCCGTTCTGCAATTTATCACACGAAGAAACAGTTACGCAGTAAGCGAAGACCAGGATCAGTATAGCTTCAATAAATGAAATAAAATGTATATGCAATAGATCCATACCGGCGACGGCGCGGGGGCAAAGTAATTGTCGTCCGAAGCAGGCTGGGGAGCGAGTGGCGGCGGAGGTGGGCTCAGAGGCGGCGGAGGCCGATGATGATGGTGGTGGCGGTGGTGATGGTGGTGATGATGGTGTTTGCGCTTCTTGTGCGCTGGTGCGGGTGCCGGAGCCGGAGCCGGGGGAGGTGGAGCCGGGGCGGGTGCCGGGGCCTCAACGGGCGCTGGAGCCGGGGCGGGAGACGGGGTCTTGGGTTTTGTAGGGGCGGGGGCCGGAGCCTCTACCGGCGGGGCAACGGGTGGAGCCACGGGGGGAGCAGAGACCGGCACGAGAGCCGGGGGCTTTGACGGGGGAGTGGAGGGGGCGACGGCGGGCGGGGAAGACACGGGTGCCGCCGTGGGCGGCGGCTTCGCGGGGACAGCCACGGGGGCGGCGGTGGTAGGAGGTTTGGCCACCGGTGGGGCGGGTGCTACGGAGGGGACTGTCGGTGGAGTTGGCGTTGCGGGGGGAGCCGCAGAGGGAGGCTTAGGGACCGTCACTGGCGCCGCCGGTGTAGTCGTCGGTGCCGTCGGAGTTGTAGTTGGGGGCTTCAGCGTGGCCGTGGTCGGCGGCGTTCCTGTGGTGGCGGGAGGCGTCGGGGTGGTCGTGGGCGCTGCTGGGGAGGAGGTCGAAGGCGGAAGAGTTGCCAAGACCGCTGCCTCTGCTTTGGCTGCGGCGTCACCGCTCGCAATAAGGAAAAATAGCCATGCAACTCTGGTTAAGCACAAACCTCTGTTACATCTCTTAAGCCCCATTTTCAGTTCTTTAACCGTCTAAGACTGGAAGCGCAGACACCAAAAACGGGCAGGAATATTTAAGAATAGTCTGCAGAACACGAGATGTAATTTGACGTATTGAATGCCCGCATCTGAAGAAAACTCATGTGACGTTTTTGGTGTCTGATGAAATGTCAGTCGAGCTGTCTGATTATTGAAATAGGTGAGATTGGATAACACTCTGGTTTTATTCGAGCCTACTTTTGCTGAGGCGAGGGCCATTTCTGGTCTGATGTTGCCCTCCATCTAACAAAGGAACAACACACTCATGACTTGAATCCCAAGTTGTCTTTTGGTACTAATTAAATTCATGTGGCTAAATTTAGCCTTGCTCGTCAAGCCATGCTAATAATGTGGCAAGGCAGAAGAGACCTGGCACCTAAGATTTGAGAAGGCACCTAACGATCTCAATAATGCTTGAAGATGCTTTGTCTACAAAATTTCTGGGCTTGGATTTTATGATTTTATAATCCACAGTAGGTGACTGATTGGTCATTTTTAAATGCATGATTTAGAATTGCAGTTTTTGCTTACTTGAACCCATTTAACTGCCTTGATTTAGAAATGCAGTTCCATTCGTGCTTTCAAAGGGAATGAGGGGCACTCAGTTCAATTTTGAGTACGTGATATGTGGCTTTGGTAAACATTCTCTGTCATACCGACGAATTTTTATATTGAATAAAGCCGATGTCAGTATTTGTTTGCATTGAATAAATTCTATCGCAGTCATTAGTTCAGGTTGCAGATGAATTATTCATATAAATGTCTCTATCGGAAACACGTAATGATAAAGTTAGGCTTTCCGTGTGGAAAGCCAAGTTCAATTCGACAATCGGATGGGCCCAATATACCAGCTTATGCTTCGGTTGAAACATGTCAACAGAAACTTCAATGCACACAAAAACCAAATAATTCCACGAGCTTTGATCATAAGAGGAGACACTACAATACGTCAAAAAGAAAAAGCTAAAACCCATAAAAATCAACTCTTTTCATAAATATGAAAGTTCTCTATTTATATGAGGGATATATTCAACGGATAAGCAATGTTTATTTTATTTTGTTTTATCTACACGAGATTATCACCATCATGCTAATTGTATGTCAATGATCGATAATATGTCCTTTCTCATTCTGAACAAGGATCAATAAATAAAGGGCATTGAAACAAGAGTTTAAAATAAAAGTTTAAATTTAGAGCTATAAATTTTGAGTTATGTCATTTTGGGGTTGAAAAAATAAATTAGAATATTGATGTGGTTTTAGTCATTAACATGATTGAAGATAATAAGTGTTTTGTATTATGTTCATCGTTTGTGCTCTATTTTTAAGTAAAGAACTTGTTCTAAGTCTTATCATTTTAGTTTTTATTATATTTTAATAATATAAGATATAATATTATTTGTGAATTTTATTTATTAATTTATTTTTTAAATTGGTTATATGTGATTGAGATGGATCTTGTCTATATCACATCATAATCATACAATGGTATTGGAATAACTTTATATATATATATATATATATATATATATATATATATATATATATATATATATATATATATATATATATATATATATTGGCAAGATTTAAGTCTAGGCCTCTTCCTCAAAAATTGAGGAATTTAAGTGATTGATCTAATACAATTTGTTATTATTTGTGAGTATTCTTCTCCTAAAAAGGTGTTCCATTTTAAACCTTACATTCTTAATAGATTTTATGTGTTAATTTCAATTTGATTATATGTGATTATTCTTCCCCTAAAAATATGTTCTATTAAAACCTTACATTATTGATAGACTTTATGTGTTAGATATCAATGATCAAAATATATAAATGGAGTGTGGCCCAATCAAGTTTGAGTTATCGAATAATAGTTTTTCAAGAATAAGTATGTCTCTAGCTCATTCAACCAAGCTTCAACTAAATCACCCTCATATTTTATAATGAATTTAGAGGTCTTAACATTCTTTAAATATTTGGCTAATTCTGCTTCTATAAGGGCCCTAACCTCCTACTCATATAAGGGAGGATTTCCTTCCTTCCTACCCTCAATATTTCTATTTTTACTCACAAAGGTTTCTAGTAGTCATCCATGTTGAACCAATTGTTCCTTTTTTTGCTCTATTTGCTCTTGCAAACATAAGATATCTACAAAGTGGTCCTCCACCAATCTTCTTAAAGTTTCTATTCTTTCTCCAAGGGTACTAGCATTAGCACTATACTTCCTAGCCTACCTTGGTGGGATAGATGATCATTTTCTTCCTTTCGTTAAATTTGGTGCTATAGTTTCCTAGTCACACAAAAATTCTTATGTTAGGTTATAATTTTTTTCATGCCTCCTACCTAATTAGTTTGTCAAATTTCCCTTATGTACTAAAAAGATGCTATCATAATGGAAATCCTAATTCCACATAGAATACCATCCACTCAAAATTCATTCATCAAGGCAAACATCTCTAAGTCTCTCTTTCACTAGGGAAGTTTCTAGTCCTATGACATAGAGCTTTGATACCAACTGTAATGACCCCAAAAGATAACCAACCTGAGAGGCTTTTTTTTAAGATATAAGTTCTTACCATAGTATCCATGAAATATATTCATCGACTAGACACCCACATTTTAAGTCTAAGATGTTATAGATATCACTCGAGTGGATAAGAGGGGCTAAAATACTATAGGTACATGGGGTTCAGCTTATACACATCTATAATATAAAGGATTATTTAGAAAAGTCTTCCCACTTTTTTGGCATTCTCCATGAATACAAACCTCTTGACCTTAGCATTAGGATTATCCTTCTCATCATTTAGAGAAGGGGATGAAAATTTCTACTTCCAGCCATAAATCAATCTATGTTGGCTTATTGGACATAATGTCTAAGTCTAGTTTAATTACACCTCTCTGGTGATGTCGTATACCATATGCTTACCTTTCCCATATCCATGATGGCCTCTAAGCTATAATCACTCCGTGTGATTGCCTACTCATGGATACACAAACTAGGTGTTTATATCCTACAACAACCCAAGTTTTAAAGAGAGTTTTAACAAGATAACTTTAGTGCCCTTCCCAAATAACCCTAAGGAAAAAAATCTCTCTCTATCTCTATCTCTTTCTCTCTATATCTCTCTATCTCTCTCTCTCTAGCAAGCAATAAAGCATTTGCAATATCAAAGCAAAACTAACATCTTAAGCTTGCAGAAATAAATCTATCTATCCAGCAAATTAAGACATAGTATGGATAAGAACCATAAATCCATTTAACAACAAAGCATCATGTAGTCATTTCTTTAAAGACTTAAATTACAAAATAATAGTCTTTGCATATATTACAATAAGTCCTCTTTCACCAAGAGTGATCAACAAAAATACTCCAAGAAACAATATGGAGTTATCTTAGCATGTCCCTACACCATCTTCCTTTGGCCTCCATAGCAGTTGAAAAGAAGTGGAGATCAGAAAAACTCATATGCAGGTATGAATGCATTCTAAGAATAATGCACAACAAAAGTAGCCCATACTACTTTCCTAAAATATTCTCCACAAATATTAAAAACACAAGCACTTACATTTCTACAATTCAATCCAATATAGTAAACACAAGCAAAGAAGCCCATACTTCTTTCCAAGATATTTTTTACAAATATCAATTCCCATATTTCTACATAGCTAAACACATTTATAGCAAACACACAAAGAAGCCCATACTTATTTTCTAAACATTCTCCACAAATGTTAAGTTCATTCATTTTCTAATCCAATAAAGAAGCCCATACTTCTTATAAAAATATTCTTTGCAAATGTTAAGTTCATTCATTTCTAATACAATAAAGAAACCCAATCTTCTTATCAAAATATTCTTCACAAATGTTAAGTTCATTCAAGACCATAACTACATCATTCCATCGATAGTTATGATCTAGCCCTTAAAATAAGTCTTGACATTCATTTGCAAGATCAAAGGGTTAATCTATATTTTGATCATTACCCAATCTAATTTAAAAATAAGATTGATATCAATTTTTTTTTTAATTTGTGGAAAACATCCCAAAAGGGATGCCACTTTCGAGTAAGACCCAAGGAGGCAGGGGTATCCATTCCACCAAAAACACCCAGGACTCGGACCTGGCCTACCACCTTTGACATACTCAAGGAGCAAACAAACACACAAAACCAATTTAAAAATAAGTAAATAACAACAAAAATAATAAAATAAAGTAAAAAACATATTCCTTGAGTGTGTCAAAAACAAAAGCACAACCAAACACACACAATAAGATAAAATAAACCACAACACAAACCACATAGAAAAACACAAGAACCACATAAAAAAACACAAACAAGACAAAAACAACATAACACTACAAAGACATAACCCAAAAAAAAACATGAAAAATAAACACAACCAAAACCTAAAAAATTAAAAAATAAAAATAAAAAACAACCAACAATAGACAATAAACAAAAACAAAAAATATAGAAAACACTCACACATAAAAACACGAAATAACACAAACAAAGAGAAACCCAAGAACAAGAATGAAAAAAAACACAATAACAATAACAAAAAACATAAAAAAAAAACAAAACAAAACAACAAAAACACAAGAACAACAAAAAACAACACAAAGAACACAAAAACAAAAAAAAATAAAAAAACCCACCCACCTTAAAAAACTAAACAAACAAAAAATAAATAAATAAAAAATGAACAAAACAATGACCTATCTAGACCAGAAGACTATTAAGGCAAGAATCAACAGAGGAAACAAAATAGAGAAAATAATGAGCTAGGGAACTAAAAAAAACTAAATGAACCAATGAGAAGCAAAAAAAAAAAACAAGAAGAAACTAGGTACCTTCAGAACTGGAGCCATCCAAAGAAATGATAGAAAGAAGAGCTTCCCTAATTTGAGAAGCCCACCATATAGGAGGGTGGCCATAACAAGTAAGATCACCTTTGTCCAAAGCCCAATTAGCTAAAGCATCAGCACTCTTGTTTTTATCTTTGACCACATGATTGTAATCAACTTTCAAAAATCCCATCTGGATTAATTGAATCTTCTCAATAATTATTTTTATTCTCCAATCCACCTTATGATTCTTAGAAGGATTCTTCAAGATATTAATCATAAGTTGAGAGTCAGACTCAACTAACATATTTTTCCATCCAACCTTAGTAGCCTCCTAAAGGCCTCTAAGGATACCATACCCCTCAACAAGGTTATTGGAAAGAATACCCAAATTCTCAGCAAAAGTAAAAACCAGGGAGCCATTTGAAAGTCTACTAATTCCTCCCACACTAGCTTTTCTAGGGTTCCCTCTAGAGGCTCCATCAGTATTGACTTTTAAAAAATACTTAGGAGGAGGTTGCCAAGTTCTATTCCTATCCATCTTACTAATACTCACATTCCATTTAAGTTGGTTGCCCTTAGAAGTTTTAATCTTCAATCTTTGCATCACTTGATCCCATATTTGGAGGGAGTTTTGGGATGATTAAGGAGATGATGGATTGATTCAATTAAGTTGGCTATGGTCTTTTGCCAAATATAGTGAATATCCTTCCTATCTTGATTAAAAATTCATTTGTTCCTTTCATTCCAAATATTCCAAATAAGAATGGTAGAACCCATCCAAACTAATTGTCTAATAAAATGTTCAACACCCTCTTGATTAGGCCAATCCCTCCAAAGCTGTTCAAAAGTAAAAAAAATGGACCACTGTAAGCCAAGTAAAGTGGCCATTCTCCTCCATAGCTCAGAGGCTAAAGTACACTCAATAAACATATGGTTTATGTTTTCAACATTCTCTTCACACATTTCAAATCTAAAAGGGCCATGAAAACCACGCTTCATAAGTTGCTCACCAGTAAGCACCCTATGATGCAATAAAATCCAATTAAAGAACCTCACCTTAGGCCAGAGCTTTTGAGCCCACAATCGAGAAAATATGTTAGAATAATGGTTGGGATTATTATGGCATAAGGTCAAATAACCTTGAGCAACTGAATACTCACCCTTAGTAGTGTTGTTCCATCCAAAAAAATCTTTTTCATGGGACCAAGAGAGGGATCTCATATGAAGGATGCCTTGGATATCTTGTCTTTGCCTTTCTAGGATTTGAATAGGCCAGTCCTCAATAGGGATCCAATATCTACCAACCTTTGAATTACCAGTATGGTATCGACAATAATTAGCCACCTTTATCCAATTAGCTCGGTGAAGCTATTCCATCCAAGGCCTCCAATCGAGAAACTGAGTTATCAAAGGCTTGTGACCATCCCAAGAATCTGTCCAAAAATTTGCATGTTGACCATTATGAATGATCCAAAATAATTTTTTCTTTATCAAATCCTCACCAGTCTTAAAAGCTGCTAAAATGGGAGAACCTTTGGTAGGAAGTTGATAGCGAACAAGGTCTTCAGGACTTTTGTTCTCAGCATATTTAGCACGGAGATTATTAGCCCAAAGAGCATTGGGGTTATGCAACATCCTCCAATATAATTTAGCAGCTAAATATTTGTTCTTATTAATTGAATACCATAATCCTAACCCCCCTTCACTCTTACGAAGACATAAAGTGTCCCATTTCACCAAGGCCCATTTTCTTTTCTCCTTAGTACCACTCCAAAGGAAACGATGACTGATTTGATCCAATTATAGAAGAACAACCTTTGGGATATTCAAAATGGAAGAAAAATAAATAGGAATAGCTTGAAGGACTGATTTTAGCAAGGTGATTCTACCCCCAGAAGAAAGCCACTTGTTGGTCCACTTTCCAATTTTCTTCTTGACTTTGTCCAACAACCAATTCTGATCTTTATTTTTTTGCCTTTGAATATTTATGGGAATACCTAAATAAGTGATTGGCAGAGAGGTATTCTTATATCTTAGTTTATCCAAGACCATGGATTCCTGTCTAGCAGAGCAGTGAAAGAAAATAACTTTAGATTTGTCTTCATTGATCAAATGACCAGTAGCCTTAGAAAAATAGCTAATTATTTTCTTAATATCAGAAGCTTCCTTAACTGTAGCTTTACCTAAAAGAGTAGAGTCATCCACAAATTTAAGATGAGATATAGTTCTAGCTCCATGAGCAATGGTAACTTCCTCAAGGGTTTTGTTTTCCCTCTTTTTGGTTATAGTCCTACCCAAGCATTCAGCAATAATGATGAATAAATAAGGGGATAGCGGGTCACCTTGCCTAATACCTCTAGAAGCTAGGAAAGACTGAGAAGGCCTGCCATTGATAAGAACTAAGTAGGAAACTGAAGAGATACATCCCATAATCCAATCCATACAATCCTTAGAGAAACCAAATTGCCTCAAAACTTTGATAAGGAAGTGCCAATCCACTCTGTCATAAGCTTTGGATAAGTCTAACCGAATGAACATGGAAGGAGAATTTTGCATATCCATGGAATGGATGGTTAATATCAATTAATCCTTATTTTGATTACTTGAAAAACAAGGTCAAAAGTATTAATCCATCATTTGATTAGTTACCAAATTATCATTGGATTGATTTGAAACTAAGGATTAATAACTTATTCTATCATTAGATTCTTTTCCCACTATTTTATCATTGAAAAAGTGTGAATCTAAAGATTAAAACTTAATCTAACATTAGATTCACATCCCACTAATTTATCATTAAAATTAGTTTGAATCTAAATATTAAAACTTAATCTAACATTAGATTCATTCTCCACTAATTTATCATTGAAATTAGTTTGAATCTAAATATTAGTTTAGCTATCCATTGCAAAGCATACACAACAATAATGTAAAGCTCAGATTTTAGATTAAATAATATTATAACCTACTCTAAAGTCCCAAACATAATCAACCATAGATTTATGTGACCTTAGACTAAGATAATATTAAAAATCCTAATCTAAAAATCAAAAGCAAGCTTTGCAAACTAACAACAAAATTCTTAATCTGCATGAGCATTACTTAGAAAAAATCAACAAAGACCTTACACCTGTACAATCGATAAACTAGGGATTCATTCAAGGCTTGAGTGGAAGAATACGTGGAAAGTAAGGGATAAATACAAGACCTCCATTCACCTAGTGTATTCTACCATGGACCAGAGTAGCATAATTAAAATAGAATATGCATCACATCTAACCAAGGAGAGTTTGGGTGAGCACAATCTAAAGACGTCTTGTAAACTTCAAACAATGCAAGACACCTTTCTATAATGGGGTTTGGTTAGTAGGGATCCATGGAAGCATAACTATGTCACTAACATATGGGAAGATGTTTCAATGTAGCCATTTCCAAAAATACCTTCACCACTAAGGAAAAACCTTCTAGGATATCAAAGACATGTAATCCAAATGATCTCAATGAGCCCATATTAGTAATCAAAATCGATTACAATGGCTTTAGAAGAGGGACATTTTTCGTAGGACTGCCCAAACTATCGAACTTGTTTCGGCCATATCTCACTCATCCGGACTCGGATTGAGCTGAAATTTTGAGGGTAGATGCCTGAAAAACCCTAGAACGTCTCCACAAATTTTCATATCATTTGGAGCAACATAGATCCTAGCGCATCCCTATGTGTGAACGAGATTTTTGGCAAGCGACTATGCGAGGGTTTCATCTGGGTTGAGTGCAAGAAGCTCCAGAGGTTGGTTTTTAGGGCCTTCGGGCCCTAGAGGCCAATATTTTTGTGGTTTATGCTCAATATTTTAGTAGGAAATGTTGCAGGGGATCCAATATGGGTTAGAAATTTGTCTTTCAATAGATCATACTATGAACTTGAGTGACAACGGCTTCCAATTTGTTGCACAAAAGAAAAGTGAAAACCATACCTTTCCACGATGTCTAGGGCAAGGATTAAAGAGATCACGAAACAAGTTTCAAGCAGTTGATCAAAAAATGGCTCATATCTCAAGTGAATCTGGTGCTAAGGTGCACCCACAAAATAATTCTACTGTGAAAACCCTTGTCAAGGGTAAGAATTTTGAAGACTCAGTCCCAAAAATGAATTTTAGGGATGCCCTCCATGGTGGACAGCCTCAGCCCAATGCTAATATCAATATTAGGGCTTCCCATAAACCTCTAAGAATGCCTAAGATTGATCCCAGGAAAATGGAGTCAGGATGTCTTAAAGCAGCTGATGGAACTCCTATTGTTAAGCTTGATATGGGTAACATTCAGATTGGCATTGAAGATTTGGAAAAAAGAGGACTAATTTGTCGGTTCGTGGGTTTTCGTTCGAGCCTATCTGCTTTCAAAGTCTGGGCTGCAAAAAGCTGGAAAACTAAAGGTGAGTTACAAATCTCTATTTATCCAAATGGTTATTTTCTTGTTTTATTTGCTAATAATGAAGATAGAGAGAAAACTTTTCAAGGGGGTCCTTGGTTTTTTGGAAGGGCAGGGCTTTTCATGAAGCCCTGGCATACTAAATTTAAAGTCGAAGAAGAGATGCCTTCTATAGCTCCCGTGTGGGTTAGACTCTTTGGCCTCCCTATTGAATTTTGGAATCCTACTATTTTTTCTTCAATTGGAAACTCTTTAGGAACTTTTATGATGACTGTTGATTGTACTCAAAATTTTGAACATATTATTTATGCTCGGATTTGTGTTTTAATGGATTTTGACAAACCCCTACCTAAAAATATCACATTACAATTTGGGGAAGACACTTGGGAGCAAGTAGTGGACTATGAGAACATTCCTTTTCATTGTAGAATTTGCCATGAATATGGTCATTTGGCCAGTGCTTGCCCAAATAAAATTCTTGATCAAAAGAAAGAAGATATAAACTCAATAGGTTTCCAAATGCCTAAGAAGAAGAACACTCGAAAAAAACTAGTTATGAAGGATCAATCAAAGTCATCTGCTAATATGTTTGAAATCCTTTCCACAAATGATGTCCCAAGTGAGGAAGAGGAAATAATGGAAACATAAATCTTAGAAACACAATTTAAATATGAAGGGAAGAACTCAGAGACAAACCAACAAATCAAAGGTTTTCAATAGAAAAAAAAGGGAGAAAATTTACACAAGAAAAACAATATTTTAAATGTCAAAACTTCAAATAATACAGGTCCCAATATAGACTTCGTTGAACCCTCTAGTAAAATTTTGGCTATGTACGAGCATTCTTCAAGGTTAGAAGCCATCTCAGATTCAATTGGAATAAGTCAAGAAACAGGGAAAAAAATTGAAGATGGATTCTAATCAAAAAGCAGGTCGCAAGACCAATCAATATCATATGGTAAAAGAAGGTGAAAAGCTTGTAGAGGAAGGTAAGATTAATGCCCTTCCCAACTTTTTTAGCCCTGGTATTAATGAAGATCATCACTTGGAATATTAGAGGACTCAAAGGGAGTCTTTCAAAACAAAATGAAATTAGAAGAATGATTCAGATAAATCATCCACATCTTGTTTTCCTTCAAGAAACAAAGATGTCAATGGAGGATATGGACTCAATTGCCAGTAAAATTTGGCCAGCTAGAAAAGTGGTTTCCCTCGGTTCCCAAGGGACTTCTGGTGGCATTGCTTGTCTTTGGGACCCAAAAGAGGTAGTTATTCACCATATGGTTGGCAGTTGGGGTCTTGTGGCTATAGCTATTCAAAGTAGACATTCCAACCAAATTATGCTCTGCATTACTGTTTATGCTCCGACTACTTTGGAGGAAAAAAGAAGACAAGTGGAAGGATATAACTCATATTATCTCTCATTTTCCTGAAGCTTGGATCTTGATCGGAGGAGATTTCAATACCATCCTCTCTCTGGATGAGAAAAGGGGGGGAAATAGAAATTTGGACAAAAGCACTGACCTCATGAGCGAATATATTGCAAACCTCCATCTTGTGGACATCCAACCAGATAATGGCCTTATGACTTGGTCTAACAGAAGGCAAGGCTTAGCTTGTATAATGGAGAGATTGGATAGGTTTTTGCTCTCTAAAAATTTCTTAATCCATGGTCACATTCCTAAAGTGAAGACTCTTAATAATGTTGGTTCGGATCATTGGCCAGTCATGGTGGAAATGTGGAAAACCAATGTGAGTTTCTCTCCTTTTCATTTTCAATTAATGTGGCTTAGAGACATTTCCTTTAGACCTCATGTGCAACAATGGTGGAAGGAAGGTAAACCTAGGCATGGGACTAAGATGTTCTATTTTGCCAAAATACTGCAATACATTAAATCCAAAATCAAGACTTGGAACTGGAAAGAGTTTGGGGATGTTCATAAAAAAACATGAAGTTATTGCTCATCTTGAAAATTTGAATAAGAAAATCCATTTAGATGGCCTCACAGAGAAGAGAAGTGCAGATGAAATTAAACTCACAACTCAGTTAGAGGAATGGGAAAAAAGAGAAGAAATCTTATGGAAGCAAAAATCTAGAATTCAATGGCTCAAAGAAGGAGATCGAAACACAAATTTCTTCCACAAATCTCTTCTAGCTCGAAGATCTCACAACTTTATTTCTTCCCTAAAATCAGATTCTGGAGATGTTGTTTATACTTGGGATGGCATGAACTCTATTGTTGTTGATTACTTTTCCAATATTTTTGCTGCTACTCCTCTTGACTCAACTTCTCAACAAAATGTTCTTCAAGCAATCCCTTCTCTTATCACTTCTGAGGAGAACTCTATTTTGACTTCTCCTATTACTATCAATGAGCTTCAACAGGTAGTTTTTAAAATGCAAAAAGGGAAAACCCTAGGTCCTGATGGTTTTCCCATTGAGTTCTACCAAGAGTTCTGGGATATCCTTCATGTTGATTTATTAGAGGTGGTGGAAGAAGCCAGGAAAGCCAAAGAAATTTTGAAGGTTATCAATAAAACTTATATTACTCTTGTTCCAAAAGCTCAAGAGGTTGATCATATCTCAGCTTTTAGACCTATTGCTTTATGTAATGTTCTTCTCAAAATCATTACTAAAATCATGGTAGAAAGGTTGAAGCCTCTTTTGCATAAGATTATTTCCCTAGAGCAAGGGGGTTATGTGGAAGGGTGTCAAATAGTAGATGAGATAGTTCTTGCTCAGGAAGCCATCCATTCCATGGATATGCAAAAATCTCCTTCCATGTTCATTCGGTTAGACTTATCCAAAGCTTATGACAGAGTGGATTGGCACTTCCTTATCAAAGTTTTGAGGCAATTTGGTTTCTCTAAGGATTGGATGGATTGGATTATGGGATGTATCTCTTCAGTTTCCTACTTAGTTCTTATCAATGGTAGGCCTTCTCAGTCATTCCCAGCTTCCAGAGGTATTAGGCAAGGTGACCCGCTATCCCCTTATTTATTCATCATTCTTGTTGAATGCTTGGGTAGGACTATAACCAAAAAGAGGGAAAACAAAACCCTTGAGGGAGTTACCATTGCTCATGGAGCTAGACCTATCTCTCATCTTCAATTTGTGGATGACTCTACTCTTTTAGGTAAAGCTACAGTTAAGGAAGCTTCTAATATTAAGCAAATCATTAGCTATTTTTCTAAGGCTACTCGAGCAGTTGATCAATGAAGACAAATCTAAAGTTATTTTCTTTCACTGCTCTGCTAGACATGAATCCATGGTCTTGGATAAATTAATATATAAGAAGACCTCCCTTCCAATCACTTATTTAGGTATTCCCATAAATATTCAAAGGTAGAAAAATAAATATTGGAATTGGTTGTTGGACAAAGTCAAGAAGAAAATTGGAAAGTGGACCAACATGTGGCTTTCTTCTGGGGGTAGAATCACCTTGGTAAAATCAGTCCTTCAAGCTATTCCTATTTATGTATCTTCCATGTTGAATATTCCAAAGGTTGTTCTTCGAGAACTGGATCAAATCAGTCATCGTTTCCTTTGGAGTGGTACTAAGGAGAAAAGAAAATGGGCCTTGGTGAAATGGGACACTTTATGTCTTCCTAAGAATAAAGGGGGGTTAGGATTCTGGTCTTCTATTAATAACAACAAAGCTTTAGCTGCTAAATTATATTGGAGGATGTTGCATAACCCCAATGCTCTTTGGGCCAATAATCTTCGTGCTAAATATGCTGAGAACAAAAGTCCTGAAGACCTTGTTCGCTATCAACTTCCTACCAAAGGTTCTCCCATTTTAGCAGTTCTTAAGACTGGTGAGGATTTGATAAAGAAAAATTTATTTTGGATCATTCATAATGGTCAACAGGCAAATTTTTGGACAGATTCTTGGGATGGTCACAAGCCTTTGATAACTCAGTTTCCCGATTGGAGGCCTTGGATGGAGGAGCTTCACCGAGCTAACTGGATAAAGGTGGCTAATTACTATTGGTACCATACTAGTAATTCAAAGGTTGGTAGATATTGGATCCCTATTGAGGACTGGCCTATTCAAATCCCAGAAAGGCAAAGACAAGATATCCAAGGCATCCTTCATATGAGATCTCTCTCTTGGTCCCATGAAAAATATTGTTTTGGATGGAACAACACTACTAAGGGTGAGTATTCAGTTGCTCAAGGTTATTTGACCTTATGCCATAATAATCCCAACCATTCTTCTGACATATTTTCTCAATTGTGGGCTCAAAAGCTCTGGCCTAAGGTGAGGTTCTTTAATTGGCTTTTATTGCATCGTAGGGTGCTTACTCGGTGAGCAACTTATGAAGCAGTGGTTTTCATGGCCCTTTTAGATGTGAGATGTGTGAAGAGAATGTAGAAACTCTCAACCATATTTTTATTGAGTGTACTTTAGCCTCTGAGCTATGGAGGAGAATGGCCACTTTACTTGGCTTACAAGTGGTCCAATTTTTTTACTTTTGAACAGCTTTGGAGGGATTGGCCTAATCAAGAGGGTGTTGATCATTTTATTAGGCAGTTAGTTTGGATGGGTTCTACCATTCTTCTTTGGAATATTTGGATTGAAAGGAACAACCAAATTTTTAATCAAGATAGGAAGGATATTCACTATATTTGGCAAAATACCATAGCCAACTTAGTTGAATCAGTCCATCAACTCCTTAATCACCCCCAAAACTCCCACCAAATATGGGATCAAGTGATGCAAATATTGAAGATTAAATCTTCTAAGGGCAACCAACTTAAAGGGAATGTGAGTATTAGTAAGATGGATAGGACAAGAAATTGGCAACCTCCTCCTAAGGATTTTGGAAAAGTCAATACTGATGGAGCCTCTAGAGGGAACCCTGGAAAAGCCAGTGTGGGAGGAATTGGTAGACTTTCGGATGGCTCCCTGGTTTTTACTTTTGCTGAGAATTTGGGTATTCTTTCCAATAACCTTGCTGAGGGGTATGGTATCCTCAGAGGCCTTCAGGAGGCTACTAAGGTTGGATGGGAAAAGGTGTTAGTTGAGTCCGACTCTCAACTTATGATTAATCTCTTGAAGACTCCTTCCAAGAATCATAAGGTTGATTGGAGAATAAAAAGAATTATTGAGAAGATTCAATTAATTCGGATGGGATTTTTGAAAGTTGATTACAATCATGTGGTCGGAGATCAAAACAAGAGTGTTGATGCTTTAGCTAATTGGGCTTTGGACAAAGGTGATCTTACTTGTTATGGCCACCCTCCTAGATGGTGGGCTTCACAAATTAGGGAAGCTCTTCTTTCTATCATTTCTTTGGATGGCTCCAGTTCTGAAGGTACCTAGTTTCTTCTTGCTTTTTTTTGCTTCTCTTTGGTTCATTCAGGTTTTTTTAGTTCCCTAGCTCACTCTTTTCTTTCTTTTGTTTCCTTTGTTGTTTCTTGCCTTAATAGTCTTCTGGTCTAGATAGGTCATTGTTATGTTCAATTTTTTTCTTTTTTCTTTTTTATTTTTTTGTTTAGTTTTTTAAGGTGTGTGTGTTCTTTTGTTTTGTTTTGTTTTTGTGTTCTTTGTGTTGTTTTTTGTTGTTCTTGTGTTTTTGTTGTTTTGTGTTTTTTTATGTTTTTTGTTATTGTTCTTGTGTTTTTGTCGTTCTTGTTCTTGTGTTTCTCTTTGTTTGTGTTAATTCGTGTTTTTTTGTGTGAGTGTTTTCTATGTTTTTTTTTTTTGTTTATTGTCTGTTGTTGGTTGTTTTTTATTTTTATTTTTATTTTATTTTATTTTTTTAATATTTTAGGTTTTGGTTGTGTTTATTTTTCATGTTTTTTTGGGGTTATGTCTTTGTAGTGTTTTGTTGTTTTTGTCTTGTTTGTGTTTTGTTATGTGGTTCTTGTGTTTTTCTATGTGGTTCGTGTTGTGGTTTCTTTTATCTTATTGTGTGTGTGTTTGGTTGTGCTTTTGTTTTTGACACACTCAAGGAGCATGTTTTTTATTTTATTTTATTATTTTTGTTGTTATTTACTTATTTTTAAATTGGTTTTGTGTGTTTGTTTGCTCCTTGAGTATGTCAAAGGTGGTAGGCCAGGTCCGAGTCCCGGGCATTTTTGGTGGAATGGATACCCCTGCCTCCTTGGGTCTTACCCGAAAGTGGCATCCCTTTTGGGATGTTTTCCACAAAAAAAAAAAGTAATCGAAATCAACACAACACACAAAGTAGAACTAATATCTATGATAGCTAGAAAAAGGATGAAGAAAGTATTTTATTTAAAGTCTAAGTTTACCTAGCATAGATATTTGCAACATCTACAACTTACTCCACATTCCTCAAAACTTTGCTACAACCTTTAGCATCCTTACCCCTACTTTCTCAACCTATGATCCCCAAAGGATAACAACATGAAGCCATTAAATAGCCTCTAGGTACATGCTATGGTGGATTTATAGAGAAACAAACATTTCCATAACACTTTAAAACTCTCACTCAATGCCTTCCCTTAATGCAACACAAGATGGCAAATTGAACCAAAAGTACATTAACTAGAGGTGGCTCCTCCCACACCACCCAAGGTATTAAATATACACTCATGACAAAGCAAAGGTAATTCTACCAACCACATAAAGACAACATCAACAACCAATCCAAAACCATAGTCTAAAACTATGGTAAAAAATATTAAAACCCTAATAATCAATAATCATTCAACTAAAAACATTAGGAGAAAAACATAACATTTATTAATCCTTGATTAATACTAGCATTAGATTAATCATTCCTTAGATTAATACTAACATTAATCAGATTAAACCAACATTAATTATTTTTTATAAATATTAAAACTAACATCAATTAATGTTGATCTTAGATTAAACTAACATTAATCATTCTTTTAATTAATATTAAGTCCAACATTAATTAATGCTAACATTAATTGGGGTTAAGTTTAATCCAACAAAGCAGACAAAAATAATCCATCTAACTATCAAGGATAACATTCATCCACATGCACAAATGAAGGAGATCCAAAGAAAATATTCTCATGATGTTTTATACCATAATTTTATCCCTAAATGAGTGGCTTCTTATTTAGGATAGACCCAATATATTACCTACTCATATCAAGGAGACTCATTGCATGCAACTTTCCTTGTTTGATTGCAAAAACATGAGCCTGCACAGACTATAAAGCACCTATATGAAGAATAATATTCATTCATGTTACCATGACCACTTTGATCATCATTTCCCCCTACCGTATGGTCTCTTGTGGCCAAGTCTCTTGTCCAACCATGAGAGTACTTGATTCTTGCAATCAAGTAAAGCATCAATAGTACCATGTCCTTATGCAAAAATAGATATTATATCAAAAGTATATAACCATTACAACCACAAACTAAGTATTAAACATAATTTTGAATACATAGTTTGACTTGAGTAGCCAGTGTTACCAAGGAGGGTCATGATAGTTAACTACAAAACATAGGGTTTACATAATAAAATATTACAATAAATTCAATATATTTTACAATGAGTGCCCATAGGTCTATCCAATATTACACCATATAATGTTGGCCTTGGCCATGAATAAAATTACACTTTCAACATATTATGTATCTTGGTATTTAATTTCTTCTTCTAAATTGATGTCAAAGATGGGTTACAAAAGGTAAAAACTCTAGTAAGAATGATAAAGGTATGATAACACCAATTAAAGTTTAAAATAGATCAAAATACTCAAGTCCTAAATTTTGTGGATATGTTTGTGATTCAAATGAACAATCCTAAATGGTCAAAGATACTTCATAATGAGGAAAAAGAAATAAGAACATTATTACAAAGATATATTGCTTACAATAAAGAAAGAAAACTTAAGGAATAGTGAACTCAACTGTTATGGACGATTTGGTCATTATTCAAATTAATATTGGAACTTGTATCAATGATAAATATGTAATGGATACAATCACTTTTCTTTTTATTTTTAGTACAAATATACTACTATGTATAGTGAAAAAACTTAATTTGGTTAATTCTAAAAATGGAAAACATGTTAAAATTATTAATGTATATATTCTAATAAGGGAGCTAAATTTTTATGAAACCAATATAATTTTATAAATTTGGAATAAAATATCATAGTGGATCACAAAGGACCTAATTTATATACCACAATGACTCTTCATGAGTGATGGCTTGTTGAAAAGAGGGTTACCATGTGATTGTTATGGGTAATTTGTGAAACTCTTACTTGATGCTAATATTGTAGCTCAATTTCTTTTATCATCCACGATGCACCTCAAGAATTTAAATAGACATATTCTATTTGAAAATGGGTTCCTAATCAACCAAAGTTGTTGGGACATATTTTAGTCAAATAATTTTGGTGTTTATGTCCAATCCTAGCCAAAATAAATATTAAAGAGGGTTATTGAAATATTTTAATGTTTACTTTGTGGAAAATTTAGAAAAAGAAATCTAAAATAAGTCTCATAGGCATTTCTTCTTTTTGTAGATCTTAGATGGGATTTCTAGTCAAATTAGACTGTGTATATCTTGAAGCATGATATATTTTGAAATATATATACTATCTTCTTGATCTTGTTATCCATTCATTGTTGTAAACAAATATATGCATTACACTTTGGAATTTTACTAAAAACAACATGAGTATTCAAATAGCTTTTATGGTTATAAATTTAATAACTATATTTTCATGCTTAAAACCTAAGAATGGTCTATTTTATTTTAAAAATTAGAGATATTTATATTAAATTAATAATGGTGTTTTATATGAATTTATTTATAAAAGTAAAAGTTTAAGATTTATCCAATCGTTGTCTCATAATATATAGATAATGAGCATTTAAAAAATGGTGTCAAATAATGGTTAAACTATGGTAATAATATACATAGTAATCAACAAATGATTTTGTTTTCATGATGATCTAATGTTGAGGTTACACAACATGGTAGAAATCAAATACTAGCATTTTAAGTGAATTGTTTAAAATCTATATCAAACTAATGAATCTACCTATGCTACCTACTAAGCATTTAAAGATAATTAACAATTGCAAATTATTTCAAGGAACTCACCATTTTACCTATTTCCTACCAAATAATAAAAATAATTTGCTCAACCCAATTGCAAATAAAGTCTATTAAGTGCCTTATATTGTTACACACAAGACATTATATCTCAAGATATTTATTTTCTAAGCTAAAGAAAGACTTTGAAGTGTGGTGTGGACTATATACTAGTATCCATAGTATTCTTTAACTATTTATTTTGCTCTTTAACTTGATCATAATCACCTTAACCTAATCCAACTATATCTTATCATACTTCCAACTATTATTTCCACTTAAATAGGTTGTATTTACAACATGTGAAGCATACATCTATTTAGATTGGATATTTCCTCTATTGATATGGCTAAAGTATGCTAGATTTTTAAGAGATTAATATGAGATAAGGTCATCACAAAAGTAAACATAATTAACTATATAAATTTTCAAAGATGAAAAATATATCTCTTTAATATTTTTCAAATATTAATGAAACTATTAGTATTTTATCTAAAACTAAGAAAATGTTATAGCAATTTTCTTTTCAAAAATCAAAACAACAAAAAAAATTATTTGAAAAGGAAAAAAAAAGAATGGTTATGGTGATGTTTATTTTTTATTAACATACCTTAAGAATAAAATCTCTATATTGTAAATAATCATAACTATATAAAACATTCCCATTGTAAAAATGACTTAGCTAATATCGTGAAAATACTATATTCAAAATTAATTGTCTAATGATAATAAGGAAATTGAGAAATGTAACAAACCATGTATTGTTGGTTTAAAATTTTAAGATACAAATATGAAATAGTTGTCTATGAAGAATGAAATAGACTAAAAAATAAATGCAAAAGAGAAAATATCATAGTACCAACCATCACCCTCCATAAGAATAGTATCAACTAACTCATACTAACATAACAATGTTCATGATATGGCTCAGCTTGAATGAACCATGTCCTTTTTACCCTTGTTATCCTAATTTTATTTTATTATAAATGCTCTTTCTTGGTTATATACACTCTCCTTTGTTGAGTGGTATTTTAACCCTGTTGTGAAAGTACACTCTCCTTTAGGATTTGGGTTTCAAATCCCCTCTTGCAAAGAAGTTAAACAAACAACTTCTCCAAGGTCTCCATTGTATTAGCATTTACATGTGTGTATTAGTAATCTCAAATATAAGATATTCAATTTGAATGCTTGGAACACCTTAGTGATTGCAAGTAACTGTAAACAAGGGGCAATGTTGGTTTATTTCATCATGAAAACTTTAGTGATTGTTCATTGTTTTTTTGGATTTTGATATTTTTTTAGATGTTTATTTTAATGCCTTGAAAAGTTAAAACTTCTAGAAAAATATAAAATGCAGAAAAATGAAAATGAAATGCAGAAACTGAAACTAAAATGCATTCAGTATGATGCTATCCTATTTTGACAAAATCGAAGATGTGAGGTTTCCGTGCATGCAACCTAACCTATTGGACCTACAAACAAGCACAATCCGGATAGACTAAGTGTTGGTTCCTAGGGTATGAAATAAAATTCAGATTTCAAATATTCGCCTAATGTAACCCAAAAAACATGGCATTAACATTATCTATAAATTTGAAATCTGAAAGAATGAAAGAATAAACATTAAATCCATAGCATACAAAGAAAATCTCCTTCTTTCTTGCCCACAAGATGCAAATTTCTGAACACTTCTGCATTAAAAATATGTCATTTTACAATAGCAGAATTTCTGGTTTTCCCAAACCAGTCCATGGAAGAGAAACGACTCAAACAGGCCCATAATGGCATCATCGCCTTCAAGTCTGCAAATCTGCTCACCGCAATTTCCAACCCTAGTCCATGAAGAAGAAAAAACCAGTCTACGAAAGAAAAATAGCCCAACTAGGTCCAAAATGGCTATCTCACCTTCAAACCTGCAACGCTACTTGCAACAGTTTTTCCCCCCTTTCTGGCCTCTTTGAATGGCATATTTAAACTTGTGAAAACATTGTTTCTCCTTCCATGACGGTTCATTTCATTTGTCGATGGTTGTTCACTTCACCTTCCCTGACTGTTCATTTCACCTTCCCTTGTATGCGTGTGCTTTGCTTTCCATTTTGTGGCCCTTCACTGCATTTTCTCCACATGGGCTTGCGTCCGTTTCCCTCCGTGTGTAACGACCATATTAAATTATTTCAAATCATTAAATATTCCTTATGTAACGCTTTGTATTCTTCATTGGATTTTGTCCTTATGTCCACGTCACTATGTAGGTCCGTTACCTTGGCAAAAATGGAACATGTCGCGATATCATGACGCTTCTTGTTTCTCTGTTTTCCTGCCCCTTTTGAATCGCGAAAATGTAACATGTCGCGATATCATGACACTTTTGGCCCCTTCCATATTTTGTTGCTTTTAGCCGTGAAAATGTAACATGTCGCGATATCGCGACACTTTTGGCCCCTTCCGTCTTTTGTTGCTTTTAGCCGTGAAAATGTAACATGTCGCGATATCGTGACACTTTTGGCCCCTTCGTATTTTGTTGCTTTTAGCCGTGAAAATGTAACATGTCGCGATATCGTGACACTTTTTCTTTCTTCTCTCTCTCTTTGCTTTGAATCGCAAAAATGCAACATGTCGCGATATCGCGACACTTTTTCCTTCTAGCCGCAAAAATGCAACATGTCATGATATCGTGACACTTTTGTTTTTGGCCGCGAAAACGCAACATGTCGCGATATCGCGAAACTTTTCTTTCTTGTTCTTTCTTTTCTTGTTTTGTCATGAAAATGCAACATGTCGCGATATCGCGACACTTTTCTTTCTTGTTCTTTCTTTCCTCGTTTGGTCGTGAAAATGCAACATGTCGCGATATCGTGACACTTTTCTTTCTTCTCTTTTCCTTTGCTTTGGGCCACAAAAATGCAACATGTCGCGATATTGCGACACTTTTTGTCTTTTGGCCGTGACAGTGCAACATGTCGCGATATCGTGACACTTTTTCTCTTTTAGCTGCAATGGTGCAACATGTCGCGATACTTTTTCTTTTTGGGCCGCGATGGTGCAACATGTCGCGATATCGCGACAATTTTTCCTTTTTTGTCCGTGATGGTGCAACATGTCGCGATATCGCGACACATTTTCTTTTTGGGCCATGACAGTGCAACATGTCACGATATCGTGACACTTTTTCTTTTTGGCCGCGATGGTGCAACATGTCATGATATCGCGACACTTTTTCTTTTTGGCCGCGACAGCGCAACATGTCGCGATACTTTTCCTCCTTGTGGTATTTTGCTTTTTTCCTTGATATTTGGCCTATGGGCCACTTCGGTCTTCTTGTAACACATGCAAAAGAATGTGGGTCCCCAATTTTGGGGTACGTTGTGGATCAACCACAACAAATGGCGAATCTGCTGGGAAATGCTCCTAAGCATTTCGATGAGAACTAAACCTAAAAAACACACAGACTCAAATACAAGCATTAGCAAATATCCCAAGAATGAAACTAGAGGATAAATACATGAAACATTAGAATTATTAAGCATCAGCTTGGTGTGTGCAATTTGCTTCATTCCCTATCGTTTGAAATTGATCAACATTCCATTGTTCGTTTCAATTATGATTCGTATGCAAGGCTATGAATGATTTTTGCAGTATTTGATGTATGATGAAGATGCTAGAGATATAACAACCTGCTTTGCAAAGGCTTAGACCTTCTAGTATCATGAACAAACATATTAAAACTATCAAACCCTCTTAGGACCAGATATATGTATACTGAATTAATTTACTAGATCCCCAAAGTTGGTTATGTGTCACCACCATCTTGAACCCATGTGCAAGTGTAAGTGAAATCATAGCTTTGGGGAATAGAATTCCCAACCTAAGCGAGATGGGAATTTAACCCTATCCTTACTACTCTGATCTAGATTTTATTACCTCATCTTGAACAAAATGATTTAACCTGTTATGGATGAAACTCGTCAGAGCTAGCCCTGTCTGTTTGAGCAGTCAGTGGTCTTGCTTTTAGACAAGACATGTTGCCACGCATGAGCATACTCCACTACTAGCCAGACGTCTATAGCCCCGGTGGAGATTAACCCCATAATCCAGGATTTGACTTTACTTTTATTTCTTGGACCTTGGGGATGACTACCCATCCTTGCAAGGGACATGTAATACGATCCTTCCAATCCAATATTAATAAAGAAATGAAAAATATTTTCTTTTGAATTTCAAGTTCTTGAGTGGGCAAAATAGAAGCTTTGGGGAATCATATTCTCAACCTAAGCGATATGAGAATTAGACCCTATCCTTACTACTCCATGAAGGTCAAATCAGAGCTTTGGGGAATTAGATCCTCAACCTAAGTTCGATGAGGATTTAACCCTATCCTTACTACTATGATTTTAGGCTTTAAGCACTATGGGAGTGGTGAAAACCATTGTTTTAAGGATTATGTTGCATAATAGGACAGACACGAAATACCTTTCGCCTCACCTTTTCTTCCAAGTATGGTTTTGACCATTTTTCTCAAGATCCTTTTTAATATGCGTAGAACGTGCTAGGTTCAAGATAGTTTGGGCATCAGTTCCCAACCTTAGGATCCTTTTAATATATGTTATGTAATAACCCTAAGAGGATTCGACACCTTTTCAATGATTGCCCATGAAATGAAGATGCAACTGAGATGGAATGTATATGCAATGCGGAATGTACATGAGATATGAATGCATTGCTCCTTTTGAAATGCGGATGAAGTATACCACCTACTTTGCCATAATTTATAAAACTGATAACTTCCTACATCATAAGTTCCAAATGATATTCTTTAATGTGTTTGTGAAATTCATGGAGCTTTCTGCAATACAATTCCGATGTTTCATATTCTCCTAGTCCTAGTTAACATTCATAAGGACCTAAGTTAACAAACAAAAAGTGTCCAAAGGACCAACACACAAAAATTAAAACCAAAATGAGATCTAATCCAAAACTAAAACACAAAAACCAAAAGTATATACAAATGTACAAAAAAATTGGATTATCATTTTCTCGGATCCCAAACCTGATTAGAATTATTCAAAAGACATATGACATGATACGCATACCAAGTTTTGCAAGAATACAACAAAAACAAGATCAACCCAAACAAAGAAACAAACCTCCACTTGTCCCTCTCACCATACCAATTTTATTTGTTTCCATTAATATTCCTATAGGTGAGATTCAAATTACCAATTAGATTAGACAATGGTTGATTTTCAATTCTTTCTTGTCTATTCTTTAAGATGTCCATTCCGCACTTTGATTCATGGCGTAGAAATAAGCTTTCATTTTCATTCAATAAAGCCATAACATTAATAATACTTGAATCAAACCATTCATTAGGCAAACCTTCATTCAAATTTTGCATGGTGAAACCAAAAAGATGATATTTTACCTTTGGCATGTTTTCATTTGACCTTACTTGAAGAGGATTTGAAAATTCCTCTTTTCTCTCCTAACATTCATCATCCTGTAGCACTTGTTCTTTCTCCATGATTCGTTTATCAAAGGCACCAAACTTAGGTACCCAATTGAAAATATGCCCATCCCTTTCAAACCATAAGTCTTGTCTATCTAGGGGTGGGTTGACTAACACATTTTTGTGATCAATCACTTGGTTTGTTTCGGGTAACATGAGATTTTCAATTGGATCATCAATAACATCAAACCCAAATGATTCAGGTTTTGTAATTTTCTCATTTTGAGATGGCATAGTCATTGTAGCACAAGTACATGGATCACGATTTTCAATTTCTTTTCCTTCAAAGGAATCTAAAGCAAATGACCGTCTTTCTTGATTGATGGTTGTAGAATCCTTATCATGTCCCAAAATTTGATGAAATTCAAATTCCTCTTCCAAAACTTTCTCAAATTGTACAGGATTTATAGTATCCTCATGCGAGGAAGCAATTGAGTTATCTTGCATATTATTTGACGCAACAAGTTTGTTAGAAGATTCATATTGATAATATTCTTCCCATTTCTTCCATGAATCATAGTAATCATCTTCCAAGTTCAAGTCATGAAGCTCAAGCACTTCTTCTTCATCTTCTGATTCATCAACATGTTTCTCATCCAATTCATCTTCACCTTCCATAGATGGTCCATTTATTTCTAAAAGTGGGTTATTTCTTGAATTCAAATTGGTAAAGCTATCATAATCCAAATTTGTAACCCATGATTCAATTTTATCACAATTTGGAAGGTGTGGATCCTCTTGGTCATCACTCCCTTGATGATATAGAGTTTCCACTGCCAAAATGTTGTCCACTCCTTGCTGATGTTGGGGTGGACCCTTATTTGGCACAATTTCCAAATCATCCACTTGATCTTGGAGACAATGGGTATACATAGCAATTTTGGGACAATTCCTTTCATTATGCTCCTTTGTATTATGCAATCTACAGCCCTTTTCCCATGCAAAATTAGAAATATTAAGAATGGAACTAGAGTGACTTGGTCCTACAGAAGTATCTATCTGATTAGCAATAGGGGAAGGCACACCCTCATTATTTGGCTTCGTATTCCACTATCTCCCTCTATCGTTGAAGTTTCGATTTGGGTGAGGAGCATGGGATTCATACTTCTATTTTTGAACCAAATCATTACTCAATTTGTGAACCATCCTTTTGAGTGCTTCCACCTCTGAATAAATCTCTTTCGGTTGAGCTATGTTACTTTTAGTTCTATTAGGGTTTGTGTAACTGGTGAGATCTTGACTTAACATTTGAGATGGATTTTGAGCCACTTGATTTGCGTAGGGATTCACACTTTGAATCAGAATTGGATTGGGTGCGTAAGTGGGTGTTGATGAATATGGTTGTTGATAAGGCAAAGCATTTATGCCTGATATTTGTGATGCCATGATCTGATTCATCATAGGAGCTTGACCATATGGACCATATTGTCCTACCATTGGCATCTGGGAAAACCCATAACCCTGTGGTGTCATTTGTTGTTCAATGGTCATAGATTCATTGTAGGCTAGAGCAAGCATGGTAACTTGAGGATTTCACCTTGCAAACATTGCCGACATGGGATCCAATGCCCCAAAATATATTTGCAAATCTACTACGGGATCAATGGCAAAATACCGAATTGCTCTATTATAGCACTTCTGAAATATCTGATTAAAATTTTGGATTGTCTCACCCTGGCCTCTTTTGCATGTAATGAACTAATTATATATGATTGTGGGATCTAATGGTGACCTAAATTGGTTGACAAAAGCATTCTCCATTTGCGTCCATGACGTAATGGAACCAGTAGGTAAGCAAATATACCATTCGTAAGCCACTTGGTCTAGGCTCATGGGGAAGATTCTACAAGCCACATCTTCATGCTGAACTTGCAATCTTATCAAAACATCCCTATTGGCCTAAATATGTTCTTTTGCGGTCCTTGGGCCATCCGATTTGTATTTGGGAAAAAATCTCTCTATATTCCTAGGGATCTCATGAATATCCCCTACAATATTCAAAGGAATGTTATTGACTCCATACCAAGGAGGTGGTGGAGGTTGGGCCATTTGATTCAAAATCAATGATGATAGCCCTACAATAACCTGACACAACTCTCAGTACCTCAAAGAAAACCTGCGACATACAAAAAATCTTGCAATTAATGAAATTAAAAGAATAACCTCAAAATCAATTTGTTAGTCATGAAAGAAGGAACATCGAAAAAGCAGTATTCTAAAAATGTAAGTTTGTTTCTGATTCACCAGATCGCATATGTGCAAGTGAAGAGCATACTCCTAGTGTTGTAGTATTTCTGATTCACAAGATCACATTACGTGCAGGTGAAGAGCATAATACCGACAACAAATATATTTTTAGACAAAATAATTCCTTACAAATAAGCATGAAATGATTAGAAAATATCAAACATGTAACGTATGAATAATCATGTTAGCATCAACCAAGAGGTGTATCCATTAAAAACGAGTGAAAGTAATTGCATGGAGACAACCTCGTTAGTCAAATTTTTTTTTAAATCAAATCAAGACACTTTATTCCTATATGAACAATCAAAAAGCATTAGAAAAATGCATAGCAATTTATGTCCTCCTTTTAACACTACAAGGTTGTATTGTTAAAAGAGGGCTAAAGATAATAATCAATAGGGCATGAAATATTCAAAATTTAAATCCCTGTAGCATTTAAATGACTCTGAAATAAAACAATTTAGGCCCTCCTTCTAGCGCCAATCTGTTGAGTGGTATTTTCACCCTGTTGTGAAAGTACACTCTCCTTTAGGATTTGGGTTCCAAATCCCCTCTTGCAAAGAAGTTAAACAAATAACTTCTCCAAGGTCTTCGTTGTATTAGCATTTACATGTGTGTATTAGTAATCTCAAATATAAGATATTCAATTTGAATGCTTGGAACACCTTAGTGATTGCAAGTAACTGTAAACAAGGGGCAATGTTGGTTTATTTCATAATGAAAACTTTAGTGATCATTGTTTTTTTGGATTTTGATATTTTTTTAGATGTTTATTTTAATGCCTTGAAAAGTTAAAACTTCTGAAAAAATATAAAATGCAGAAAAATGAAAATGAAATGTAGAAACTGAAACTAAAATGCATTCAGTATGATGCTATCCTATTTTGACAAAACCAAAGATGTGAGGTTTCCGTGCATGCAACCTAACCTATTGGACCTGCAAACAAGCACAATCCGGATAGACTAAGTGCTGGTTCCTAGGGTACGAAATAAAATTCAGATTTCAAATATTCGCCTAATGTAACCCAAAAAACATGGCATCAACATTATCTATAAATTTGAAATCTAAAAGAATTAAAGAATAAACATTAAATCCATAGCATGCAAAGAAAATCTCCTTCTTTCTTGCCCACAAGATGCAAATTTCTGAACACTTTTGCATTAAAAATGTGTCATTTTACAATAGCAGAATTTCTGGTTTTCCCAAACCAGTCCATGGAAGAGAAACGACTCAAACAGGCCCAGAATGGCATCATCGCCTTCAAGTCTGCAACTCTGCTCGCTGCAATTTCCAACCCATGTCCATGAAGAAGAAAAACCAGTCTACGAAAGAAAAACATCCCAACTAGGTCCAGAATGGCTATCTTGCCTTCAAACCTGCAACGCTACTTACAACAATTTTCCCCCCCTTTCTGGCCTCTTTGAATGGCATATTTAAACTTGTGAAAACATTGTTTCTCCTTCCCTGACGGTTCATTTCATTTGTTGATGGCTGTTTGCTTCACCTTCCCTGACTGTTCATTTCACCTTCCCTTGTATGTGTGTGCTTTGCTTTCCATTTTGTGGCCCTTCGCTGTGTTTTCTCCACATGGGCTTGTGTTTGTTTCCCTTCGTGTGTAACGACCATCTTAAATGATTTTAAATCATTAAATATTCCTTATGTAACGCTTTTTCTTCTTCATTGGATTTTGTCCTTATGTCCACGTCACTATGCAGGTCCGTTACCTTGGTGAAAATGGAACATGTCGTGATATAGCGACGCTTCTTGTTTCTCGGTTTGCCTGCCCCTTTCGAATCACGAAAATGCAACATGTCGCAATATCGCGACACTTTTATCTTTGGCCGCGAAAACACAACATGTCGCAATATCGCAACACTTTTATTTCTTGTTCTTTCTTTCCTCATTTGGTCATGAAAACGCAACATGTCGCGATATCGCGACACTTTTCTTTCTTGTTCTTTCTTTCCTCGTTTGGTCGTGAAAATGCAACATGTCACGATATCACGAAACTTTTCTTTCTTGTTCTTTCTTTCCTCGTTTGGTCGCAAAAATGCAACATGTCGTGATATCGCGACACTTTTCTTTCTTCTCTTTCCTTTGCTTTGGGCCATGAAAATGCAACATGTTGCGATATCGTGACACTTTTTGTCTTTTGGCCGCGATAGTGCAACATGTCACGATATCGTGACACTTTTTCTCTTTTGACTGCGATGGTGCAACATGTCGCGATATCACGACACTTTTTCTTTTTGGGCCGCAATGGTGCAACATGTGATATCGTTACACTTTTTCTTTTTTGGCCGCGATGGTGCAACATGTTGCGATATCGTGACACTTTTTCTTTTTGGGCCACGACAGTGCAACATGTCGCGATATCACGATACTTTTTCTTTTTTGGCCGCGATGGTGCAACATGTCGCGATATCGTGAAACTTTTTCTTTTTTGGCCGCGACAACGCAACATGTCACGATATCGCGACACTTTTCCTCCTTGTGGTATTTTGATTTTTTCCTTGATCTTTAGCCTATGGGCCACTTCGGTCTTCTTGGAACACATGCAAAAAAGGTGGGTCCCCAATTTTGGGGTACGTTGTGGATCAGACACAACAAGTATCAACTAACTCATACTAACATAACAATGTTCATGATACGACTCAGCTTGAATGAACCATGTCCTTTTTACCCTTGTTATCCTAATTTTATTTTATTATAAATGCTCTTTCTTGGTTATATATAAGAACATGGTAATTTTAGTGTGACATAAAAAACCATGACCAAAATATTTTTACATTTTATTTTTTGAAGCACAAAAATAGCCTAACACAAAAAGTATTCAATGAGTATACCTTGTATTCAAGAGATTAATAAGAATTAAAAGGTTTCATAAATTATAATAATGGTATCGCATAAAAAAATGTATAAAATATAACCTTCTCTTTACCTTCCCTACCTCCAAAAAAATATAAAAGCAAAGTAAGAGTTAAAGTGAATCAACACATTACATAAATAAATATATAATTTATATGTAAATAGAAATATAATTATAAATTAATGTGCCATGTTGTGATAATGAAATTCATATAAAAAATATCAACAATAACTTAGGAGAAGAGAAAAAAATATGTATTAAAATAGAAAAAATTCTCATGGACATATTTCACTATGAACAACTCGTAGAAGAATAAGAATAACATTGTAATTAATCGGTAAGAAAGCAAGAGGGCCAACTAAACTCCACACATATATTATGATTTGATGCTAGTAGGGTTGAGTAATTCCATATTAGAGGGACAATCACAATCTAAATAACCCTCCTATTATCTATCTACTACACAACCATTATAGATTTAGAGTAACATCCTCTAATTGGTATAAACATTGAACCCCATGGATAATATATACACTATGCAAATTCATTACATAAAGTATTATAGCCCAAGAATAACTACCCAATATGAGTCTAATATAAGGAATTAAATTCACACATGAAACATTACCACTATTGAAAATTTAAATATTAAATTATTAAAATAGTTGGCATACAACCTCAATGTTTTGATCATACCATGGTTGATGAAATTATGATTGCTACTAGAACCAATAGTTACTGAATAATTTTTAATAAACCATTGTACTTTTATAGTATGATAGGTTTGCTAGCTTTTGAAGTAGATTGCAATTGGATATGGCAATCACATGGTGCAGAAATATAAGAGAAAGTAAATTTACGAGATTGCATAAATATACTATAAATAGAAATGATGGAAATGAATACAATATTGCTATGGAGGAAATGGACACTCCATGCAAGATGCTACAGGACTATAATGTACTTTATCACTAATGGAGTCACACAATACTACTACTAATACCGACTGACTTACATATCAAACTCTTACAATGAGGCCCTTTTACAATGGAATATAGATTCCTTGGCCAACACTCTACATAGTTGTGCAAGGGACACCTTGCATATTTACAACTTGCACATTGGCACTTGTGCATTTATTACATTGCATAAAGTAACTAGATAAATTCCTCCTAAAGTAATATAATGTCCTAAGTATGTACCCAGGAAGGTACATTTACATGATCCAAATGATGTAATAGAATCTAACTCTAACACCCCTTGTATTACATTATTTGGGTATTGAAGACTTTAGTCTTCAATATGGATCTTCTTCCATTGGATAATGGAACTTGTATTCTCCTTCATTGCTTACTGTGATCAGATTCATCTAGTAGTTTGTTTCTTCAGTTGATGCAGAGTAAGATGATGTTGTAGGTTCCTCAATTATCGTTACTATATTCCTCCATCTTCTTCTTTATTTTTAAATTTACCTTTGTATCCAGTCTCTGTGCTTTCATAGGTGGTTGTGCTACAACTTGGAACCTGTTGAGGTATTTCTCCTTCTCTATTTTTACTTTTTATAAAACCTTCTGAAAAACCACTTAGAGCATCATGGTAAGATTTTGAATTAGTATAACTTGAAGCATCAATTTTGCATGAAGATTGAAAATCTGTTCATGATATGGTTCACTTAATTCTATTTTCTTTTTAGTAGTTCTATCAATCTCTTTTGTTCTATATTCTTATATATATAATGTTTATGTGTGATCGATGCCATGTATAATATGCTCACAAAATCTAGTGGAAGTGAGATATTATTTTTCTTATTGGCAATTGCTTCATTGAGATGTGCTTGAAGATAACATTCCATAGAGTCAAAATTATCGTCTAATGCTTCACTATGAAATATTTTTGAAGCTAGGTCTAATATTCCTTCAGATTTCATGAGTACATTCATGATCCCAATTTTTATGGCACTGGATTTTCTAAAGGTAAATATTTTTTAATACTTGATGAGTTATTTGAAGTAGACATCCTTATGAATCCCTTAGTTTAAGATATATAAAGCTTTTTATCTTATGGCTCCCAATATTAGGGTATATGTAACCCTTAGAATATATAAAAGCTTGATTTGATAAAACCTTTGTTAACCCTTAGGTTATGTAGACTTTATTATATCTCCCTAATGATGAAGAGTTCATAAACCTAATAAGTTTTTAGGTTTTGTAGCAAGCTTACATCTATCCAAATGAATTTAAAACTTGATAATTTTTGATGGATTCTAATATTACCAAGTTTTTTAGAATGCCTTATGACTCCCTAGGATTTTTTGGATAGGATATATGATCAATATAGTGCTTTTGTAAATTGTAGTTCAATTTTAAGTTGATTTTGTAAAATTTTGTAAATACAAAAAACAACTTTTCTATCTCCTTATTACTCCTATTTAAATAAGAACCATTATTTGAAGAGGTTTTGAAGTTGGATTTATTTTTCTCCCTTTGTGTTTTGAGACAACACTATAAAAATTCTAACTTTTGAAAACTTTAATAAACCTCTTTAAATACAACTTTTTGGTTGATTTTAATGTTTTCTAATTTCCAATTCCTAAGTTTGATGTTGTATTCCTTATAACTCCCAAATTTGGAAAAATTAGAAAAATAATATTTGCAAGTAATTTAAATTTCAATAATAACCCTTATTTCTCCTTGATAACTTTTTACAAATATTAACAAATCTGAAGTATGCTTGCTTAATAAAAATCTGATGTTGAATATTGCAATAGATAAAATGTTCCCTTATAACTCCAAAAATACTTATGTTAAAACAAGCATAAATATCAACCTTTACCTCAATCATTCTTTAATCTTGTGCATCGGCAAATTCATAGCTACATGCTATGTAGAGATCATGGGCAGTCAGAGCCCTATTTGACTGGTGTAAAATCATTCCTTGATTGGTTATCCCTCACTTCTTTTCTAGTGCACCTCTCCTTAGGTGAGTTAGCACGTCTTGTTCTTTGTTGGTCGCCACCATTTATCTATAAATTGTTAAGAGCTAGCTGCTCATCTTGCTCTCTTAAACGCTACTCATGTTGGTGCAAGAGTCTTTCTCTTTTTTTCTCTTGTTCGAGAGCTTCTACTAGATCTCGCTCCTTACGTAATGCATTTTATAACCACTTCATTCGGTCATTTTGTACCGTCATATAAGACTCATATTTATCTAACTTTTTTCTTGTTGTCTTGACTCATAGATTTCTTAAGGAGGTTTTTGTTGTATTTGTAATCATGCTAGCTAATGTGACTTGTTCAGTGTACTATTGAGTATCTCTATGATCAAACTCCACGCATCTACTACAGGGTCACTCTGAGGTACCCCCAGACTAGGAGGTGTGTTTAAAAGTCACAGTTTGTGAGCTTCCAGATGCAGAGTTCTCAGTAGCTATAGTTATTTGGGTTGGTTGTGTAGGAAACCGATCCAACCCATCTAGCTATCTTGTTTTCCATGGCTGGTCTCGTGGGGTGTCATTTACTTCTATGATGTCATATTCTACGGGAATATTTCCTTTTGTGTGAATGGTTTCCTCTATTTGATTCCCATGACTAGATGTAGCTCTAGTTTTTTGTCCTTCAATGGGCAGACATGTTTCGTATGTTTCTTGTGAGTCTTGAGGTGTTGCAATTCTTGTTTCCCTTCTTAATAAAGAGGGCTTTGTGGTAACATGTTTTCTCCACGTGTATGGAGACGTAGTAGTATCATCATCCCTATGTGAAAAATTAGTCTTAGAACCTTCTTTATGTCCATGTGAGAAGGAATCCCTTGAAGCTTCCTCACGTCTTTGAGATGTTTCTATGTGTTTAGAGGAGGCCCTTGAGGTCTCCTCATGTATCCTTGATGAGGATGGTTGTGAAGCCTCTTTTTGTTTATGTGATTTTGTTCCATGATGTAGCTCATTACTTGGGGTTTCTCTAGGAGATCCTCCAAGGGTTGAGTTATCACCCCTTAGGCTCATGGAGCTATGTCTCACGGTCTTATGGGTAGGTCATTCAATGTTACTATGACTCCGCCTATGGGTATGAGTTGTTTCTGTCTCTCCCTCGATATCAGACTGAGGATGCTTACTTCTTGTATTGACCATGTTGTCTTATGAATTGATCTTTTGAGTTGTAATTTAGGAATAACCACACAATACCAAGCAAATGTTTATATTGATTACCAATTTGAGTGTACCCTAAACTATTTGGTGTGTTTTGATGTGTTGTTATTTTGATTTCTTGCTCTTGTTCTTGTATTAAGAATGAGAAGACTCATCCATAGTGAAAATCAAGTATACTCATGCCAAACATGATTTTATAAAAATAAGCTAGGGTACACCACTGAAGACCCAATGGAGGGTTCACCTATATCTTCCAATCTAAACCAATGATTGTTCCAATAGTGGGAGATAGTTTGAGCACAAGTAACTTAGTATCACTATAAATAAGTTTCTCAATACATTTCTAGGAAGATCTAGGGGGTAAACTAATGGAAGGAGATGAATTCCAACATCACTAGACTGAATTGAAGGTTGGTGATGAAATCCAACTCCCCAATTTTTAAATGAGACGTGTGTGTGTGTGGTGTTCATTTTAAGCTTGTGTAACATAAAGTGCATCATATAGCAACAATGAATCTTTCCTATATGCCTAAGTGCAAAAATACATTTCAATATTCAGAAATATGCATGAAATACTATGATTTGTATGAGCACACTTTCTTTGATGCAACTATGGCCTCTAACATGGCCTCAAAGTAAGCAAACAATGTACAATGTCTAGCACGTTGGATTTTAGAGCAATTTTTTCAGGAATAAGCCACTGTTCCTAGCAATGCCTAGTGGAAAATTAAAAGATCTAAGATATGCAAAATTCATAATTCTTTATTCTTTTATTCTTTCAATTTCCAAACATAAATGTGCATTAAGTTCTCTATTTTAGACACACAAAAGTAGATAGAAAGCTATAAAATATCAAATAAGCTATACCAACCTTTGATCTAGCTTAGAGAGTCAATGTTTTGACCTCTACTGCACTCTAGTTCTGGCTGCTGTTGACTAGAGTGGCTAGTTCTTGGCTATTATAGCTCAAAGCAGCTAAGCTCTATTGGCCGCTGTAGCTCAGAGCAGCTAGTTTCTAGCAACTGTAGCTCAGAGCGACTAGACCTGCACACAAAATTAAGTTAGTATTCTAGCATAAAATTAAAAATTAGTGGTGGTCCCACCGTGATTGCCATCTATAGCGACCCCAAGAATGCATGCACTAGTCCCTTTCAAACCCTACTTGCAATGTTATTTAAAAATACCAAGATGAAATGGAAAGACAAGAAAAAATATATAACATAAAATAACAAATATGGATCTCTTTATTGATATTGAAGCTTGGTTACATGTCGGTCCCTCTTAGGGATACCCATTTCAATACTATAAGTTACAAATAGGCAAAGAGTACCCCTTTCTCGAAGAGGTGGTGTGCTTATAAAAGATTCCCGGTTTCACACATGGAAATATATGAGGGATTATAGATGCCTCCTTCTCTAGGTATGTTTCCTAGAGGGATCCTTTTTGCTCTCATATGTTGCAAGCTTCGTCTAATGTACCTGTGGCCCTGCAAGCAACAAAACAACAATGCATGTTTAGGTGTTTGAGATTGCTTCACTGGATGAGGTTGTTAGTACTCAAATATTGTAACAGAAATATGATGAAACTATGCCATGAAATCATGTAAATCTATGCTAATGATATGAAAACATAAAGAAGCAGAATAAAAGATGCTATATCTAAAACCTAAGCTAAGCCCGCGGGCCACTGTCCAAGATAGCAACCGCTAAGGTAAACCTTACTCTCTTTGCCCCAAATCTATGGGTCAAAGCTTGTACCTGATGTTGAAATAATAGGTGTTATGTTCTTCAATCCGTCAGTGCTTTGTCATACACGTGATCTCAAAGAAAACTCTCCAAGTCTCAAAATCTCTCCTTGAAAATATGTCTCTCTCTGATATGATCTATTATCTCTCTTGTCCTCTTGTGATAAAGGATAAAATATCTCTAGATATGTCTCCCCCATTTTGGTTCTCTTAGGATTGCACCTTTTATAGTGTGAAACCCTAGGTATATGTCCAAACCCTAGAAATGAATTTCTCTTGCGTAGTGTAAGTTAGCATGAGAAGCTTTTGTCCATTGTCTATATTTGAAGTCCATTTAACTGAAATCTAACTACCCACTTGAGTCTTCTATGCGAACTGGTCGTTAGTATGAGAAGCTTTTATCCCTTTTTTATGCTTGGAGGTTAGTTAAATTAAGTCTAAAATGCAAACTCAAATCTCCTATGTGAATTGGTCATGAAAAGGAATGCAAAGTCACTCTCACTCACCTTTATTGCATACAGACTACCACTTCTACCCATGATTAGGCCTATTTGTTGACAAACTACTTCTTATGGCTTAGTCGCTATCATCTACAGTGTCTAAGATCTGGCCTCTGTCATCTATAGTGGCTAAGGTCTGGCCGCTCTAGGCTTGAGTGAATAGAATCTGGATGCTCTTGGCTTTAGCAGCTAGACTTGGATGGTTTGAAAAGGACTCAAATGAGTGGTGAGAACCACTACTGATGCTTGGAAAGTCCAATATTATATCTTATGATCTCATGAATGTGTCTATGTGAGCATCTCCTCTAAGCATGCCATGATTTGGATGTCTACACCATCACACTCTTTGGATCTAGAGCAAGGGGTTCCCCCACAACAAAATAGGTAGGACCTAATGACATCGTGGATCAGAGGGATCCAATGAGAGAGGTGGAAAGGTTGCTAGATAGAGTAGCTACCATGCAAGGGGAGATAAACACTCTTCACACATAGAGAGACAAGGTCATGAAATATTTGGACACAAGGGTTGAGGTAGACCGCCTTAAGGGGATATGGACCAGCTAGATAAAGAGTAACAATAGGCCTATGTATACAGGATGGATATCATTATGAGTATCCAACCAAGCAAGGGGATCTATATTCTGCAAGAGTAGATACAAAGTGTAGAGGAGAGATAGGAGGTGGTGGTATAGAGGGAGACCTTATACCAATAATTGTATTTTTAGATAATGCTAACAGAGGAGATAGTTCCTCCACTAGCCTCCCTTTAGACATAGAGTCAATATTGATCAAGGTTACTGATGAGTACTCAGTCCATGAACATATCTCCATATGAACCACATCCAAAATGCATAGTTGAGATAGGCTCATAGAGCTAGATCTAGGATCAAGGTGACATGCCAATATTTTATTATATCATGCATCCCTGGGGAGGGTCGAGTGCACTGAGTTTGGACTATGATGCATTGACCCATATAATATGTACTCTCTACTATATATTGATACCATGGTGTTGTTTTATGTATTTATGGTATGAAAATGTGTGTGTATTATGTGAACTTTTTTTAAGTTTTAAGAGAATTTATTATGCATGATAATTATGAAGATAGTGAATGCAATACATAATTGGTGTAACTAAATGAATACATATGATTAATGTATTATCTAAATGTGATATAAAATAAATGTAACATAAAATTCATGGATGAATATATAGAAATAATAAAGGAATGAAAGAAAAGAGAGGAAAGTAACATACAACAAGAGATGAGAGAAAGATAGAAGAAGAAGAAACCAAGAAACCCAAATGTCAAGAAAAGGAAAAATAAAAGAAAACAAGAGCAAAACCCTTGTAAGGATGTGTGGTCGTAAATCATTGAGATGGAAATTACCCCTCAAATGTTACTATGAATATATCCTAGAAGGGTTTTATGCTTGCAAATATGACCAAGTGTGGAGCAGTAGTTGCTATGGATATGGTGCTCGCTAATGGTGAAAGATGAAGAGATACCCACTAGGATGTATACTCATAAATGACTAAGATGGAGGCTACCCATCATGTGTGGTCATGAAGCTATCTTGTATGGGTTGTTAGATATGTTATTGATATGCCAAAATGAGTACTACCTAATAGGGGTGTGGTGTGTGTGCAAAATATGAATGAGTGAAGCAAACACAATAGAACAATGTGAGTGTATATATGTATGGGAAGAAAGAGAGGAGTGGTCAATTTGTGTGTGCCCTCTTTTAAAATTTTGATACTTAAATGGTGTGCGTAGGATAGTAAGTGGCCATATAAATGCCATAAATGGTATTCATATGGTTACTATCCCATCCCACTAGGACCTATTAACAAATAAAATATCAAGAGGGAAAAGTGTGAGTGGAAGCAAAATATGAGTAGTTGGAAGAAGGAACATACATATTTTTTCTTGGGGAGGATAACCAAAAATTAAAACATTCAAGGACAAAGGACATACAGAAGAAGAAAATCACTCACATTGTTTAAAATTTGATGATCATGTTTAAAATTTCAAGGTCTTACTTCACATGGATTTTAAACGGGATGATCATTAAACTTTTATCCATTTACCTTGAAGAAAACAGATGTAGATACCTAAGGGTGAAAAACAAAATATGAGTAGTTGGAATAAGGAACATACATATTTTTTCTTGGGGAGGATAAGCAACGATTAAAAATTTCAAGGACAAAGGACATACAGAAGAAGAAAATCACTCACATTGTTTAAAATTTGATGATCATGTTTAAAATTTCAAGGTCTTAGCTCACATGCATTTTGAACGGGATGATCATTAAACTTTTATCCCTTGACCTTGAAAGTTTAAACATGATCATTAAATTTTCATGATCATCCTGTTAGGTCTTCATGTTTAGATTTGAATTATCATCCCATCAAATAAGAATCTATTCTAAAGGACATCCTCATGATTTATGTCATAAGAAGTATCCCCTTCTGCATACTCCCCTAGAGTCACAACTAACTCAGGATGAACAAAAGTTACCAAATTTTAAAATAGGATGTCATAGATATAATATAGCCCCTCATCCCCATCACTCCACTCCAAGCCTTTATGATATAAATATTTAGCATAAGTAATAAGGTGATCATCATTATCAAAGGGTAAAGTTTAGTTTTTATTAGGAATGTAGCCTATGCCACATCTCCTAGGCCAATACTCAACTCCCAAAGTCTCTTGAATACCTTTTTGTTGTGTCCACAAACCTTTACCTAAATATCGCATGCTAGATAGAATTTATTTGGGAAGTGGGTAATAATTGGATAGGTAACAATGGATAAAATATCTCTTGACCAGAAAATGATTTCTAATACAAATATTTTCTTTGAGGGAGACTCTTATCAAGATAAATGTACATGTACCAATGTGTACAACTTCACCTTTCTTATAGGTTAAACCCATAGTTATAAATGAAATTGATAGCTTAGAAAGATCTAAAAGAGATTCTTGAAGAAAAATATTGACTTGATCCTATGATGAAACATTGATTAATGGTTCCTTAGTTACATTTAGATTTTCAAGTTGCTTGGTGATATAATATGAAGAAACTAATGGGCATAATTTAATATAACATTGAGCTTGCTCAACCATTGAATTATATTGAAATTGATGAGGGTCACCCAAAATTGTGACTAGTTGATCCTTAAATTCAAACTTCAAACGTTGATTAAAATTGAAAGGCTTAGGCATCATTGCACGAATCCAAGGGTGTCCAAGAAGAACATTAAAATATGTAGGTGAAGACACCACATAGAACAAGATATATAAGATCTTAGGTCTAACCTTAAGAGGGAGGGATATAAAGTCGTAGACCTCTTATGGCTCATTGTTCAAAGCTTTGATGATATTAGATTTAGTTAAATATTCCTCTTTTAATCCAATTTTTTGGAAAATTTTCTAAGTGCATATATTGAGGGAGGAACCATTGTTTATAGAAATTTATTTGATAAATGTTTCCCCAATAAATACAATGATGTAGAGGGAAGAATACCCTCACAAGTATAAGGAAAAAATATTGTCATCCAAAACTATGATATGATGTATCCCAAGAGAACTTTCAACATTAGTTATAGTTCTAGGGGAAATATCTTAAAGAATAGATTGTTGTATTAGAAGCTTCAATAAATCTTCCCTATGAATAAGAGAAGTTTTCAAAAGTTCTAAGAGGAAGATATTATTTAGGGTACTAGCTAACTATTGGTGAATATCAAAGGAGACTTTAGGTTGTTGCTTCAATACTAAAGGTGGGTTTTCTACTCTCATGATCCTTTATTGGGCATCCTTCAAAACTAAGAATGGTTTCAAAGGTTGATTAGAGGTAGAACTTATCTCCTACTGAGATCGTTGAGTTGGTTGAGCTTTAGGTTATCACCTTGTATTTATTGCTATCATACCCACCATATTATTATAGGGAGGGGAAACATTATTATATGAAACTTTATTAGTTGTCTGCTACCCATGATTAGGTAGGAGTATTGGAATATCCCCATGTCTTGATTAGTTAAGGGTGCTTTTGAGTAGGGGGTTGATTATTTGTTGGAAAATTAGGTTGAGGACCTTCTATAACAAGGAAACCTACATCAATTAAGTCATGAACCACATTTTTCAACCTCTTACATGAATTTTTCATATGCCCCTCCACTCTATGATACTCACAATATTGGGTAGGTGTATACCAATCAGTCATGGTATTAGGTTAACTTATGGTAGGTAACTCTATAATATTTGCTTTAAAAATCTACTTTAGGACCACATTTATAGGTATGTTGTTTCTTGTAAAATTCCTTTGTGGGGAATTTTGAGGTTAGAAAAGCACAATATTTTATAGGGTGTTAAAAACATTTTTAACATACCTACTATTCATTACCCCATAACCAAATACATGTTTTTTTCTTATACTATTTTTTTATGGCCTTATATTCTTATTTCTTTAGTTTAATTTTACCTCTTCAAATAAGGGCTTGCTCTACCCTTCTTGCAAGATCTATGACTTGGTCAAAAGAGGTGATGGTTGTTTCCAATTCATAAGATATTTGATCTTGTAATATTCCAATGGACACCTCAAGCATGTATTGAGGAGGTAAAGTATATCACAATAGTCCCACTAAACTTCTCCAACGAGATAAAAATTATGAAAAAATTTCATCTTTACCTTGTTTGAACATATAAACATATTTCATAGTCACATTTTTCTCAACATAAGATTTGAATTTCTAAAAAAAAAATTGTTGTCTCTTCAAAATTATTCAAATAATGATAAGGTAGTTGATAATACCATTCCAATGCCATACCACAAAGGCTCTTAGGGAAAAATTTTAGCAACAACATGTCACTTTATATAATATTATGGCATACCATCCTAAGCATCCTTACATGTTCAATTGGATTCTCTACTCCCTTATAAATAGTCAAAATCGATATTGGAAAATGCCTAGAGTAGAGTCTAGAATTGATAATAGGGTCTAAGGGCTGATTGAACATTTATCTATAGTTGTTGGTGAAGCTTAGAGGTTGAATCATATCCAGTATTGAAACCAATTGTTTCACCACACCAGTTAAACTTTGCATATCAAGATTGTTGTTGTGCAATACCACTAGGTTCCCTAGGGGAGGGGTATATATAGGTTGTTGAAATGGAACTTGGATGATTTTGGATACATTAACATTTTTATGGTATGGGTTATGATATGTGGTATCTTGTTGTGCATGATAAATGATATTTGGTGGAACATAAGCATGAATGTTGAGATGAGAAGAATGAGGAGGAAATTGAGCATAGTTTTGGGATGCACTATTAGTTGGGGGAGCTTGTGGAATTATCCCAATGTTGGTGTTCATGGTAGTAGTATATGTTGTTTTATGTAATGGATTGGCATGATGTAAATATTCAAACAAGGGGGTGTTATAAATATTCTTAGGAGAGATGATTGGAGGAGGAGGTCTCTCACCTCTTTCAATTTGGGCTTCCTCTTCCATAGCCTTGATCAAAGCCTCCCTATGATGTTTCAAAAATCTATATATGATAAAAATATGTGAATGTGAAGCCTCGATTGGGCCCCTCAAGAGGATCAAAGTTGACATCAACTTTTTTATTTTCTTCCTCTTATGTATCTAGATTGTGATTCTCCCTATCAATCTGATCTTCTTGAAAAATATAATCATATTCTAAAAGCTTTTAGTTATGCCTATTAGTTTTTGATGTAGTATGCAATGGGAGATAAAAATCACAAGATGCAGAATAATATGAAATAAAGTAAATCTACGAGATGACTAAAATATGCTATAAATAGAAATGATGAAAATGAATACAATGTAGTTATGGAAGAAATGGATACTCCATGAACAAATCTATTGGACTACATTGCACCCATCACAAATCTATATGGTTATGTACACAACACTATGATACTACCTATGAATATGTGACGAGATTGTTGTAAGCTTGTTACATTGAGGCCCTTTTTATATCAGAAGATATGTTCCTTGGCCAACACTCTACCTAGTTGTACAAGGGACACCTTGCACATATACAACTTACACATTGACACTTGTCCATTTATTACATTGCATGAAGTAAGTAGATAACTTCCCCCTAAATTAATCTAATATCCTAAGTATGTACCTGGGAAGATACATTTACATGATCCAAATGATGTAATATGCTCTATATCTAACATCCCCTATATTACATTATTTTGGTATTGAATAATTTAGTCTTCAATGTGGACCTTCTTCTTTATCTTGAGATTTAGATTCTTCTTCTCTATTTTTGGTAACATATTCAAGCAAGTAATTAGTATCTTCATAACCTATCATTATTTCTAAAAGAGATTTGAATTCATAATCATCTGTAGATTCTTCTAGTTCTTCGATTTCTTCTACCCTCTGAGCTAGATGTCCTTTTTTATTTCCTTTTTGATACTCTAACTGGGGATAATTGGTTGGATGGTAAAATTATTATTGATGAGGATTTTGATATTGTCATGGCTGAAATTGGTTTCCATTGTTTATCTTCTTTCCTTGATTTTGATTTTTGGGATTGAACCTACAATAGCTGGTATCATGACATTTTCTCTTACATATCTAACAATACCTATTATACCCTGGTTTTCATCATTTTAATGAAGAAGCAATATTTACCTATGGATTATCTTTACATGCAAATGCAGTGTTAGTCATTTCATATTTAACTATATTTTCCACCTCAAATTCCTAAAGAATATTGACTAGATCATAAAAAAAAGTATCTTTACTTAGGACTTGTAAAGATGTTACCAAATGCTTATAGTTTTCTAGAAGTGCTCTCATGGTTACTTGAGAAATAAGTTCTTCCTTAACTATTTCTCCTAAGGTCAACAATTTCCCCTTAATATTTGCTACCTTCCTTAGAAATAGTTTTATGCTTTCTCCACTATTCATATTTAATGAGTGAAGTTGAGTTTGAATATGAAGAATAGTTACCTTATTCTTTCCTTCCAGTATTTTCTCTAGGCTTTTCCATGCATCTGAAGATGTTTTTGTTGAACTTATATGGGGTTGTATTTCATCAATGATAGCAAAGGTTATTATCATTAGAGCCTTTGAATAATTTTCCTCAAAATTTAGGATTTCAGTATCACCTGTGGTAGGTCTCTATGTTTTCCCTTTGATAATATCCCAAATATTTTCATATACCAAGATTTCTTTCACTTTATTCTTCAAGGATAAATAATTAGGACCCTTCAGTAGTTGATATTTTGCTAGGAAGAATTTATTTGATGCCATTAAAATTTACTAATATCAATCCTTATATTTTTTGGACTTCCTTATGTATCCCTAATAATGAGATTATGGTATAGTGATTTTGTAAAATGTAGTTTAATTTTGGGTTGATTTTGTAAAGTTTTGTAAAAATCAAAATCAAATTTTCTAACACATTATTAATCCTATTGAACTAAGCACTTTTCCAATTTTGAAGAGGTTTAATGCTAGATTTATATTTTATCCCTTTTTGTGAAATTTTGAGACAAGATTATTATAAATTTCCAACCTTAGAGAAAATATTAGTAACCTATTTTAAAATCCCTTAGGATTTGATTTTTGTGTTTCTAATTATCAATAACATAATTTGGTGTTGTAACCCTTACAGCTCTAAAAAATGAAAATTAAAACACAATAATATTTGCAAATATTATTAACTTGATTTTTCCAGTAGAAATCCTTGTTACTCCAATTTTTAATATTAAAAATATTTAATTAATTTTATATCTTAATTCCCTTTTAATTTTACTTTCAATGTGTTTGATTTCTCTAAGTTTTAAATTTAGTGTATAATCCTTATAACTCCCAAAATGAAATCAAACTATAATGGGAATTATTCCTTACCTTGCAATGTTGATATCTGCAATTTATGGTGTAATATTCAGGCATGAATGATAGTAACTCCAACATATTTTTCCTTGGATGCTTCAACAAATTGATAGCCTTGAATTTCTCTTGGTTTTGGAGCTTGAAGAATAGCACCCAAATTTTATGACTTTTTGGCTCCTTTTGACTAGAGCTTTAAATTGTATTTCACTTTCCTCCACATTGTAATTCACCCCTATGTGAAGTGCTTTGAATGGATATGCATAGTTTAAACTCCCTTGGTCACTAAAACCTTTAAATGGAGCAATAATATTTGTAAATATAATAAGTAGCATGACAGTTACACTTCATAGGTGCTTGAGGAGTATATGGAAATTACTAATATTTTGTCTTGTTCCTATATGTAATGTATGAGATGTTATAGTCTTCTTGGTGAGTGTTTGACTTCCTCTCCAATATGGGCACTCATAGAATCTTCCAACTTTGGACAAGTGGAGCTCATATAAATGTAACCTCTTATTTATTATTTGTAACTTCCATTGGCTGAGTGCTTGAAGTAATCCTCTATTTCTTGGATATTATAAATGAAGATGACATCTTAGGAGGTTTGTGCCAATTCGCGCTTTACATGTAACTCTTTGTTATAATGCTCCAATATGAATTATATACCTCCTATTCTATTTCATATTCTTATTATTTTGCTTGCAACATTTCCTGGAGAGCAAGAAACTTATTTCTTTTGTAGGCACTTCGATGAGGATTGATATGGAATAAAATGAAGGTAATTATTATTGAAAACATAGGACTTTAAATAAGTCCAAAAATAAAACCGTAATCCTGGAAATCATCAACTGCTCCAAGGATTTACGTACAAAATCAAGGAAAGGCTAAAGATGCAAGCCCTAAAATGTTGAAAAGAAAAACACCTAGACCTAGACTATTCAACGGAGGAAACAAAAAACTCACGTTGATTATTCTTATGACTAAGCCTAATTAAAATATCCTAGGTCTAAAAATAAATTAGCCCCTAGGTCTAAATTTCCTCATCATTCGTCCCAACAAAAGAAGCATTGGACTCCAATGCTTTTAACAAAGAGGGAAAATCCTAGGACAAAATGTGAGCAGAAATCCAGTGAGCCTGATGTGGAAATTGGCCTCGTCGGGCCACAAGATATGAAGTAGAAGCACCCTGGCGGGTGTGTCGGGTCTTCGTATCAAAGACTGTATCGGCATCAAGCGGAAGCTGAGCATCAGGAACCACATCAACTGGATGAATGATGGTTGGAACTGTTTCCAATGTGGAATCATAGTATGGTTTGAGAAGATCAACATTGACAACATCGTGAATGCCAAGATGAGCCGGAAGGTCCAAGTGAAAGGCATTCTTAGAGATTTGCTGAAGAATAGTATAAGGCCCATAACGAAGAGGCTTGATTTTGCTATGTGCCTTATCTGCAAATCGTCGTTTGTCAAGATGAAACCATACTTTGTCACCAACCCGAAAGGAATGAGGAGTGCGGTGCTTGTCCATCTGTTGTTTCTGCTTTTGCTGAGTCTTTTGAAGAATTTGAACCACTTTGGCTTGAAGACTCTGCAAATGTTGCACAAAAGAGTTGGCCTTGTCTTGTTCCTTCTGAATGTGCATTGTGGCTAAAGAAGGCAAAGACAAAGGTAACTCATAAGGAGCAAGTGGCTGAAAACCAAAACACACTTCAAATGGAGAGTGCCCAGTAGAACTATGGACGGCCCTGTTGTAGGCGTGCTCAATGTGAGTGAGGCTTAAGTCCCACTTGGCTAGAGTGGAATGATGGTAAATCCTCAAACTCTGCACTAGAGTACGATTAACTACCTCTGTCTACCCATCGGATTGTGGATGATAAGCAATAGAGAAGTTAAGAGATACTCCCAAAATCTTCCAAAGTGATCGCCAAAAGTGACCCACAAAGCGCGAGTCACGATCAGAGACAATGCTGGTAGGAAGACCAAAAGAGTGCCATACCACCTCAAAGAAGAGTTGGGCAAGATCTTGTGCAGTACTTGTCTTGCGACAAGGAATGAATTTGGCCATTTTGCTGAATCTATCCACCACAACAAAGACACAATCATGCTTGCATACTGTCATTGGAAAACCGCTCAAGAGATCCATGGAAATGCTTTCCCATGGACGAGAAGGAATGGGCAAAGGCATGCTCATTCCCAATGTCCTATTGGCTGATTTGGAGCGATTACAGACTGCACATTGTCGCAAGAAGCGAAGAACATCTCTTTGCATGTGTGGCCAAAAGAAAAACCACTGAAGATGATGAAGAGTTTTCTGCCTACCAAAATGTCCCCCATAGAGTGTGGAATGAGCCTCCTTCAAAAGAGACTCCCTGTTCCCATGAGGAACACAAATTTTGTCCAATTTGTACAACATTCCATCCTGAATATGAAAGTCCTGAAGAGCTCTCAAATTTGAAGAAGAAGGATTGGAAAGTTGGTGGAAAACTTTGCCAAAATCTGGATCCATAGGATACTATGTAGGCCAAGTTTGGAAGCCAATATGAGAAGTAGTGACAATTGTCAAAACAAGAGTAGAAGGAGGATGACTCAAACAATCAGCCACTGCATTGTTTCATCCTTTCTTGTACTTGATTACCAAATGGAATTGTTGCAAGTACGATGCCCATTTCATGTGCCTAGCTTCCTCAATTTTTGTTTGAGATTGAAGAAACTTAAGGGGCATGTGATCTGTATGAACAATTGTTTCTTTTCCCAAGAGATAATGCCTCCAATACTTGATTGCTTGAACCAAAGCATAGAACTCCTTATCATATGTAGAATAGTTCTTCTTGGCCTCTAAAAATATTTTTGAATGGTAGGCCACTGGATGGCCATTCTGCATGAGCACAACTCCAAGTGCAACTTGTGAAGCATCAGTTTCTATCTCAAATGGTTGAGACAAATCAGGAAGAACAAGAACTGGTGCAGTACTCAATTTGTGTTTCAATGTGTCAAAGGCTTTTTGTTGATCCTTTGTCCACTCGAAACTGAACTTTGATCTTCGTCAAATAGTGTAAAGGTGCAGCAATAGAAGAATATCCTCCAATGAACTTGCGATAGAAATTGGCAAGTCCAAGAAAACTCCTTAACTCCGTGACTGAAGTAGGAGTTGGCCAAGAGAAGATAACTTCAACTTTGGAAGGATCTACTTGCACACCTTTTTCACTAATTACAAATCCAAGATAGGCAATGAATGTTTGCCCAAAGGAACATTTAGGAAAATTTGCATACAATTGGTTCTTTCGAAGAGTTTGAAGAACCGTTTCCAAGTGTTCCAAATGATTCTCCCAAGTAGAAGAATATATAAGAATGTCATCCAAATAGATGATTACAAATTGATCTAGACAATCTCTGAATACTTCATTCATCAGCCACATGAATGTAGCTGGAGCATTTGTAAGGCCAAAGGGCATGACAAGCCACTCAAAGAGCCCCATTTTGGTCTTAAATGTTGTTTTCCAAGTGTCTTCTACTTGAATTCTCACCTGATGATACCCACTTTTGAGATCAATCTTGGAGAAGAATTTTGCACCTTGCAATTGGTCCAAGAGATCATCAATGCGAGGAAGTGGATAACGATTCTTGATTGTAATCTTATTGAGTGCCCCGAAATCAATGCATAATCTCCATGTGCCATCCTTCTTCAACACAAGCAAGATAGGAGAAGCACAAGGGGAAGTACTGGGTTTGATGAACCCTTTAGTCAACAATGCTTGAATTTGCTTTTTAATTTCTTCCATTTGCACTATTGATTGTCTATACATTGAAGAATTAGGAAGAGAAGATGCAGGAACAATCTCAATACTATGATTAATCTGTCTTTCAGGAGGAAGACTTGTGGGTTCTTGAAAAACATCAAAAAATGATTGAAGTATTGAATGAACTGAAGAACTCCTGTTATTAGTGTGCTTAGGTGCTTGCTTTTCTTCTTGAATTGGTCTCGATGAAGATGAGTGCTAATTCCTTTGCTTGATTTATAGACTTTGCATGCTTGTCTACAACTCAACATCAAATTATGTGGTGTTTGTTGTGTACTTCTGATTATGAATGCTTTATTGTCTTTGTGCAAAGTGTATGTATTTTTGTACCCATCATGTATAGACCTCCTATCATATTGATAGGGTCTTCCAAGCAACAAGCCACAACAATCCATTGGAGTTACATCGCACACAACCGAGTCCACAAAAGAAGGACTGAAAGCAAAATTCATAGTGCAAGTGTGTGTGATGTCGGATGTAATCCCATTGTCCTTCCATCCCAAAGGATAAGGATGAGGATGGGGATTCATCGATAACTTCAGTTTGTCAACAACGGACCTCACAATTAGATTTTTCTACGAGCCGCTATCGATTATACAATCAACCATAAAGGTGTCACTGAGATGGACCGTAGTCACAAACAAATTCTCACGATCACCTTGTGAAGTATTCATAAGGGTCAATTTGTTTAACCCTTCCAATTCCTTATAAGGTTTACGTTCCCTTGTAGCCTCAATGGGACTTTCTTGTGAGTCCTCATTGGAAGGCTTTACAACTAGGGATTGTTTCTTCACATTTTGCAACTTAAAACACCTCTTTTGAGTATGCCCTGACTTTTTACAATAATTACAAATCAAAGGTGACTTAGAAGAAGAAGATTTTTGTGAAGAAGAAGAAGGGGAAGATGAAGAAGAGGGAGAAGGAGAAGAAGAAGATTTAGCTCCCTTGGAAGGTTGAGGAGAAGCCTTCTGATTTCCTCCGAACGTAGAAGAGCGAGTCCCACGCGATTGCTCCCTCATTTCCTCCTCAAGCAAGAAGGGCTTGATTGAAAGCCATGTCAATGTTTACAATCAACTTGTATTTCATCTTCCTGTAAATGGGCTCCCGAAAACCACTTTTGAATTTGTTAACAAGTTGTGCTGCATTATCCTGGATAGAATTCAAAATCCGCAACTTGCTAAATTGAAAAATATAATCATGAACAATCATATTGGAGGTTTGTCGAAGACGAAGCCACTTGATCTCAAGCTCAATGGCATAGTTTGAAGGATAAAAATTATTCTTCAATACTCTTTGCAATTCATCCCACGTGTCAATGGGATTTTGGGTCCGTTGTCGATCAGTGACAAGGACCTTAGCAATGCCAGAAAGTTTCAACTTGGCAAAGTTAACTTCCTGATCCTTTGCGATCTTAATATACGCAAACCAACTGTCCATGTCCAAAATCCAACTGTTTAGGACCTCTGGATCTCGCAAACCAATATAAACAGGAACCTCACATTGTTGTTGAACTTCATTAGAAGTAACCTTATCAGCCAAAATGCTGACAAGTTGGGTTACTTGAGCCAACTTATCGGCTAATTCGGAAGCCATTTGACCCCGAGTGATCGCCAGCAAAATTGTCACAAAAAGACAAAAAGTGACAAAATGTGCAAAATAAAATGTGCCCAATTTAATTTGCAAAATTTGCAAATTTACAAATGGAAGGGCAAAAATAAATATTCTGCACAATGCTTAAAAAGTCAAAATATGACTTGTTGATAAAAATAAAAAAAAATCCTTTTTTTTTTTTTTAATCAAAAAGGTGGTTTTTTTTTTTTTTAATGTTATGAACGATAAGCTTACCAAGGTCAAAGGCTGACCACACTAACTGAAGCCACATAATCGGTCAACAAGGGAAGAACCAGTGATTACACATGCGAAGAGCTTCAGGTAAGGGTTGTTGAACACCAATAGGCAAAGTGCCTATTTTAAATTACAGCGGATTTAGCTTGGGTTAAATGTGGGACAAATCCCACAGAGGACCAAGCAACTGTTGATCACACCAAAGGCCTCTGCGTCAGCCAACGGGTGAGCGACAAACACTTTGCTGGAATCGGTGCCCTGCATGGAACAGAAACCATCGGATGACCTCGTACTTGGAGCCGAAATGTAGAAAAATAATCGCACCACACTCTGCACGAAGGAGCAACAACCAACAATCGCTGTCGTCATCACCTCAAACTCGAATCCCAAAAAATTTGGATCAAAAACCCTCGATCGCACGCTGCACGCAGACAAATATCATGAAGAGAAACCAATTGGATTTCTGTCGCGCAGCGTCTTGTTGTCGTTAACCGCAGCCAAAAAATGGTTTTTGGCACGTGAGCCGAGGTTTGAGGGTTGACTGTGCAAAATAGAAATGTGCGTTCACGACCCACCAAAAGACCTACACATGCATCCAACGGCTTCCTGACAGGAATAGCTTTGGCGATCGTGACACGAACAGCAAGTTGGCACCAAATCTCAAACTCCTCGCCCACGTTGGAACAAACAAAAATTTGTCGCGACAGGAATTTTTGGAGGGTCTGCAAAAATCGCAGAAATGATGCAGGTTTTCTAGGGCTTCGTAAAACGCACAAATGTCTTCCTAGATAGTGTCGAGGGAGCTCAAAATAGAAAGCCTCACATGTTGGGGCTCCTTCTCGTTGCGGTATTGGCATCCAGAAGGTCTGCGCAAAGTGCAAAAGTTGAGGAAGCATCGGGAAGCACGATGTCATGACCTCCAATTAGTGCAGTGTTTTTTTTTTTTAAATGAAAAATCATTCACGTTGAATTCATGCAGCAACGGTCGCTGAATTCGTAGAATGTCGATGCAACTCTGCATGCAAATTATGAACCCCTCAAGGCATCGACTGGATGCCTTCCAAATGTGATTCACCACGCACAAAAGACAACAAAATTGTGTTTGTTGTAAAAGTTGTCAACAAAAAAAAATTTGTTGACGAAATTTTTTTTTTAATCAAAATTTGTTAGCAATTTCTGTCAGAAAATGAAATTGACAACAATTGTCTGCAAAATGTGGCAGCAAAATTGCAGCAATTTCTCCTGAGCTTCAAATAGGAACGAAGGTGGTGACAAGCTATCCAAACCACCCTATGGAGATCGAAAATAACCCAAAATCTCCAAAAATCCTTCGCTCTGATACCAATGATATGGAATAAAATGAAGCTAATTATTATTGAAAACATAGGACTTTAAATAAGTCCAAAAATAAAACCGTAATCCTGGAAATCATCAACTGCTCCAAGGATTTACGTACAAAATTAAGGAAAGGCTAAATATGCAAGCCCTAAAATGTCGAAAAGAAAAACACCTAGACCTAGACTATTCAACGGAGGAAACAATCAACTCACGTTGATTATTCTTATGACTAAGCCTAATTAAAATATCCTAGGTCTAAAAAGAAATTAGCCCCTAGGTCTAAATTTCCTCATCAAGGACATTGGATGGTACTAGCTATGATATACCTTGATTCTATGGATCTTCCAATGATGATTGTGTAGCTGACATTGGTGATCCTAATGGTGGACATTTTTCTCCAAGCTTGAAACCTTGGATTTAGCACCTATTCTTTTACCTTAAAGATGTTGATTTTGTCCTCCTTTGCACATTGGTTTTGATGCCTTATTTTCTTCCTTTTTTAACATGTTATGTATTTACTTATTTTTAGATAATATTACTCTCAAATATGACAATGTTCTTTCCTTGTGTTGTCCCTTGAAGGCTTGCAAGTTCAGTTGTCTAGAATGGAGAATATGTGAGCCTTTTGAGAGGCTCCTTTGCTATGCTCAGAGTGTGCTAGTGTTCAAATGTTTTAACATTGTACAATGTACCTTTGTGGCACCTCAAACTCTATATTATCACCTAAGTAAAATATATTAGAATGGTGCAACCATATATAATAATTTTGGGATATAAAAACACCCCTTTTGCACCTTTTTGCACTTATTTTTATTTTCTAATTTTATGCAAATTTTTGGAGATGTTCTTATGAATATGCAACTCTCATTTTTTGTTGGTTTTGTGAACCCAAATTATAACCACTTTTATAGATGCAATATAACAATTATAGTTCTTTGAATTTGAGACTCACCAAGTCTTGATTTGAGGTAATCCTTTCTAATTTTCTATGGATGTTTTCTTCTCCAAAACTTGGAGGATTGAGCTGATTTTGGTGGCTTCCTTTGGCCAGTAAAAGTTGCATATTTGGGTGCACTAATGGTGTCTTTAGACACTTGATGCTAATATGATTTTGTACCCTTATCAAGAACACAAACACTAAGATTTTTGAGAGTAATATAATAGTGCAAATGAACCCACTAATATTTCACTTTTAATGCACAATATCACCTTATCACACCAATAAACTCTCAAAATAACTTATAAGTGCACTTAATAAATTTACTGTAACTAATAAAGAATATTTTGAAATGAATCTTCAAGAATTATTCTACAATTTCACTATAAAAAAAGTTGTAGAAACTAGTCTTCTTTTTATTTCCAAAGTAGCTATTTGGTAGTTGATAGATAGTTGTAATTTTGTAATCTAATCAACTTCAAATATAATGTGCAAATGAACCTTAAAAGTAAAATTTCCCTTTTTTTCATATTTTGGAAGACTGTAATTTGATTTTCCTATTTTGCAACTCTAATAAAACGCAACACCAAATAATGCTAAATAAATTTAACTCAAAGAACACAAAATTGCATAATAGATGATCTTATATTAATGGGAGAGCCTAAAAAATCCATTGATACAATGAGGATATTTGAATTCTTTTTTATACATATTTACAATGGCTAGGGTTATCTGAAACCCTAGCAAACAAGGCTGGTGATATCTTCAGGATTTTAGTTATCGGATTCCAAGCCACTCCAGCTTAAGAAGTTGTCCAATACTAATGTCACACCTTCATATATACACACAATAAAACAAAAAACAAATTAGTAGCACCTATGAGGGCTCCACAATGTGAGGCCCTTAGAAAGTAGATAAAAACCCTAGCTATACAATATGAATAAATGAACATAATTTGAAAGTGCATAAATGAAATAACAAACAATGGATTTACCTAACATATTTGTTTTTCTCTTACCTGATGATGTTTGTTGTAGTGAATCAGTGTGGTGATGTTCTAGCATCACCCAAAGGCTAGAAGGACTTCATAATATCTAACGTAAAATGCCCATAGATGCTCGATGGCTGCAAGAAATAATTGTGGATGCTTGACAATGGTGGAAGGTGCCCAAAGGCACTTGGCATCATGTAAGGAAGTTCCTAGAGCCACTCAGGAGTGATAAGAAGTACCCAAAGGCATTCAATAGATGATAGGAAAGTTTGTAGAAGTAGATCTGGTTGGGTGAGGGATGCAGTGATGGATGTGGAGGCTATGGTAGATATGGATGGAAGGTGAGGGTGCTCGGATGCTCCAAGGGACTCAAGGATGAATGACTGAGAACTCAGGTTCTCCATATTTAGGGTACGAATGGCTTAAGATTTTTCCAAGGGTTGATCCATCAAAATGGCTCTTACTAATAATTAAACCTAGGGCATACTTAGGTTTTCAATGACAATAATTGTGTGGCTGAGATAAAAGTATATCAGAGGATGGATATTAAATCTAGGGTGTGGCATGGATTGATGAAGATGGATGAATAAGATTAAATGAAATCAGATGACTGGGATTAATTCACTTATATAAATATATATAAAATATTAATATTAAATATATATAAATATATGTAAATAGTGGGTGGAAAATGGTGGGAAAGCATGGGTGGAGGACAAATGGCTAGGTTTTGGTGTCTACAGATGCCCCTTTTTGTATTGTGTTGCATGAAACACAATGTAGTGCAAAAATACAAGACACCTATTTTGGTTAAGTGCAGAAGAAACTTCTCTTGGGATGTGGAACACGAGCTTGGAGATAAAAGAATGAAAAATTTTGAATTTTACATATCTTACCCCCTCAATTGGCGAGTGATTTTACGGATGAATATCACAATCCAATTGAAAAAATAATCTATGCAAATGAATTATGCAAATGTGATACTATTTTTACCCCAATAGTGGGAAGGGGATTGGTGTAAAATGTGATATGATGCATCTGTTTTTACCCCAACATATGAAGGGTTTTGTGAAATGTGTGATGGAAAATGTGTTTGTGTTTTCCCCAACATATGAAGGAATTTTTTCCAAATGTATATGTCATGATCATGTAATATGTATCCCATTGTGGTAAAGTCAAAACCGAAATTGGTTGCCTCAAATTTGGGGTGATTCGATGTTGTTAAAGAATATACCTTTTGGTGTCTTTGATATTCAAATATGAAAATGTAAAGATAAAAAAATAGTCAATTTTGGAGGACCAACTAGTGATTGTCAGATAATTCCTATGATCAGAACCAATCACCCTAGCTAAGACAAGTCACCATGATGACTGTCAAGGAAATGTGTAATGATGAAATGTGATATTGTCCATGTTTGAAGCCCCACGAACTAGGCCATCAATGATAGATTTTGTGTAAATTATTATTGGTAAGGTTTCACTCAAAATGTGAATTACCCAATATTATTGTGCTTTCAAACAATGAGATATGAAATGATGAAAATGACCAAGTGTCCTTATGGTAGGCTCTTCATCCTACTGAATTGCATGGATGCAAATCATTGCAATCACCAAGTATATAGAATAACCTGCTACATACAAGGTTCACTTGAATATTTTTTGACTTGGAAAATATGTAGATGATGATATGGAATGATGTGAAAATGATGTATGAATGATGATATTGATGATTATGGTCATTTTGTGAAGATTTGGATATGGAGTGCTTTTCTAACTTATTAGGCAAATTTGCAATTTGTGATCATAAATGAAAATTGTGCATCCAAATCAGTTGGAATCTTTACAAAATTTGATAAAATGATGGAATAGACTCTTGGATCTAATATGAAAATATTTGGTGGAAATAAACCACTATTTTGTGAAACTATGGTCTTTTGTGTAATTTGACGCTAAATGCCCATTGGTGATTTTGGCTTGTAGAAACATCCACTAGTGTTTGGGCATTTTGTAAATTCCCATGGGCACTTCAGTGCACTAGGAAACACCCATGGTCATCTCAATGTGCCTGAAGTAGCTATAAATAGCTACCAAGATGAGAAATAAAGCTCATTATTGTGTTTGAGATTTTGAGAAGCTACGTATGGGAGAGTGGAGTGAAGTGAGGTGAAGTGATTTGAGCATGGAAGCTATGGTGGTAGAAGGAGTGGGTGTAGATGTCAGGACTGATGTTGGAGTGTGGGCTACTGAGGTAATACCCTTGTTTGTGTATTGTGCAAAAATTTTGTATTTTTATGATTTTTTTTAACAAATGACAAATGACAAGAATTTTGTGATGTGCTCTAGCTTAGGATTTTGGAGGCTCGACACTGGTTCTCACTGTACATTCCTAGGATGAGGAAGTGATGTTATATGAGGAGTGGGAGCTATTGGAGGATGTGGGGCTAGAAGAGGTAGCTTAGGTTGACGTTGTGAGGGATTATAAGGGGTACCTCTCTGCCCTGGTGGAGAGGTGGGATGCAAATAAGGGAACTTTTTAGCTTCCCATAGGAGAGGTGACCGTGACCTTGGAGGATGTATATCGCATCCTCAAGGTGTCAATGGAGGGGATCCGATTTGAGGTTGGGCTCAACCAAATATGGATATGATGAAGATGTTTGGATATGCATGGTAGAGTGTGAGGATGGAGAACGAGGGTATATTGTATTTGTTCATGTATGTGGATAAGTAGTTGGATGACCTCCACACCTTGGTTATGATCGTGTTGGCCAACATCATGGCCTTGAAAAGCATCAGGTGTAGGTTCCCTTGGAACCTGATAGGAGTAGTGAGCAATATTATCACTAGGTTATAGGTGTACACATGGGCTTCTACATTGTTGGCATCGATATACCGAGAGCTATGTGAGGTGACAAGGTAGGGGAGGAAGGTATTGAGGTGAAACTTTCTACTATAGTGTTGGGTATGGGAATATTTTAGTATTGCTTGATCAAAGGGATTTTTGATGGAAGATATAAATAGGAAGTAGACCTATTCTAGGAGATGGGTGTTTGTCAAGGAGGAACAACCGAGTTGGTCAGTGTATATGAGTTAGTGGTACCAAGATCTATGGATTGGATTGACATCCATCCAAGTGATATGGAGGTAATGGTGGGCTTGCAGGTGGACCAGGGATGGATATCACTTGCAATAATTACAACAGGCTAGGAGGATGGTTGGTAAACATCATAGTGAGGCTAAGTATATTCAGTTCTCTCGAATACTTTTATAGTTTAGGTTGAGGTAGGATGTCACAGATGAATTGGTGCACTATAGGAGACATCAAAAGGAGATAGGGCTACCATGCATAGAGTTGTGAAGGGTGGACTATGAGGATGATGAGGAGATGGATATCCTATTTGTAAGAAATGCAAAGATGCCTATAGAGTACGATGCATGGTTTGCAGCTCAACCATCATGGGCACTGCCTCAAGAAGTCAATGGGGATGGTGATGGTGATACTAGGGATGAGAGGACCCAAGAGGCCCTTAATAATCATAGATGCCTTAAATCAGATAGTCAAATTATGAGGGCTAAGGGTGCGGTGAGGTAGGCTCCAAATATTGGGAGAGATGATGGAGATGGAGAGGATGTGGAGGAGGTTCTGAATGGATATCTAGATTGGAGGAGTATTGGGTAAGGCTAGAGTAGTAGGTAGTAGAGTGGGATATGATAATTATGAGGCTCCAAGTAGAGCTATTAGAGAGGGAGTGTTGATATAATATTGAAATAGCACATCTTTGATCTCAGCATAGATATATTGAGGTATTGGACAATAGATTAATAGAACATCATATTCGACTTCTAGATCCTCCAACCTTATCTATATCTGAGGATGCTAGGCGTAGCTAGTCTAGGCATAGATCTAGGTCTAGGGCTCCTCCTAGGTCATAGGAGTCCTATTGGAGTACTTAGCTAGTGTTTAGATGCACTTTTTGTATATGAGTCTTGGTTCTCTATTTATGTAGTCTTTTGGCACTCATTGTACATGTGATATATATATATATAGATACATGGATTTTACCTTTTGTGTTATATGTTTTTGTGTGGATTCTTTTTATGGAATGCTTTTATGGAATGCATTTTTATATGGATGATGAATGCATATGCTATGTTATGGATGATTAATGCAAGTGTCTAATGATTATTTATAGTTTAGATCTTGTTTTTCCATGTTTTAGAATTGCTTTTAATCATGGGAACCAAACTTTGTGGTATGTATGGCTCATGAAGTGACATGGATGTTGACATGGAATAAGATATGGATGTTGATATGGAAAATTGCCTTTTTTAACAGAGACTCAAACATACTAGTGGTATCAAAAAACTCACTAAGACTGCCTAATACCTCTAGGACCAAATGTGTGTGCAATGAATTCATTTACCAAATTAAGAGCATGGTAATGACCTGAGGTAATAAAGAACCAATGTGTGTGCAAGTGAGTTCATTAAGTCATCTTGAGTAAATTGGGTAAACCTGTTATGGATGAGACCAAAAAGCTATCTTGTCCTTATGTGCGGTCAGAGGTCTCTTTGAAAGAGACGTGTCACCACACATGAGCATACTCCACTACCAATCAAGAATCTATAGCTCCAATGGAGGTTGACTCCATAGTCCATGATTTGTGTTTTTGATCTCTTAAGTTTTTGGGATGACTACCTAACCATATGACTAGAAATATAGTATGATCCTTACAACCCAATGATTGATGGTGTGTGATGTAAAATATTTACAATTTTTGTTAGGGATTTTTCCCTACTCTTTCTTTTATTTTTGGAATTGTAATAGTGGTGAGAACCACTATTTTTATGGACTATGTTACATTATGGGACTAGATAGGATGGCCCTTTTCACTTCGAGTTTCATATCAAGTATGGTGTTATCCCTATTTGACACAAGATATTTTTTAAAGATGTGAAATTATGTTTGGTTCAAGAATGTTTTGGAATCAATTCACATAACTCAATATTTTATTAGTGAATATGTGTAATGGTCCTAAAAATAAATTGACATGTATTTTGGAGTTTTCTTAAAACACTAGGAATGGTTGAGTGACCAAAAACACCTAGGACTTTTATGAAAATGTGGTTTGTGAAAATCGCAATTCGACTTGGTAGAATTGTGTGGATGATATTGTGAAGGTGCCCCTAATTAAGGCAACATGACTTTTGTTGGACTAATTAAGACCTTGAACTTAATAAATGATCCCTATATGAAATTTTTGTGTAAATGCAATGTATGACATGTAATCTGTGACATGCAACTTTTGAAATGCAATATGAGATGTGGGCGAATGCATTATTATTGGAATGTAGATGCAAGTGAAATGTAATGCTATGAATAAAATGTATTCAAATTGTAGGCCCAAAATGGCCACATCCTTAGAAAATTTTGAAAATTTTAATCTAAGGCATGAAGTTCCCATTCCGCACATGTTCTAGTGTATTTTGGAGCGGATCCATGACAAAGGTTCTCAATCCACCCAACACTTGGTGTATTTTTGCACTTGGAGCAATTCTGCATGGTTTCTAATACTTTTGGAAATGGACTAGCGATGCATCTTGAATCCACAAAAGTTTTTGGAAAAATATGACATTAGTGCAAAAGAAGTCTAGATTGGGGACCGCGTGTTATTTTCAACATGTAACAAGCAACTAAGTGTTGGCAAGCCCGATTTTGGAGATTTTATAGAGTATTTTTTCATGAAATGGTGACAAGGGGTGGAAAGCAAAGGAAAAGAATGTGGATTCATGACAAAGGCTACTTTTGACTCACTTCCTTCTCGATTGGTGACAAGCGGAATTTTACACTATTTTTGGTGCGGAATGAAGGAAGAAGCTATTTTACACTATAGTGGGTCCGGATTGGTGACATGAGTATTTACACTTGCTTGGGTCTGGATTGGCATTCCACAAATGTTTGAAGGGAAATATGATGTCAGTGACTTTTGAGTGCGGATTTTTGAATGCTTCATCGCCAATAAAGAAAAAGAAAGGATAATGAGTGGATTTCATCCCGCTTCACTCTCAGTGCATTTTGTGCTAGATTGGCATTCCATAGATTCAGAGACATAAAGGTGATGTCATTAATTTTAAAAAGTAGAATAGTGCTTTGGTCTTTCCCTGCCATTGTACTAAGTGTATTCTAGATCAAATCATAGTCATGCGATGGGGAAGATCGATGATTGAGATTTTGTCAAAGATTTTGAAGTATATAAAGGCACTTTCTCGGCTAGATTCGAAGCACAGTTAGTTGGAGACTAGAAGCTGAAGCATCATAGGGTTTCAAGAAATGAAAACCAGAGATAGTTGTAGATCGACGATGATGAAAGCTTCCAAGAAAGGTTAACGATGCAGATGCAGTATCTAACGACCTAGACTCTAGTTGACACCAACCAACCAGCAAGTTGTAGAAGCTCTAAGCTACCATGGTGGTCTACTTGCAATAGATTTCCTAGAGGCCAAACCAGTAAGAAAATGCCAGCAAGAACTCTCTATTGAGCTATTGAAAATCAAATCTTTGTAATGTTCCTTATTATTTTTTAAATTTCAAACTATAAATAGAGGTCGAACCCTCATTTTTAAGGGTCAGCTCTAGTGTGTTTTCCTACACTATTGTAAATATTCCTATGAGCTAATGAAAGGAGCATTACATTGATTTTTACCTCAAATTTGTGTCTTCATTATCTCGTATAAGAGGTTCAAAATCTAGAGTTGCATTTATATCAATATTCAAATGGTTAGTTTTTGCCAGTTTATTGGATTACTAATTACTAGGGTAATTGAAATCTACTTTTGATTAGATCTATATTGATAGAGAGTGCATTTCTATAAAATCTGAGTATTGATTAATTCTATTATTTGGATTATCATTGTTTAGATATTGGAATTATTGTCTACAATATTTCTCTATTGTGCTTTAATGAATGAAGGTTCATTTGATTTGAGATAATGTTGATCTGAGTAATGTGTATTTAGAAATGGTTTATGGGAGCTTTTTGTTATAGTGACAATGTTGTTAGCCTATCCATCCACTATTGTTCACATTTTCTAACCCTAATCTCTTTCTCAACCCTAATCCCCAAAACCCTAAGTGAGCATAATTGTGTCAACACCCTTTTAAGTTGACAAGGAACCAACCTACTCTAGAGGTTGGATCTGAAACCCTATTTTGGTCCATCCAATGTTGAGTGTTGAGTTGTAGCTATCGGGTGCATGCCTGGATAGAAAGTAGGAAGATAGACAGCCATAGTATTGAGTAAAACTTGATGCAATTCAGTGCCCAATAGTTTTTGGCATGCCCGATGGGACCAGTTCACAAGGAACATGAAAACCCATCACAAGAGTTATTGTTTATCTCTACCTAAAGGAATCAAGATTTGGTGAATTATCTTGTCCTTGCTAAGTGGAGAATAGTAAATTCACCTGGTGACTCCCTGGTCTGTGAGCCCAAAAAATAATCATCCCTGTAGACCAGTGCCCTTTCATGTATACCAGGTCTTTCAAGAGAAATAATCTAGATTCTTTCTTCTTTTATGAGTTACCTTACAGAGGGACAACTGTTATAAGGAGTTTGCATAGATATTTTCAAGAAGAAGAAGATCACCCTGAAGAAAATCCTATAGTTAATCAGAACCCTCCCCTAGTAGTAACCACACCTAGAAACATGGTAGAAAATGCAAATCAAAATTAGGGAAATGCACCACCTAATCAGCCCCTACAAAAATACCCTAGCTGGAACACAATTGGTCCACTTAGATTACCCCATATGAATGCCATTCCCCAAGTGGTTTCTAAAGCTATACCCACTTATGATGGATCAGGGAAGATGACATATGAGCACTATCAAGATATTTTAAATCTGGTAGCAATTCATGATATAAAGAATGAGGATGTTATTGTGAGGATCCTAGCCCTATCCTTCAGAGGGAAGATCTTACATTGGTTTAGGACTCTTGAGGACAATACTATCACCTCATGGGCTGCATTAGCTGAACCATTCATAGAAGAATTCAATGAATCTATTGACCCCTTCTCCCTACTTAATCAGTTTACTTCTATGTAGAAGGGTCCCCAAGAATCAGTCTCAGATTTTAACTTGAGGTTTAGCAGAACCTAGAAAATAATTCCCCCTACAGCTAGACCAACTGCAAGCTTAGCCTATATGTACTATATCAGAGCTCTGGGATCAGAGCTAGGTTTGCAAACCCAACAATATAGAATAGAGGATTTTCCTCAAGTTTATAATGTTGTGGTTCATGCAGAGAATATTTTAATCAATGTAGGGAGATTACCCCCTAAGACTGCTTTGCCCTACAATCAAGAGACTAGCAGTTTCCAGGGTCAATCAACAACTACATCATATATGGATCCACCTCCATTGTCATCCCCATTTCCACAAATGGCCCCCATTCCTCAGAAAAATCCCACATCCACTACTATCCCTTTTCCTCCACTTCCCACTCAGGTTTCTCAAGAACCCTCTATTCTCCTAGACAACCAAAATACCTTGAAAACCCTTAGTAACAAGATGAATTCTATGGAGAAAAGAGAAATGGAGAGATCTCAGCAAAGAAGGTTCCCATATATAAATAAAGATCAGAGACCTGGTCCTAGAAATAGTTTAGGTATCAAAGTAAATGCAATATATGAAGAACCTGAATGTTCTTTAGATACTACTCTTGCAAATATTTGGTGCTTGGTGTGTAATGATCCACATGATTCACAGTCTTGTGTTATGTACCAACATCATGTGCAAATGGCCATAGATCAAGCTGAGAGAAATCAGAAGGGGAGAGTGAACATGCTCTGGAAGCAAGATCAGATCATGGTGGGGAAAGAGTCAGATGAGGATGGCCCAATCGTTGTCATGACAAGGTCTGGGAAGAAAACCTTGCAAGTAGATCCACAAAAAATGGGACAATTCCAAGTTCCATCTCAAAAGAGGAATGATCAGCTTCCCCAAAGTAGTGATACTTTTCCTATTCCTCAAGCTAAAGGGAAAGAGAAGACAGACAATCTTCCTAAGAGGTTGGAAAAGGAAACTGAAGGAGACCAGATGAGGTCTAAATATGAGGTACAAGAAAGGCTTAGATTCCCCTCTATTACAAAAAGGTAAAGAATAGAAGCCACTCAACAGTATAAAAGAAAATATGGTGAGCCAGAAAGAAGGCCTGAAAGACCTACCCTAGCTAAGTCTGAGTATAATATTGTTGAAGAGATGAAAAATATTCCATCAAAAGCCAGTTTATATGATACTCTTTTCATTCCTGGTCAGATAGACCTGCTTAAGGCTTCTCTCAACAAGTACCCATAGGATAGGCAGGCCACCACAATCCTTAGTATACCCTCAGAGAAGAAAGAAATGTCCCTTCTATTTTGAAAAATAAACCCCCTCCTTTCTATATCTCCCTAAGAATGGAAGGATGGGTGGTCCAAAATTGTATGATAGATTCAGGAGCATCAACTATAGTTATGCCTAAAGCAGTCTATGAAGAGATGGGCATGGAGTATACTCGATCTTGTCCTAGAGTGTTACAATTGGATGGGACACCTGTTAAGATAGTGGGAGTCATAAAGGATGTTTTAATGAGGCTACATAGAGCCCTTGAGGTGACAATAGTGCAAGAAATAGTAGTGGTTGATCTTGAACCTTATTTTGGTTTATGCCTTTCAAGGGAATTTACTGCAAAGCTGGGAGGATGTATGTATATGGATTATTCCAGTATGGTAATTCCTTTCAAAGGAAAGAGAATAAGGATAACACCTAAAAATCCAGTGTCTTATCATATTGAAAGGATTGAGGAGGATATGTGCAATCTTACTCCCATGGAAGAATTTGAGCTAGTTGAAAATTTTGAGGAGTTGGATATTGAGGATGAGTTGCCCTTCAGAGAAGATTACAGTCAGTTTGGAACTGGTATGGGAACATATAGCATTTTAGCTGAATCAGAGAAGAAAATCCCTACTATATCCAATCAATATCTGAGAGAAAAGGAAACATGGATCATGCACTTTGATGGTGCTAAATGCAGAAATGGTGTAGGAGCTGGTGTGATACTACAGTCCCAATCAGAGGGGACAAAGAGTTTTTCCTACAGACTAACATGGTCATGTACAAATAATGTTGTAGAATATGAGGCTCTATGCCTCAGACTGATATAGGCAGAAAGCATGGGCATTAATATTCTAAACATATATGGTGACTCTGAGTTAATTGTCCATCAGGTAAGGGAGAGGTGCAGTAGCAAGCACCATTACCTAAAAGCATACAGAAATAGGGTATGGGATCTGATGGAATCCTTTGATGCCCTAAACATAAATTTTATTCCTAGAGAAAAGAATACTTTGGTAGATTCCTTAGCAATGAAGGGAGCTAACTTCAACCCTTCTACAGACTATAAAATCAAGAAATACAAGGGAATCAAAATGATTTTTAGACCTGCAGTACTAGATAAGCAAATTTTTTGGTAGGTTTTTGAAAGTGATGAGCAGATAATTGAATTTTTGGTAAGAGAAGCATGTCTCTCCACTATCCAAGAAGAGAATCTAGAAGATATTGATCAACAAGATGTTATTCAATTAAGGAACAATCACATTCCTAGAGGGATGGTCACCCTAGAGAGCTTATTTGATAATGAGGATAGAAAAAAGACTAGAGCCATGAAAGTCAATGAAAAAATTTATAAAGAAGTTGAAGTCGGTATTGAAAAGAAGCTCAATGTTGGAGTTCGATGTTCACCAGAGGAAGCAGAAGATATCAAAGCCTTATGCCTAAAATACCAAGATATTGTGGCTTGGTCATATGAAGACCTCAAGGTATATGACAAGAAAGTTATCCAACATACTATTGAGCTAGAGCCTGATGCAAAGCCTTTTAGGTAGAAGCAAAGGCTAGTAAATCCAAGGATCGAAGCCATTATGAGAGAGGAGCTCTTAAATTTATTGAAGGCTAAGATCATCTATCCAATAAAACATTCAACCTGGGTAGCCAACTTGGTACCCGTGAGGAAAAAGAATGGTGATATTCATTTGTGTGTAGATTTCAGAAATCTTAACCAAGCATCTCTTAAGGATCACTATCCCCTCCCACAGATTGATCAAATATTATAGATAGTGGTAGGGGTAGAAAGGTTCTCATTATTAGATGGCTTCTCTGGATACAATCAGATTTGGGTGAAAGATGAAGATCAATATAAAACAACATTCACCACCAAATGGGGCACATTTGCCTACCAGAGAATACCTTTTGGGTTGTCCAATGTGGGAGCCACATTTTAGAGAGCCATGGACTATGCCTTTGGGGAACTTATCAATAAATTCATTCTGATTTATTTGGATGACATGACTATGTTTTCCCATAATAAGCATGATCACTTAGCACACCTGGAGCAAGTTTTTCAAAAGTGCAGAGAATTTAGTATTTCACTCAATCCTAAGAAATCATTCTTTGTAGTACATGAAGGAAAACTGCTAGGTCATGTGGTCTCAAAAGAAGGTATGGCCATAGATCCAGATAGAATCAAGTCCATTCTTGCTCTCCCATTGCCTACAAACAAGAAGGCCTTACAGTCCTTTTTGGGTCAAATAAACTTTGTTAAGAAATTTATTTTTGACTTTGCACAAAAAGTGAGGCCCATATCTGAGTTACTCAAGAAGAATGTTGAGTTTAAGTGGACTGAAGTTAGGAAGTAAGATTTTGAGATTATCAAGCAGTCCATTGCAATAGCCCTAGTGCTGGTAAATCCAGATTTTAGTAAGGATTTTATCCTTTATGCTTATGGAGCTGAAGAGAGTTATGCCTCAGTGCTCACTCAAAAAGATGATCAAGGTGAGGAACATCCTATATTATTTTGGAGCTAGACACTCCATGACTACCAGGTCAAATATAACTTTATTGAAAGACAAGTATTTGTTGTGATGAAGTCATTGAAGAAGTTCAGGCAATACTTGGTTCAGAGTAAAACCTTGGTATATGTTGTTCATCCAGATGTAAGAAGATTTATTCTGTAGGGTGAACTAGGAGATAAAAGGGTTGGTTGGATTACCAAAATCTAAGAATATGATGTAGAAATACATCCCACCAAGTTGGTGAGAGGTAGGGCCCTATGCCAGGGTCTAATAGAGGCAGCAACATTAGTAGAAGTAACAGCTTGCCAGATAGTAGAAGAGGATCAGGTTGAAGGAGTGCAACCAATAGACTCAGATTGGGTTGATCAGATGATTAAATACTTTCAAACTAGAGTATGCCCTCCTAATATAAATACATCCCAAAGAAGAAGATACAGGCTATAGGCTTTGAAATATGTATTGCTACCAGAAGGCCTATATAAAAGAAATTTGGATGGAGTCCTTCTGAAATGCTTAAAATATGATCAACAATAGAGGGTTATTGAAGAGTTCCATGGAGGACCAGTTGGAGGACATAGCTCAAGCAGAGTTACAACTTTGAAAATCATAAGAGCAAGCTATTATTGGCCTACTATATTTATCGATACTTTCAAGGTTACTAGGGCCTATGACAAATGTCAATGATATGTTGGAAGGACAAGGAATGCTTCATTCCCCCTCAAGCCAATACAAGTTGAAGAGCCTTTTCAACAATGGGGGCTAGACTTCATAGGGGTCATCAACCCTCATTCCTTGGTAGAGCATAAGTTTATCCTAACTGCCATAGATTACCTCACCAGATGGGTAGAGGCTATTCCTACAAAGAAATCAGATCAAGAAGTTGTGATCAATTTTATGGAGAACTTGATTTCAAGGTTTGGAGTTCCAGAAGCCTTGGTGAGTGACAATGGCCCAGATTTCATAGGATCCAAGTATATTGAGTTTTCTAGCAAGTATGGCATCACTCTTAAGAATACTTCAAATTATTACCCATAGGGTAATGGACTTGTTGAATCTACCAACAAAAACTTGTTAAGGATTTTGAGGAAGTCACTTGAAGGGAATAAAAGAAGTTGGCACCTACAGCTGGACCAAGATTTGTGGGCAGACAGGATTACTATCAAAAATTCCATTAAAACTTCTCCTTATGCTCTGGTGTATGGCAAAGAGGTAGTGTTACCTATCCATTTGGAAATTCTAGCACTCAAGCTGGAAAATACAGAGGAAGAATCTAAGGGAAATCCAGTGGAAACAAGGTTGACTCATTTACTTCAGCTGGAAGAGAACAAAGCTCAGGCATATGAGAATTTTTAGAAGCACTCAACAGACATCAAGGTATGGTTTGATAAAAAGGTAAGATTCAAGAAATTCTAGGTTGGAGATTCAATTCTCAGGTGGAATGTTGATAGAGCAAAACTAGGCAAACATGAGAAATTTGATTCCTTTTGGGATGGCCCTTTCAAGATAGTGGAGATCAAAGAGACCAATGTGTTCCAACTTGAATATCTAGAGGGGAACATACAACCGATTCCAGTAAATGGTTTTCATCTCAAACTCTACTATGAATGAAATATAAACTCATTGTAACATATGTATATACATTGTATCATATTTCCCTTTCTTTCTGCACTTTGTATTCAGTTTTCTTTGACATGTTGAAAAAGAGAAAAATATTCACAAAATGGCTAAGTGTTCCAAAGGATACAGTGAGGATCCATTCCGCACTCAAATACATGTAAAGTGGAGCAAATGGTGAGCGTCCCTATTCCGCACTGAAATGAACTAAAGTCTTAGTGGAATGGTGCAAGTGTTATTTTTCATGCGTGAAAAGAGCCAAGTGTCAGTGGAATCAAACACATCTTCAATCCATCGATTTCAAGACTAAGGTGGAGCGAAGGGTGATTTTGCAATTGTGCCATATGGAGAGAAAGGAAAAAGCCTACATTCAATGCTAAAGGTCCCACACTCAAACCAAAGAGTAGACGAAGTGACACCATGAGGTGGTAGCACAAGTTTGAATTTTTGGCCAATGAGAGATCAGAATGCCACCTTCAAGCCACCAAAAGAAATGAGTGGGAGTTGAGAAGCATGCCAGTAGGTAGATCATGTAGTAGCCACATTAATGGTGGAGGACGTGCATGTACCAGAAGATAAAAGTGCCAAAGCACAAGCTATGTTCATTCGAAGGCAAACCACATTCATAGAGAAAAAAGAGCGAGACAGTACTCAAAAACTTCCTATGAATTTTGGAGAAAATATAAGTTCAATCTAGAAAAATGGCTCCAAAGAAAGTACTCACAGAAGTACAAACCTTAGAGAGGAGTTAGAAGCCCATGTACAACAAACCATGTGAGTAGCAGACACAATAATGTCACAAGTAAGAAGGACCTCTCTGAGGAGAGAATTTCGAATTTAGATACTTCGAAGGAAAACCGGTGTGACCACAAGGTATCATTGCTATAAAATCTTTCTTGTTATCTTATATCTATGATTTTGTACACCATTATCTTGAGTTAATATCTACCATAATCAAACTCTATGATTCCAAGAATAGAATAGTAAAAACCCCCAATGGCATTCCCCTATTCACAATTACCAAAGAATTTTTCCATGAATTATTCATCGTAGGGGTAGGACCACCTTTAGAACCTAAACCATTTGACATAGCAGAACAAGCAAGGGTTTATTCCTCATTAATGACATCATAAGAAAAGGGAGTTATAGAGAAATGGCTTCATTTCAATTTTAAAAGGATAAGAGAGCAAGATGAATTGCTTGAAGTTCTGATTCCTATTGATGAATTTGCAAACCCTGAGCTATTTTCTATGTTGGCCTGCATGGAGGGTTTAGACTCTGATAGAATGGTACATGGTTGGAAAATTGCTATAACATATTGTATTTCAAATGAGAGAATGTATGAGGAAGGTGCAGAGAAAAAGGGAACTAGGGTTATCTATTTTGATTGGCCAGCCTTCCTTGCCCAAAGGATACATGAGCAATTAGTAAGAATGAAGAGGGGCTCTGATGCACCTAGTTTTAGGCATTGCTCAAGCCTAGTTTGGATGTTTTATGCTGCTATGAAAGATATGATGCCATGGATCCTAATTAAGGACAAAACCAGTGATGGGGAGCCCTTGTCGGTTTATTATTGGACAAGTCATTTAAGGAGTAGTGAGTCTTTTTACCATTTCAACTTGGAATTTCTAGGACCTGCATTAAAAATAATGTATGGAGAGTGCCCCAGATTGCCACCTCTGGCTAAGAAAATACTGAGGATAGAGGGTGCCGAAGAAGGAGATTGGTATCTTTTGACTGAGGGTATAATAATCAGATTATATGGATTCATGGGAAAGCCTTTTCTCCTGCCCCATTTTGTCACAGATAGGCTATTTGCCTTGGAATACTTGAGGTAGGTAGAATACATAGACTTGAACTATGGCTCTAGGAGGAAGAGAAAATCTCTACTAACCTACCACACTGTAGATGATATAACTATTACGAAGAAGGGGTAGAGTGAGAAAATTGACCAATACCTAGATAGGTTAGGTCTATTTTATATTCCTCAGAGATGGAGCTATGATCCTGATGATATTTTTAGCAAAAGAAATATTGCCCTAAATGGAGACAAGGCCTACAAATTTGAAAAGAGACCTAGGCCCCATTTTGAATAGGGTAGAAACAATAATGAAAATGCTCTTCTAGAGTGGAATGTGTCAAATATGGATCAACTACCTCTATGGCTAGAATTTTATGAATAAATCATGGATTTTGATCTAGATAAGAAGCCAAAACATCGGCTGACAGAGGCTATCATCAATGATATGGAAGAAAAAATGAGGAAAAAGAAGGACCCACAGTCTCAGGATTCCATGGTAGAAGAGGTTGAGAAAGGAGAAAAATGGAATGTAGCCAAAATATCAGATTGGTGGAGAATGAGAATTGAAATTGGAAAACTGAAATCTAGGTTTGGAATGAAGATTGATAATGAATTTTCTAAGAAATATGATGAGAATATCAAAGCCTGGAGGCCTAAGGATATAAGGAACATAGTGCTAACTATGATGAAGTCACAGGCTGGGCCTGATTCCTCCTCTCCACCTACAGACCAAGAGGTTCTAGAAGATGAGCCTGAAACTCCTTTGATAGCTATTGAAGTCCTGAAGATATTTCAGCCTACCACTGAACAAGTAGAGAAGTTTCCTAAGGGAGCACAACTTTTGAGAAAAATGTAATATTCAGATGAAAGAGTTGTCAGTACTCCAGTCATAGAAGTAGTAGCTAGGCCTCAATGCTTAGCCCTAGGGGGACAACCTCTAGATACAGACATAGACTAGAGAGAGAAATATAAAAGCTTCAAATTCATGCCTCTCACTTTCACCACTACAGCGACAGTGGAGTTGAATCCCATTTTTGAGCAATTGTTGTTAGAAGAAACAACACAACAAGAGGTATCTGAGGAAGATACAGAGAGAGAGGAGGTTTCCTTTCAATTGTTTCATAGAAGAGCCAAAAGAGCTCCAGAAAGAGAAGAGAGAGAGGTTTCAAAGAAACAAAGGTTGGACAAAGAGGAGATTGCTAAAGAGGTAGTTATTTTAGTTGTAGAAGAATTGACACAGCAAGAGCAGCAATAGAATACAGATACAGGACAAGAACACCCTACATCTATAGGTGAAGGTATGGTCTCTAATCCCTCTTCTCCTCTTCCTCCTCTTGAATCCCCAAGGAAGTCTCCCTCCCTTTCTGGTCAAGAAAATGTGACAAAGGTACCTCTTCCCTCTCATAGTCCACCACATGTTTCATTGGTCACCACTGAGGTACAAGTCATCCCTTCTCCCCCAAAGTCACCCTAGATTCCACTTTCATCATCCGAGGTTCCCACTTCATCATCTCCCATCATTTCATCTTCACCATTGAAATCACCACCCCCATCAAAGGAGCAAATTGTTCCAAGCACCTTGATGAGGCCAGAAATTGCCTCATTCATAGATCATTTTTGGATATTTTATAAACTATTTGATAGATATTATGCTATTTTTTTATGCTAATTTTGATGATGGAATGCATTATGTATTACTATTTACATGTTTATATGTTCATGAGCATAGTATTATGTTTTGACTATTTTCTGCATTTTTTGCACTCTTTTAGCTGATTTACCTAGAAAATAAACATTTATTTGAATATGTAATAATGTATGTTGATGTGTATTCTATTTTGGGATCATGTTATTTGTTTTCATTACTTTCTAACCTATTCAAATTGTAAAAAGGTGTCAAAACCTATTCAAACTGGTATGACTGTGCAGAAAACAGAGTTTGACCATACAAATTCCATCCAACTGTGCATAAACAACATGGCTTGGAATTTGTCAATTCCAGCACGTACAAATTATGAAATTTATCTTTTGAAGACTTAATAAGACTATATAGCTGGTCAAATCCATTATCCTAAGAAATTGGTGCATGGATAAGCATCATAATTGTTACACTAATTTTTATTTCAGCGCAACTCTGGAATGAGCGGAACATAACTAGTTTTGGTCAAAACTATCAATAGAATGGTCATAAAGGTGGTAAATGGTAGAATGAGGATGGATACAATTGTGTGAGGGATTTTATCACCTCTTACAATGCATTTATTCTAGTGTATTATGCCCAACAAGGAAAATGGATATGTTGTAGCAGAACAATTTCTTGCATTTCAGGAAGATAGCTCCAAAATAGTTGTTGAATCCCTAAAATGCAGCAACAAAACAAATAAAAATTTGTAATAGAATAGTATAAATAACCTAGCTCCCATATTGGTTGAGCATATAGGGAAATAGGAATAGAGAAATATCAAGATAGATAGATGTTTTCATATTTGTTTCAGCTGTAACAAAGCAATAATTATGTAGGATTTCTCCCGCATTGTTGTAATGTCATGTCATAAACAATAAAAGGTGCAGTTTCTCCATTCAATTAAAGTATATTGAGTAGATGTGTGAGAATTAGGTATATTATAGCATTATTATTGACTTATTATAGATCAAGGAGAAAGGGCCACTTCCAGGCTCAGGAGAAGGATCAAATTTTGATAGGTTTTATGTTCATTTCTTGCTGCAATAGATTAGCAGAAACCTGATAATTTCCATTTCATTTGTTAACTGTGTTATTTTTGTAGATGCATGTATTATTTTTTTTATGAATATATGTGCATGGTAGTTGATCACATAGTATAGGATTTTATATCTTGTAGCACTTTTGTGTTCTTGGCATTTCCTACAATAGTTGATTTCCCTATTTTCAGTAGTTATTTCCAGTTTTGGTATTTTCATTTGTGTTTATTGATTTCTATTTGTTTAATTTCTACAAAATTTCATTCCAGAATTTTAATTCTATTAATGTAATTAGGAGCTACTTTCTGTCATTTCCATTTTGCAAGCATAAATAGGTTTCATTTCTATCATTTTTTATTCTCCAAGAGTAATTAGTTTCAATATTTTGCAATCTTTCCATTTCTGTAATTTTTTTTCAAAAAATATAATTAGGAGTTCAATTCAGCTCATAAGATTAAAGGTGACACCAGAAACCCCCAAAACTAATTGGTTTTATTAATAAAACCATTTCCTGAGTAGAATAACCTTCAAGCTGCTTACCCCTGCTATCGCATACAACCATTGGACACCGCCCTGGACTGACAATTTAAATGATTAAATGGTGTGATTGATGCCACTCATCATTTTTGGTGTCATTTTTGGGGAACCAAGGTATTTTTAGAAGTAAAGCAGACCAAGAATTTTTATTTGGATACAAGTAATAGTTCTTGGAAACTTTTACTTTATTTCATTTAGCAAATGAGCATGAATGCATAGGCTAAGAGATGAAAGAGGGAGGTTTATCAGAACCATATCTTTATCAGAAATAGGTTCTTCATGATTAGTAGAAGGCTTGCCTATGTATGAAATTCCTGAAAGACTTAAATGGGAATCATATTCTTCATCAACCAAAATTTTGGGACCTTTGGAAGAAGAAATCTTAGAAGCTTTCTTCCAGACATCCCTCTGTACCTGGTCCATCCGAATAAATTACAAAAGTCAAAAGTGAGGGGGACACTATGGTAGAAGAACGTGATAGGGATGTTATAGTTCAAGGTGAAAACCCTACTAGGACTTTTGAATATCCTATTTGGTTAAATCCTACTCAAAATGCTCCTATGAAAACAATTTCACCTTATGTATTGCCAACCTTTAGGGTAATTGTATCTGAGGATCCTGACCAATTCTTTTTTGAATTTAAGATTCTATGTCAGAATTATGACTATGTAAATGACAATAAAAATTTGAAATTATTTCCATATACACTTAAATATGCATCTTTACGCTGGTTTATGAGTCTTGAACCAGATTCAATTCGCACTTGGGAACAAATGGAAACTATATTATTGGATAAATATCAAGAATATTGTAGAGTACGGAATAGAAAGGATGAATTGTTTTAGATTAAACAAGAGGAGGATGATAATTTAGAGGACTATCTTGATAGATTTACATTTATCTAAAATAGATGTGGTCCTCTAGAATTTGACCTGTTGAAGACTATATTTTGAGAGGTTTGTAGGATGATTCCAGAGAAGTATTAGATTTAATGGAAAAAGGATATGTGAACCAGCTTGACATTAATGATATTGTAGAGTTATGCAGAAATTATTCTCACACTAGGCAAAGAAGGAAGAAGATGATTCCTGGTAATAATGATATGAAGGAATTAATGGAGGAAATTACTAACATGAAAATTGATATTATTATCCAATTAAATTCTGCATTGGGGGAAAGAAATGCAAGATCTAACTCTACACATACTTTGGCTATCTATTGCCCTAGATGTAGAAACAAACATGCCTTACAAGAATGTCCCCTGAACATAACTTCCATCTCAGCTATTTGTGGCATTTTATCAAAATATCACATGACTGATAAGTGCCATCTGCTGCCTCAACTCAACAATATTTTGGAAACCCAAACTGAAGAACTTAATGCTATTGAACAAAGACAAGGAGGACATTTTTAATACTATCAAAATGCCCCTAACTTTCCTACAGTTTGGGGACAAAATCCTTGGAATATGCCATGGGAATATGCAAAACCACCTTCAAAACCCTGGAATCAATCTTGGACATCTCCCCAAGATTGGTCACATCCACCCTGGAATCCTGTTAATCCACCTTGGACACAAAATAAATAATATGGGCAAATATGGGGGCCACAATACCCATCATATCAAGGGTAGAAAATATATCAAGGGCAAACGCAATACCTACTACCTGCTTCTACTAAAATTTTTTAGGAAAGAGTGCAACCACAACAAGTACAACAAGTAAAACAACCTCCACTTCCATCTCAACCTGTGGTTAACCTAAATAATACCAGACAAGTAGCCCCTGTTTATGGATCTAAGACAAAATAAACTACTACAGTTCATGTACTCGGTTGTAGTAATATCCAATTGCATTTAGGGAGGGTCTTACCTGACTCTGCTCCACCCACCATTGAAGAAATTTATGGAAAGCAAGAGTATCCAAGTCCATAACAAGTGCAAAAAGAAGAGAAAGAAAAATTAGAAAATGTGCAGGTGAAAGATGTACCCCTTGCAGAAATAATACCATATCCTGAAATGTTTGATAATATTGTAACTATCCCTGAATCAGAGTTAGTCACAGAACTGAAGAAAATGAATATATCCCTTCCTTTGTTGCAAGAAATAAAGGATGTGCCATTAATTAAGAAAACCATTTAGGAGTTGTGTATTCATAAACCTGGCAGAAAGAAGAAGTCTTTCCCTAAAACTATGCAAGTAGAAGGAAAATTGGTTGACCTATTATCTGGAAAACTTGTTCCCCCAAAATATAGTGACCCAGGAAGTCCAGTTGTTACAGTCACTATTGGTCTAGTTCAAATTCCAAATGTGTTGATTGATATTGATGCTACAATTAATATAATGACTAAATATAGAATGCAAAAACTACAGCTCAATAATCTCAGTCCTACAACTATAGTTTTGGAGATGGCAGATAGGTCAGTTGCCAAACCAGAAGGAATCATGGAAGACATTTCCATTGAATTTTCTTCTTGGAAATATACTATAGATTTCCTAGTAATCTAGCCTAGAAATTTAGTTAATTGCTATCCCATTATTCTAGGAAGGCTTTTTATTGCTACTACAGCTGCTTTCATAGACTACATATCAGGGAAAATGACTATTTTAAATGGAATTAATCTTAAAAATATTTCCCTTTATCCACCTATCGAACCTTAAACAATTTTTTTTGGACATATATGGTTTCTTGAGTTTGATGAATAACAAGAAGAAACTATTTCTACTCTGGCCACAATAATAGTAAAGGAATATATTGAGGAAATCAAATCACAAAAAAGAGATATATTTGAGGATGAAATTGTCCTAGTTGAGACATTATAGGAATAAGGACTTAAAGATGATCAAGTCCTTGTTCATCGCTTGCTGGGGAAGGATGAAGAACAAACATCATAACATATATCATTCATTCCAATACAAGAAAGCCCTTTCACACTACAACATGAATGGCATAAAAATATTCTTACTTCTTTCACATGTCCTATGCAAGAAATGATTCCATCAGGTGTTACTTTTGAAACCGAATCCAGAGTATTTCATACTTTACAACCACATCACTATCCATTAAATTATTTGATCAGCAAGTATGGAGCAATCAACTCTGTTCATCCTAGAATAAAACAAATTGAAGTCTAGCCAGGTAAATTTTTGAACATTAATAGTTGGTTGACTAATGAGCAGGAAGCAAAATTATTTGTTGTTCTATAGAAACATGTTCAGGATTTTTCTTGGAGTTACAAGGATATGACCAAAATTAACACTGATATGTGTACACATAGGATATACACTAAAGATTTTAAACCTGTGATACAACCTCAAATACATATGAATCCTGCTCTGAAAGATATTGTCAAAGAAGAAATTGAATAACTTTTAGATGTAGGGTTCATTTATCCAATTTCAGATAATTAGTCGGTTTCTCCATTGGTCATTGTTCCAAAGAAAAATGGGAAAGTGAGAGTGTGTGTAGACTACAAAGAGTTGAACAAGGTCACACATAAGGACCATTTCCCATTACATTTCATAGACCAAGTGTTATATACCTGTTGTGGCTGATCCACAACACACCCCAAAATTGGGGACCCACCTTTTTTGCATGCTTTCCAAGAAAATTGCAGTGGCCTAGATGCTCAAAATCAAAGAAAAACAGCAAAATAATGAAAAGTGTCGCGATATCGCGACATGTTGCTCCATCGTGGCAGAAAATGAAAAAGTGTCGCGATATCGCGACATGTTGCTCCATCGCGGGAGAAAATGAAAAAGTGTCGCGATATCGCGACATGTTGCTCCATCGTGGCAGAAAATGAAAAAGTGTCGCGATATCGTGACATGTTGCTCCGTCGCGGCCGAAAAAGAAAAGTTGTCGCGATATCGCGACATGTCGCTCTGTCGCTGCCTAGAAATGAAAGTTGTCGTGATATCATGACATGTCGCTCCGTCGCTGCCCAAAAATGAAATTTGTCACGATTTCGTGACGTGTTGCACTGTCACTACCCAAAAATGAAAGTTGTCACAATTTCGCGACGTGTTGCGCTATCACTGCCAAGAAATGAAAGTTGTCATGATTTCGCGACGTGTTGCGCTATCGCTGCCCAAAAATGAAAGTTGTCACGATTTCACGATGTGTTGCGCTGTCGCTGCCAAGAAATGAAAGTTGTCACGATTTCGTGACGTGTTGCTCTGTCGTAGCTCAGACAAGCAAGAATGTAGAGAGAGAAAGAAACATCGTGATTTCGTGACATGTCACGTTTTCACGGCTATGAGCAGCAGAATGCATCATGAATAGAAAATGTCATGATATCGTGACGTGTCATAAAATTGCGATCAGATCAAGCAGGAAGAAGTGTTGATCGAAAATGTCGTGATTTCATGACGTGTTGTGAAATCGCGAGTCATAGAAGAGAGAGAAAGATAGAATGGAAAATTGTCATGAAATCGTGACATGTCACAAAATCACGGTCAAACAAGTCAAATAGGGCAAGGCACTAAATTTGTCGCGATATCGCGACATGTCGTGTTTTCATGACCTGAAGCAGCAAGACATGCCAAATGAAAATATGTCACGATTTCGCGATAGGAAGCAGCCAAGGGGTACGAAGATGAAAGGCATCGCGATTTCGTGATAGAAAGCTACCAAAGTGAACGAAATGAAAAGCATCACGATTTCATGACAAAAAGCAGCGAGATAGCCCAAAAAAGAAAAGTGTCGTGATTTCGCGATAGAAAGCAGCGAGATAGCCCAAAAGAGAAAAGTGTCACGATTTCGCAATAGAAAGAAGCGAGACAGCCTGAAAGAGAAAAGTGTCACGATTTCACGACAGAAAGTAGCAAGATGGTACGGAATGAAAAAGTGTCACGATTTCGTGACATGTCACGTTTTTGCGGCTGAGTGCAACAAAACACAGTGAAGGAGAAAAACGTCATGATTTTGCGACAAGTTGCATCCATGCGGTCCGAAGCAAAAAAATGTCGTGATATCGTGACATGTATCATTTTCGCAATGCATGATGACAAACAAGGCTGCTGACAGAAAAATGTCGCGATATCGCGACATGTCTTGTTTTCGCGATACAGGTAGAGGGGCAAAGCTGCATACATAAAAACGTCGCGATATCATGACATGCTATTTTTGGTCATGATTTATAGGGGGCTATTATGGAACATGCATAGAAACAAGGAACACGTGGCATAAAGGTGTAAGGGCTATAGAAGTAGTTACATGCAGTAGAGAAGATCAAATGTTTCGACATTGAACAGAGAGTCAAAGACAATGATTAGACATGAATACGAAACAATGCAATCTAGGAGGTGAAACGAAGCGCCACAGAGTGAAACGGAGAACCGCACCAAAAAGTATAAAAGCAGAGGCACATATTGATACAGGGGTCGAAAACCGCTGCGAGCAGAGTTGTAGTGCCGAAGGCGAGAAGCCATTCTGGGCCTGCTTTGGAGTGTTTTTCTTCCCCTTTTTTTGGTTTTGAGAAAACTAGAGCTTTTGTTGTTGTAAACTGACATATTTTTAATACAAAAATTATAGAGAGTTGCATCTCATTGGCAAGAAAGAAGGAGTTATTCTCTGCATGCAGGATTAAATGTTTATCTTTCCCCTTTTTAGATTTCTAGGCTTATAGGTGAAGTTTAATGCAAGTTCTCTTGGTTGCTTCATGCGAATGCCTAAATATGAAAACCCTAGTTAAAAACCCTAGAAACCAGCACCTAGCTTATCTGAATTATGCGAGTTTGCAGGTTCAATAGGTTAGGTTGTATGCAGAAAACCTCGTTATCTTCGGTTTTGTCAGATAGGATTGCATCCCTTGAATGTATTTTAGATTCATTTTTCTTTACATTTTATTTTTATCTTTTCTACACTTTTATTTCAGAAGGTTTTACTTTTATTTTAATTTACAGTCATTAAAATAAACACTTGAAAATCCATCGAAGCTAAAAATGGAATATTTCATCATTAATATCAATTCACATTGAGTCCATTGAAATTTCAGAGTAAAATAAACCATAGTGCCCCTTGTTAACAGTTGCTTGCAACCACTAAGGTGTTCCAAGCATTTAAATTGAATATCTTTTATTTGAGATTACTAATACATATATGCAAAATGCTAACATAGCGGAACCTTGGAGAAGTTACTTGTTTAATTTCTTTGCAAGCAGAGGATTTGGGACTCGAATCCTATCGGAGAGTGTGTTTTCACAACTGGGTGAAAATATCACTCAACAGATTGGTGCTAGCTGCTCCAATCCTTTGCAAGTACATCTGCCCAAATCATATCCACACAAGTTTGTTCATACAAATCCTCCTTTTTGGGTAATGATTCTGGATATTTATTTTCCAAAACAGGATGGTGATTATTTGGTTCCAACTTCTTGTTACCCATCCATAGAATTTCTTCACCAAAATCTTCATGCTCTTCAAGACATTTCAAATAGGTATTCACTTCAACGTGAGTCACCTCAAAATCTCTGGTATCATTTGAAGAGGCATGACATGAAATATCATTAAGATCAGCATTATGAATTTTCTTCCTAGGATGATTTGGATGCATACATTGATGTGCTCATTTTTGTGGTGGAACACACCTACATACCTTCTTAACCACTTTATGTTGCTCTTTTACTTTCTATATGAGCTCTTTGGGCTGAGTGGTAGAAGTAGTAGGATTAGTTGGATTGATATCCACGAAATGAGCTTGAACATTTGTTGTGATAGTTCCTTGAGTGACCACATGATTCTCTAATTGAGGCATAGTTGGATGGATGGAAGTACTTGTATAAGCACAAGTGGGAGCATAAGTCAGCATGGTAGGATAAAGTTGATTGTAGGGAAAAACATTTAATATCGAATTTTGTTGTGCCCATGCTTGATTTATCATCGAGGTTTGATTGCAAGCCCCTAGTTGTCCTACCATAGTTGATTGCTCCATTCCATAACCTTGCAGCCTTAATTGTTGATCTACAGTCATAGCTTCTACGTATGCCGATGCCAGATCAGTAACCAAGGGATTCATCCTAACGAACATGGCAAATAATGGATCTAATGCTCAAAAATATATTTGAAGAGCACCACTATCCTCAATAGTATAGGGAGAAATTAATCTCGCATAAAGCTTTCAAAACCTCAAGTTGAAACTTCTTACTGGCTCATTAGGTTCTCTTTTGCAAGAAGAAAATTGTTGAAATATCGTGAGAGGATCAATGAACAACCTAAATTGATTGATAAATTCATCTTTCAATTGCGTCCAAGATGTAATAGAACCAGTGGGTAAATTGATGTACCAATCATATGCCACCTCATCCAGGGTTCCAAGAAACATTCTACATGCCACATCCTCATGTTTGACATTCCATCTAATTAGGATATCCACATAGGCTTGAATATGTTCCTCGGCTGATGTTGGACCATTGTGCTTAAATTTGGGAAAATGTTTTTCTACGTTCTTGGGTAAATCATGAAAATCTCCACTAATTTTCAAAGGACTAGCATGTATCCCATACCATGTTCCTGCAGTTTTAGCCATTAATGAAACTCAAAGAAAAATTTCAAAACCAATTTGTTAGTCATGAATGAAAGAAGGAACCATGACAAAGTTGTATTCCAAAACAATGCATAATCAAAACACCTTATTCCAAACATCTTATTCCTATATGAATAATCAAAAAGTGTTAGAACAATGAAATAAACCATTCATGCCCTCCGTGGATATCAATCCAACTAATCCTACTACTACCACTCAGCCCAAAGAGCTCGTATCGAAAGTAAAAGAGCAACAGAAAGTGGTTAAGAAGGTATGTAGGCGTGTTCCACCGCAAAAACGAGCACATCAATGTATGCATCCAAATCATCCTAGGAAGAAAATTCATAATGCTGATCTTAATGATATTTCATGTCATGCCTCTTCAAATGATACAAGAGATTTTGAGGTGACTCACGTTGAAGTGAAGACCTATTCGAAATGTCTTGAAGAGCATGAAGATTTTGGTGAAGAAATTCTATAGATGGGTAACAAGAAGTTGGAACCAAATAATCACCATCCTGTTTTGGAAAATAAATATCCAAAATCATTACCCAAAAAGGAGGATTTGGATGAACAAATTTGTGTGGATATGATTTGGGTAGATGTACTTGCAAAGGATTGGAGCAGCTATATGACACAGAATTCAAAAATCAATCCCATTGTAGAAGAGCCTAAGTAATTACAAGTGGCTAAAAATAAATTTGAAATAAAATCAACAAATGAAGTTGAAGACATGATCGATTTTCACCACTTATTCTCAAAAGACACTGAGGATGATGCTCTCGAGAGTGATGACCAAGAAGATCCACACCTTCCAAATTGTGATAAAGTTTAATCATGGGTTACAAATTTGGATTATGATAGATTTACCAATTTGAATTCAAGAAATAACCCATTTTTGGAAATAACGGGACCATCTAAGGAAGGTGAATATGAGTTGGATGAGAGACAAGTTGATGAATCAGACGATGAAGAAGAAATACTTGAACATCACAACTTGAACTTGGAAGATGATTACTATGATTCATGGAAGAAATGGGAAGAATATTATCAATCTGAATCGTCTAACAAACTTGTTGTGTCAATTAATATGTAGGATAACTCAATTGCTTCCTCACATGAGGATACTGTAAATCCTGTACAATTTGAGAAAGTTTCGGAAGAGGAATCAGAATCTCATCAAATTTTGGAGCATGATGAGGATTCTACGACCCGAAACCACGAAAGAGAGTCGCTTGCGTTAGATCCCTTTGAAGGAAAAGAAATTGAAAACATTGATCCACGTAACTGCGCTACAATGATTACGCTATTTCAAAATGAGAAAATTACAAAACCTAAATCATTTGGGTTTGATATCATTGATGATATGATTGAAAATCTCACGTTACCCAAAACAATCCAAGTGATTGATCACGGAAATGTGTTAGTTAACCCTCCCCTAGATAGACAAGATTTATGGTTTGAAAGGGATGGACGTATTTTCGATTGGGTAACTAAGTTTGGTGTTTTTGATAAACAAGTCATGGAGAAAGAGCAAGTGCTACAGGATGATGAATGTCATGAGAGAAAAGAGGAATTTTCAAAGCCTTTTCAAGTAAGGTCAAATGAAAGCGTGCCAAAGGTAAAATCTCACCGTTTCGGTTTCACCATGCAAAATTCGAATGAAGGTTTGCCTAATGGGTGGTTTGATCCAAATATTATTAATGTTATGGATTTATTGAATGAAAATGAAAGCTTATTTCTACAGCACGAATCAAAGTGCGGAGTGAACATATTAAAGAATAGACATAAAATAATTGAGCATCAATCATTGTCTAATCAGTTTGAAAACTTGAAGCTCTACCATAATATTATTAATGAAATTAAATCAAATTGGTATGGTGAGAGGGGCAAGTGGAGGTTTGTTTCTTTGTTTGGTTTGATCTTGTTTTTGATGGTTTCTTGCAAAACTTGGTATGCATATCACGTTATATTTTTGTTGAAATGTTCTAATCATGTTTGGGATCCAGGAAAGTGATAATCCAAGCTTTGCATCATCTTGTATTATATTGTACATTTGTATATAGATTTTGGTTTTTGGGTTTTGGTTTGTGTTTTCAAGATCGTTTTTGAAGTTACTTTGGGTTTGGTTTTGGTTTGTGTTTTCAAATTTTCATTTTTGGATTGCAGTTTGGTTTTGGATTGAATAAGTTTTAATTTAAAGTTGTGTGTTTATTTGACATGTTTAGTTTATTTTTATATATAAAAAAAAAAAAAAAAAATTGAGATGTCAACTTATGCCTAAGATCAGGAGAGTATGAAACATTGGAATTGTGTTGTAGAAGCTCCACAAGTAGCACAAACATTTAAATAATATCGTTTGAATCTTGTGATGCATGAAGTTGTCAGTTTTGCACATTATGGGAAAGTAGATGATATATTACAAAAGAAACAGTGCATTCACATCTCATGTCACATTCCACTTTGCATATACATGTCATCTTAGTTGCATATGCATTTCAAATACAAATCATTAAAGTGTGTCAAATCCTCTTAGGGTTATGCTATAACATAAATAAGAAGAAGATCCTAAGGTTGGGAACTGCTGCCCAAACTATCTTGAATCAAGCACATTCCATGCACATTAAAAAGAATCTTGAGAAAAATTGTCAAAACCATACTTCGATGAAAAGGTGGGGTGAAAATAATATTTCATGTCTATCCTATCATGCAACATAATCCTTAAAACAGTGGTTTTTACCACTTCCATCAAACTTAAAGTCTAAAACCAGAGTAGTAAGGATAGGATTAAATCCTCATCGAACTTGGGTTGAGGATCCAATTCCCCAAAGCTCTGATTTGACCTACATGGAGTAGTAAGGATAGGGCATAATTCTCATCTCGCTTAGGTTGAGAATTTGATTCCCCAAAGCTTCCATTTTTCCCATTTCATCATAAAGCTTGGATTGTAAGGATCGTACTAGATGTCCTCTGCAAAGGATGGGTAGTCATCCCAAAGGTCCAAGTAATAAAATTAAAACTAATTTTTCCCATTTCATCTCATATTGGATTGGAAGGATCGTACTGCGTGTCCTCTGCAAAGGATGGGTAGTCATCCCCAAGGTCCAAGAGATAAAAGATAATATTTTCCATTTCATCTTAATATTGGATTGGAGGGATCGTACTACATGTCCCTGGCAAGGATGGGTAGTCATCCCAAAGTTCCAAGAAATAAAAAAAGAAAAAGAAAAATAATGAATAAAGCCAAACCAGGGATTATTGGGTTAAGTATGCTCATGCGTGGCAACATGTCTTGTCTAAAAGCAAGACCACTGATTGCTCATATGGATAGACTAGCCTAACCATTTCATCCATAACAGGTTAAATTATTTTTTTCAAGATGAGGTAATGAACTCCAAATTAGAATAGTAAGGATAGGGTTAAATTCCCATCTCGCTTAGGTTGGGAATCCTATTCCCCAAAGTTCTGATTTCACTTACACTTGCACATGGGTTCAAGATGGTAGTGACACATAACCAACTTTGGGATCTAGTAAATTAATTCAGTATACATATTTTTGGTCCTAAGAGGGTTTGACATTTTTAATATGTTTGTCCATGATATTAGAATGTTTGAGCATTTATAAAGCAGGTTGTTACATCTCTAGAATCTTCATCATGCATCAAATCCTGCACAAATAATTCATAGCCTTGCATACAAATCATAAGTGAAATTGACAATGGAATGTTGAACAAGTTCAAATGATAGGGAATGAAACACATTGCACACACCGAGCTTATACTTAATAATTCTGATGTTTCATGTATTTCTGATCTATCGGTATTTGTTTATCTTTATGTGCTTACGCCCGTATCTAAGCTTGTATATTTCAGGTTGGGTTCTCACCAAAATACTCAGGAGCATTTGACAGCAGAGTCACCATTTGTTGTGGCTGATCCACAACACACCCCAAAATTGGGGACCCACATTTTTTGCATGCTTTCCAAGAAAATTGCAGTGGCCCAGATGCTCAAAATCAAATAAAAACAACAAAAAAATGAAAAGTGTCGCAATATCACGACATATTGCTCCATCGCGGCAGAAAATGAAAAAGTGTCGCGACATCGCGACATGTTGCTCCATCGCAGCAGAAAATGAAAAAATGTCGCGGTATCGCGACATGTTGCTCCATCGCGGTAGAAAATGAAAAAGTGTCACGATATCGTGACATGTCGCTCCGTCGCGGCCAAAAAAAAAAAGTTGTCACGATATCGCGACATGTCGCTCCGTCGCTGCCCAGAAATGAAAGTTGTTGCGATATCGCGACATGTCGCTCCGTCGCTGCCCAGAAATGAAAGTTGTCACGATTTCACGATGTGTTGCGCTGTCGCTGCCCAGAAATGAAAGTTTTCATGATTTCGTGACGTGTTGCGCTATCGCTGCCAAGAAATGAAAGTTGTCACGATTTCATGACGTGTTGCGTTGTCGCTGCCCAGAAATAAAAGTTGTCGCGATTTCACAACGTGTTGCGTTGTCGCTGCCAAGAAATGAAAGTTGTCATGATTTCGCGATGTGTTGCTCTATCGCGGATTAGACAAGCAAGAATGCAGAGAGAGAAATAAATGTCACGATTTCACGACATGTCATGTTTTCACGGCTATGAGCAGCAGAATGCATCATGAATAGAAAATGTCACGATATCGTGACGTGTCATAAAATTGCGGTTAGAGCAAGCTGGAAGGAGTGTTGATAGAAAATGTCGTGATTTTGCGACATGTTGTGAAATCGCGGGTCATAGAAGAGAGAGAAAGATAGAATGGAAAATTGTCGCGAAATCGCAACATGTCACAAAATCGCGATCAAACCAGTCAAACAGGGCAAGGCACTAAAGTTGTCGCGATATTGCGACATGTTGCGTTTTCACGACCTGAAGCAGCAAGACATGCCAAATGAAAAGATGTCATGATTTCACGACAGGAAGCAGCCAAGAGGTACGAAGATGAAAGGCATCACGATTTCACGACAGAAAGCTGCCAAAGTGAACGGAATGAAAAGCATCACGATTTCACGATAGAAAGCAGCGAGACAGCCCAAAAAAGAAAAGCGTCGTGATTTCGCAACAGAAAGCAGCGAGACAGCCCAAAAGAGAAAAGCGTCACGATTTCACGACAGAAAGCAGTGAGACAGCTCGAAAGAGAAAAGCGTCACAATTTCGCTACAGAAAGCAGCAAGATGGTACGAAATGAAAAAGTGTCACGATTTCATGACATGTCGTGTTTTCGCGGTTGAGTGCAACAAAACACAGCGAAGGAGAAAAACTTTGCGATTTCGCGACAAGTTGCATCCATGAGATCCGAAGTAGAAAAATGTCGCGATATCGTGACATGTATCATTTTTGCGATGCATGATGACAAACAAGGCTACTGACAAAAAAATGTCACGATATCACGACATGTCTTGTTTTCGTGATACAGGTAGAGGGGCAAAGCTGCATACATAAAAACGTCGCGATATCGTGACATGCTATTTTTGGTCGTGATTTATAGGGGGCCGTTATGGAACATGCAGAGAAATGTGGAACACGTAGCATAAAGGTGTAAGGGCTACAAAAGCAGTTACATGCAGCAGAGAAGATCAAATGTTTCTACATCGAACAAAGAGACAAAGACAATGATGATATGGGAATACAAAACGATGCAATCTAGGAGGTGAAACGAAGCACTGCAGAGTGAAACGGATAACCGCACCAAAAAGTATAAAAGCAGAGGCAAATATTGATACAGGGGTTGAAAACCGCTACGGGCAGAGTTGCAGTGTCGAAGGCGAGAAGCCATTCTGGGCCTGCTTTGGAGTGTTTTTCTTCCCCTTTTTCTGGTTTGGAGAAAACTAGAGCTTCTGTTGTTGTAATCTGACATATTTTTAATACAAAAATTACAGAGAGTTGCATCTCATTGGCAAGAAAGGAGTTGTTCTCTGCATGCAGGATTAAATGTTTATCTTTCCCCTTTTTAGATTTCTAGGCTTATAGGTGAAGTTTAATGCAAGTTCTCTTGGTTTCTTCATGTGAATGCCTAAATCTAAAAACCCTAGTTAAAAACCCTAGAAACCAACACCTAGCGTATCTGAATTGTGTGAGTTTGCAGGTTCAATAGGTTAGGTTGTATGCAAAAAACCTCATTATCTTCGGTTTTGTCAGATAGGATTGCATCCCTTGAATGTATTTTAGATTCATTTTTATTTTCATTTTATTTTTATCTTTTTTGCACTTTTATTTCAGAAGGTTTTACTTTTATTTTAATTTACAGTCATTAAAATAAACACTTGAAAATCCATCGAAGCTAAAAATGGAATATTTCATCATTAATATCAATTCACATTGAGTCCATTGAAATTTCAAAGTAAAATAAACCATAGTGCCCCTTGTTAACAGTTACTTGCAACCACTAAGGTGTTCCAAGCATTTAAATTGAATATATTTTATTTGAGATTACTAATACATATATGCAAAATGCTAACATAGCGGAACCTTGGAGAAGTTACTTGTTTAATTTCTTTGCAAGCAGAGGATTTGGGACTCGAATCCTATCGGAGAGTGTGTTTTCACAACTGGGTGAAAATATCACTCAACAATACCCTTACTAGCAAGAAATTCTTCTATTTTCTTGATGGATTCAGTGGATATAATAAGATACAAGTTGCATCTGAATACCAAGAGAAAACTACTTTCACATGCCCTTGGGGAACATTTGCTTATAGGGTCTTGCTTTTTGGCTTATGTAATGCTCCAAAAAAAATTCAAAGAGCTATTTTGGAAATATTATTTGATTTAACAAATAAAAGTGTGGAAATTTACATGGATTATTTCATAGTATGTGGGGAAAATTTTGATTATACTTTAGAATAGCTTGAAAAAGTTTTAACACATTGTGAAACATACCATTTGTCTTTAAATCCTGAAAAATGTTTTCTAATTATGGAGGAAGGGATTGTCCTTGGTCATCATATTTCCTCTCATGGGATTAATGTTGATCCCAAGAAGATGGAAGTCATCAAAGACCTTCCTCCTCCAAAAACTCAAACTGATTTAAGGATTTTTTTGGGACATATTTGTTTCTACCGTAGATTTATTGCAAATTTCAGTACCATAGCTAATCCAATTTTTGCATTATTAACTAAGGATTATAAATTTACTTGGTCTACTGAATATCAAAAATATTTTGAAGCATTGAAATATAAATTAAAAACTCCCCCTATGTTGAGAGGACCTAATTGGGAACTGCCATTTTATATTCAGACTGATTCTTCCAATACTATTATTGGAGCAGCACTAGGTCAGATTGAAAATGGAGAACATTATGCCATTTACTACATTAGTAAAAACTTGACAGGAGATAAAAAGAACTACACCACTACTGAGAAGGAATTCTTGGTTGTGGTATATGCTATTAATAAATTTTGACACTATATCACAAGATATCAAGTGTTTATCCATACAGATCATGTTGCTATTAAATACTTGATGAATAAACCTCTGGTTAGTGCAAGAATTATTTTTTGGTTAATACTATTGCAAGAATAAACTAGGGAATGCTAATGTAGTAGCAGATTTTATATCAAGATTGCAAAACATAGACACAAGGGAATTGGTTGAAGATGATTTCCTAGTGAAAAACTATTTGCTATTTTTGTACAATCACCATGGTTTGCATATATAGCTAATTACTTAGCTACAAAAAAAATTCCTCTTCACTTTACTCCTAAACAAAAGAAATAGTTAATCAAGCAAAGTGCTTCCTTTAAATGGATAGGAGGTCTACTCTTTAAATGCAGTTCTAACCATGTTCTACGCAGATGCATCTGTAAGGATGAGGTATATGACATTATTCATGCATGCCATGATGAACCATCTGGAGGACACTATTCACTATAGAGTACAATTCAAAAAATCTTGGGTGTTGGCTACTACTGGCCATCCCTGCATAAGGATGTAAATAAATATGTTAGACATTATGATGCATGCCGAATAATGGGAAAGGCTACCTATACCAATGAAATGCCATTACAACCTCAAGTAGGTATAGATCCATTTCAGAGGTGGGGGCTAGATTTTATAGGAAGTATTGATCCACATTCTTAAGGGAAGGTGCACATTTTGGTATGTACTGAATATGTGACTAAATGGGTAGAAGTGCGAGCTTTTAAATATGCATGAGAAGAAAAAGTTGCTGATTTTTTGTATTCCCAAATTCTTCTATACTTTGAAGCCCCATATTCTATCACTATAGATTAGGGACCTCAGTTCACTTCAAATGTTGTTGAAGCCTTCACCAAATTGTATGAAATCAAGCACAGGAAATCCTCACCTTATCACCCTCAAGCAAATAGTCAAGTTGAAGTAACAAATTAGGAATTAGAAAGAATATTAACCAAAATAGTAGCTTCCCATAGGAGGAATTGGATGGATACACTACCTAAAGCAGTTTGGGATTACAATACTACCTTGAAATCTACCACTTGATTTACACCTTTTGAACTGGTTTATGGTAAAAAACCTCTTTTTCCTATTGAATTTGAATTACTAACACTTTGAACTACTTTGGAAGTTGGTATTGATTTGTCACTAGTACAAGCAGATCGGATTTTGCAACTCAATGCATTGGATGAACTACGAATGGATGCATTGCACCAAACTAAGATAATTCAAGCACAAAAAAATTTGTGGCATGACAGTCACATTTAGCAATGGAAATTTGAGCAAGGTGATTGGGCTTTGTTGTTTGACTCTCATTATGAAGGATTTCCTGGGAAGTTGTAGACCAGGTGTCTTGGACCATTTTGGATCGAAGAAGTGTTTGAAAATAGAGTTGTGCGCATTTCACCCATTGATGATTCACATTGAAAGTTAGTGGTTAATGGGCATCATATTAGGATATATCATAAACCACTAAATAAGGATCATTTTCTAAATTAAGTGGAGAAATTGGATGTACGCATGTTGGAAGGAACCACTTCTTCCACAATCAATTCAGTAGAATAAAAAATGATTAAAAAAAATGAAAAAAATGATAAAAAATGATAAAAAAATGAATAATTTAGAAAGTGAAAACCTCCTAGGAGGCACTTCTGAATTGTCTTGCATGAAAATCGGTTATCCGGTATGTTTGCCTTATCATATTCACCATAATTGTCCCATATGTTCTCACAAACCATTGTTTTCTCTATTCTCAAAATTACACCTATCTTATTCAATAGAAGAGCCAGTTGGTAGTCAGCAAAAACAACCATATGTACAAATGTATATAAGTGGTTAATTCGTGTATGTGCCCTTTACAATTTAAACATTGTATATAGTTAGTATGTAGTGTGTAAATTCACTAATTAGTACAAAAAGCATTCATAAGGTTTGATTCAAAAGATATCCATGTGGTCAATGGGAGATAAAATATTTTAGGTTGTTTTAAGGGGATAAAGGAAACAGATAAAGTTGGAAAATTACAGTTTGTTCCAGAAAGAGCTTCGAAATGATGGAAGCTCCAAAATGAAACTGTTATTTTTAAATAAAAATAGCTTCACAATGAAAAAGGTTTGTTCTCCAGAATGAGGAAGGATTTTTGACCTTCAGAATAAAATAATGTCATGCTTTAGAATGAAAAATAAAATCCATAATGAGTAGGGGCAAAGGGTGAAATGTCACGTGGCATAAGAGTGTTTTTAATGGCATCATTTGGATTTGGAAATAACAAATGAGGGCACACATTCCAAGCTATGAATTTCAAGGTTACAATGAGAAAGAGATCATGGGAACCGCTGCGTGCTTTACGTTATGCGAAATCATGGGCACATGCAACAAGGCACTTTTATAGAAGGAAAATCTACACATTGTACATGATGAAGCCAATAATTAGCTGCCACCTCAGCAAGCTGTAATAACTTAATCATAAGTAGTAGAACAAGGTAAATCATGTTCTTATAGGGAATAGGAGTTTGCCACTTGACAAGTAAAAGGAGATTTAATTTTTCAAACACTTTGACATGTTCTAAAGCTAATTCCTACATTGAGAAAATTAAATTCCATAGCTAAAACATTATAGCCCCTGTAGATGCAAATTGTTTAGATCAAACCTGAAAAACAACCTATTCCAGAAGGTTGAGAGAAAATAGATCATGGGAAATTGAATATGGGAGGAAAGAAAAATAAAATTGAGCCAAAAAATGTAGACTATCTATGGGGAGATCCTGAGTCGCTCTGTATTTTTATAGAAGGAATATTGATGTCATTTCTACATAAATTCAATGGACACTCTAAAGGATTGGTGGCAGAATTTGTGCAAACTCTCAGAAACAACTAGGCTCACATTAGAGGCATGGCAATCCAGGTAACACCAGAAATATTAAGCCACATTATTGAATTACTCTACAAGGTTTACAAATTTTAAAAATTGGTAAAAATTCCCTAAGTGCAATAGTTAATCAATTTAAGGAAGAAGGGGATAAACCAATTGAGTTTTTAATGAACAATAATGTCTGCAAAGAGGTTAAAAGAACTAGTTTACAACACCCTTGGGATAATGTAGTAGTCTGTGTAATCAGGTTTCTAACTTGTGATGGACAATTTGCTATTTTTTTTGGGCACCATATTAGAATTTTAAATCATTTGAGGCATGGTGGTTCAAATCTAGAATTCAGAGTAAATATCCATATATATTTATATCAAGAGATACAAAATATTGCCAAATGATACCAAGTAGGGAGAGGGACTACTAAACGCCATGGTATCATTAAGTTAATTTGTAAACATCATTTTAGGGGAAAACCTAGAAGTTTTGATAGTTTTTTCTCTGCATGGAATGAGTTAGAAGTTGAAAGCCCTAAATCTAAAGAATAAGCAGAGGTTGAAAGACCTAAATCTAAAGAAGAAGCAAAAATTAAAAACTTTGAACCTAAAATTGGAATTGAATCCTCTAAAAAATAAATTTCCTCTTCACTACAAGGACATCCATCCTTAAGGACTAGGAAGAAAAGAGAGAAATAATCTAAGGTTGGTCCTTTAGGAAAAATAAGGAAGGCTACATTTTCTAAAAATGTAACTATTTTTCCAACATAGCCCATTGAACTGCTTGGGATTTCAAGCAGGGAATAGCAGATGGAGGAGGAAACACCTGAAGTAGAATTTGCTCCATAATTGTCAAAATCTGTTCTAGAATCACCTAAAAAGGCCAAACACAAACAAACTATTGTTGGGTTGTGAAGGTCCTCTAGAATTAAAAAGTAGAAATTAATAGAAGGGGTAGTATATATAGAGGTAGTATCACTATCCCAGCAAGTGAGTGTAGAATAGGCAAAAGACATTGATACATCTGTTGAAGATATATTGCAGGGAGAAGTTATTGTATATGAGAGTGTAGAAATCAATACAAAAGAAGCATATATAGGCACAAAGGATGTAGAGGTATGCACAACAATTACATACATAGATACAACAATACCTACAAATAATATCTCACTTGTTGATTATTTTGATTCTAATTCTAAATAAGAGTTCATAGCAGAGGAAGGAAAGGAAGATATACAAGAACAATTTTATGCTACTAGAAGTGTCATTAAGACACAAATTGGTTGGCTTGAACAACATTAAGCCTCTATAAAAGAAAAGGATAAGCTTATTACTGATTTGCAGTAGGAGGTAGATGAGTTAAGGGTTAGGTTGTCAACTCTAGAGCAACAACCTATAGAATTTGAGTTAGCCAGAATTTAGTTGGAATTAGTAGAAGAGTATAATGAGACAACCATACCTGAGGAAAAATAACCTATGAGAGGAATAGAAATAGAAGAGATAACAACACAAATATTCCAGCAGGATGTCAGTATGACAAAACATGAATATTCAGGGGCTTCTACAAAATAATTTTATAATTTACAACAATAGGAAGCACAATCATCACAAGTAGTTGATGAGGAAAATGAAAAAGAGTAAGTACAAGAATAGGTAAATTTGCATTCCCCTCAAGTTTCTATTGAATTAACTATAGCTAATTCACCTCAAATTGAAACAACAGAAATTGGGGTGCAAGTGGATTTACCCCTTATAGACACATTAGAAATTGGAATACAGGTAGATCTACCTCCAAAAGTGCAATAGATAGCCAGGTCCCCAAAAAAAGTTGCACTAACAAAGTATAATGAAGATATAGCACATTGGATGCTTAAGTGTCAAGGCATGGAAGCACAAATTGCATCGTTGAAATCTATGGAACAAAAACTTGATGCTCAAAATGCACAAACAAATAAGTTGCAGGGACAGGTTCAATATCTTTGTCAAATTGTAGAGTACTTAGTTCAGTGCAGAAGACCTGCAAGGTTTTATAGTTTGATCCTAAAAGAAAAATACTTAATGAGGATTTTTTCCAATCTTCCTTACAAACTGGACACTACTGAGGAATTTGTAGAGACATATCTGCATAGTCTAGAGGAACAAAAGAATTTACTTTGTGAGTTGTTTCTACATAACTTCTTCATACCTAAGAATGTAACATTATTGCCACATATCTTCATAGGAGACATCCAGTTGAGAGCCTTCATCTCTATATTGCAAAATTGGATGCATTGAAAGGAGGGGAAAAAGGTAAGGAAAGAAATGGAGTTGAAATCTGAACTATTAATAAGACCTTATTATGCCAATTATAGGACCTCCATAAATGAACATTTCATTATGATGAGGGAGTAGATAATCAAAGAAGTTTATAGAAGCAATCTTACTGATTGTGTAATGAGTTTTTAGGTATTTTGTAACCAACATTTTAGTAATGCTCTATCAGCTTGTAAGAGTAGGTGGGGAGAGTTATCAATATCACTTCAAAAATGGGAACCTATCTCACCCAATAACTTGTTGTGGTCTTGGAGAAGAGCTGAGGGCATAGTGCAGGTCATCCAAAAATTAAAAGATCATTGAGTAGGTTTGAGATATAGGTTGCCAACTGCTATAACTCATGTTCCATATTTCTTTGATAATGATCCCCAGCTAGATGAGAAGTTCTAGGAGTGGCTCAAGAAAATGTAGGCAATCCAAGGATACTATCAGGTTCTAGGGCAAAAACTAAGTTATGAAGAATGGAATCTGGACATAGATCTTTGTACTGTTGTGGCTTCACATAATGCATGAGGATATGCATTACAATAGGTTGGGGGAAAATGATGAGGCCAAAAATTGCCTCATTCATAGACCATTTTTGGATATTTTATAAAATATTTGATAGACCTTATGCTATGTTTTTATGCTAATTTTTATTATGGAATGCATTATGTATTACTATTTACATGTTTAGATGTTCAGGAGCATAGTATTATATTTTGACCATTTCCTGCATTTTTTCATTGTTTTAGCTAATTTACCTAGCAAATAAACATATATTTGAATATATAATAATGTCTTTTGATGTCTATTCTATTTTTGGAATCATGTTATTTATTTTCCTTACCTTCTAACCTATTCAAATTGCAAAAAGGTGCCAAAAATTGTTAAAACTGGTATGACTGTGTAGAAAATAGAGTTTGACCATACAAAACTTATGGAATTTGTCTTCTAAGAACTTAATAAGACTACATAGTCGGTAAAACCCATTATCTTGAGCAATTGGTGCAAGGATAAGCGTCAGAACTGTTACACTGCCTGTTATTTCGGAGCAGCTTCGAAATGAGGGAAGCAGAACCATATTTGGTCAAAACTATAAATAGAATGATAAAAAATGTTGCAAATGGTGGAATGAGGATGGATAAAGTTGTGTGATGGAATTTATCACCTATTCCAATGCATTTATTCCAATGTATGATGCCCAACAAGAAAAATGTATATGTTGTAGTATTCAGGAAGACAACTCTAGAATAGTTGTTGAATCCCTAAAATGCAGCAATAGAACAAATCAGCATTTGTAATAGAATAGTATAAATAACCTAGATCCCATATTGGTTGAGCATATAGGGAAATAGGGATAGAGGAATATCAAGATAGATAGATGTTTTCATAGTTGTTTCAGTTGTAACAAAGTAGTAATTCTACAAGATTTCTCCTGCATTGTTGTAATGTCATGTCATAATCAATAAAAGGTGTAGTTTCTTCATTTAATTAAAGTATCTTCAGTGGATGTGTGATAATTAGGTAGCTTAGAACAATATTATTACCTTCTTATGGATCAAGGAGAAAGGGCCACTTCTAGGCTTAGGATAAGGATCAACTTTTGACATGTTTTTTGTTCATTTCTTGCTGCAACAGATTAGCAGAAACCTAACAATTTCCATTTCATTTGTTAACTATATTATTTTTGTATATGCATGTAGTATTTGTGTTATGAATATATGTGCATGGTAGTTTATCACCTATTATAGGCTTTTAGATCTTTCAACACTTTTGTGTTCTTGGAATTTCCTACATTAGTTGATTTCCCTGTTTTCAGCAGTTATTTCCAGTTTTGGTGCTTTTATTTGTGTTCATTGATTTCTATTTGTTTAATTACTGCAAAATTTCATTCCAAAATTTTAATTTTGTTAATGTATTTAGGAGTTACTTTCTTTCATTTCCATTTTGCAATCATAAATAGGTTTCATTTCTGTCATTTCTGATTTTGCAAGAGTAATTAGTTTCAATATTTTGCAATCTTTCCATTTCTACAATTTTGTTTTAGCAAATGTAATTAGGAGTTCAATTTAGCTCAGAGGATTAAAGGTGATATCAAAAACCTCCAAAACTGATTAGTTTTATCAATAAAGTCATTTCATGAGTAGACTGACCTTCAAACTACTTACCCCTGCTATCGCATACAACCATTGGACACCACCCTGGACTGATAATTAAAATGATTAAATGGTGTGATTGATGACACTCATCACACCCCCACTCATCCAATTTCTAGAATTGCTTCAATTTATATGAGTTTACCAGTGACAACCACAATAGTAGCTACAAAGTCCACTGTTGTCACAAAAACTATTGTAACTACTTTTGCACAACCATCGTCAACATTTGATTTTGCCCTTGCATTCCTAGTGTCTTCATCTCCCTTAGCTGCTAGTTATAAAAGTCATGTATCTTTGCAAAAGGAGCAGGAAGACACATTGAGAATCAATTATTTTTGGGCAAAAAATTTGTCCAAGCCTTCCAAAAGGATGACTGTAAGAAGAAGAAGCATGTTTGTTGATACAATTATAAGGTAAAGGATATCCATATCCATGACCCCACTTGTAAATAAGCCTGAAAATGATATGACTACCCAAGATTATCAAGTTGAATAATTCACTGAAGGTATTGAGAAGTTACCTGAATAAGATGAATTAGTAATTGCCATAGCCCATTTGGAGACTTTCTATGTGAAAAACAACATAGTCAAGCACAAGGTGGGCAAGTTGGAGAAACAAATTGAAAAGCTTCAAAATATTGTGAATAATCAAAAAGAAGTGGAAAAGGCTTTGAAAAAGGAGGCTAAGAGCTGGTAAGAAAACTTTCAAGAAGCCACTAAGCTTAAGGAGAAAATAGAAGAGCATAAGAATTTGAATGATGAATAAGCTAAATAAATACAAAGTTTTAGACAATAGCTTCAGATTGAGAAAGCTAAGTCTACTGGATTTTCTAAGGCTGGACTAAATAAAGAAAATAACTTCTCTCTAAATTCCAATATAAATGCTCAGCATTTTGGCTTATGATTGAATTTTGAGATGATGCCAGCTGCTTACTCCCAAATTTTCAAAAATATTTAGATCAAATCACTGGAGAGCTACAACCTATGGTGATTCTAGCAGAATAGATGTACAATTTGGTTGATAATAGACTCAGTAATTATGCTAAGTTGATTCCAAATAAGGAATAGGATATTGCCATAGTTGTTGCCAGGACTATGGTCAAGAAACACAGAGCACTTCAAAAATCCTGACTATTATTTGATAAAATTGAAAAAGTGATTAAGGATGTTGTGTATGTAAATAAAGAAATGATTCAAGCTAGATTTAGAGGTTTGTGGATGGAGGATCATATCTTGCTATTTGTGGAAGAGATTCAGAGGAGCACTGATGAAAATCTACAAGATGAATTTGAGATTGAATCTCTGAAAGAGCCACTGAATTAAGAGCAATATGCTCAATTGATCGTTGATTTGATCAGGTTGAGAGATCTCATGGAAGATATGGTGAATAGAGGGAATGTTGCTATTATGAAGATATTGGAAAGTTATAGTATATTTACAAGCAACTAAAAAAAACATTAAACCCCTCCAAAGCTGTCTGGAATCAAGCCTTGCAAACATTGAAATTAATGGTTCAATTGTTTGGAGATGATTATAGAAGAAGAAATCAAGAACAATATTCTCTAGAAGAAGAAATCAAGAACAATATTCTCTAGAAGAAGAAATTGAAGAATAAGTTGAAGAAGATGTCGAGGAGTACGTCCATCAAGAAGAAGAGCATGATGGAACCCCAACAAGCCCGGAAGGGGCACACACTTAAGTCATTTTTTTGTTGTTTTGTACATACACACAAGTTTTATATTTTTGTTTTTCGCTCTGACATTGTCAGAAATAAACAATAAAGGCATGATCCTAGAGAGGCACAAAGAGCAACAAATTTTGTGTGAAGGCATTTTTTTAAGGAGAACTCATAAGAAGAGTAGAACTATGGTTTGCAAGAACAGTGAAGCAGTTTTTCTATAAGGGCACAAAGATAAATTTTTGAAATAGCGATAAACAAACACGTGTCTATTGCATAGTCTTATTATGAGCAGTTATCCTCTGTGTTGCTTGAATCGTGGTCTTGATGTGAACTTCTACTCTCTAAGAGGATTGTTTTTAGAGGGTAGTATTCATATGAAAATTATTCTTTAAAGCATATTTTTGAAGATGAGAATTTTTTGACTCCTGTATCCCAATGGATAAGACTCTGAGTTCTACATATTTGCAAGAAAATCCACCCGGGAGATGCCAGAATGTAGGCCCAAAAAGACCACATCCTTAAATTTTTTTGAAAATTTTAATCTAAGGCATGAAGTTCCCATTCTGCACATGTTCCAGTGTATTTTGGAGCAGATCCATGACAAAGGTTCTCAATCCGCCCAATACTTGGTGTATTTTTTCACTTGGAGTAATTCTTCATGATTTCTAATGCTTTTTGGTAGTGAACTGGTGATGCATCTTGAATCCATAAAATTTTTTGGGATAAGATGATGTTAGCACAAAAGAAGTGTGGATTGACGATCGCTTGTTATTTTCAACATGCAACAAGTGCTAAGTGTTGGCAAGCCCGATTTTAGATAGTTTATAGAGTATTTTGCCTCGAATGGTTACAAGGGGCAGAAAGCAAAGGAAAAGAATGTGGATTCGTGACAAAGGATATTTTTGACTCACTTCCTTCCTGATTGGAAACAAGCAACATTTTACACTATTTCTGGTGCAGAATGAAGGAATAAACTATATTACACTGTAACAGGTCCGGATTGGTGACATGAGTATTTACACTTTCTTAGGTCTAGATTGGTGTTCCGCAAATGTTTGAAGGGAAATATGACATTAGCAAATATTACAGTGTGGGTTTTTGAATGCTTCATCACCAATAAATAAAAATAATGGATAATGAGTGGATTTCATCCTGCTTCACTCTCAGTGCATTTTGTGTTGGATTGGCATTCTAAATATTCAGAGACATAAAGGTGACATCATTAATTTTGAAAAATTAGAATAGTGTTTTGGTATTTCCCTGCAATTGTACTAAGTGTATTCCAGATCAAATCATAGCCATGTGATGGGTAAGATCGATGGTTGAGATTTTGTAAAATATTTTGAAGTATATAAAGGCACTTTCTTGATCGAATTCGAAGCATAGTCAGTTGGAGACTAGAAGCCGAAGTGTCGTAGGGTTTAAATAAATAAAAACTAGAGATAATTGTATATTGACGGTGATTAAAGCTTCCAATAAAGGTTAACGACACAAATTTAGTATCTAATGACATGGACTCTAGTTGACACTAGCCAACCAGCAAGTTGCAGAAGCTTTGAGCTGCCATGGTAGTCTACTTGTAGCAAATTTCCTGGAGGCTGAACCAATATGAAAATACCAACAAGAACTCTCTGTTGAGTTGTTGAAAATCAATTCTTTGTAATGTTCCTTGTTATTTTTTTAATTTCAAACTATAAATAGAGGTCGAACCCTCATTTTTAAGGGTCGTCTCTAGTGTGTTTTCCTGCACTATTGTAAATTTACCTGTGAGCTAATGAAAGGAGTATTATATTGATTTTTGCCTCAAAATTGTGTCTTCATTATTTTGTATAAGAGGTTCAAAGTTTGGAGTTGTATTTCTATCAATATTCGAATGGTTAGTTTTTTCCAGTTTATTGGATTACTAGTTGCTAGGGTAATTGAAATCTACTTCTTATTAGATCTATATTGGTAGAGAGTGCATTTTTGTAAAATCTAAGTATTGATTAATTTTGTTATTTGGATTATCATTGTCTAGATATTGGAATTGTTTTTGCAATATTTTTCTATTATACTTTAATGAATGAAGGTTCATTTAATTTGAGATAATGTTGATCTGAGTGATGTGTATCTAGAAATGGTTCATGGGAGATTTTTACTGTAGTGACAATGCTATTAGCCTATCCATCCACTGTTGTTCACATTTTCTAACTCTAATATCTTTCTCAACCCTAATCCTTAAAACCCTAAGTGTGCATAATTGATTCAACACTCTTTCTCTAATATCTAGGTATGCAGATACTTGTTCTATAAGCCCATAATACCAAGGGAATTTGTATATGCCAATCTCTATGATTTTCTTTGACATGTTTCTTGAGAATAGCAATTAAGGTCTTGTTAGAAGCCTTGGCTTGTCCATTTGCTTGTGAATAATAAGAAGTTGAGAAACTATGTTGAATGTTATATTTATCACAAAGTGCTTGAACATCCCTTTTCTTGAAAGACTTGCCATTACATGAGATTATTTTTGAGGGTATACAAAAATGATAAATGATGTGATAAAGTATAAACTCCACAATTCTAGATCCTATCATACTGGTAAGAGGAATTACCTCAAACCACTTTGTGAAGTATTTAGTGGTTGTGATGATGAATTTATTTTTTCCCGAGGAGGAAGGCAAAATGTTACCAATTAGATCTAGATCCCACTATGAAAAGGGCCAAAGGATTTGAAAGGTCTATAATGCTTGTGATGGTACATGAGTTAAATTAGCATGTTCTTGACACCTTTTACAATGTTTAACATATGTACAAAAATCATGTTCCATTGTAGTTCAATAATAGCCCATGCATAATATACGCTTTGCAATGGCCATTCCACTAAAATTACCATCACAAGTACCATCATGGTATTTAGTTATGGCTCGTTGTGCCTCACTAAACTCACGATAGTGAAGGAGGACTCCATCATAACCATGTTTATACAACATGTCCCCCAAGAGAATGAAACAAGTTACCTTTTGTCTGAATGTGCATTTGGTAGTTTGAGACATATCATATGGGGGTGTTCCAAAATTGAGAAAGGCTACTATTTGACTTGACCAAGGCTCATATGGATCCAACTCGATAAAGTAAACATCCTTTTCATATTTAGATTCAACACGAAAATTGCAGATTTAGAGAGTCCATTGAAATTATAAAGGGTTGTACCTCTCCAAAGGAATATTTTGGAATCAATGATCCATGGGAGGCCATTTTATATACAAGTCTATTTTTTGAATGTGAAAAACTATTGATTTCAAACCAATCAAACTTAGATAGCAATTTCATCACTACTTCATTATAAAGCTTGATGGTGGGTTCTTTGTATTGGTATTATCCATTGATTTGCTTGACAACTTTAGACACCTAAAACATGTCATGTGCAGGGGACTACTCATATGGGCATCCTAACAGACCATATGAATGATCTTGGATCATTCCAAGATAGATTAGTGGTTTTAACCACTCAATTTAGGTAGCTTTGGCCTACTCAGCCTTAGTCGTAGCTGACACCCGTGGCTAACAGAGCTAGCTACACCTTAGAACCATGGCTATCCTTAAAACTATTTTGAATTCTTGAGCCAAGACAAATTTAGTTACAATGGCTATGGTTATGGATTTCAAGTGGTTTCAAGTGGGGAAGTGTCTAGAATATTCCTTCCAACTATTCCAACCTCATAGTTCTTGATCTTGGCTTCCCAAAGAAGCTAAGATTAGGAATTGAGAGTGTTATAATACCCCCTCCAAATTGGGGAAAATTTTGGAGAAAGTATCATTTTGCATGTAGCAAAGCCCTATCATATTTAAGAGCCATGTGCAACCCTTGAGGAGTGCCTATATACTGCCAATTTGGAAATCATGACTATATATGAAGCTATGGAGGTGTCAAGAGCTTGAGGAGACCATTCATCCACAATTGAACCATTTCTATTGCAAATTCAGAGAATCTACACTACCAATCAATTCCAAAATATAGAGGTGACAATTTATCATCAATTACCTAGAGGAATTTGAGATACAGGCCCTAGTTACAAGAGAAAGAGTACTTTCACCTCAGCCACAACTATTAGTCGTAACTAATAGAGCCAACTGCACCTTAGACCTATGGTGAGGGTTTGACATTCAATTTCCCTAGTTTTAACCATAATATTTTTATTCAAAACATACAATTAGGTATATATGACATAGATTAGCTTTCCTTCATGCTTTTGTATGGTTAAATTACAAAAACTAGAAATAGCTTTGCTCTATTTCCATCCGTTTTATTAATTTATACTAGTTTCATTAGATTTGTTTCATATCAAGTTTTAATGGTAGATTATTCATTATAATAGTTCTATTTACAATTTTATTAACATTCTTTATAGTAATCTAGAGGTTTTGTAATCAACATTACAAGTTTCCATGCTTTCTTGCTACATTTGTACTAATTCATGCAAATTCCTATCAAGAGCCTCATCATGAGAGGCCTCCTTTGTTTCTAACTCTCCTATGTCATTTATTGAATGTAGGTTTATAGGATCTAAGCATATTCAAAGTATTTTTGGTAACATATTCCTCCTATCAAGTGAGAAGAAGGCTTCCTTGAGCCTTGAGCAGTTCGTGTATACAATAAGAAACTGTGTATTGCACTATCCCCTTTGACGGGCTCGAAATATTGTATCAACTATATCAAGTAATTAGGTATCCCTAATATGGATGTATTTGTAATGAATATTTGCAATGATAATATAAATAAGTTGTGCTTTCTTGTTCAATTTATTATTATTAATATTTTCATGCTTTAATGCTTGGTATAATTGATGCAATAGTCTAGGTGTATGCTTGTAGAGTGGTACAAATGGTGATCATGGTGGGATCCACAAATTACACTATAGATGATTTATTTATATTTGTTTTTTGTTGCAGGTCTTAGCTATGCCTAGCAGCCATGGTGAATAATATTAGTCACACCTAACAACCACGACTACCAGAGAATAGAAAAAAAAGTAGACAACCGTATCTGCATCAGACTTGGATATCAGGTAGGAGACAATTCTCTGTGTTTTCTTGTGTCTATTTGTGTTTTATTTTATTGAATGTAGTAGATGAAGTTGGTCTAATTAGAAAATATAGATAAATTTTAAAAGAAAATTTTTAGATTATCTTAGGTTCTATTCCAACCGTTGCTAGGAACAATGGACTTTTGATTGCTATTTGCCCTAGTATCCAATGGTCTAGGTTATATTTGGAGCTTGCATGTTTGAGGCCCAATCAGTGGCCATTATTTCATAGTTAATATGCATTATCTAAATTTCATATAGCTAAATACATGCATATTTTTGAATTTGAAATATCTTTATTTTAGGCATATAGGAAAGATCATGTTTGCTTGGTGATGCATTTTTCCTTTTTGCAAAGCTAAAATGAACACACACACACCACACAACACTTAAATGCTAGTGAGGTGGAATTCACACCCATCCACTAGTAGAGTTCAATGACAGTGATAGTTAGTTCTATCCATTAGCTCAAATACCATGAACCTTGTTCTTTTTGTGAATACCGACTCCAAGATCTATCCTATCCATGCAAAATAGCCTGCATTACTCTTAAGAGAGGTGTATCGCTATGCACGGTGTTCTAGGTGAGGATCGATAGGACCTGTGATTCCTTCTTGGGTGTGGATTTCATATTCACACTTTGGGAGGTTTACATGATCATGACATTCATTACCAATTATCAAGTTGTGAGAATATAGGTGAAATCCATTAAACTAAAAAACTATATCATCATCAAATATAAAAACACGATGAGAGTTAGTTTATGATACAACACACCTGAAACACACTCAAACCAGTTTAGGGATCACAACAAAATTTTAAAAGAGATAATCATCCTTGTCTGCTTTGTTTTCTCTAAAATAGACACAAGAGATAATTCACATCATGGTTAATACACAGAGAGACTGATCTCAGTACATAACTGAGGTTGAATCCGAAGCTCCACCTAATGCACAAAAAAATGCATTGAACCCTCAACCACAAAATCCTCCTAGATGAAGTTCTATGAGCATTATAGGTGATAATTATATGCACAAGGATTCTATTCAGAACATCCTAGAGAGAGGAGGTAATGCACACTCCTAGAGGTATAGATCTAAGGGTGGCTCAAGGCCCTCACCATCCCAATATAGACAACAAGAAAATCTACCCAATAAGGAATTGTAAGAGAGGTCCACTTCAGAGCATAGACCCATTCAAACTCAAAAAAATAATGAACTTGATAAGTTCATGATTGACATAGCTATACGGTCTTGATAGAGTCCTAGGGCAATTAAGGTGTAGATCCTTGATGGCTCACTCTCATTCTGAAATTTCACATAGTGAGGGCACACTTAGCAGTATCAGGGAACCAAGAGAATGCTCAAATTATTCTTTTAGTATACATGCCACATCAACGTACGTAGGTATACATCATAGATAATAGCAGAATGTAAATTCTATCTATACAAACAAAGACAAGAGTATGGCAAACAAGTCTTTTGGAGCTCGCACCAACAAATCTGCTCGAACAAAAAAAATCCACCAGAGATCACACACGACTAATTTTCTAGATCGATCGAAAAAATTGGTGTCAGAGCAAAGGCAATGAATCTTCCAAGATCAATTGGAATATGTTTGTGCAAAGCATGAGCACCTCAAAAATAAGGATACTCAATGAAAAAGGTTGTTAAGGAAACATCTATATGAGTAGCGCATGCGTGAGCAACACATCCTTGACCAAAAGAAGCATGTAGAGAGATAGGATTGATTGGCTCACACAAATTTGCCCCCTTAAATTAAATACAAGGAGTGCCCTCATAGACAAGTTGCTTCATAACTTGAATTATTCCTTGAGCACATTAAAAATCATACTCATTACACGGTCCAAAACATGTTGTAGCACTAGGCACTTGAGCATCATGGGTATTCTAAGTACAAGGAAGTAGTAGGAGATGAGCAAGAATAAGAATACCTTGATATCTCCTTAGTGTACATGGAGGATGAGCCTAGTCCTCCACCTCAATTGAAGAATAATCTACCTCCAAAGGCTCCTTAAGGACCTCTCAGAGAAGAGGAGATTCTATCTTTCTAGGCCTACAAATCGTTGGTAGAAAATATAAGAGCCACTAAAAAACAAAGGATGACTTATCAAAATCCAACCTTAAATAAAATACATAGTGAGCCTCTATGCCCCTTTGTACCTACTCTAGCCTATCTCGATCACTTTGAGATGCCAAATTTGGAGAAATTTCAAGGAGAGGAAGATGCTTAGGGGTATGTCATGATATTTATGGATATATGCTTTTAGATACAAAATAATGATGCTCTGTTACTAAGAACTTTCATCACAACCCTTTCAGGTTCTACCCAAGAGTGGTTCCACCAATTAAAAAGGTATAGCATAACCAAATTTAAATAGTTGGCCAATGCATTTATTGAATGCTTCTCATTTGATGTTACTAAGAAGATAAACTTGTCTGATCTGGCCACTCTAATGCAGTTGACGATGAGCTGATCATGGACTATGGAAATAGATGAATAAAATTAATGGTTAAGTTGTCATTTTTCATTCCAAACACATAACTTACTCGAATAGTTACAAAGAGTTGCATGAAGCACATATTGTTATTGTTTCAATTTTTGTAATACCAGATATTTGAGGAGGACTTGGCACAAGCCAAGGTAATTAAGGACATAAAGTTATAGGAGGGTAACTTGAATCTCTGGAAAAAGAAGGATTGGAACAAGAAGAACACTCAAAATTAAAATCATCAGGACAAGCTAGCACATGTGAATCAGATAGTGTTAAACCTCCAAAAAGGGGATAAGAGGCAATGACAATAGAATTATCAGGTCCAATCTCCTCCTATGTGATACAACCAGTGCAACAATAAGAGATAGGGTAATAATAAAGAGCAAAGCCCTCCTCTCTAGTTCACACCATTATCAGAGATGATGACATCGATATTCCATCAACTATGTGAGGCTAAGGCCATTAACTTATTAGATATCAAGTTGAAAGACCCTAACCAAACCAAATAAAAATGGTATAGGGAGGATCAATATTTCTCATACCATAAGATGAAAGAACATGATATTGAAGGATGTTATAGTTTCAAACATGTGGCGCAAAATGTAATCGATAAAGGTGAGCTAATTATCGATAACCCTCAGGCTTTGAACAACCAAAATATGGGGATTTTAAAAAATCCTCTTTCAAATCATGAGCCACCAAGGAATAATGTTGGCCAAATGAAGCAAGTGTGGATTGAGCCTCCTACATAGGGTTTTATCAGAAAGGTAAACATTATCACAAGAAAATGGAGGTACAAATGACTAGATCTACCTCTAGCTCTAATCAGGGTTCAAGTTGCACCTTCACAAAGTCCAATACAAAATAATATGCTAGGCCCACCAACTAGACCGATGGTGACCATTATAAGTAGGCTTGTTCAAATCCTATAGACAACTCCAACAATGTTGTCAATATATGAAATGATACAATAGTATCCTAAGCACATGGAGACACTCATGGATATCTTGAGGTCTTTTGAAGTTTAGTCCCAGGACCCCTAAGCATTTATAAATTTTATGGGACATGTGCAATAGTGTAGTGAGATGGTGATTCAATTTCATGACCACAATATTAAAACGGTTTCTATTTCTATAGCATACCAACTATTGCATATAATTGCATGTGTAAACCACTCACCATTTAAATGGGTACTGATTGACACAGGGTCATCAATCAATATTATTACTACCAAGGCATTGGCATACTTGAAGTTGTCAAAATTGCACATCGTACCTTCGACCTTTACTTTGAGAGCATTCAATGATGCATTATGCTCAATGGTCGGTACTATAGTCTTACCCATTCAAGTTGAACTAAAGGCCATCCTCATGATGTGTCATGTTCTTTAAGGTGCTATGCAATATAATATCCTCTTGGAGAGACCTTGGATCAGAGAGATGCATTGTGTTACCTCAATTTTACATCAATGTATTAAATATATACATGAGGGATAATTTCATGTGGTTCCTTCCAAAAAGGAAGCATTTAAATATGTAAACCAAGTATACTTGCTTGGATATTTCATTCTCACTTCAATGCACTTGGATTATGACCAATGTTGCATATTAAAAATCCATAAGGTAAACTAAAGGAAGTGTGTACTGGAACTTCGATATCAACACCACGATTGACTGTGCATACAATAACAACTTCTACAAAACCTATGGCATCGACAATGCTCGACCAAAATCTCAAGATAAAATTGGGTGAGAAAGAGACAAAGGAAATACCCGAAGTTGCCAATGCCAACATATCTAGTCCCACAGATGAAGGAGATGCATATAATGAAATCGAAGAGGCACCTTAGCCTTCTTCACCTAATTTTTTAGTTGGATCATCTGCACCATAGGTGATAATTCATTTGGTTAATCTTGGGATAGTAGAGTATATAGTGTAAAAAATGACATTCACACTATTTATCGAGACTACACAGGACATGGACCAGCATCAAGCCCATCGTTTTCTCATAGGGACAGTGGTACCACTAGGGGTGCCACCCAACCAAACAAATTTCATCTATGGAGGTCTTGGCCAACTTGCTAATCGCACACCCATAGATTAGGATGGTGATGAACTATTATTGATGGATGTTCATTATTTGTCCAATCTAGAGTTCACCTTGCATTATTTTGAATGTTACCATTGGCACGGTTATGATCTAGGCTTAGTCGAGCAAGGGGGTTGAACTCCTTATGAACCACAATATTAGTTGCCAATTGATAGGTTTATATTGGGCTACCATTTAAGAGGAAAGGATGAGATTTTAGTAGCATCTCTTAATTGCCTAAACCTCAGTTTAGGGGATAATGTAGATTGGAATCCTTATCACCCAAACCCTTCCTACATACAAAGGGATAATAGGTTGGTGACCTACATATCTATAGAACCACCTAAGATATATCACAACAACATCATGGTAGGGGTCAATATAGAAGACATTTCAAGAGCCAACTTAGAGAATGAAATTTATGAAGCTACTGACGACACTGGCAGGCAAATCCAGAATCTGGGCCTAATAGTAGACATTGGATCAAAAGTTGCTTATGAGGTAGTTAAAGCAGAGTCCATCCCCGAAATTGATGGGCCAGATTATGATTATGGGAGTGATGATGATGAGCAATCCTCAAGCAATGAAGAATATGAGGATGAAATTAAAATGGCCTACCTTGGGCCTATACATACTGCTCAATGTATGATTCCATTAGGCAAGAATGAGGGATTCTTCATTGATGATAGTGGATATGAGGAGAGGGCCTACCTTGGGCCTCATATTTATCATCAAAAAATTCTAGTAGGCAGGGGTGAAGAACTCATATATGATAGCGATGATGAGGATGATATCGAGAGGGCTTATCTAGGGCATCACTATTTACATCATTGTCATGAACCATTCGACATCGATGAGATGTATCAGAGAGTCTATCCTAGACCTCACCTTATAGGAAGACCACCAAATTTGGATGTAATTTATCAGATAGTCTTCCATGACAAGCCTACATATATGCAACTCCTTAAGACTAATTATCCCATGTTCCAGTCTATTCATAGACTAAATCTGGAGATCCCCATACTCCCAGAGCCACATATCGGGTATGAGAATAACATATAATGTAGATTCGTACACACGTGGTCTTGGAGATCTAATCCATTATATAAACATGATATCCATTGATCTAACCACTCCACTCTGTAACCCATTCGATCCTTCTAAACCATTGTGTCTTAATCTAGATGCTATTTATTGGGATCATGCTAATTCACTGCTAGAGCTTGAATATTTTTCTCCAATGAAGAAATGTTACAGCTATTTAATTTTGAACTAGGTTGTGCACATGATTTTTATCACATTGAGGGTAATTCTGATGTAGGATATTTAAACCCAGTTGATGACATCCACCTAATTCCTATGCCTCACCATATTGAGGAAGGATTGCACATGTCAATAGAGAAAACCTTTGATGTAGATATTAGTGATGATCCCACTAATCTTAAGAAGGTTAAATTTGGAGAGTTTCAATCTCTTAATGAGCATGCCATTCTCATACCTCTATTGAAAGAGAGACATGATATTTTCACTTGGAATTACAAGGATATACTGAGACTAGATCTAAAATTGGTTACTCATAACCTTTCTCTAGACCCTTCTAAAAAGCCTATCAAGTAGAAGCTCAGGAAAATGCATCCAACCATTGCTTTAATGATTAAATATGAGTTGCAAAATTTTTTGGATGTAGATTTTATTATCTTCATTGACTATACAAAATGGGTATCAAACATGGTACCTATAGGAAATCCTGATGGAAGGATTTGTATTTGTACGGATTTTAGAGACGTCAACAAGGCAATACCAAAGGATTCATTCATGTTGCCCAACATAGAAGCTCTTGTAGATGCAATCGTGTTTCATGAGATGCTCTCCCTGATGGACGATTTTTCTTATTACAACTAAATTCAGATTAAAGTTGAAGACCATCATAAAACCAAGTTCATAATGCCATGGGTAACATTTTGTTACAAGGTTATATCATTCAGCCTTAAAAATGTTGGTGCCACATATCAGCGAGCCATGACATACATATTTCATGACTACATGTACAAAATCCTTGAGGATTACATCGATGACCTATTGGCAAAGTCATTACTATAAGAAGAGCATACTGAGGTCCTCAGAAAGGTCTTTGATTGCCTGATAGAGCATAATGTCAGGTTGAACCCCAAGAAGTGCATATTAGGTGTAACTTCAAGAAAAATATTGGGATTCATCATTTCTAAATGAGGGATCGAAGTTGACCCAACATCCTCCCACCAATACTAAATAGCTAAGAATCTTACAAGGTAAAGTAGAATCCATAAAGTGATTTATCACACAATTATCAAAAAAATATTGACCCATGAATCGGTTGCTACACAAGGGGGTCTCATTTAGTTGGGATGAGGACTGTTAGAAGGCCTTTGCTAAAATTAAGAAATACCTGGAAACATCGCTAGTGCTAGCTCCACCAAGACCAGATGTGCCTTTATTTCTATATATATCAGCTACTAACTTTGCATTGGGAACCATGTTAGCCCAAAAGAACATGCAAGACAAAGAGCAAGTGATATATTACATCAATCGCACCTTGGTGAGTTATGAGCTAGGGTATGCATACATGGAGAATCTATGTTTAGCATTGGTGTTTTCGAAGAAGACATTTTGTCATTACATGCTAAGTCATATGACATATGTAATATCCAAAAAAATTCCTTTGCAATATATGATGAGCAATACATATCATAATACGTGTACTGCAAATTGGATCATGTTATTGACAGAACTCAATTTGGAATTCATTAGCCAAAATTCCATCAAGGGATAGGTCATAGTTGATCAGATGGTAGAGGCACCTCTTGAAGATAGTAGACCTCTCATCATTGAGCTTCTTGATGATGTAATATTTGCATTATCAGAATCTCCCAAACCCAAAGAACCAGATAACAAAGTTGATATCACTTTGTTCTTCAACGGTTCGAAGTGTGAGCAAGGAGGTGGTGCAAGAATTGTATTCTTCATGCCACAAGGTGCTCCAATACCCTTGTAATTTAAGTTATAATTTCATTACAAGGCCCTAATATTGGGTCTCCAAATAGTAATCACCATGAATATTAAATGATTAAACATCTTTGGTGACTCCCTTCTCATTGTTAATCAAGTTAAGGGACTTTTTAAATGTAGGTTTCCTATCCTAAAAGCTTATAAGGATCTTGTTGATACTTATCTATCCCAAATAGAGTGGTACGAAATCGAGGCAATACTTCGTATATCGAAGAGATTCATAGACACTATGGCATATTTGGGATATCTAATCCCTTAGAATCCATCTACAAATTTTACTACCATTCATGTAAAGACGATATCGCATGTCATGATGCAATGTGAGGCTTTTGATAGAACCAAACCATGATTAGTTCTATAAAGCCAAATAATTTCTCAAGAAGGTGCCCTAGGGGTCTTTGATATTGCAAGGTCCTATGGGTAATGGTACCACAATTCACCACAAGTTTGTATCCCAGTATGTATTCATGCATGGCAAACCCCAAGGGGAATAAGTCATCTTATTAGTTGATGTAGAAGCTTATCGGGATTGGATGTCACAATTACATGAATTCCTTAAGCTAGGTTTAATCCCTTAGGATTGTTGCATGCCATGAAATACATATTTAAATATAAAGTGACAAAGTATGTCTTTCTAGGAGACATCTTGTACCATCGAAGCTATTATGGAGTTCTCCTTCATTGTCTTGAGCCTCGGGAATTAGCTTGGGTAATTTTGCAGGCTCATGATGGTACATGCGGTGGACATTTTAGTGGTATAGCTAGTATCAAGTGCATCCTTCGAATGGGATATTATTGGCCAACTATAGAGAAGTATTACATCGCGTATGTTAAGAAATGCGTTAAATATCAACATCATGATAATCTTACACACTTTCCATCATAGGACTTACAACCCATTCAAGTGACTTCGCCATTTGCTCAATGGAGTTTGGATATAATCAAAAATATATCTCCCCTATCATCAGGCTGTCATACATTTATTATAATGACTACTGAGTATTTTAAAAAATGGGTAGAAGCAATCCCTTTAACAACAACAACCAGAGCGTGTATTGTAGAGTTCATAATTCACAATATCATCAATTATTTTGGGATACCATCCAAGATAATCTTAGATAATGGAACATCATTCAAGAACAAAACTATAAGGGCTTTGATGTCCAAGTACAATATACAACACAATTTTATGACTCCATACTATCTATAGGCAAATGGGTAAGCTAAGGCTTCAAACAAGATAGTGGTAGCCATCTTGAAAAATATGGTACAAGATAGCCAAAAATATTGGTATATACAACTACCCCTTGCTTTATGGGCTTATACAACTAGCATACAAACACCCACTAGGGTAACCCTATTTTTTCTAGTATATAGTGTTGAGGTCATTATACCCTTAGATTTGGAGATACCAACCCTATGCATCGTATTGAAAGAGTTCATCGATGATGACACTGCGCAACAAGATCACCTTGATCAACTGATGCTCCTTTATGAACATCATGTGAATGCCCTTGAGCATCTTTGAGTCTATAAAGGACACCTAAAATGAGATTATAATAATAAATTCCATCTGAGAGACTTTAAATTTGGTGATCTAGTACTGAAGAGAACCAATAGAACTCAAAACTACCACCGCACTTGTGAGATAAATTTGTGACCAACTGGTTAGGTCCATATATCATCTCAGAGTAGATTGGACCTGGAACGTATCGCCTAACATCGCTTGAAGGTGTTGAAGAGCCTGAAACTCTCAACATCCTTCATCTTAAGGTATTCCATATATAATAATTAAAAAAAAATCAAAAACATGGAAAATTTCAAAAATAAAAAAATAAAAAAATCTAAAAATATTGCAAAACATCAAAACTCAAAAGCATTTGCATCATGCATTTCATTTTGCACTTGCATTCATTTAATGGTATTACATTAGGTATTTCTATCCATTGCACCTTGCATTAGGATAGGTTTTGTTTACAATATTACAAATGATACCATATTTGTATTTCAATCATGCATCTATGCATCATCATCATCCATCATCCATGTGAGTAATTATGTTTTTCAACACAACCCCTCCTATTGCTATGAAGAATACACTAGGATTTTTTGGTCACTCAACCATACCATAGGGAACTAGTTATCTGTAGTGGCAATCTATGCTCGAAGAGCTGCCCTCTCCTCCTTGTATATATACCACTGCCTCTACCCTACTATAAGTTGTCCCTGTAGAGATGTGACCTAGGCCTAAAGAGTCATGATGGAGGTATCTCTCTCCAATATTTGAGTCCTCACAATTTGTAGTTGGGACTACAAGCTAGCTACCTGGACCCTTAGCTTGGACACCTCATCATCAGCCTCCTTCTTGGGCACCTCCTCACTCTCCTCAACCTAGGGCTCCTCCTATTCTACATCTTGGACCCATCGTGCCTCTATCCTCTAGCGATTACATTGAATAGTAGGATCCTCACTAGCTACCTCTACACCTACCTCATATCTAGATCTACCTAGTGGGCCACAATCCTACCACAATCTGGTAGTCCACCAAACATCATAATCTATTGTGGTCCAAATATCTACAAGCCTTGAATCCTGAAAGGCATCATCCTCATCCCCTAGTTGAGTCACCTAAGGCCAGGTCAAGTCTCTCTCTACCTTAAGGCAATGATAAGGAGCTAGCCCATTTGGGATGTCCTAGCAGATCCTAAAATACATAGTTATGCATGAGGAGTGGGAGAATTCATGTATCTTAGGCTTACACTTGAGAAGCCATCTCTCACATCATTCCCACCTCAAATAGTGATCTGCCTCTACCCATGCTAGATAGTCCATGTAAGAGCATCATAGAGCCTACCCTACCCTCAGTCCTGTGAGTCGATCCATGTAGTACTGGAGGTCCTCTATGCATGACCTACTCTTGAAGCACTCGACCTCCCTAAGTCAACATGTAGTATAGCACTGACACTCCTCATCGATATATCCAATTCATAACAGTAGTCCCCTAGGGTGATCAATAGTAATGTGCTTCCATGTCCATATATGGAGTAGTAAGCTACAACCAACTCCCATGTGGTATTTTTGTGTGATCTGGTACAACTCATCATAGATTTGCAGAAGTAGAGCACTTCTCAAGGAGAGAATCAATAGCTCCCGTATGGTGCTTGCTAGCAGGTCCTATGTCTTGGCTAGGAGGTTCCAAGGGAACCTCGCTCCTAAAGTATTTGGTAGCATAATTTGCATGATGAGCTACATCAACATAGCTTGTCACTGTGAGAAGACCCACTCACAGTAGCAATACTCAATGTGCACTCCACCATGCTTAGAATCCAAATATGCCTCATCGCTCCTGGCATGAAATATCCTCTATAAAATTGCATCCTTCACCATTGTGGATGAAGATGTGATGGCCTCGCTATCGATGGGGATACGAAAGATATGGTAGACATCCTCTAAATTCACTATAATCTTACCTATGGGTAGGTGGAAGGTGTTGGTATATACATTTCAATGATGGGCTAAGCCAGTCATGTAGGCTTGATCGACCCTAATGGAAGGCAATCACAACATATAACTAAAGCCTATGGCCCTGAACCAGTCCTACTCGACATTGCTCAATATATCATGGAGCTCACAAAGGATCTAACTCCCTCACTCTAGAATTCAACCTATGAAGAGCGATAATAATAAAAATCACTTAAAATCATAAAAACATCAAAAATACACTTAAAAACACAAATGAATTCAAAAATCATTCAAAAAGGTAAAAAAAATCACAAATATATTCAAAATATCCAGAAAAATCAAAATCTTACTTGGAAAATTCAAAAAAATCAATTAATTCAATCCAAATCAAGAAAAAGTAAAAAAAAATTAAAAAATCTTCTGAAGTTCCTCAATCATGGCTATCACCCATGGCCGATGGTAACAATTAAATTTATGAAGGTTGGAATTTGAATTCTACCGCGACTGATAACCGCAACCCCAAATTTGCCAATTGGGATCCACAACGACCACTCATGTCTACGGGAAAGACCTTGTTCGAGGTCATTTCCCACCCCATCAACCCAAAAAAATTAAAACCCTCCCCAACTAACTAGCCTAGTCTAATCTTAACTAGGGTGATGTTCGTTATCAACAATTTAGTGAGTTCATTTAACCCATTAATTAATGTGATTCATTTTAATTTGGTAATTCAATAAGTGAAGTTCACAGTGCTACCTTGGTAGCTTTGGCTCCACCATTGGTGGATGCCTTAGGTTGATCTTCCATATGGGTATTTTGTGAGGTTTTTCAATGGCATTCCATGTCAAAAGTTCAACTTCACCTCTTAGAGCTCTCTTGGTAGTAGTTGGCAAATGGAAATAATGAATTTGAAAATGACATATTTTTATTTTATATTTCCAATTTGGCCCTCAACCGTGACTAGTAATCGTGGGTGCAAAATTAGGGTTTTTTGACCGTGGGTTAGAGCCATGACCAAGGAATTTTCCAAAATTGACTGTGGATGACAACCGTGGCTAGAATCTAGCAATAAATACCCTCAAAATTTCACCATGAGGAGTTTCAAAATGTAAAATTAAAAATATTCAATAGGCTAAAACCCTCAAAAAATTCAAAAAATATTCACAAATTCAAAATTTAAATGTGCCTCGTATCTAGTCATTTACCCTATACACTTGGTGGTTGCAACGACTTGTGATCCATGCAATCTGGTAAGATGAGTAAATCACCATAAGGCCATTTGGGTCAAATTAGTCATCGGTGACTTGTACTGACTTCACATCAATCTCAAAGAAGGCCACAACGACCAAGCTACCCCATGGGAATGAGGTGTCCATTTCATTTCTCCTATTATATTTTTAGCAGATCATCAATAATAGTGATTCAACATAAGCATAATTGGAATTGCTATCATCTTGATTCCCTAATAAGGCCATTATGATCAGACTACTCCATGGGATAGAGATGTACAATTACGATTAACAATTGAAAACATGACTGAATTAGGCCTTGCCAAATAATAACAAATTGCAAAATTCTTCAATCATTCAAATTATTCATCTCAATCAATTGACTCATCACTTTATTCAATGGCCTACCCTCATCGACTCGTCGCTTGAGGGGGTAGTCATAATATCAATAATCATAATCAAATTCAATAAGAGATCACTCGATCTTGTCAAATTATGTTTTTCTTACAAATCATTGCCAACAACTATCATAAGCTTACCCTTTGTTGGGGAAAAAAGAAAATATGATAGTTAAGTTAGTAGCTTTCCACCTATCAAAACAATTGTAACCTAACTACCTGATCATCATGGATACATGAAAACTTTGCAAATCAAGCTTTCCATCAATTGGAAAAAATAATTCTAATATGCAAGTCCTTTTTTAGGACTAGGAATATAATGTTGATCAGATAAATGATCATCATTCAACCTATGATATAGCTTTAGGCAGTCTATTTTTTCTTAGAATTGTGCTTTCACACAATGCATCCCAAAAGGGGTATCTATAGATACCTAAAATGCATCATGTGTAGGGGACTACTCATATGGACATCCTAACAGACCATATGAATGATCTTGGACCATTCCAAGATAGATCAGTGGTTTTAACCACTCAATTTAGGCAGCTTTGGCCTACTCATACTTAGCCACGATTGACACCCATGGCTAACAGAGATAGCTACACATCAAAATTACGAATAGCCTTCAAACTATTTTGAATTCCTGAGCCAAGCTAAATCTAGTTATAATGGCCATGGCAATGTATTTCAAGTGGTTTCAAGTAGGGAAGCGTCTAGAATATTCCTCCCAACTATTCCAACCTCCTGGTTCTTGATCCTGGCTTCCAAAAGAAGCTAATATTAGGAATTGAGAGTGCTATAAGACCCCCTCCAAATTGAGGAAAAGTTTTAATAAATTATCAATTTGCATGCAGAGAATCCCTACTAGATTAGAGAGCCATTTACAATCCTTGAGGAGTACCTATATGCTACCAATTTAGAAATCATGACTGTATGTGAAGCTATGTAGGTTTCAAGAGCTTGAGGAGACCATTCATCCACAATTGAACCACTTCCATTGCAAATTCAGAGAATCTACACTACCAATCAGTTCTAAAATACATAGGTGACCCTTGATCATCAATTACCTAGAGGAATTTGAGATTTAGGTATTGGTTACAAGAGAAACAACACTTTCACGTCAACCATAACTGTCAGTCATGGCTAACATATCTAGTTGTGCCTCAGACCCACATCGAGGGTTTGACATTCAATTTCCCTAGTTTAAGCCATAGGATTTTCATTCAAAACATGCAATTAGGTATATCTGACATAGATTAGCTTTCCTTCATGCTTTTGTATGGTTAAATTATAGAAATTAGAGGTGGTTCTACTCTATTTCATTTTGTTTTGTTAATTTGCACTACTTTCGTTAGATTTCATTCATTTCAAGTTTTAATGGTATATTATGCATCATAATAGTTATATTTACTACTTTCTTAGCATTATTTATAGTAATCTAGAGGTTTTGTAATCATATTTACAAGTTTCCATGATTTCTTGCTATATTTGTACTAATTCATGCAAATTCCTATCAAGAGCCTCATCATGAGAGGTCTCCTTTGTTTCTAACTCTTCTATGTTGTTTCTTGAATGTAGGTTTACAGGATATGAGCATATTCAAAGTGTTCTTGGCAATATATTCCTCTGATAAAGTGAGAATAAGGCTTCCTTGAGCCTTGAGAAGTTCATGTCTACAATAAGAGCCTGCATATTTCACCATCCCCTTTAAGGGCCTTGAAACATTGTATCAATTGTATCAAGGAATTCGGTATCCCTAAGAGGGATGTATTTGTAATGGATATTTGAAATGATAATATAAATAAGTTGTGCTTTCTTGTTCAATTCTTTGTTATTAATATTTTCATGCTTTAATGATTGGTATAATTGATGCAATAGCCTAGGTGTATAATTTTAGAGTGGTACAACAACAAGTTTAGAAACACAAAATATCCTAATATGCTTAATTATCATAGCTATGGCTTATTGAAGACCTAATATTAAGGCTTCATACTTTGCAGTGTTGTTTGTGCATTAGAAGTCGATTTTTAATGATAAGGGGATAGGTATCCCCTGTGGTGTATGAAATACAACTCCAACACCTTGACCTTTCACACACTTAGAGACATCAAAGAATAGTGTGATATAGACATCTTCCTTTGAAATGATATCTTCTTATTGTTTAGTGACAACAAATACCAAATCATATGGGAGATCAATAATCAAAGGATGATCACTAGGTAGTGGAGCTTCCACAAGTTGATCGACTATTACATAACCTTTAATGGATTTTTATCTAATGAATTTCAAGTCAAATTTATTAAGGAGCATTATCCACTTAGCGGTGCAGGTATTATTGTAAGTGAAAGACATCAAATAATGTAGAGGATTTTCTCTAGCTATAACATAAGTTATGTTACTATGCATGTAATATCAAAGTTTCTTAGTGGCAAAACCATTTCTAAGCACAATGTTTATACATAAGCGTATTTGGTTTCATAGCTTACCAATGTTTGACTAATGTGATAGACAACTTTTTGCTAATTATCCTCTTTATTTTGTGTAAGAATTATCCCTAATGCAAAGTTCATTATTGAGATATAAAGATAGAAAGGGATCCCCAGATGAGGAGGATCTAAGACTGGAAAAGCTAAATATTTCTTAATGTCATCAAAGGTTTTTTGACATTCATCTATCCAAGAAAATGGCACCCCCTTTTGTAGTAGGTGATTGAATGACCTACATTTGTCAAAAAGTTGTGTAATAAAATGATGGATTGATTGAATATTTCCTTGTAAACTATGTAATTCCTTTAAGTTAGTTGGGGAGGCATCTCTATGATGATATTGACCTTGTTAGGGTCCACCTAAATGCCTCTTTTGGAGATAATGAATCCTAGAATTTTTCTTGAGGTAACACCAAAGACATATTTATTGGGGTTCAACCTTACATTATACTCTAAGAGTCGGTCAAAAACTTTCTCCGATACACCAATGTGTTCTTGTCAAGTTTTAGATTTATCCAAGAGATCATCCACATAATTTTTGATAATATTATGCATGTAATCATGGAAAATATATGTCATGGCATGTTGATAAGTAGCACCTACATTTTTTAGGCCAAAGGGCATAACCTTATAACAAAATTTTTTCCTAGGTGTAGTGAATGTTGTTTTGTGTTGGTCATCAAGATTTATTCGAATTTGGTTGTATCCTGAAAAACTATCCATAAGTGAAAGCATTTCATGGCCAACGTAGGTATCGAAAAGAGTATCAATGTTTGGGAGAGGAAATTCATCCTTAGGACATTCTTTGTTAAGATCTCGAAAGTCAATGCAAATGTGTATCACCTTGTTAGGCTTACGAATAGGTACCATGTTTGAAATCCACTCAAGATAGTCAATAGGAACTATGAAGTTCACATCTAAGAGTTTTTGAAGATATGTTTTTACCAAGAGGTCCATGATAGGATGCATTCTCCTAAGTTTCTATTTGACCATCTTAGCATCAGGTTGTAAGGTGAGATTATGGAAAACCAGACTAGGGTCAAGACCAGATGTGTCCTTGTAGGACCATGCATAAATACCCTTCTTATTGAGGAGAGCGATTAATTGCTCTTTTTCATTGGGTGATAAAATTTTGCCAAGCTTGAAAATTTTGGAATTGTATTTGTCTGAACTAAGGTCCGTATCGATGGTATATTCAGTGGACATGTGGGAACCTTCATCAAGTTGATGGGATGTAGGGATTAAATGAATATTATCTAAGATGTCATCAAACTCTTCTAGCTTATCCTCATCTATGTCTACCTGGAAAACCTTGAGATTTGAAGGTGAGGGTGAAGACGAAGGTGGAGGGGATGGAGGAATGTAGTTAGTAGAAGCCTTTAAAAATTCCTTGAATAAGATAAATTTGGAAAAGTATGGAGGCAAGGAAATCCAGTCCATATCAATAAGGCTTATATCAATTGGAATTGGTTTAACCAGATCATATGGGTTATAGAGTGGGGTAAATAAATCAACAAGATTCATGTTGACTTATAGGTAAAGTAAATGAGGTTGGATGGAATGGATGGGACTTAGGAATAGGTGCTAAGAGCTTGGTAAACCTAGATAACATCAAGCAACACAAAATGCATTTTAACTAGATGATATATACATGCAATATAAAAAGAAAGAAAATTATTTTTGTTGATTTTTTTTTGTAGTGGTGATAACCACTGTTTTTGTGTTATGTACATATGTTACAAGTTGGATTATGAAGTGGCTTAATGGAATGTAGGTGGTGGTTCACTGGTAGGGGCAACTCGTTCTTGTGGAATAATCAAGAGAAATATGGTTTCATGGATGGGGAACATGTTGAACTAAAACTCATCTTGTTCAGTATGGAGAATAATGGGCTTCGATTCTTCCTTAGAGTCATCCAAAATTATCAACATAAGTTAAAATTCTTCATGGATTTCATCATCAAAATTATCAAGATGGAGGTCTTCTTCTCCTGAATTTAGATTAAGCCTTTGGAAGGCTTGTTCAAGAGAAGAGGTGGTGGAAATTGGGTGGTAACCTAGACCTAAATTGTCGTGCACCTCTTGATATGGAACATCGATAGGTTGATGCAATTCATGTTCATGCAATCCTAGGCCATGACCTTGCCAATTGACTATATGAAAATAGTGACATGGAAATCCTGACATGTTTTGAATATTGGCAAGTGTTGGTTCTTTGGGTTCCTCTATGGGTGCTAGAGTTGATGAAGAATCAATCTCCTCATATACAAATTTATGCTATTTGGATATGAACCCATGTTATATACTACTCCTATGGCCAAAGGTGGTTCACGTGGGTGATATAAATCCTTAGCATTAGGAATGATGAGGGGCATGATGGTGATGTATTGGACCACATATTCACCAATACCAGGATTAGTGATATGGACCTCGACTTGGGATGACATGGAAGGCCCATGATAAGATGATGGTTTGGGGAATGGTGAAGATGAAAATGTTTCACAATCCATCAACTCAAATTGTGAAATATTATGTGACAATGATGGATTGGATCTGGGAGGTTTTTGAGTGGATGATGATGATGTGGATTGCAAGGATACTGATGACATGGATTGACTATGGCTACATGTGCATGTAGTCAATGATGAAGATGATGGGGTTGTGGAAGCTTGATGGAAATTGGTGATAGGGATCTCCTCAGGAATAGGATCCTTTGATGCAAGAATTGGTGAATTGGTAGATGTATTGGCCGATGGTAAAAGGAAAAGGTGGGTGGAAGGAAGAATGGACTCATAAGGATTTGAAATGAAATTGCAATACTTAAGCAGCTCAATGTCCGTCAGTATGAAATGTACTTATCCCTCATGAACATATTTCAAACATTGATGTAGGATGGAAGGGACACATCTCATTTTCCTCATCCAAAGTCTTCCAAGGAGTACATTGTATGGCATGGATCCTTCCAATATGTGAAACATGGTGTGTAAAATTTTGACCCCTACTTCAATGGGAAAAGAATAGTGTCAAATATGGAACACAAAGCATCATTGAATGCTTTTAGGGTGAATTATGACTTGGTGATATGGGATGGAGGAAGGTTCAAATGATGAAGAGTAGATATGGTGATGATATTGATAGAGAAGACAGTATCAATCAGGACTCTGTTAAAAGGCTTCTTGTTAATTAGAGCCATGATATGCAATGGGGGGTCTACTAATTTCGATGAGATTGGATTAATCTCAAAGTCATAGAATATGATGAAAGTCTCCATGCATTTTTAGATGCTACCCACAAAGTTGTTGAAGATAGAAAAATATTGATATTGTAGTTCAATGGATTTAAGAATATCCATTAATGCCTCACGATTTGGGGGATATTGTTTAATTAACTCATAAATTGATAATTTGGTAGAATCCATATTTAGACTTGTTATTAATTGGCTACTAAATGAGATGACTGGTCATGGTAGATGATTGATGGGTGGATTTGGAAGATTTGATTGTCTAGGGATATGTATGGGTGATCAAGGATTGGGGTAAATTTGAATGGGTGGTGATGTAGGAGGTTGTGACACTTGTTTTTAGTTGTTGCATTTGATTTTGTTGATTTTTTCTTTGACCTCTAGTGACCACATGGATGGCCCCTACAAACCCTTGGTATTGTTGTATGTGATTGACTTGATTAGGAGGAGTTTTGGTGTTATCCTATCCTACATTTGGTTGCACCTCCTCGTGATGAGGAAGTGGTGTTTGAAATATACCAATGTTTTGATTTTATTGAGCAAGTGGGTTATCAAGCTTTATTACCCCCAAGTCAATAAGGTCTTGCACTATGTCTTTAAATGAATGGAAATGGTTAATGTTATGGATATTTTACCTATTATCAGGACAAAATAGATGTTATCGATAGCATTTACTACGTTTGGTAGGATCATAGGGTCTAATTTTGAGCAAAGCAAGTTTAATCGTGTCATACAACCTTAGGAAAAGGGAAGAATATGACTCAGCTAAAGGGGTGTATTAGCAATTTTTTTAAATAGACTATCATCGGGGATGGTTTTCTATAGCTGACACTGTGTTTTGCATGGCTTGTGTTGTTGAGGGTACCACATGATAATCAATTTTTTATGATGTTTTTTGTACTGATTGTTGTTGAGCCATTACCTAATGGCTCATGATCACTTAATTAACTTGATTGGGTTGACTGGTTAGGGTAGCCTATGTTGATTTTGGTTGGCTAGAATAGTTACTTTTGTATTGGCCCTTATTTTACCATTTTTTCTTCTTAGGCTTAAGTATTATTAGCAATGAAAAATGCAATTAATATTATTGAATACACATGATAGTTAAATACAAAGTGTTAAGGCTAAATATAACATTAATATATTTGATAATAACCTCCCCTAGGAAGTAGCTAACAACTAAATCAAAATATGCTAACGACATACCAAAATAATGAAATAACAACTAATAGAAATATATGCTAACATCCCCTCTTATTACATTATTTGGGTAATGTAATAACTACTAGCTATGCTATCATCTCCCCATACAACAATATTTGGGTAAAGTATATAACTGCCCCAATACAATGAAGAAAATGTTGATATGCTGGCTCTTGCTCTTGCTCGAGCTCTGTCTCAGTGCTCTAGCTACTCCTAAGAAAAAAGTGAATCATTTCTCATTTTGTCTACACATCAACGAATGTCCTTATTGTAATCTTGTCATCCAACCGAATTGCATGAGTAACCAGCTGCTGCAATCACTAGGTGTAGTAGAGTAGATCACTTCATACGAGGTTCATTCGGTTACGAGGTAGCTAAGGTGTCGGTCACTGCCAAAAATGCACCCTTATAAGTTTCCCCCATTTTGTTGCAAAACATGTTGTAATATCTATAAGAAGTGTGACTAAGGTGTCGATCGTTGTCGAAAATGCACCCTTATAAGTCGTCCTTCCATTTTAGCAAAAATAATGTGAAGTAAGAAATGGTTATCCCCCCTTAATTGCAAAAGATGTGCAACTCAAGAAGCTTTGTGAAGGTGTTTACAAATATTACCTCTTAGGAAAATTTACACCATAAAAATCCCCCTTCTGTTACAAGGACTTCAAACAAAGAGTTGTCTATTTATGAAGCCTAAAAAAGAGATACAATCACCCCTTTACTTCAAACAAAAACTAAAGCTATTTATGAAGCCTAAAAAGAAGTTATGGAATGGTACTTGCCTAGGATGACAAATTTGTGTCCTTTACAAAGTGTTATGAGCTATGAGCACTTTGTGTGCTCTTTTGGAACCAGAATTAGAATTAGAGTCAGACACTTCACTAGCAACATGGCCTCTGTGATGTGCCTTTGCCATTTTAGTTTTGCTTGTTTGGAAACTAACACCGTTTGGTGTCATGGTTGTCCTTGTTACAATTTGTGCAAAACTTTGCATCTTAGACAATTTTCAAATAATTGCACCACAAAAAATCAAAGAGATGGGAAATGATGCTGCCTACGATGATAAATTTGTCCTATTTTGATTTAATTTTGCAAAAAGTTAATTTAAGCAACAAATTTAATTAATAATAAAAGAAATTTTGTTAAAAAATCAATTAAATTCTCAATAAAATTTATTTTAAAAACAAAAATAATTAAATTATTAAAAAAAAATTGAAAAAACTTAAATAAAAAGAAACTTTTGCAAAAAAATATACCTCTTAGTTGTCGGTTGGGGTTTGAACCCTCGACCTACCAGTAGGTGAAGCCTTAGCTTCTGGCCGTTGACCATGCTGGCTACCATTACTGATGGTGTGTATAGGGGATAAACCCTATTTTAAGATGCAGCAACAATCGAATGAATCATCAATATTATGGCTAGAATATTTCAACGATGTGCCAAAAATGCAATCAGATAGAAGGACCATTGAAATATCTCCCAACCATGTCAGGGGATCACACTCAGAGGGGATGAATTTAGATTTGGGATGCCTACATAGATATCTATAGCAAATCACCAAACACCACAAAGAACTATCTCTGTTCGAGTAGACTCTTAGCACACAAAATCAATCATCTGCAAAACTATCAAAAAAGGACTGGAATAGGCCTGATGCTGCATGGTCAAATTGAATATTTGAACAATTTTGTTCACTACGATCGCCTCGTCTTCACACAGGATAGGAAGTTTCGATCGATCGGGAGAGGATACCACTATATGTATCGGTTGCAGATCCTCAATCTTGAAATAAAACCTACAATTTAAATATTCAGGCTAGATTTTCTGTGCATTCCAATTGGTATTTTGGTAATGTAATTTCCTATAGGATTGTGACTGGTGTTGCAGTAATCACCCAACAAAGTCGAGGTGATTGTCTTCAATGGATTCTGCGATATGGGCTACCTTATTTTCCTAGCTAAGGTGTGCGATCACATAGTCATAGGATTGTCCTCATGCAGGGTGCGCCAGCTTCATTCTGTGCTTGATGTGATATTCAGCTTCAACTGAGGAATCTTGTGGATGGTGTATCCTTCGTCTACAACCTGGCTGTGATCTTCTTTGACAACCAATCATTCGAAAAACCAGCACACAGTAGCAGTAGTTGTGGATTTTATGTCAGCAACTGCGTGTGATTGGTTGTCGTCCTCAAGACCATCTGTAACTATATGAGGCAAAAGTAATTTAATTTTACCTATATCACCTTGGTAGCCAATTTAAGCGATCAATCCAATAACAAGCAGCACTCTTGTTCATGGTCTGTGATGCTGGCAAATCATGTCATGCGATCGATTAGCTACGCTCTGGGATGAGAACAAAAATTGATCTAGAAATTGTTGATCGCTTTCTTGTTGGGCTTTCAGAAATAGGTGCTAATATCGTTGGAATACTTGCAAAAATGGTGATTTTCTTGCATGCCACCTTAGAGACCTCCAAACAGGGCACGAAAATGTCTACAATTTTTATGAAAAACTACACAATAGTTCATCCTTATGTAAAATCTGACCTCTACAAACTAATTTCCTCCTCTGCGTTCTCATCAGTCCCAGTTTTAGACGTACTAGGGATCTGATGCCAGCTTGATGTCTCTTCTGCTGGCGAATCTACAAATGAGAACAGTCCACTTAATAGTTGAAGTTCGCCTGTCAGATCCAGGGTCACTGGGCCTACCAGCAAGTGAGTTAAATGGCAAGAAAATAGATTTGAAATTCGAGGAAATTCAAACTCAAAAATTTCCCCTTAAGGCCAAGGATCGAGAGCCTCTCGGCTCTGATACCATATTAGCAACGAATAATGCAATTAATATTATTGAATACGTAGGATAATTAAATACAAAGTTTTAAGGCTAAAGATAACCTTAATATGTTCGATAATAACCTCCCCTAGGAATTAGCTAACAACTAAATCAAAATATGCTAACGACATACCAAAATAATGAAATAATAGCTAATAGAAATATACGCTAACAAGTATGCCTTCTTGGATTTTGATTTTCTTGATGATACTAGCCTGAGCTAAAGCTTCTTCAAATGATCAATAAGTTTGTAGTTGAAGCATCCAAGAGATAGGTTTTAGACAACTCTTGGTGAATAATTTGATTAGCTCATCCATTGGTAGGGTCAATGGTAATTTTGTGATGAAAACCCTCCAACGGTTTCCAAAATCGTAGATAGACTCATCATCATGTTGTCTTAAATCATATAAATCAAATAATGAGATCTTATTTTTAATATTTAGGATGAAAAATTCAAATATTTGGTCAATTAATTACTCAAACGAATAAATACTATGGATGGGTAATTGATTGTACCATTATATGGCATCTCCTCCTAATATTTGAGGAAACGTTCAGAGCATGAGAGCATTATCATTTTGAATTCTAAACAAGCATGTACAAATGTGCTCACATGTTCTTTGGGATCCTTAGTTCCCTTGAATTTATCAAACTTAGGCACCATGAAATTTATCGGATATGGCGGTGATGGTACCGAAGGATGAATGGGTTGACTGATCAATTAGCATAAGGTTAGTTTTTGGTTTGTCAAACCAGGAGTATGTTGTATCAACTGATCTATTTATTTTTGCGTGTCCTTAATTTGAGGGTCTTATTTAGGAATGTGGAAGCCCTAAATTATCTGATGATTTTGAGGTAGGGTGGAAAAATGTTTTAGAGTGACTAAGTGATGATGAGATTGGTAATTATGGCTAGGTGAATTGGATGGAATTTTATGAATGGGAGACTGATGATGAAAATATGGGAAATTATAGAATGAGGTTTATGTGTGAGGGTTATGGCTAGTCTGGCTAATGAGAATTGGATGGGTGATGGTATGATTTTGTGGAGGAATAGAGATAGAAACCATAAAATACTATGGTGTCCATGATGGACCCTAGTTAATGAGGACAATCTGATTAGAGGATTGTAAAGGCTTAGGGTTCCCATGTACTTACTATTGAACATTTTAATGTTTTCTAAGCAATTTTTTCAAGTGTCCCCATGCCTCATTAATATCTCTATAAAAATCTAAGGGTATGGAAGCATATGCTATGGAATATGTGGTTGAGGGACAATTTAAACTTGGTATGGTAACTTGTGAGGCTAAAACTTATGAAGTAGCATTTACATGTGCTTCATACAAGGGGTTGGGGTATGTGGATGTGTATGAAGTGATAGGAGCATGCAAGGGTTGGGGAATGGCCATATGGGAGGAAGGTGTAACTTATGCCTTGATAAAAGGGTTGGTGTACACTTAGGTAAAATTGGATGGTGGTTGGAAATAAATAGACTATTGTTGTAAAGTAGGATCCTATCTAGATGAGTTGGGGATTGACTCTAAGACATAGCTAGAATATTTCATGAGAGCTTATACTCTTTCCATGTCTATATGGGTAATGTGGTGGTCAATGGTTGGTGAGGTTGACTCTTCTTAGGGCATAGCCATATGAAAGGTTGTGGATGGCAAGGAATGTGATGGACCTATAGATAAATTTTCCTATGTCACATTTAGGGAATATACCACAAAAGTGGTGGGGAAGGTGGATGAAGGTTCCATTGGATTATCTTGATTTAATAATTTATTTTGTTTTCTTGTTAAGACCATAAAGAAAATAAACCAAAATGCAAGTTATGTAGTACAATGAAACACCAAATTTAAATTTCACAATAAAAATAATCAACCAATGAGAAGTTTATTTAACACGTGTGTCTTACCTCATTCATTGATTATCTCCTTTTAATGTGAGTTCATTTTCTTAGGTTTCAATCTTGTGTGTTTCAAATGTGCTAATCTAAATTAATCCAAAGAAAGGTAAAAACTATGGCTAAGTTGGGGCAATGAGATTCTTTATGGTGAAGAAATCTAACAAGTTTGCTTGGGGGTGGCCTAGGGTTTTTAAGGGTAAATATTGGTGGATGGAGATGAAAGCCACCATCACCAGATCTCAAGCAATGGTTGGTGATGAAATCTAGCCACTACTATTAAATGTGAATCATGCAGTGTGTTATTATTTTTAAAATTTATGATTTTCTATTGTGTTCATATAATTTTAGAAATATAACCACCTTCAAAGTTCTAAATCAAAATTCACTATTCATAATACCAAATTTTCCAAAGGATATAGAGTACACCGCTTAAAACCCGCTCTAAATAGTTGGGGGGTTTGTCTATTCCTCCGTATGGAATCACCCAAGTATAAGGACACTCTTGGTAAATGAACAATGTTACTACTTGTAACTACAGAAATAGGAATCTCTAACCATGTAATATAAACTAATTATGCAAATTTTTAATTCACATGAAATCATAATGCAATATTTTTTAGTTTGTGAATACAACAAAAACTAGAAACTTCAAAATAAAAAGTGTGGATGGATGCAAATGATTAATATAAATCCTAATGTGCAAGCTAATATGAATTTTCCTTTCCATATTAATTAATGATGTTCATTTTATCTCAGAAACCTAAAAAAAAAAACGTAAGATTACCCAAAATACGTAAACAAAAAAGTTAGGGTTTTGGATGTAGACTTATAAAATAGCTTATCCATAGTATTATTTTATTGCACAATGAACTAATCTATACTCTATGAAGGTAGCTTACCTTCAGGTAATTAAGTTGAAATCTCCTAGCTTTCTATTGTAGAAGGTGTCCCAATCATTTGAGAATTAATTTTTTACAACAAAATAAACTTTGGGTAATAATTAACAAATTCCAGATATCCTAAATGGTATTCAAGGAAGGTACATTTACATGATCTAAATGATATAATATACTCTACATCTAACATCTCCTAGTTTTGGGATCCATTAGGATAAATAAAAAGGATAGAAGAGAAAACTAACAAAATATACACAAGAAGACTTTAAGATATTCTTTAATATTTTATAATTCTAAGTAAACAAAATTAGTGGTATTGCTTATTGTTTTCAAAATAAAGGCAAAATGAAAAGGCTTCCTATCTTGGCCACTAATATGTGTGTTCACATCGGGTTCACCAAATATGTAGAGGGTGAAAACTACCCTATCACATATAATTCTTAGTTGAATTTTTTGGGAGCCGATGTGACTGTAGGGGTGTGTTATATTATCTATACTCAGAGGCTTGGGGATCAAAGGGTTCACCAAAAATAGTTTAATTAGTCACTCCAAGTCGAGGATGAAGATGTTTAATGTGTATATTGAACAAACATGTACGTTTAGATTTTCTAAATCTAACCTATGAAATAAATAATACAAGATAAACTAGAAAGAAACCAAAAAACTTAAAAGCTCATTAGAACACTTATCTAATTTGATATTTGATCCTAGCTTTAAATTATGTCCAAAATATCGAACAACTTTAAATCTTGTAAAATAACTTCACAAAACCCTAAAATAATTTGATCAATGTTTGGGGGTCCACTTAGGCTACTATATGACTGAGCTTGGAGGTGCAACAATCAAACCCCCTTGGTCCTTTTAACTGATTGTTCAAATTTAAAATAATCTTTGACCTTCAGAACAAATGCAACAAAATAAGACATCATGAAATAGTGAATTAAATGCAAATATAATGAACACAATGATGAACAAATTTACAATTTGAAATCTAGGGTTTAGGGGATAAGATATTTTCACCCAAGCTAATATGATATAAAAATACAAGGAAAATATAATGGTAAGAACCAAAACAACATGAAAATATAAATGAAACAACATGCAATAGATACGTGAATCAAGACCCTAGGTTTTGGGGATGAAAAACCACCCCAAAGTCTATTTAGATCAAATTCATGCCCTATAGATTACTAAGCATGAATTTGGTAAACAAAGAGAAAATAAAAAAGAATGACTAATAGGTAAAATCAAAGTTTTCACTAAATTCATGCCTTGTAGCAGATGGGGTACAAAATCATATAGGATGGTTTAAAACCTAAAATAGATACAAAAATATAACTTAAATATAAAATAAAATGACTAAAGAGACTAGTGAATACAAAGGAACAACTTGATAAGCTTGCAAAAGAAAAAAGAGCAAAGGTAGAAGGCCTCTCCTCCTCCAAGAAGATAAGTTTATCATCAAGGCTTCTCCACTTGCAAATCATAAAGAGCACACCAAAAAGTAGAACACCAAAGCACCAAGAGCACCAGATGAAGATTGTGCAAGATATCACTTAGCATCAAGATATGTTCCCTAAAAATATAGTTGTCTCAAAAAGGGACCTAATCCCTCTTATTTATAGAGAGTTTGGAGGGCTAAAAAGGTGATAAAAACAAAAGCTAACCTTGGCCAAGACAACACCATAAGAGGTCGATCCAAAATTTACACTTTTTAAGAGAAAAAGGATAAATTTATCTAATTCATGCCCTGTAATTTACTTGGCACAGATTTGGTTAAGGTTAAGAAAACAAGGCAAAAGCACTTAGCAAGTTTCAAAAATATTCTAAAGAAAAATGACACATTTGGGTGGGTCAATTTTTCATGTCTACACACATCAACTTAGTTTTAGCTATCGAAACCTTTACTAAAAATTCAACCACCAGAATCACATCTTATGTAATCAATAGTATCTTATAGAGAAATTTTTTTAACTAAAGTTTGTAACAACCATGCTTAAAGGCATACCTATTCAACTCAAGGTTAATAATTTTTTTGGCAAAAGAAACTCATACATATAAAAAATTGTCACAAGCTAATTGTTTAGACCTTAGACTCACCACCAATTTCAGGTGTTGAAATAAATATAAAAAATATAAAAATAAATAAAATTATGTTTAAATCATTTATAACTAGGTTTATTTTCATGTTGGGGACATTTTGTTTTATACTATCATGACTAATGCTTTAAATTTAGATTTTTGCTGTCAGACTATATTGTCTTCTATATATATACTGTTTTAATATTGATATTTATAATAATTTAAAAAATGTGTTCTTTTAATATTATAAAAATTGTCATATGCAATTTCCTCTAACAATATTGTAAATTAGTTTAGCTAATAATATTAATTTAATTAATTATAATTTTCAGATAATACTAATTTAATTAATTATAATTTTCTTATAATACTAGTTTAATTAATTTAAATTTTCAAGATTTTACACAAAAAGCAAGATTTAATGCATAATTATTAAACTATTTAAATATCACCCTGTAATAATGATGTAACAACGGTCAATGCGATTCTCTATGACATGTATATTATTTGGTTTCGTGTTAGTGATGATAGTATATCTTCTTTACAAACTGCTTACAAGCCAAGATTACTTCCACACTAATTAATAGCTTTTGATGACTACCTTTTGTAGAAAAACTTGTGTACATAGGTGTGGAATTTTACTACGCTTTTTAGGTTAAACTTTTGTTTTATTTAGATTCCTTTAATTTATAAAGTTTGTTGTGGAAGAAGACACCATTTCTTAAAGCACACCTACATATAAATAAATAACTGGCTTTCTAATTATATAGCTATTTAATCACTAATTTGAATAGTTTTCACAGTTTTTCTTTCGTATCTACTTTAATTGACTTAAGAACTTTGCTTCACGCATTGACAATCTCTTAGTTGAACGTAGCGCCCTTACAACAAACTATAAGAAAGGTCGCACAATAAACACCAAATAGTAAAAACCACTAAGCTAAAAATAACCACAGGCAAATGAATCTGTACACAACGAGGCACGCCTACCCATCGACTCAGTGCTGTCAATCATGCAGGAGAGTTGAGTAAATCGAAGTTTCGATCAATGAATCATAACATAACGGGAGAAATTGTAAATTGTGGGTCAGGAGACGTAACGCAGAAGCAAAATCTTATGCGGCAAATCAATGCAAGTGAAGTGATTATCTAACGAAATATCCATTCATGTCTTGGCCCCTCCTGATAATGGAAAGCATGATTGTACCCAAAAAAGCTAAGATTAGCTCTACGGAAGGTTACAGCAGACCTCTCTGATGGCCCCTCGCCAGATGGAGATGACTTGCCAATGCAGCTAATTCCAGCTAATTCCCTGCGACCCCATAACTACCCTTGCATTCGTTTATTAGTCACCCCAACACTACGAGGATTCCATCGCCTCATTGCCCACCATAAGCAGCAAGATCCCTACGATAATTTCGTCTGCAACAGAGTACATTCAGTACTAAATCTGACAATGGCTGTGAAAGTGTGCATCATGTCGTTGCTTGTAGTGGTGTTGTGCGTTGTCATCAGCAGCACCGGTGCCCAGGTGACTAAGGGCGTGGGTGCGAAGTTGCCCCCGGCAAAGACACCGTCGTCTACCGCCGCCCCCGCAAGTGGTCCTTCTCCTTCTCCTTCTTCTTCTGCGTCTCCGGCACCGGCGAAGGCTAAAGCCAAACGCACCAAGAGCAAGATCCCTACGCCTTCCCCTTCGCCCGCTGTGTCCCCTGCTCCTGCTCCGTCTAGCGATATGTCGAGCGTCACAAAGCCCAATCTGGTAAACTTAAACGGCATTCTATCCGTGCTTACTCTTTATATTAATGGACGGTTTTCGTTTTGTTTTGTTGTTTAAATGTTGGGGATTGATTTTTGATGTATTGGTTGCAGAGTGGAGGAATGAAGAGCTTCGGTTTGGGCGGTTGCAGTGCCTTGATGGGAGCTGTTTTTTCTCTGTTTTTCGTTGCCTTTGTGTAGACGGATCTGGAGTTTTTCATGGTGTGTTGTCTGTTGGTTTTGCGATGTCATTGTAGCGGAGATTTTTAGGCATTGGAGCTTGATTGATTCCAAACATTGCTCTTGATGTTAGCAATAAGAGAAGTATTGCTAGAGAGAATTTCATTCCAGGTGATTGTTGTAACGAGATAAATAGATGACTTTTCCGTTTTATAATATTTCATTGTAGTATTGAGTTGGGAATTTCGTTAATGTCTCACCTTATTTACAATTGCACATCCACATTATTAGTTTGGGTTTTGCAATAAAGTATATATATATAAAGTACACCAAATGTTTAATCTCCTAATTAACAAAAATCTAACAAAATGTACATTTTAGCAAGATTACACCTTCATTAAATAATATAAAACTTGCATCATTTCTTGGTTTTTGTATCTTGAGCTTAACTTTGCAATCTTTGGCATCTTCTGCTCTCAAAGAGGATAACGTGACTGTGCTCTCTTCTTAAATTCAGAGTTATATTATATTAATCAAATCAACTCCACGTAATACTAATTATATATATATATATATATATATATATATATATATATATATAATATATATATATATATTTCTGCTATAAAATTATTATAAATTAAATTAAAGAGTTATAACATACTTTTAAGCAAGGAACGGGGTATAGGAGGGTAAATCTTACTTTTATTTCCTTTTTTCTTAATTAATTTAGTTCTTCAAAGAATTAAAAAATAAATAATTTTATAAGAAAAAGTTATATAGTAAGAAAGGAAAAAATAATAATTTTTATGGTAATATTTATAATAATATGAAATTTTCACTAAATTAATTATTAAGGACATGATAATGGATTATAATATAATGATTCTTAAAAGTATAGGGTTAATAAGTATGCTTCATATACATTGTTTAGGCTCTTTTGGAGATTCAAACTTGGGTTAATGGAAGTAGATATTGAATTCAAATTATTCCATGGATTTTCCTTGTCATTTTGTCTAACTTAAAAATCAAGGATAAAATAATGGTTGTGGTTTATGGTTTAAGGATAGAGATAGACTATATTTTTTTTGGATGAAAAAAACATTATATTAAAATGGCTTAATCATACAAAAAAAGGTGGGTGGAATTAGCACACCCCGAGCACACAACCAACACACTAACTGTGTGCTAAACAGCTAGCAGAGCTACCAAAATAACTTACAGAAGTTCACAAGAAAACCAAACAGAGAACTGCCTAAAAAAACAACTAATAGACTATGCATCATTGTTGTGTAGGGGCTGGAGGAACAGGATTCACTGCACAAGGAGCATTACCCCAATGATCAATAAGGTCCCGTAAGTGATGAAGCTCTATATTCACTTTTTTTGCTTGCACTGAAATCTGCAACCAACAATCATAGAAAACCTGATACTTATCAACAAGAGAAAAAGTAGAAGAAGGCTCCTGCTGGCTAAAAATCACTCTGTTGTGAGTTTTCCACAAATGAAAAAGAATCCCCACTCTAAAGATATGCCACACAGGAACAAGCTTCTCAGAAAACTCAAGTGGATCCCCTAACAAAATATTCACCCAAGAACAGGGACCTATCATATATGGTCTAAAAAAAGAGAAAATCCACTGCCAAGCCTCTTGAGCTCTCACACAAGACCAAAATAGATGATGCACATCCTCCTCTGCTCCACAAGATCTACAGGAAATATCATTCACACCCAAATATCTAAGCCGCTGACCAATAGGAAGCCCTTGAAACAATAAACTCCAAGCAAAAAAGGCTTGCTTAGGTTCAAGATACTTTGCCCAGAGTGTATTAAATCTGAGACTCCATCTGGACTGAAGAGATACTACATCCCACCTAGAATTAAGCTTCTCAACCATAGGCACAATAGGGGAAAGCCAAGAGTATCCCAAATGAGGTTTATACTTGGTGAGAGAAACATCTTTGGGCCAAGACCAATCAGTCCACCAAGGTTTCTGATAATATCAAAAAACTTTACCCCAAATAGATAAAGGAGTGGAATCAATAACAACCTCATAAGTAGTCTTATCAGTAGAAGATAAACCAAAAAAAATCCTAAAAATTTCCCAAGGTATCCAAGACCTTGAATGAAAATCCATGAAATCAGATAACCGAGCAATACCTCATTTATAAAATTTTTGAGCATGTATCCACTGGACTTGAGCAAGGGGAGTCCCCTGCAAAGTGATGGCCGAAGACCACCAGACATTAAGCAAAGGTATTGAAGCCCCCAGCTTCCCCTTGTGACCTTTCCAAGAAATCCAGGGTTTAATGGCCTCCCAGGCCTTCCAAATGCTTTGCATAACAAAGGACCCATAAATATTTATTGGAACAGGGGTTGTAAGAATGGTTTGCAAATCAAGCCCTTTCCACACCTTCTTACCAAAAGGAAGCCCCGTGGAGAGGCAATGACGAATTAAAAGTTTCCAGGCTTCCTCCCCCTGTAAAGCTCTCACAATCCATTTAGCATAGAGGGAAAAGCCTTGTCGCTGATAGTCAAACAATCCCATTCCTCCAAATTTTTTAGGAAGACAACAAATATCCCAAGCCACCCTATGAAATCCCTTCTTACCAACAACATTGGACCACATAAAATCTCGAAGCAACTTCTCCAATTTGGCATAACAAGTCTTGGAAGGGACCCAACAAGAAGAGTAATACACATGAGTAGAGGCCAATACCTTGGAACAAATCTGAAACTTGCCAGCTAAGGATAATTTTTTGGTACACCAATACAGAAGCTTCTTCTCAACCTTTTGAACAACATAATCCCACAAACGGGCAGGAGAACCCAAAAAAGCAAAAGGAATACCCAAAAATTTAAAGGTTTCCCTAGGTTGAATCCACTTCCAAGGCTTATCAGCTAACCAGGGAGGCATATCTTTTCCAGACTGTCTATAGCAAGAAGTTTTTCTCCATTGAATATTAGAGCCAGAAGCTAAGCAGAATGTATGAAGATAATCTAAAGCATGAGTAACAAAGATCTCATCTTCTGCAATAGTCAAGAAAGAATCATCTGCAAAATGACCATTAATCAACTGCTTGGGGGAGGAAGGGAGATAAATTCCCTTGATCAATCCTTGAGCAGATCTATGAGCTAGAAGATAACCAAAGGCCTCAACAACAAGAATAAACAAAGAAGGCGCCAATGGACAACCTTGTCTGATAGAACGGGCTAATTGAATATTCTGAGATTGTCTCTTGTTCAGAGTTAACACAATAGAGGCATCTTTGAATAACATAAGTACAATCCTGATAAAATAAGGGCCAAACCCCAGAGCCTTTAGCATAGAAGTAATAAAGAACCATTCTATTCTATCATAAGCCTTCTCAAAATCAATCTTAAGGAAAAGAACATCCTGACCAGAGGATCTAGCCCATTCCATCCCTTCCCAAACAACAATAACATTATCCAGAATATATCTGTTCTGAACAAAACCAGTCTGCTCAGGCCTGATTATCTTAGGAAGAATAGGTCTGAGTTTAAGAGCTAAAGCCTTGGCAATTATCTTATAACTGACATTAAGCAAGGTGATTGGCCACCAATTAGAAATAAGTTTAGGGTCTCCCCCTTTTGGAATGAACTTAACATTACCTTTGTTGATGAGATTCCCCAATGACCCAGTAAGCATAGCCTCTTTATACACTTGCAACAAATCAGAACCCACCAAGTCCCAACATTCTTTATAAAATTCACAAGGGAAACCATCTAATCCAGGTGCTTTGTCATTTGCCATCTGAGACAGAGCCTGTTTGAGATCCTCCAGGGTTAAAGGTGCATCACAAAAATCCCACTGAGTTTGAGTAAGCTTAGTAGGTATGACTTGACAACAGGATTCTAGAGCTTGCACTCTATCATGGGTAAGGCCCTGAGAAGCAAACACTCTTTGATAATGATTAACAAAAGCTCCAAAAATATCATCAAGAGATGTGAACCTTTGACCATCAACTTGCAGAGTAGTGAATTGGGAAGTATGAGTAGGTGGGCGAAGGCGCTTGAAAAATTCTTTAGAGACTTTGTCACCCACCTTTAACCAATGCATCCTGGCTCTTAATTGTGCTCCTTTGGCTTCATACATATCAACTTTTTTAAGCTCATGTCGAAGGGCAGCCATGAAAGCTTGAAGATCAGAACAAAAAGGATTAGCCTCAAGCTGCACATAAACTTTTACTAATTCCGACTTCAAAACCAAATTAGATTTCTTCCTCCTCTTGGCTACTTCCACTCCCAGAGTGCGAAGCAAAGAGGTGGTTCTAAAAATAGCAGCATTCCACCAAGAAACCCAACCAAAGTCACCAGAGGGTCTCGGAAGCAAATTCCAAATTCTACAAATATGAGCCTTCATAGCCGGGTGATGAAGGAAGGAAACATTAAGATAAAACTGGGTCTGAAATTGTTGGGGCTGATGAAGAATGGCTTCCACAAAAAAAGAATAGGAGCATGATCAGACAAAATAGTACCTGGGATAACCAAAATAGGAGGTTGAGAAGGTGAAACCCTAGCAATTTTAAAAGTCTCACTAGAAGAGATCATGGCTCGATCAAGGCATTTTAACACCCTGGCTTTGCCTGCTTGAAAATTTGACCATGTAAACCATTGAGCTTCAAAAAAGTTAGCAGGAGAAAAATAGATATTAGGATCACTAAGACTCAACTTATTTTTCATAAAATAAAAAGCTTCCCGCTCCCCAACACACCAGCGGTTAGGAGATAAACTAACTTTATCAGAAGGCTTTTCCACCATATTAAAATCCCCACACATCACCCATGTGGCAAGAGGCAGAGACAAAGCCAACCACCACCACAAGGCACACCTTTCTGGAGCATTATTCGAAGCATAAACATTAATAACTCCAAATGATTTACCATGTAATTCCAACAAAGTCCAGACTGCTTGATTGGATGGATCCACTCCCCACGTCACAATATTCGAGTGCCACTTTGGGGAAATAAAAGTGACAGCTCCACCTGTCCCACTGGAATGATTCGTTACATGGAAAACACCATGAGGCCACAAAAAATTATAGATACACTATAGATTAAAATTAGAAACTTTCACTTCTTGTAAACACATCACATCAATATTGCCAAACTTATGAGTGACAGAAGTCATCTCACTACGGATCATATATTTATGGACTGGATCCGTCAGTCCTCTTACATTCCATGAGAAGAAAATCATTAAGACCTGTCAGTATGCAAAAGTTCCAGAACATCCTCAGAGGCTCCCAGCTGAACAAGAGACCCGAAGGAGTTAGAAGCATACTGATCCTGACCATCCTGGTAAACACGAGAAGCCTCCTCCATTTGGTGGTGCTTATCATAATGTAGATTATTTCTCAGAGGGCTACGGGAACGATGAGCTTTATACCCAGACTGACCTTCTGATAAAGGTTTTCGAAAGGCATCAGAGACATATTCCTCTAGAGAGGTAGTAGAACTCGGCATGGCCGTCACAACTTGAGAAAAATTCGGAGGAACCCAAATGGATTGCACTTCTGGAGGAGCAATAGGAGCTTTTCGAACAGAAACATCCTGAGGCATAGAAGTTGGTGGTGTGACAATAGGGGTAGAGTGTGACAAAAGAGGTTGTGAAGCACTCTCAGGAGCTTGGGACTATAATGCACTCTAGGAGTGGTTTCGTTGATTAACCACCTGCCATTCCTCTTGCCCCCAGTAACCCTAGCTACTTGAGCACTAGATGTCGAGGCACCAGGTGCCTGAACAGAAGAATTATTAGGAGCTGGAGGAGGGTTTTGTTGGAATTTACCTACCATAAGTGGGCAATATTTTATCTTATGGGTAGTTGACTGACAACGAAAGTAGGTATTCGGGAGGTTAATATAGGCCACCCTTTGTCTGTGGGTATAATATCCAGCATTAATCTCAATTTCCTTAGGTAAATCCTTGGAAAGGTCAAGCTTGATGCATACCCTCCTAGTGGGTCGGGCTGAGAAGAAACGAGGAGGCTCAAAACAGATAAACTTTCCCAAGGGAGCAACCAGTTTATCTAAAAAATTCCAAAAGGGAATGGGAAGACTAGGGAACTTGACCCAGACAGGAACCTCCAGGGAAGAGACCTTGTGAAAGGTGAGTGATTTGCAAATAGGATTAATTGAATTAACATTGAATCAAAGGTTACAAAGCTTAAATACAAGGTAAATAACCTATTCGAGAAAGAAAGGGGGGAAAGGAGAAATTGGGGGAAAAGAAAGTTAACTTGAGTTCTCTTGTCGCCCAAATGTTGTCGTCCACTACCATCCAGGTAAGGTAAAGGTAAGTTACCTTTACCCCAAGTAAAATCAAATATTTTTAACTTTTACTGATGGTAATTTCCAACATTCTCCCCCTTAAAGTTGAGAGGACTAACTATATAGTCTCTCAGCTTTATAAATTGAGCTTTAGCCATGCCTTTGGTGAAGATGTCTGCTAGATTATCCAAAGTGCTACAATATTGAAGCTCAACTGTCTGCTGTTCCACCATATCTCTTATGAAGTGATACTTCATATCAAAGTGTTTTGACCTTTTGTGGTGGATCGGATTATATGCCAACTGTATGGCACTTATATTATCACAATTCAGTTTGGTTGGACCAATTTTTTTTTCGCCAATCTCTTCAAGGATTTTCCTCAACCAGAGGATCTGAGTACTTGCATGAGTAATGGCTATGTACTCGACTTCTGTAGATGATAATGCTACAACAGATTGCTTCTTGGAACTCCAAGTTATTAGTCCTGATCCTAGACTAAAACAGTTCCTTGATGTAGATTTTATGTCATCTATATTACTGCCCCAATCGCTGTCACTATAACCAAATAACTTCACAGAGTTAGACTTGTGGTAATGGATTCCAAAATCCAATGTACCTTTTACATATCATAAAATTCGTTTGGTTGCTTGAAGATGCAGCTCGGATGGGCATGCCATAAATCATGATACAAGAGAAACAGCATACTATATATCTGGCCTAGTGTTGGTGAGAAACATTAAACTCCCAACCATGCTTCTGTAATTGGTCAAGTCAACATTAGGTGCTCCATCTTCTTTGCTTAGCTGGATTCCATGTCCGATTGGTGTTGCAGCTGATTTGCACTGTTGCATAGCAAATTTCTTGATCATGTCATGAGCATATTTCGTTGACATATGAAGATCCCATTCTTTGATTGATGTACTTCCATTCCTAGAAAGTATCTCATTAATCCGAGATCCTTCATCTCAAACTGATTCATCATGGAGTTTTTGAACTCCATATTCATTTTATCATTACTACCCATGAATATTAGATCATCCACATATAAACAAACTATGAGGATATCTACTCCATTTTTCAGGTAGTATAATGTTGGTTCACTCTTGCTTTTTGTGAAACCATATTTGCTGAAATAGCCATCAATTCTTGAGTACCATGCTCTTGGTGCTTTCTTGAGGCCATATAGTGCTTTTTTCAATTTATAAACAAGGTTCTCTTTTCTTGGTTCTTGGAAACCTTGAGGTTGTTGAACATACACCTCTTCTGTCAGGTATCCATTTAAAAATGCACTTTTCACATCCATGTGTTGAATCTTCCATCCTTTATGGGCTGCCAAGGAAATAACAGTTATAATTGTTTCTTGTCGAGCAACTGGAGCAAAAGTTTCCTCATAATCTATTCCATATTTCTGAGTAAAACCTTTAGCTACTAATCTCACCTTGTGCCTTTCAATGCTTCCATCAGCATTGAATTTGGTCTTATAGACCCATTTACATCCAACACATTTTTTTCCCTTTGGGAAGCTTCACAAGCTCCCAAGTATCATTCTTTTCAATAGAGGATATTTCCTCTTCCATGGCATCCTGCCATATATTTTCAGTGCATGATTTTTCATAGCTAGAAGTTTCTAGCTGTGCAGCAGCCAAAAAAGCATAATTGACTACATCACCCCTTGGTTCATGAGACTCATCATCCCCTGACATTTGAAGATTTTCAAGTCTTGACAAAATGTCATCCATCGCACTAGCTTGACTCCTAGTGTATCTTTGTTGGAAATTCCTATCCAACATTTGAGAAGATGGATGACTCTGTAGTATGCGCTTTCCTCTATTTGTCTCTTTCCTTTGAGAAACTGAATCAATATCCATCGGACTTGGAGCGCTTACAGATCTTTGGAATCATTTTGGAGAATTTGGGGGTGCCAACAAATTCCTTCTTGGACTTGGTGTACCACTTGATGTACTTGATGAAGTTTCTTGATGTGGAATCTATGGAGGAGGACTGCTTTTCTTGGGTTGTACCATTATGGGAGGTACTGGTGTGGTACTGTCCGAATTAGAGTCAAAATAAACAAATTTTTTATGACCCCATTCTCCCCCTTCATCAAAAATTACATCCCTAGAGATAATGATTTTATGTGTCGTGGGATTGTACAATCTATACCCTTTGGTTGAATCACAATACCCTACAAAAACACATGCTTTACTCTTTGGATCAAGCTTCTTTCACTTCTCCTCAGGAATGTGTGCATAAGCTAAAGAACCAAATACTCTGAAATGTTTGACATTTGGTTTCTTACCGTACCATCCTTCATAAGGAGTGATACCATCTAAACTAGAAGTCGGACTTCTATTTAGAATATATGCACTTGTTCTCACTGCATCTGCCCAACAGTTGTTTGTGAGATGTTTTGCCTGAAGCATTGTTCATGCCATTTCAACAAGGGTGCGGTTATTTCTCTCAGCCACATCGTTCTGCTGTGGGGTGTAGGTAGTGGTGAACTGCCTTTTTATCCCATTTTGCTTACAATAATGAAGAAATTCATTTGATGAGTACTCTCCTCCTTTATCAGTGCGAAGACATTTGACATAGTAGTCACTTTGCTTTTCTACATTATTTTTGAAGTCTATGAAGCAATCAAATGCTTCATCTTTGTGTTTCATAAAATACAACCAACACATTCTAGAATAATCATCTATGAATGTTAGAAAATAAGAATTGTTTCCAAGACTCTTTGTTTGCATTGGACCACAGATGTCCGAATGTACTAGCTGAAGAGGATAGCTTGCTCTCCACGCTCTGCCTCTTGGAAACTTCGTTCTGGAGTGCTTTCCCAAAGCACATGCTTCGCATACCTTTTTATGTTATGGTATTTTTGGTAGTCCTGTCACCATAGCTTGTGATGTTAACATTTTCAAGCTAGCGGAATTGAGGTGACCATATCTCAAGTGCCACAATTCACTTGGATTTGTAATAGCAATGTTTGCAAGTTGAGCTCCCCCTGGCTCACCAAACTTTAGAGGGAACAACCTATTATTTGTCATAGGGACTTCTGTGATGACCAGGTTACAATTTTTTTAATCAAAGATTGTACATTTTCTTTCATCAAAAACTAATTTGTAATGCTTCTCCATCATTTGGCCAACACTTAACAAATTTTGTTGTAGCTATGGAGTATAGTATATGTCATTCAAATTTTTAATACCTTCTTATGTGGGAACTTCCATAGCTCCTATGCCTTCAATTTGCAAGGATTTATTATCCCCTAACTTAACTTGAGATTTGTAATTTGAATCTAATGTAGCAAAGAGATTTTCTTTGCCACTCATGTGGTTGGAGCAACCAGTATCCAGAATCCATGTTTTAGATTTTGATCTGGCTGTCCATAAGAGAGAAAAATATTTGGTGGACCTTCTTCTTCTCCGTAGAATGATCCATATTGACTGCTTTGATCTTTTGAATACTTTGACCAGCAGTCACGAGCGAAGTGGCCTTGTTTCCCACAATTGAAACATGTTGTTTTAGGCTTATTACTTCCTCGTCCTTGATTTCCATGGCCTGCATTGCCGCTTTGGTTCTGATTGGCTCCTCTGTTTTGATTTCCACCTCTGTTTGGATTACCTCCTCTGTAGGAGTTGCTTTGGCCCTTGCCTCTTTGTTGTTGTCCTCTGCCTCGTCCTCTTCCTTGTCCTCGTCTTACACTTTCATTCGAAGTGAAGGCTTTGTCATCACCTCCATAGCTTGTTGAAGGTGCACCTTGAAGTCGCTCTTCATGTGATGTTAATGATCCAATAAAAATATCAAATGTAAGAGTAGAAATATCTTTGGATTCTTCAATTATGATTGCAATGTGATTCCACTTAGGAAGAAGTGTTCGCAACACTTTCTTCATAATTGTTTCATTTTTTGTGTCTTCACCTAAAGTTTGCATCATATCAACTACTGCTTTAACACGAACACAATAGTCTCCAACTCTTTCATTGTCCTTCATTCTGATATTTTCAAAATATCTTTTCAAAGTTTGAAGCCTGACTTGCTTTACTTTATCACTTCCTTGGAATCCTTATTTCAAGGCATTCCATGCATCTGTAGCAGTTAAGTAAGATGCAATTCTTGGAAAGATACTAGGATCTAATGCTGATTGAAGATGGTATAAGGCAAATGAATTATTTTTCTATGCATATTTGTAGATATTTTTATCATTTGCACTTAAAGTAGTCCAATTTGTTGGAGCAATGTAACCTTCTTCAATAATATCCCATAGTCCTTTTCCGATGAGTAATGTCCTCATCTTGATGGACCAGTACTCATAATTATCCCCTTTGAATTCGGGAATTGGTAGATTATTATGTGATCCCATTTTTTAATCTACTAAAACAAGAAACCTCTCTTTTATAGTCTTATTGCAAAAAGACTTTACAAACTATCAAGCCCTCGCTTGATTTACAATCATGAACAACTCAAACTTGTTCAGCAATTACAAAATTGTCAGTGACTTGTTCATCATCATCACTGATCAATATTATTTCAGGAGAAGGAGGTTGAAGTATTTCAACTGAATTACTATAATGAGTATATTCAGATCCTTGTGCAGCAATTGCAACTGTGTCAGATTGTTCAAACTTGCTACCGAAGGAGTTATCTTCTGAATCGGCTTCGTATCCTTGATCAGGATTTCTCTGGTGTGCAATAACCGCGTTTTGCAACTGTGAAAAAATTGTATTAAGACTTAGTGTTTTCACGCTCCTATCAAAGTTTTCAGGAGTTTTTCTCAGTAACAACTTGCAGAGGGCATGATGACAACCTTCCGATCTTATCATTTAAGAAAATTTCCCAGAAATTTTCTTTTACAAGGATTTCCTCTTAGGAAATAGTAAAAAAAAATTTAACTTTCCAAGTTTTTTTTTAAAAACTTTACATATATTTCCTCTTAGGAAATTTCAATCAATAAAAAACTTCACATTTATTTCCTCTTAGGAAATTTCACTCAACTAAAAAAAAAAAAAATTATAAAAGCTAATGAACAGTTTAAAAAAAAACTAAAAAAATATATATTTTTTTTAATTTTAAACTTATTCCTTAGTTTTTCTTTTGATTAAAAAAAATTTAATTAAAAAAATTTGATTTTCTATCGACCCCGCCGAGAGTCGATCCTGCGACCTCGCGGGTCTCAGGGCTGAGGGTAGCCGCTGCGCTACCCAGGCTGATCCGGGAGCAACGCACGCTCCCCGCCTCTTGACTTTCATGTCGAGCGCGAAGCAAGTTTTGGCTTCGCGCTTCAGCATGAAGCTTTTATATTCTTTGGGACTATTAGTCCCACATCGCTCACAGAGCGATGTTTTTGTTGTTTAAAAACAACAAAGCACGCAATGTGCTTTGACTTCCTGCGGGCAGTCACCAATGCCGCAGCCTTTTGCCACCGATGATGCACGCGCAGATTGACACGTCACCTTCTCGGGCCGTGCACCAGTGCCACGTCAGCACAATTTACAGATCGCCATGTCACCTTCTCGGGTCGCGCACCAGTGCCACGTCACCTTGCCTCGTCAGCCTCCTTGAGCCACATGCCAGTCTCACATCGCCACGCATCATGCCACGTCGATATCGCACCTCGGGCCACGTGCAACAGATCGCCACCTCAGCTCCGCCTCGAGAATCATGTCGGTGCCACGTCAACAGCACCTCGGGAATCATGCGGATCTGCTGCTCCTATGGGCCGCGTCGTCTAGTTCCACCAGTGCCTCGAAAAACATGCCAGTCAGCTCCTACGGGCCATCTCGAGATCCGTGTCGCCTTGAGATCCCTGCGGCTACCTCGAACTGTGGGCCCCATCGCCTCAGGAATCATGCCGCTCTGATACCAAATGTGAAAGGTGAGTGATTTGCAAATAGGATTAATTGAATTAACATTGAATCAAAGGTTACAAAGCTTAAATACAAGGTAAATAACCTATTCGAGAAAGAAAGGGGGGAAAGGAGAAATTGGGGGAAAAGAAAGTTAACTTGAGTTCTCTTGCCACCCAAATGCTGTTGTCCACTGCCGTCCAGGTAAGGTAAAGGTAAGTTACCTTTACCCCAAGTAAAATCAAATATTTTTAACTTTTACTGATGGTAATTTCCAACAGACCTTAGCAACAATGAAATCCCATGTATAGGATTGCAAAATAAGCAAGGAATTCCTAATCGTCCAAGGTCCTTTAGCCAACATATTTTGTGCATTCATAGGGTCATCAAAGCAAAACAAAAAATACCCTTTGGTATGATTATGAACATTTGAAACCTTGACACCATAAGGGCCCCAAAGTTGGTTGACCCAGGTACAAAGAAAAGTATCATTGGGGATTCTACCCAAAAAATACCCCACCAAGTGATGACATTCAAACCATTGACAAGCAGATTGAAATTCATGAGCAGGGATAACAACTTGAAGAAGAGTAGCATTACCTCTTGGTACATTTTTAGATTGAGCTCCGACAATGACAGGATCAACTGAGCTTGCCAAGTGAGCGACCGCCATGAGGTAAAGGACAAAGCCACCGCCCGAGGTGGCAAAATAAAAATACGTGGTAGTATCTAAGGCCAAATCCTACGCAAAAACTCTAGAAGTAGGGTAGTATTCCTCTAGAATCCCTTGTCTACAATTTAAAAATATTGGTCGCCTGAGGAACGCATCACAGATAGACTATATTTAATAATATGAAGTATATTTTTCTATCAAAATATATACTATTAAAAGGATTTCAATGTGGGTTAGGGTATTTGGAATTCTATATTAGCTTATTAATATGGAAATTTTAAAGAATACTGGTAATACTTTAGGGGAACTCATCAAGGAGAGAGCAAATACTAAGGAACAAAAGCATGGTATACATACCTAATTATGTGTTGCTATAAATATTTAAAAATATTTGCAAAAATAAATTAAGATTAATTTTGAATCAATGAGATTAACAAGTGGATTTTGAAAACATTGTATTTTGATACCATAAATATTATGACACTATAGAGATGGCAAAATATTGTGAAGAAAAAATAGTAAATAAAGGGATCAAAATTATTGATCGTTATATAAACATTAATATGAAATAAGGAAATAAATTTACAATAGAAGTCCATTTTGCTTCATTAGGTTGTGAGGACTTCATAGTTCACTTAGAGCAACCATTAGAGCAAACTAAAAAGGATGCAAATGATGAGGAATCCCAATGTGAATGTTCAAATTCAAGAGTAAAAGTACAAAGGAAAATATGAAGGTAAATTTTAAAATAATGGTCAAAGAGGTAAATTTAATCTAATTAAATCATCTTTTTTTTCTCTAGGAACCTTCTCCTTGTAAAAAATAATAATATAGAATTTAATTTTTACAATTTATGGTTTCAAGAGCAACATAATAAGAGTAAGGAAGATATACCATGTAATTTAGTTTTTTTAGCATACAACAAGAAAGTAAATAATATGAAGGATATTAGCACTTGCACTTTATGTTTTTAAGGGTATCATAAAGAAGAAATTATTTTAAAGACTATTCCTTACACTTTAGTTTATCCATAGAAGCAAATATTTATAGATGATAAGTCACATTATGAATAGTCTACAAATGAAAGAGATTAATGAGCATGACAAATTTTGTGGAAATTAAAAAAGAAGACATCAAAGCAAGAAGAAAGAGAAAAGGAAACTCAAAGAGGCATTGACTTGGAAAACTAGAAATAAATATCATGTGTTAACAAAAAGTGGGATTAAATTTAAAATGTGAATAAATGGTGATATTAAAGATGGTATCTTTGCATCTTAGGAGTATGAATAAAACCCATAAAAATGAGTTATTATAGAATTAATATGGTCTTATAATATTGTGTTTATTTTAATACAATTAACAAAAATAAGTAGTGCAAAATGTAAGGATGAATTTAAAAATATTTGGAATATGGGGGTTGTTTATCATTTTGTATTATAGGTATTTTGTGATATATTAGAACAATATATATATAAATATCATGGTGTAGTCATATTGGTTATCCTTAATTGTTTGGATTGGGCCATTTGGGTTATTTTGAGTCTATATCTTGAGTATTAAAATTAGGGTTTGTTACTTTGATTACCTCTAAATATGAAAAGAGATGTTATATTTAACCATAAATTTTAATTTTTAAATCATATCACCTTTAGTATGCATAAGAAACTTCACCTTCACTAAGTGGCTAAGAGATTTTTCCATCCCTAAGTTGATTGGGTTGTTATTTGAGATATAGATCTAAATCTACGATATTTGTTGGCCTTGTTATTTTGAATCATATGCTTATATTTCTATTGTAAATATTTTTATGAATATTATTGAAATAATTTTCTTCATGAATTTTAATATTTCATCAAACTCCTTGATGGTTCCCAAGGATGATTCATCTCAAGATTAATCTTTAGGTCTATTTTCTTTTTGTTGGTATGATTAGGTTATTCTTCTTGTCTTGGCTTTGTTCTTATAGCCTGATGGGGCCCTTGTTTGGTTTGTTTCGATGTTTTTAGTAGTTGGTGTTTCTTTGATACTATGCTTTTTCTTCTAATATGAAAGGTTTGGGGGCATCTTCCAAAACCCCTAATTTTTCCATCTAATAAAAACAAAATTGTTGTCTTCACAAAGTTGTTTCATTACAAGTGGTATTAGAGTAATTATTTTAGCTCTTTATGATGGTGAAATGTGATAGAAAAACTATTAATGCATCAATTATGAATTCTCTTTGGACAAATTCATTTTAACTAATCAAGTATCTTTTGTTAATTTAGTTTATTATCATTTTTCTAGCACAAATATCATTCATAATTATTACAATTTAAGTAGAACCACTCATGGTAACCAAACCTATAAAATAATGTACTAAGTGTGTTGGACCCCTATATGAGATCTATCTCATACTGATTATCTCATCAAACTAATGAAAATGAGATAAATCTATAGTAATCATTTTTTTATATGTTGGTAAAAATTTATTGAATCAATAAAACCATACAAGAAACAAAGAATCCCAAAACAATAACCCTTACAAGGGCCGGAAGAAAGAGACCCCCAAAACCATCGAGCACTCGACCAAAAGATACCCAAAAAAAAATAGCCTCAACCAAGCATATATGTAGAAAGTAAATTAACAATATGATGAGAACAATCCAATGGGAGTTGATATCATTCCCTCACATTCTAGTCTTCCTGAAACTTAGAAGCCCATTTTTCCAAGCAATCAACCACACTATTCCATTCCCTAGGAATATGAATAAAGGAAATAAACTCTAGATGCTGAAAATTTGAATGATATACTGAGCCACTAACACCATTTGCCAATGAAAATTAGAAATATTATGAGTCTTCAACAAATTAATAATAATTTGAGAGTTTTACTCACATATTATCTTTTGCCATCCCAAAGCATAACCTTTTTCCAAATCAAAATGAATAGAAAGGGCCTCCATATAATTATTAGTTTGTTTCCCCTTATAACAGGATAAAATGAAAAGAGTTGCACCACTACTATCTCTCTCAACACCACCAATACATGCATACTAAGAATTTCCTCTAGAAGATCCATCAGTATTAATCTTAAACACCCCCCAAGGCGGAGGATACCATCTACCATCTCTCTACACTTTTTGATTGAGGCCTCTCCTCTCGACCAATAAAGGATAATGAGGACCATTCTCTACTAAACCCAGGTCCTACATCATCAAAATATGAGACTGCTCCAAAGGAAGACTGATCTCACATTTAGAAGAAATAGTTTCTTGGATCATACCAATAATATTTTGCCAAATTTTGATAAATAGTTAACTTTCTACCTTGAAAAATTCTTCGATTTCTTTCAAGATAAATCTTCCATATAATACATGAGGGCCCAATACTCCACACATATTGAATAAAAAAGCCTTAGTATGAGGTCTTCCTAAACTCCTCCAGAAATCAACAAAAGAAGAGGCATGAGAACAAGACTTTTTCCACACCCTCCACCAAACATGCCCATATTATCGTGCAAACAAACATTGTAAGAGAAAATTCCCTATATATTCATCACTATTATTACAAAGGAAACAAAATCAAGGGTCCAGGTAAGACATCTATTCCTAGTAGCCAACCACAAATGGAAATTGTATTTGGGTTAAGAAAACTTATTCCAAACCTATTTCCACAAAGGAACCTCCTCATCCCCAAAATGTTGCCTATCTAAAACATGGTAACCAAAAGCCACCGAGAAAACCCCTCTAGGATCCAGAATCCAAGCCAAAACATCATCATCATGTAAAGAAGAGCACTCCCTAGTAGCCAAAATATGAGCCAAATCTTCTCTATCCTGAACAAAACCACCTATCGGCCAATCTCTAGGATTTTTCCACTAAACTACCTCCACCTTCCCAACACTTTTGGAACCTTTATAATACATCACCCTGTACCAACCAGTAGTCAATAAATAATTACATAGCTCCTAAAGATGAGGAAATATAGATAAAATTGTAGAAAAACCATCCCAAGAATCATACCAAAAAAGAGCCTTCAAGCCTTTGAGACAAATCCAAAACAATCCTTGCTTAAGAAGAGTCACTCCCTTCTTAAGGGTGTTCCAGGTCAATGAGCCTTTACCGAAAAAACTGTATCTAGGTATATCTAGCCCTCAACCCCATTAATATAATTAAAGAAAATAATTTTAGCCCAAGCATGGTCTTGATAAATGCACCATCTCCAATAAATCTTGGCCACCAATTCCTGACTAGAAAGAGAACTCACACGAAGACCCAAACCACCTTCCTATTTTGATCTACAAATAGTCTCCCACTTAACTAGAATCCATTTTGAAGACTCCAAATTTATAGCCCATAAAAATATTCTGGATAGAGATTCAATATCATGAATAAAACTAGCAGGAGTGACCTGAATCATGTACTGATAAATACATAAAGCTTGAACCACTGACTTAAGAAGCAACACTCTACTAGAAAAATAAAACCACTTAACAGTCCATTGAGAGACTTTAGCCTAAAATTTATCCAAAATATTATTCCAGATTCCTTGACGTAGAGGGCCCACAAAAAGAGGAATTCCCAAATAAGTTAAAGGAAGATATCCAATATGAAACCGAAGAATATGAGCAATTATGGCCTGCATAAGAGGATTAGTATTGAAAAAAATATGGAGGATTTTCCCTCGTTTATATTTTTTCCCAAAGTAGCCAAATAAATATCCAGAGATCTTCTAAAATTAGTTTTTTCTCTAATAGAGGCAAGACCCATCAGAGCAATATCATCCATAAATTGAATATGATAATATGCATGTAAACTATTACTCCACCTCCAACCATGAATCAACCCCTGACTGACATGCGATTTGAGAAGTATACCCAAATCCTCATCCATAATAATAAAAAAATAAGGAGACAAAGGATCCCCCTAACAGAGATCTCTTGAAGCCTAAAATAAAGTAGAAGGCTCACCATTGATAAGGATAGAATAGTATGGAGACGTAATACAACTCATCACCCAACTAACCCAATTGGAGTTGAAACCAAAAGCAAGGAAAATTTTACTTAATAAAGACCATTTAGCCCTATCATAAGCCTTAGCCAAATCCAATTTTATAAACATATATTTTTATTTAGAAATTCCCATAGAATGAATGGCCTCAGCAGCAATACCCACACCATCAAGGATTTGTCTAACTACCATATAACCTCCTTGTTCATAAAAATAATCTTACTGAACCAAATCTTAAGTCTCTCAACAATCAACTTGGAGATAATTTTGTACACCACATTACATAGTGCAATAGGTATGAAAATATCCAAATAATTTGCTCCTTCCATCTTAGTAATAAGCACCAAGAAGATAGAATTCATATATCTCAACATATGTTTAGTGTTGAAAGACTCCTACACAACTGACAGAAGATCTAGTTTGATAAACTCCTAGAATTCTTGGAAAAATTCCATAGGAAAGCCATCAGGCCTCGAGGCTTTCCCTTTTCTCATTTTGGAAAACAATACCCTCCAACTCTTTGATTGAAACATGTCTCATGAGCAACTCATTCATCTCAGCAATGACAACTGAAGGAATACAATCCAAAATACTATTTTCTTCAACAACCACCAAGGAAGAATCCTCAGAATACAAAGAGGAAAAAACCTTACGATCTCCCTTGAAATATCCTGAGTAGTAGTCAATTGAATCCCAAGAGAAAAAATAAGAGAAGAAATTACATTACCATACCTTCTAGCTTTAACAAATTGAAAAGGAAAGTAGTATTTTTGTCTCCTTCCCACAACCAATCAATCTGAGCCCTATGTTTCCAATAAATTTCCTCCCTCAATTCCCACTCAGCAAACTCCTTAAGAGCATCATATTCCTCTTTAAGAGTCCTTTATATGAGGCCATAATATCTAATATGTCTTGTAATAGCATCTAACTTCTCTTGAGTAACCAAATTAGCCCCAAAAATATTACCAAAATTCTACTTATTCCACTTCTTAAGCTGATATTTCACATACTACAGACTCTTAATAAAAGAGAACATAGCAGGTCCATGAGTAGGCCTACCATGTAACCACAAAAATCTCATTAAATCATACAGAGAAAGTCCTCAAAGCCACATTAACAAAAATTTAAAGCAAGGTTTCCTATAAACTCTATGGTGAATGGCATTTAGCTTTATAGGCCAATGATCAGAGCCTCTCCAATCCAAAAATTTTGAGCTGATTTGCCAATTATTACTTATCCAGAAAGGAGAAGCCATAAAATGATCCAATATCTTAGAAATAACATCAGTATTATATCTCCTGTTACTCCAAATAAACATACCATTAATAGGTTTAATATCCACATGTTTTAAGAAAAGGATATTATTATTAAGGGTCAAAGATAGCTATCGAAGAGAACCCATACCACCTCTTTTCTCCTCCAAACTGGTGATAGCATTAAAGTCTCTAGAAAAAATCCAAGGATAGTGAGGAGTCATTAACCACACCACCCGAATATGATTCCAAAGATAAATTTTTCCAGCAAGATCAGATGGAGCGTAAACATTAGTTAATGAGACCACTTCACCAGACTCCTTACAAGAAGTAGCCTTAGAGAGAGAAAATTTATAACAAACCCACCATATAGGAGAGAGCTTCTGAGGATTCCAAAAGCTAACAATACCTCCAGCAATACCTTGGGTACCAATACACTAACATTAACCACGAGCCGACAATTTCAAAGCAATACTAAACAAACAATCAACTAATAATTTTGACTCCTGTAGAAAAACAATATCAGGCTTATGCAACTTAATCAACTCATGAATAGCTTTATGTTGAGGGATTCTATTTAATCCCCTCACATTCCAAGATAAAACAATAATTTATTAGGGGTGGAAAAGTGATAATCAAGGGACCTAACCAACCCTGACTCAACCAAGGATTCCCTCTCAAGTTTAATTTTCTCAACATCTTTATTCTTGCCCACCATAGAAGACTTTTTAGGTACCTCATTTTTAAAATTATTTTGATGGAAACCCAACATAGAACTCACCTTCAAAACTTTTCCATGATCGAAACCCATCAAATAATCTAGTAGCGAATCATCTGCCACCACACCATCCTCCTGAACAATCATATTTTCCTCAGAAGGAATAGAAATATGGTTCCTATCAATAGTCTGTGTCGCACAATTCACCAAAATTGTAACAATCACATTATCTGAAGATTGATCAATGTCCATATGTGTAAAATATAGATGCCTTTGCATATTAACTCTAGCAAGCTGGTCCAAGTCATCTAAAGCATCAAATCTATTATGTAACCCATCCACTTGACTCTCATTAATGGATCTCTTCAAACCCCTACATTTACTGTGGGAATTAACAAGAATGAAACCCTCCTTATCAGTCCTATTATCTTGCATTGGAGCTTTCTCTTCTACAGACCCATTAGCCTACTTAGAAGCTTTCTATTTATCTATCCCACTATCCTACTTAGGAGGCTAAGGCTTAGATGGCAAATTCCCAGGTAGTTTTAGGTATTTTATCTGAAGGTGTCCATATGCATGACACAAATGACATCAAAATGGAAGGGTTTCATAGTTCAACTATTGAATCTACAAATAATATCCAACATAAATTTCCATAGAATCTAGAAAAGGCTTATTTAAATCTATCTCAACACAAACACGGGTACAAGAAACTACCTTTTCATCCATCGTTTGTTGGGAATGACCCACTGGCTTACCCAACAATAGCGTAATTATGTGAAGAATATCGTTCCTCTAGAAATCCAAAGGTAATAAAGGGATCTGAAACCAAATTGGAACCCATGACATAATTTCCTCCACAATATTAAAGCCCACATGCCAACTGGGTTCCATACTTTTCGAGCCCAAGATTCCAACAAAATGAGAGGGACCAAAATTCCTAAAAATTTACAAGGTATGATTAGCCAGGTATTCAACATCCTCTACAATTGAATCTAGTTGAATAACCAGGATAGGCCTATCCAGAGCCCGTTCAAGAAAACCATTCACTTTTGTAGATCTAAAAATCCCAGTTGAAATAGAGCCAACTAGGCTTGATGATTTTTCTCCAAATGCATACCCTGAAGAAGACGGTCTGAAGTCCATGAGGGACTCTTGTAAGGACAATATTTTCTTATCATTTAAATCCTTGGCCATCATATCTTTGTCTATCTCATTCTTTGCAATCTCCATATTGTATTCTCTACAATATCTGTCTCATATTCTCTGCAATCTCTCTCTCTGCAATCTCCATCCACATTGAAATCTCTCATCTTTAGTAATCATTTTTCAAGTACTATGAGCCAATTTTTGAGAGACACTATTTGTAAGTCACACATTCTATCTTTCTACTTACAAGGCTAGCAATGCTTCAATGGGCACTAGAGACAAAAAATACAATCATCAATGAATTTAAGATGCATAAGAATCATCACCACAAAATCAACCAAGCATCACAATGTCCTAAATTTCCTAAAGGGTATAAATTGTTGGAGGTGTTTCATTATTTGGTCCTATTGTAAATATTTACATTAGGACATGAGTTTGATTCTTATGTATAAATTATGCGTGAAACTAAATTTTATATTATATTAATCAAATCAACTCCATTCCACTTAAAATAATTATTTTATTAATAGAAATAAAATTTATTTATTTTAATTATAATATTATAAATTAAATTACTATGTTATTGTTTATAAAGTCTAATTTTAAGCAAAGAATAGGTGTAAGGAGGAATCACTCTTACCTCTTTCATTTTAGGTATTTGAGAAATTAAAAAATAAATATTTTTATAAGAAAAAGCTATATAGAAATAAAGGAAAGTCATTTAGTGATACCCTATATAGAAGTAAAAATATCTTAGTTAGGGATAAGAAAGAGCAAATTTATGGTAATCCTTATAAAAAAATAAAATTTTCACCAAAATTAATTATTAAGGATGACATTGATTACAATAAAATATTTCTTAAAGGCATAGGATTAATAAGTATGTTCCACATACATTTTATTTTTTTTTAGATTTGAAAGTGGTTAATGAAAGGAGATATTGAATTCAAATTATTCTATGAATTTTCCTTCCTATCATATTTTTCCTTGTCATTTTCTATAGCTTAAAAAACAAGGATGAAAAAATGGTGGTGGATTATGGTTTAAGGATAGAGATAGAATATATTAGAGAAAATAAAGTGAAATTATTTCTCTCAAAATATATACTACTAAAAGGATTTCAATGGGGGTTAGGATATTTGGAATTCCATGTTAGCATATTAATAAGGATATTTTGAAGAATATTGGTAATATTTTAGGTGAGATCATCTAGGAGAGACCACCTACTAAGGAATAAAAGCATGGTATGTATACCCAAATATGTGTTGCCATGGATATTTAAGAAACCTTTTACGAAAATCAATTTGGATTAATTTTGGATCAAGAATGAGATTAACAAGTGGATTATATAAATATTGTATTTTGATACCATAAATGTTATAATACTAGACGAATGGCAAGAGATTGAAAAGTGGAAATAGTCAATAAAGAGAAAAATTATTGGGCATGATACAAATATTAATATGAAACAATGAGATAATTTTACAATAGAACTTAAATTAGATTAATGATTTTCTACAAAGGTGGTAATGAAGTACCCTTTGCTTCACTATATCATGAGGACTTCATAGTTCACTTAGATTATCCATTACAACAAACTGGGAAGGCTGAAAATGATGAGGATTCCCAATGTGAATTTTCAAATTTAAAATTTAAAGGTGCAAAAGAACATATGAAAGAAAATTTTAAAACAAAGATGGAAGAGATGATTTTAGTCCAAGTAAATAATTTTTGTTTTCTCAAGTGCTAGATTTTTTTTCCTTGTAACAAAAATAGTATATAATTTATTTATTACACTTTGCAATTTCAAGAGCAACATAATAAATTAAGGAAGATACACAATGTAATTTAGGGATTCTAATGTAGAATAATAAAGTAAATAATATAAATGATATTAGCACTTGTACTTTAGGGTTTTAAGGGTATCATAAAGAAGAAAGTTTTTTCAAGCTATTTCTTATACTTTAATTTATCCATGGAATCATAGACCTATAGATGATAAGTCACATTATGAATAGTCTAAAAATAAAAATAAAAAAGATTGATGAGCATGACAAAGTTAGTGGAATAAAAAAAGGATAAGAACACCTCAAATAAATAAAAAATAAAAAATAAAACTCAAAGGGGCATTAACTTGGAAAACTAGAGATAAATATCATAAGTGTTAACAAAACGTTGGGCTAATTCTAGAAATTAGAATAAATAGAAATAATGAATATGGTATCTTGGCATATTATGAGTATGAGTAAAACCCATAAAAAAAGAGTTATCATGGAATTAATAGGTTCTTAGAATATTGAGTTTACTATAATACAAGAAACCCAAATAGGTAGTGAGGAGTGTAGGCATGCATTGAAACAGATTTAGAAAATGTAGGTTGCTTATAAGTTTATATTATAGGAGTTTTAAGATTTAATACAACAATATGTATAAATGTCATGGTGTAGTCATGTTGGTTATCCTTAATTGTTTGGATTGGGACCTTTAGGTTAGGTTGAGTTGTTTGTTGAGTATTAAAATTAGGGTTTGTGACTTTGATTACCTTTATAAGAAGAGAGATGTAATAATTGAAGCATAAATTTATATCACCTTTTGTAGACATAAGATACTTAACCTTCACTAATTTTATATGAAATTTTTCCATCCCTAAGTGGATTGGGTTGTTTTTTGACGTATGGATTTGGATTTATGACATTTTTTGAAACTTTTTATTTTGAATTATATGCATATATTTCTATTGTACAAATTCTAGTGAATGTTAAGGTAATTGTTATCTTCTTGAATTTATTTTATTACATGTGGTATTAGAGTGATTATATGAACTCTTTATGATGGTGACATGTGATAGAAAATTTGTTAATACACTATGATAAAATATCTTGGGTCAAATTCATCTTAAATAATTAGTATTTATTGTCAAAATTTTCTTTTATTATTTTTCTAGCACAAATATCATTCATAATAATTATGGTTTAAGCAGAACCACTCGTGGCAGCCGAACCTAGAGAAGAAATTCACTAAGTGTCTTAGGACCCCTACAAGAGATCTATCTCATATTGACCATCTCATCAAATTTATCAAAATGAAATATTTATTTAGTAATTTGAGTACTTTGAGCCAATATTGGGGCAACACTATTTGTAAGTCACCCATTGTATACTTATACTTTCAAATGCTAGGAATTCATCAATGGCCACTATAGATGGAAAAACATAATCATTGATGAATATATGAGGCATAAGAATCATCACCACAAAATCAAGCCAAACATCACAATGTCCTAAATGGTTTCAATAATAATACTTATCTATCCCTTGATACCATGAGTTACTCCTACAACTATTATGTGGATAATGAACCTCCTAATATAGATGAGAGCTTTCATAAGTATATCATCATAATAGAATAATTATTGAATGGTTGGATTATAATGGTGGATGACGAAATGACATTAGTTCATCATCAGCTCTCTGGAGTGTGAAATGAGGTGAATGAATTTCAAAGTGTGTTGAGGAGAAATTTCAATATGCTTCAAATATGGAAAAAAAGAGAGATCTTCTAAAACTAAGTGAGCACTTGAATGAGAGTTAGTATATTATTTTTTAGTAGGATTAAGAATGGTAGAAGGATACTATTTTTCTAAATCTAAGCAATCACTCAAAAGAGACTTTTAATGAATTACTTTTGAGTATGGTTCAACAATATTCAAATTTTCCAAAGTACATACCAATTCGTTACAAATATTATAATTTCAAGAGTGTTGTGGGGTTTTTCTTATAATTTGGATATTATAAATTGGAGCATGACTAATATCCTCAAATTTCCTTTTGATATTCTACTACTTAAGAGTACTATGATGCACATTTATGAAAAGTACACTCAAAAGTGGATTTCTAAAATTTAATACCTCCTAGCTCCAAAGAAGTGCAAGGTCATGCTCACTGCCTACCAACTTAGTATCTATGCTCATTAATGGATCCTTTGGAAAATCAAGGTATAGGGGATATCCTCTAACTTGGTGAAAATGATGATCTTAATAAATTTTGATAAGGGACCCTCTTCCTATTATGTGTTAAAGTTTCTACACATTAAGTAAACAAGGATTTTTTATGAGTACTATATTGAATTCATGAGATTACTCACCTAAGCATATTACTTGGATCCCCCTATTGAAATTATAATCTGATTCATAAAGAGCTAACATTTTTTTATGTATTGGATAGTCCTAAGGGCATTGCATTGCATAATGTATTTATTATTTTATAATATTTTATTATGTAAGCCCAATGGGCCATGGTTAACCTTGTTATGTTTAAAATCTATTTAGTAATTGTAATTAACATAAATCCCACTTGTTATATCAACTTAGATTAAACATAATGATGTAATTAGGATTTTGGTATTTCTATAAATACCCCATCATACCTCTTATTTCTTCATCAAAGTGTTGTGCAATATTATCTATGGATAGTGATTATTTATGGTACCTACAGGCACCCATTGTATCTTTCTCTTTTTCATCTTATTTTTTACCTTGTATAATATTTGAGTGGATGGATTGCTAATATTTTATTTCTATAACATATTGTGAATTATAACATGGTATTAGAGCAGGTATGGACCTACCTCACTTGGTCATGTAGAATTTTTTTTGAAGCCTCCAACTCTTCCTTTGAATATTTGGAAAAATGTCTTCTTGAAGAATCTCCACTATTATAGGTTTTAATTAGATATGATACCTTCTTCTTTAGGCTTCTCTAGGAGGTCATGGCAATTCATTAGGGGTATGAAGAAATTTTTGCACCAAGATTTTAAATTTAAATGTGCATATGATTGGCACTCATGTCAAATATTTTTACATATTTATACCCTTTCTACCATTCAAACTATAGCATGTGGTAAAGTTCCAACTAGTGATAGGTTACTATGTGGCATAATATCATTGGCTATCACTAGCGAATGAGTGGCCTCGAAGTGGAAAATTGACATTCAGTACAATTTATCTAAGGTTTGAGGCTTTAATTTTTGTTTTTTTTTTTTAATTATTAGGGCAAAAATTTTTGAGGCCATAACTTTTGAATATGGAAGTGTTTTGAGCCCATTTTATTTTCAAATTGCATGATTTTTGTTTTATATCTATGCATTAGAGATATCAATCTATATACTTTTTATAGTGTTTAGGGCCAAATAATGTGGAATAGTCCTCAAGACCTACTACCCTAATATGAAGGATTATATTTACTTTATTCTATATAATCAATGTTTTTTACCTCATATTTTAGGGGATATAGATGGATTTGTGATAGTTGTAGTTATTTTTGAGGCATTTGGAGTCTTAGAAGAAAATAATTTAGGATGTGCTTGATTCAATCCCTCTTATATCAATTTATTTAACTTATTCATTAAGATCTAATATTTTGTGGTCTCTTCCTTCTATTCTTTTTCCAAGCACTCTTGGAAGTTTGTTATAGCTCTTTTTCTAAGTAGGTTCAAACAAATACTCTTTTGGGAATTAAAATTAAGTGTATAATGATAAAGAGGAAGTATTCAAATAAGGTAATGCATACCATGAATATGAGAGTAATACTTTCGATCAAGACATACCTTATGTTATAATAGAAGATTGAATGAGCTTATCTTTAAAAAAAGAGGTAGTTTTAACTTTCTGCTCCATTTGGAGTTTTACTAGAAGCATTATTTGGATATATATGGGGGTTTCTAATAGTGGAAATGGTGACTATGGTCAAGTATAATGAGACTATTATGAAATAATTACTTTTATAGTAGCATATTTTAGATGATGGGGGTATCCAAATGAGTTTACCACAAAATGTAGAGGTCCACTAGAGCATCCATTTAGGAGGTGATATTATTGTTACTAATATCTCCTCTACTTGGCCCCTTGGTTTATATTATGGGGGTGTTGAAATTATAATTTGATTCATGACCAAGAGTTAATATTGTGTGATGTATTGCATAGGCGTAAGGGAATTTCATTGTACAATGTATTTATTATTTTATAATATTTTATTATGTAATCCCAATAGGTCATGGTTAACCTTGTTATGGTTAAACCATATTTATTACTTGTAATTAACCTAAAATCAATTGTTATGTTGACTTAGGTTAAAATTTATATTGTAATTGGGGTTTCAAGATCACTAAAAATAATCCCATCAAACTCCTCATTTCTTCATCAGAGTGTTATGCAATACTATCTATAGATGGTGATTATTTATGGTGTCTAAGGGTACCCATCATATATGTATTTCTTTTCTCCTATTTTTTACTTTTTGTATGATATTTGAGTGGACGGATTGCTTCTATTCATTTCTTAAAATTATTGTGAATTTTGACATCCTCAAAGGTTATTTTAACATTCAAACATGGGATCAAGGAATATATCCAATAGAAAATAAATTTGCATAATCTATACACCCTCCATGATGTAGAATTATTAAATAGGGCAATAGAGAATAATATTTTGATGTGCAGGATCTAGCTACAACATAATTTACTTCCCATAGAAATTACTTCAATAATTATAATGGAAATAATCCTCAAGGATTTATTTGTTTTGGATATAGATCTTGATGTCCATGGGATCAAGCATGCAAAGAAAAGAGGGATTTCCATGTGGAAGTGAATGAAGATAATTTGGAAGATAAAGAGGTGTTGATTTCAACAAATGAAGAGGAGCCAACTAAACCTATGGAAGCTTAATAATGTATGAAATATTATGATGCTTAGTCATTTCCTTATTGGTTGTACAAACCTTGTTACAGTTAGAGTCTATTACATCATTTGGATCATGTAAATGTATCTTCCTAGGTACATACTTAGGACATTAAATTACTTTAGGGGAAGTTATCTAGTTACTTTATGCAATGTAATAAATGCACAAGTGTCAATGTGCAAGTTGTAAATGTGCAAGGTGTCCCTTGCATAGCTAGGTAGAGTGTTGGCCAAGGAATATATCTTCCATTATAAAAGGGTCTCATTGTAAGAGTTTGATATGTAAGTCAGTAGGTAGTAGTAGTAGTATTGTGTGACTCCATTAGTGATGGAGTACATTATAGTCCTGTAGCATCTTGCATGGAGTGTCCATTTTATCCATAGCAATATTGTATTCATTTTCATAATTTCTATTTATAGTATATTTCTACAATATCATAAATTTACTTTATCTTATATTTTTGCATCTTGTGATCTCCAATTGCAATATACCTCAAAAACTAATAGTGGTATCAGAGCCACGGTATGTCTAGTCATAGTAGAACTAGCTATTATAGAGTGAGAGGAGAACCATCATTATTGTTGAGCTTGAATTTTTTTGTGATCCTAATTTACCATAGTGCACAAGATCTTGCAAAAATATTTACAAGAATCAAGGTGGTAGAGAGAGCTTTAAGAGAGTGCTATTGCTAAAATAGGTCTAGTCACCATAGCTTCAATTTTTGCAAACTAGATGTTCCATTGAATCCATTGCATGTGAATTTTATTAATATTATCTGGTAGAATAGACTGAAAAGAGAAATTTTGAAATTCATTTGGCTTAGAGTCTTCCCATAGAGTTACAAAAAAACTAGTGAAGATAAGGATTCAACGTTTGATCCACTTGTTTTGATCTACTAGTGAAGCTTATCTAAGAATATTTGAAAAGTTTACTATTGCCTAAAGTTTCTTCTATTGCAGGAAACTAACCCTTAGATGATTGGGGCACCTCCTACAACATAAATCTAGGATATTTCAATTTCATTGCTCAAATTTCAAAGTGCCTGTATAGTGCAGAGATTAGTTGTTGTAAAAGAATAATACTACATAAGAGACTCTAGGGGAAAGAGTCATAGTGAAGTCTAGAGATTGAAGATCTCTATTGATAAAGTCAACTTCACAATAGAAAATGCCATAGAAGCCTTGATACTAAAAATACCATAGAAGCCTTATTCTAAGAAAATGCCACAGAAGCCTTAATATAAGAAAAGGCCACAAAAACCTTGATCTCAAAAAGGTCAAAAAAGCCTTGATCCTGAAGAAGACTATAGAAGAGAGTACCTAATTCAGAAGCAGATTCAAATTTTAGTACTAATCATTTGTTGCAAGGAAAGGAGAATTAGTAAGTTGGGAAACTTCCTACAAGAAATTTAGGAAGAGTTTTTTTATTCAGAATCAATCCAACACCTAAATAAAACTTAAATGTGAAGAGATATAGTGAATATATCATTGAATAAACTTATAATATTGGAAGGATGAGGCCTAGGAGAGTGCTATTCAAATCCAAAAGTATCATAATCAAGTGATTCAGGAAGGATATCTCAATTCAATAAGTTGAAGAAGATCTCAAGGAAGACCAAAGTAGTTGTCAAGTCAAATACCTAGGAGAGGTCTCAAAAAAAGGTTTGGAGAACCTTGTTTTTGAAGCAAGATCATCAAAAGAGTTCCTAGAAGAACTCATTGGAGAAATTCTCCATCAAGGATAAACTTTTTGATAAGAGAAATATTTGGGACAATTATCGCCATTCGACAACAAGCCCAATTAGGAGAAAAATAATTTTCAAGGAGTGCTAAAGAAGATACAAAAAACCTCAAGATATTTAGAGTCTTGAGAAGAAGAAGAAGATCCTGCTTGAAATCAGAATTCGACAAGAAGACTTGAAGATAAAAGGATATTTTCAAAGACAAGAGACTTGAATATTACCCTTTAATAAGGCATAAATATTCCATTAAATCCATATAATAAAGGAGAAGATCAAACCTCCAAACCCCATGCTCGTGAAAGAAATTTTGATACCTCTTTCTGGTGAAGGAGGAGCTATTTGGAAAAGCTAACAAAATTTGCAAAAATCTTGATCTAGATTCTCTACAAAAGATATCAAAAGGTAAGAAACTATTGGTGCAAGTGAATTCATTAATCAGATTACTTAGTAGATTTGTTAAAGCACCTTATGTTAGATCAGAATTTGCAAAGAGGAAAATTGTATTACAGTATTCAAAAGTGCAAAATAGAAAAATTTCTTTTAAGGTTCATTTGCACAATTAGGAGTTTATTTCTAAAGTTACAATCAACTACCTATCTTATATCTTAAAAAATACAACTAGATCCTACATTTTTTTTTGTAGTGAAATTCAAAAGAACTTATTCCATATTATATTTGAAAGGTTGGAGTGGAATTTTTAAGAGCATTTTTGAGAAATTAATGGAGCAATAAGGTTAATTTATTGTTACCATTTAAAGTGTATATATTAAGCACCTTTCTAGTTAATTTTTTAACTAGTTTCTCTTATTTAGTTTGTGTTGTTAAGAAGCACAAAAAAAAAAAAAAAATTGTAGCACTTTCATGGCCAAAATAAGCCACCTTTACAAGCAAAAAGGTGGAGTAGAAAACAACCATTGAAATTCTTGAAGGAATACTCAAATAAAGACCTTGGAAGTCTCAAGATTCAAAGAGAATATAAGGATTTATTTTTTAGAACAGAGTGTAGGAATACAAATTTCATTAGCTTAGACTGACTATCATCCTAAAGAAGCAAGAAGGATTATAAAAATATTTTATTTTTGGTGTAATATTTACATATTACAAAAGGTGCCTCTTTTGTTCCTTGTAAGAAAATAGTATTACTATTTACAAGGAGGTATAAGGATTTCCTTATCCAATATACTTGCGGCCAAGGGAAGGAGTTATCAAAAAGCTCACACAAACAACATATTTATGGCCAAAGGAAGAGCCACCAAGGAGTTCACATGTCCAAGAGTTGAGCTGTTTAAAAACACTGTTTTCTCTTTAAAATTCATCCCTACAAGTAGCGCATCACTTGCAATAGTGGATGCATTGAAAGAAGGCATTATAACTCATGATTACATAGAAAGAAGGGCAGAATTTAGTGTTAGGTTATCTATATAAATAAAAAGTAAAAGGATACTCATTGGCTATTATAAGAAGAAATGAATAAAGGTAGAAATAGACATTAAAGATCTACAAATAAGTGCAAATATAAGATCTATACCTAAGGCATCCATTGAAGCAAGTGCCCACCAAAATAAGAGCTCAAAAGTGTGCCATAAGACCATGAATCAATCCAACTATAGTCATTCATCATCCTCACCAAGCCAACATACAAAATAAATCTTGCATATAGAGAAACATAGCAAGCTCATGTAGGGTACAAAGATAAAGGAAAAATCAGGGTTGTAGGCTCATCTTTGGAGTGTTAGAAATAAGGCTTGAATGCACAATCCACTTGACACAAACTCTCTACGTCTCCTAACATTCAAGCGCTCACCTAAAGGGATTTACATTCATTTAGAGGGAGTTAAGATTCTTTGGATATTACCACCAACCTCATAATTTCTAAAGAAATGTTAAAGACATCTATATTGTAACACTTCATGCAACACTTGTCACAAATACCATCTTACATAAGATGTCAATCTTGGATAATGAAATATACAATAGTGTGTGATGTAGAATACAACCAAGAAAAGCAAGGGAGTAGTCAAACGAATTTAAAGCATTGAGGTGAAATGACTATACACAATTCAACAATGTAAGGAAAAAATTTAAGACATTTTCATAAAACCAGTGAACAACATTTGCATTTGGAGAACCCTTGCAAGGCTTATCCTAAGATAACAAACTAATGGGTGAAGGGCAAACATAACAAGCCAATATCATAATACTGAGCCCCCTCATAAGAGGGAGGAAAACAAAATAAATCAAATGGATAGAGAGTTACCTCCATTGCCACTACGAGTAGGCTTACAAGATGAGGAAATCCATGCATCAAAGGCATTTCAAGAGCTTGCTAAAAATATGAAAACCTTTGAGAAAAAAGAGGTAGCTGGGAACTCACCAACATTGAGAAAAATACACAACCAACCATTGTGCCCATAAATCCCTAGCCCTCCATATCCTAAGCACTTTGAGATGCCTAGGCTAGAAAATTTTAAGGGTGAATAGGATGCACAAGAGCATGTCACCAATTTTATCAATGCCTATTTTCATCTTGAAGACAATGATGCTCTCATGCTAAGAATATTCATAATGACATTTTCAGGCACTGCCACTCAATCGTTCAACCAACTACCTAAGCATAGCATAACCAACTTTGAATAACTAGTAAACACATTCTTGAAGTGTTTATCCTTTGGTGCTAAGAAGAAGGTGAACCTTTCAGACCTAGCCAACTTGAAATAGTATGATGATGAGCCAGTAATGGATTAGGGGAATAGATGGAGAAAAATCATTGCAAAATTATCATTTTCTGTCCCCACAGAAGAGATCATTCACATGTTCACAAAAATTTGTTCTAAAAATTTCTCCCTCTTGCTGAAACTTCAAAAGCATCATTCATTTTAGGAATCCTTGGCACAGGCCAAGCTCATCGAAGAAATAAAAGTAGATGAGGGAACCATTAAAATCTAAAACAAAAAGGAGTGGAACAAGAATGGTAAGAATGACAAGTATAAGTAGAAGCGAGGCAATCCTGCTCCAGTAAATCAAGTCGTATTGGCTGCACCCAAGTATGGGGGTGCAAAACAACCCTAGAACTATAAATAACATCCTCCATCGGCTAATTATGACCAAAATAACAATTAGGAAAGAAACAGAGAACACAAGTCGCCTCGTTATTTCATGCCTCTGACATAATCAATGCAATAAATCTTTAATCAGTTGAGTGAAGCTAGGAGGATTAGGTTTCTTGATATACCTCTTATATATCCCAACCATCCTAATTCAAAAGGATATAGGTAAGATCAATTTTTCCCTTATCACAAGATACTGGGGTATGACATCGAGGCTTGCATCGGGTTTAAGCATCAAGTGCAAAACATGATTTATGCGGGAGAGCTCAAAGTTGACAACCCAATGGCTCTTGATAATAGAGACATGGGCATATATAGAAACCCATTTCCCAATCATGAGGCCCCTCGAGAGCAAGGGGTCCAAGTCAATTAGGTTTGAGCTGACATACCTACCCATGGATGCGTTGGGATGGTTGAGATTTTTAACATAGCAACAAGTACTAGGCAGTATGGTCAACCACAACTACCTACGGCTCCCATGAGCATCCCATCTACCCCTATTCAAAGGTAAGATAACCTTCTAGGTCCACCAACAAGACCTATGGTAACTATTTGAAGTAGATTGGAGCAAAACTTACAGACGACTCCAACTAAGTTATCCATATATGAGCTCATACAACAATCCCCAAAGCATAGGGAGACTCTAATGGAGATTTTAAGAACAATTGAGCTCCAACCACAAGATGCAAATGCATTCACTCACTTTGTGGTACAAGTACAAGAATACCAGGAACCTATAATCCGATTCTACGATCATGAGATTAAGACAGTTCCTGCTGCCTTACCATACCCTCCACTAAACATTGTAGCGGTAATCAATGACTTAATTTTTAATAGGGTTTTGGTAAATATAGGTTCATCAATAAAAATCATCACAACAACTGCAATAGATCACCTCAAGATCCCCAAGTCCAATATCATTCTAGGAGCTTACACATTGAGATCTTTTAATGATTATTTATGCAATATTGTGGGAACGATAGTCCTACCCATCAAGGTAGGGCACAATACCATCCCCATGATGTTTCATGTCTTGGAAGGAGCTATGCAGTACAAAATCCTCTTAGGGCACCCTTGGATAAGGGCCATGAAGTGCGTACCTTCGATCTTGCACCGGTGTGTCAAGTATGTGCATGAGAACAAAGTCTATGTAGTTCTGGCTAATGAAGACCCTTTTAAACATGTCAATCAGGTGGACATTCTAGGGTAATTTATAATCCCTTATACTCATTTATATGTGGCACCTTCATCCCCAACCATGCAAGTGGATAACAAAGATAAAAGGGTAAGAAAAGACCCATGCACATCAACACCTCCTGGTGCACTCAAGATAGTCAATGTTTCTAAGGTACCATCAACATAAAAACCAAAATACAATCAAAAGCTAAAGGCACCCTTAGTTAAGGAAGAAATGCCCAAGGAAGTGCAAACTGTAGCCATTGCTAAAATTCCAAGTCCTATGGAAGAGGAAGATCCTCAATATCAAGACGAAGATAGTGATTATTACCCTGATTTTCCAGTGTCATCTGTAGGGTCATCCACATCGCATGAATCAATAAATTTGGCAATCACATGCATAGAGGAGTAACTTGTGCAGAAAAACACCTTTATGCCTATCATTGAGTCTGTACAAGACATAGGGAGGCCTAAGGACTTGATGCCACCAGTATAAACAGTGGTTCCACTTGGAATCCCTCCCAAAAAAACCAATTTTGTCTATGTCGGCCTAGACTGTGCTCATAAGTCTTCATATATATAAGAGTATGGTGATGAATTATTCATGGTCAATGTTTGTTACCTCTATAACCATGAGTTTGCTCTAAGATAATTTGAGCATTGCCATTGGCATGGCTATGGCCTTGGCATATATGAGTAAAGGTGCAAGCAGCCCTATGAGCCACTATATCAGCTTCCCTCCAATAAATTTGGCTTAGGCTATTATAGCGGAGGTCTAGATGACTCTCTTGTAGTAGCATTGGAAATATTAAGCATAGGGTTAGGAGAAGACATTGATTTCATTCCTTATCACCCCCTAAGAATATAAAATTTGAGCAACATACAAGTGGCCACGGTAAACATACCATCTCTAGAAACTTATCATCCAAACACCTCAATTGATTCCACCCCAACAGGGTACAACTCGTGGGATGAGGAGAATGGATATGAAGCAAGTGATGATGAGGTGCAACTTGGCTTAGCCTATTAGGGGCCTCACTATTTATAAATATTCACATGTTCCATCCATGATGAGAGTGGATATACATCAGATGAAAGTGACTATGAATCAGAAGACTCAACATAAAGAGCTTACTTAGACCTAAGCCATCAACCCCTGACTTTGGGGCAAGAGAAAAATGCAAATGGATTTTTCATAAGTAACAAAGAATAGAAGGATGAAATAGAAATGACCTACTTGGGGCCAAGACATAAGCCCCTTGTCTTAGGACCTCATACCAATGCTAACAGTTTCTAGATAAGTGATGATGACTTTGAGGATGAGACCGACATGGCTTATCTCGGACCTCACCACATGCGGAAAGTCAACAAGCTAGTATAGAGAGAGGTGGCATTCCATGCCATAGACCCTCATATTTGATTTTTATGGAGACCTATTGACCTAGCAGTCATTCATCAAATGGTCAATCCCCCTTTGCCTACATTTAGAGAGTGATTAGAGTCCAATGATCCTATTTTCCACCCTGCTTATGGGCTAGATCCAAAAATTCCTATTCCTCTAGAAAATCATCGTGAGTATGGAAGGGAAACTCCTGAGATGAGATTACACCCATGTGGTCCTAAATATTTCATCCCATCCATCAACATTATCTCTATTGATTTGATCACTCCACTTCATAATCCAACAAATCCTTCCAAATCATTGCATATTGATGTAGAGGCTATTGATTGGGATCGCGCTAATTCGCTCATAGATCTTGAAGACCTCTTCCCCAATGAAGAGATGTTACAGTCATTCCATTTTGTATCAGGTTATGCGTATGACGTATTTCATGTTGGTTTGGAACCTGAGTCAGTAGGTCCTGTGAATTCTGTTGATGAAATTCATTTGATACCCATGCCTCATTAGCTAGAGGATGGGTCACATATGGCTATAGAAGCAACTTTTGAGGTGGACATTAGCAATTATCCTACCCAACCAAAGAGATTCAATTTTGGATAAAGTCTATCTCCAGAGGAACAAGCCATTCTAATTCCTCTCCTCAAAGAGAGGCCAAAAATTTTTTCTTGGACTTACAAAGATATGCCAGGGATAGATCCAAAGTTAGTCGTTCACAATCTTTCATTGGATCCGATGAATAAACCAGTCAAGCAAAAGCTGAGTAAAATGCATCCAACTATCGCTTTTATGGTGAAGAACGAATTGCAAAAACTACTAGATGTAGTATTCATAGTTTCTATTGACTACCCTAAGTGGGTGTCGAACATGGTACCCGTAGGGAAACCTGATGGAAGAGTCCATATCTGCATGGATTTCACATATTTGAATAGGGCAACACCAAAGGATTCATTGTTATTGCCAAAAATAGATGCTCTTGTAGATGCAACCGCAGGTCATGAAATGCTCTCCCTAATGGATGGTTTTTCCAGATACAATCAGATCTGAATTAAGCTCGAAGATCAACATAAAAATGCTTTCATTACTCCATGGGGAACATTATGTTACAAAGTGATGCCATTCGGTCTCAAAAATGATGATGCCACATATCAATGGGCCATGGCATATATATTCCATGACTATATGCATAAGATCTTGGAAGATTACATGGATGACTTACTGGCCAAGTCCCTATTGTGGCAAGAGCATGCCAAAGTCCTTAGACATGTCTTTGATCGTCTCATAGAATACAATGTTCGAATGAATCCTAAGAAGTGTGTATTTGGTGTAACTTCTGGCAAGATTTTGGGATTTATCGTATCCAAGAGAGGCATTGAAGTAGATCCTACAAAGGTAAATACTATACTATAAATGGCTACCCCTACCAACATTAGGGAGTTGCAGAGCCTACAAGGCAAGATAGCATCCATTAAAATATTCATCGCATAATTATCAGACAAATGCAGACCAATGAATCAATTTCTACGCAATGAAGTCCCCTTTCATTGGGATGAAGAATGCCATCATGCCTTTGCAAAAATCAAGACTTATCTGGCAACACCACCAGTATTGGCTCCACCAAAGCCAGACATACCTTTTTTACTATATATATCAGCTACTAATTTTGCATTGGGAACCATGTTAGACCAAAATAATGCACAAGACAAAGAGAAAGCTATATATTACATTAGTCATACCTTGGTGAGATATGAGCTAGGATATACGTATGTTAAAAATTTATGTTTAGCAGTGGTCTTTGCAACTCGAAATTTGTGGCAATACATGTTGAGCCATATCACCTACATCATATCAAAATAAAATACTTTGCAGTACATGATGAGAAAGACATATCATAATACACGTATCACAAAGTGGATCATGCTATTGACAAAATTTGATTTAGAGATCATAAGCCAAAAGTCCATCAAGGGACAAGTCATATCAGATCAATTAGTAGAGGTGCATCTTAAAGATAACAAGCCTCTCACCATAGAATTTCTTGATGATGCAGTATTTGCATTATCAGATCTACCAGAGTTCGAAGAACCTAATAAAGAAATAGACATGTCATTGTTCTTCGATGGCTCAAAGTGTGAACAAGGAGGCAGAGCAGGAATTATCTTTATCACACCATAGGGTGCTCCATTACCCTTATCATTCAAACTAGACTTCCCATGCACAAACAACAAAATGGAATATGAATCATTGATCCTGGGACTCCAAACAGTTGTAGTAATGGGTATTAAAATATTGAATATCTTTGGTGACTCCTTGATCATAGTAAACCAGGTCAAAGGACTATTCCAATGCAGGTGCCCACTCTTGAAGACTTACAAGGAACTTGTTGACATCTACCTAGCCTAGCTGGAATGGTACGACATCGATGCAATCCCTCATACATTGAATAAATTTGTAGACACCATGGCCTCTTTGGGATCCTTAATCCGTCAATATCCATCTAATTATTTTACAAACATTCATGTAAAAGTGCTTTCGCACTCAGCAATACGTCATGAAGCTTTTGACAATCAAGAATCAGTCAACATGATCAATATCAATCCAAATTAGGATTGGTCCTTCGTAGCCAGATATTTCTTACAAATAACCTCTTGGGAGTCTTTAATCTCCCAAGGACTTGTGGATTGTGGTGCAACCATACACCATAGAGTTGTTCCTCAATCCATGTTCACTACCTCAAAAATGCAGGAAGAGTAAGTTGTCTATTCTATAGAAGTTGTGGCTTATCAGGATTGGATTTCCTAACTACGAGAATTCTTGAAGCTTGGAATAGTGCCTCAAGGTTTATTGCATACTAAAATATGAATGTTCAAATAGAGAGCAACAAGATACATCTTGCTAGGAGAAATCCTCTACAGACGAGGATATGATGGAGTATTACTCCATTGTCTTGAGCCCCAAGAACCATCTTGGGCAATTTTGCAAGCTCATGATGGTACATGTAGAGGCCATTTCAGTGGCATGACCATCGTTAAGCGCATCTTGAGAATGGGTTAATATTGGACCACAATGTAAAAGGACAACTGCGAGTATGTCAAGAAATGCAGTAAGTGTCAACATCATGCAAATATAACACACTTACCATCACAAGCTTTGCAGCCCATCCAAGTAGCATGGCCATTCTTGCAATGGGACTAGACTTGATTGGGAATATCTCACCCTCATCCTTAGGCTGACACACATTCATCATAATGACCACATAATACTTCACTAAATGGGTAGAAGCGATCCCCTTAATATCAACAACTGGACCAAGTATTGCGGAGTTCATACTCCACAATATCATAAGTCATTTTGGGGTCCCTTTAAAGATAATATCGGATAATGGGCCATATTTCAAGAACACAAATGTGCATGCTTTAATGAAAAAATACCATATTCAGCATAGTTTTTCAACGCCTTATTATTCGCAAGCAAATAGGCAAGCAAAAGCCTCAAACAAAACAATAGTCTCCATTTTTAGGAATACAATGCAAGAAAATCACAAGGATTGGCACATGCAATTACCTCTTGCACTATGGGCATACAGGACTAGTATACGGATGCCCATTGGGGTAACACCGTTTTCATTGGTATATGGCACTGAGGCCATCATGCCTCTAGAGTTAGAAATTTTGACTCTACACATAGCATTAAAGGACTTCATATATGATGATGTCATGTGGCAAGGCCACCTTGATCAGTTGATTCTTCTTGATGAACATCGAATCAATGCTTTAGAGCATATTCAGGTTTACCAGGATCATCTTGTGCGAGCTTACAATAGCAAAGTCCACCTAAGGGAATTCAAGGTTGGAGATCTAGTGCTCAAAGAAAACCAACAAAATTCAAATATGTCGTTGCATCTGTGAGATGAGTTTACGGAAAACTGGATAGGTCCATACATGATTTCACAGATATTTGTGCTTGGAGCATATCACCTTATATCATTAGATGGTGTTGAAGAGCCTAAACCTCTCAATATCATTCACTTAAAGGCATTTTACACATAAAAACAAAACATTCAGATATTTCATAAAAAACAAAACATTCAGATATTTCATAAAAAACAAAAACATTCAGATATTTCATAAAATTCAAAAACATTCAAATATGTCAAAATTCAAAAACATTCAAATATGTCAAAATTCAAAAACATTCAAATATGTAAAAAACACAAACAAAGCATAAAAAACATAAAATTTCAAAAAAACAATCAAAGGCTCCAAGGGTAATTCATACCACTTGGTCAAATCCAATCAATCAAAGGCTCCAAGGGTAATTCATACCACTTGGTCAAAATAAAATCAAAGGCTCCAAGGGTAAATTCAAACTACTTGGTCAAAATCAATTCAAAAAGGCTCCAAGGGTAATTCAAACCACTTGGTCAAAACCAATCAATCAAAGGCTCCAAGGGTAATTCATACCGCTTGGTCAAATCCAATCAATCAAAGGCTCCAAGGGTAATTCATATTGCTTGGTAAAAATAAAATCAAAGGCTCCAAGGGTAATTCAAGCCGCTTGGTCAAAATCAATTTAAAAAGGGTCTAAGGGTAATTCAAACCGCTTGGTCAAATCCAATATAATCAAAAGGCTCCAAGGGTAATTCAAAACCGCTTGGTCAAATCCCAATCAATCAAAGGCTCCAAGGGTAATTCATACCACTTGTTCAAACATCAATTCAAAGGCCCCAAGGGTATTCAAATAACTTGGTCAAAATCAATAACAAAAGCCACAAAGGCATAATAAGCCCTTTGGTCAAATAAATCAAAAATACAAAAATAATATAAAATCAAAATAATAAAAATAATTGTATTTTACATTTTGCATCCACATAATGGCATCGTATTTTCACATCCACTACAATTGCATATGTCATGAAAGCCTTAAAAGTGATACCACCGTTTGTCGTGCAAATCATTTAAATCCATACCTCAATTAATACACGTGTGTAATTGTGTTTTTCAACACAACCATTATTTGTTGCTATACATAATATACTAAGGTTTTTCGATTAATCAACCACACATAGTTATCTTATCAACTTTTGTGAAAAACAACTATGATTAGTAGAAGGTAAGGTCTAGTCGTGATAATGCCTTGGATATTCAAGATCCCGTCACTAACTGAAACACTAAAATCCTAGTCGGTACAAGGAAAAGATGAAAGTTGCAAAGTGGTCTTGGTTACCTTAAGCAAAAAGGATTTTCCTTGCTTATCCCCCTGTGCAACCGGTTTAAAGGTTCTGAGAATTGGCAAAAGGACAAGCTTTACCCTAACCCTTTCTTAAATCAAAATAAGAAAAATCTCAAAGCAAAATACATATTCAAAAAGCCAAGCATACAGTCAATATTTCAAAGCAATAATCTATACACAAATCATATATTCCAAATTCAAAAAAAAAATCATAGCTCAAAGAAAAAATCAATAAAAAATAAATAGTGATTTTCATCACTACATATGAGCAAAATAAACAGTGATTATCATCACTACAAAAATCCTCGCTCAAAAAAAAATCAATTAAAATAAACAGTGAATTTCATCACTACATATGAGCAAAAAGCCAAAAAGAAGCCAAAAGGGAATAAAGCTTGAATCCCTAGAATTCTTAGCATTTTACAAAACTGGAAGGAGAAATCCTTAAGCATGACAATATGTCTACCATAAGTGCTTCATGCATTTTTGTATACCAATGTTTGAGTGTGGATGAGCTAGCTTAGGTAAACCAATATTGCCTAGTGGTATAGTCCAACTAAGTCCAACATAAGGGTGATATGAACACTTGAGGATCCCTGATCTTAGCAATGGGCTAAAAGAATCCTGCCTGACATTGAATGAAATGCTTGAATTCTATCTCAAAATATACAATCACTTGCACACATAGGGATCATGAATAACCAGGTCCATGGTAAAAGCCTTACTTTTCAAAAGTCTCAGTGGTAAGTAGACAGTTGTTGATAGGGTAACTAGAGTGTTTGAATCTCCGGAAAGCCCAAAAAATTATTACATAGCAACAAATCATAACATCATCCACATCATCATATTCTTTATAAGATTCTATAAATTAGGGGGCATCAACATAGTAGGATAGATACCGCATATATATTAGAAATAGTATATAGACGACCACTTACTACTTTATATATTTTAATTTACATAAACTTATTAAGAAAATACATCACACACCATTACATCTCATATATGAATACTTAATCAATTCTTATGATAAGAGTGATTATTTAAATTCATGATTATTTTTTTTACTTTCTATGGTATCACCCATTAAGATTGTTAATGTCATATGCATTTCGTATGTTTTAAATAATTAGAGCATACAAGTTCATTTATACCATTCCACCACATAAGTTAGATGCATAAAATTAAAGCAAAGTTAAAACATGCATTTTAGCAATAACATCGCATCCACAAAAACAAGTCATTAAATCCATAAAGCACATCATAAAACACATAGGCAATATCCATTTACATACAATCATAAATTCATCATTCATCATCAAAATACATCGCATCATACCACCAAATCATATAAGCATCTACACATCCATCTAAGCATCTTCAATATCATCTATCATCTAACATATTAATCAAAACATCATAATACCATCATCGCATCATATCATAAAATAAAATAAACAACAAAAACTTGAGCAATAAATGATACACATAATAAATCATAATATAAAGCTATCATAAAAGTATGTGTGTCAAGTCCAATGGATATACAAAAATGTTCGTGGGCTATAGTCATATAGGCCAGTCGACCTCAAAAATAGATCAAGGACCAAGTAGAGCATCAATCAAATATTGGGCCTGATCCCCCTACATCACATCCTCTAGTGCTACCTCCCCCTATGGTGGTGTCACGAGTCGAATGATGCAATCTTGTCAGTCTCTCTGTTTGAGTTCGGGTTCTTTGGCTAGGACAGGCAAAAGACTACCCCGAGGTGGAGCACCCACTAACCTATGAACCACCCGCACCTACTAGATCCTTAGGGACAATCCCATGCCTCCTGAGCTGCATTTGAAGAAGGGTAACATGATCCACAAGTCCTTGGATCCACACCTCGTTCTCATCCAACAGATACTAGAGATGTCCCACATATGCCCTTGAACTTATCATTGGAGCCTCCTATGGTGTAGAAGGAGGAACAATAAACTATATCTTGACATTGCCACCCCTAATAGTATCCTGTAGAGCCTGTATCTGCACGGAGAGATGCTCAATGGTAGCATCTCGCCATTGTACCTAGATCTTAGTGGCCTGAAGCTCAGTTTCAACCTCATGTAGATGTGCTCTCAAAGGAGAGTCTCTCTCCTCGGGCTCTAACTCCCCTTCCTCCTTAGTAACATCAAGATCCTCCACTACCACCAGCTCTACTGGTTGGCCACATACCTTGGTCTTGGCTCAGACTCTACATCCTATCAAATCTATGCCATCACACCTACCATCATCCTCATGCCCTAGGCTACCGATGCCATGCCATATTCGATCACCCCACAACTGAGTGTAGGCCTATGTAACTCTCCCAGCCACTGTAGGGTCAACAACTAGGGCATCCTCCTCATCTGAAATCTTGATAATATATCATGGAGGTAGGTCCTCTATTGTGAGACACCTATACAAGAATGATATTAAGGGCACATCCTACTACAATCCGTACTGACGAAGAACCTGAGAGTAGAAGAAATACTCTCGAATGGCAATATTATGGCTAACGATCCATATCTCGCACTGTGTCCTAGTAGTGAAGCTAACTAGATCATACCAAGCAAGGCACTCATAATAAGGCTGCCACACGACATCTCTGGCCAAAAGTCTAGTGAAAGCATCAGTGTAGTGGGACAACTCCCCTATGAAAGTGTGGCTCTTACACTCCTCATGCTCTTGAGCCCATCTAGCAGTATAGCACTGTGTTTGAGCATCAATCATTGTAATCTCGATCGGGAGCCCCTTAGGGTGATCTACCATAATGTGCTCCCATCCCCAAACCTATAGGAGCAAGTTGCAGGTAATGCTGATACATCCCCACTAATGGATGTGGTACAACTCATCATAGCACTGATCCAATAGAGATCTACCCCATGCATATATGATAAGCTCCTCATTATCCAATAGATCCTACACCATCACCAGAAGGTTCCATGAGAACCTCAAACCCGAGCAATCTAGGATAAGAACATTGCTAATCACCATCAGCAATACGACATGCCTCATCGTAAAGATACCCTCCCCATGCCAGCGGTTGATGGAAACTCCTCCGGACTTGGTGTCCTTGAGAGCATCTACAAAATGCTCTCTAAACACCCAAGTGAAGACAACCACTTGATCATTAGTGGTTGAAGAGACGATAGCCACCCCATCGAATGGAATCTGAAAGATCCTATATATATCCTCCAGTGTAATGGTCATCTCGTTGATCAATAGGTGGCAGGTATTAGTATGTGGGTCCCAACGATGGGCCAAATCCATAAGGTAAGCCTGATCTACCATGATATAAGGCAACCTGATGACATACTGCAACCCGCGGGCTTTGAACCATGCCCAGTCCGTATCATCAAAGCTAGGAAGTAAGTCAAGCAGGAGCTTCGAGTCCCGATCCCAAGTAGTAAGGATCTAAGAAAAGCATAAGAAATACAAAGTATAACTATAGTGCATCTAAGGCATAATTCACAAAAAACATGAAAATGGTGCAAAAGAGAATGGACTATTCTAAGTCTAAGCAAAAGAAGGATAAGATTGCACCTAATCAAGCAAATCAAAAATTCCAAAATTCCAAAAAAATCAAAATGTCATGAAAATAAAAAAAAATGTAAAAAAACAAGGCTAAGGTCTTAGCCATTGTTGCCTACAGTAGCCGAAACCTAGCCCCTGGAGGCAATAACGGCCAAGACCCAACGGTCAATTTTTTGACCATTGGGATTCAAGCTTGGCTACTCTGAGAAATAGTGGCTCAAAGCTGACCGCTCTGAGCAACAACGGCCAAGGGGCAGCACGACAAACCCGTGAACCCTTGGCCAGGAAATCAAAAACAATTGTAAAAATAACAAAATAACTCCAACAAATCAACATAGGGAGGGAAAACAAACAAAATGGAAAGCAAAATTTCCCACCCAAGCATCAAAACTAGGCTAAGTTCAAAACACCCAAAATGGTGGCAGCAGGTGAATAACTGGTAAAATTCAAAAACCCTAGGCTGAAGCCACTAACAGAAAGAAAAATTGGAAACTAACCCACCATAGCAAAGGGGAACCTAAGCCTAATTACGAAGTTTGTTCATTTCTAGCAGGTTTAGTGAGGTTCATTTTGCCCATTACTTAGTGAGGTTTAGTTTTATGTAGATAAAATAAATGAGAGCTAGGGTTTTTAATAGAGAAATACCCAAGAAGCTCCAGCTCCTATAACAACTGATGTCTCACCCCATGAAGCCATGCCCTTAGCACTAGCAAATTTCAAATTTGCAATAGTCGTCATTGCACCAGAGCTCCCAAAGTGAATCTTCAATAGTGAAAGTGACAGGTCAAACCCTAGAAAAGCAAATTTTATATTTCTTTAATTATGCCTTAGCCGCTACTGACATCAGCGGCCTAAAATTCTTGGTCGCTCAAGGCAACATCGGCCATAGGCAGGAGCACATAAGCCGCTGGACCTGATAGAATCCATATTCACAGAGCAAAATAAGGGATTTTCTCCTTGAAGGATCCCACAAAAACAACAAATAAACACACTTTGGTGGTTTTAGATCATCAGAATGTTCAAAATAACAAAAAAATCACATAAAATCACACTCTCAGGTAGGCCTCGTATCCAGTTACCTACTATATCCACTCGGTAATTATAGCAATTTGCACTCCATGTATTTCGGTGAGATGAGTAGATAACCATAAGGCCACTTGGGGCAAAAACAATTCATTTTGGAATTATGATGTGCCACCCTTCAATCCCAAAGAAGACCAAGATGGTCGGATTGCTCCACAAGTGCGAAAGGATCACTCTAATTCCCTTATGACATCAAAAATATTAAGTCAAAGTGATACAATCTAAACATAAATAAAATAACTCATCCTAACTCCCTAAGAAAGCCATTGATGGTTGGACCGCTCCTTGGGATAGGGATGGATGATTATCATAAACAATTGGAATTACACTTGGATGTGGGATTTCCCATTAAAAGGAACAAATGCTAGAAAGGAACCAGATTAGTCATATTTGTCAAGCGACTTGTCGCTTCATTCATTGTCATTTCTTCACCAATTCATTGTGTGAGGAAGTAGTTCAAAACTTCAACTTAATCATAATCAAAATCAGCAAAATATCACTCGATCATAGCAAAATTGTGTTCGTCCTACAAATCATTGCATACAACAATCACAAATTTCCCTTGTTTTTTGGGAATGTAAGCAGACATGACATCTTCAATTGTAGCTCTCCTACCGGTCGGAATTGTTGTAGCAGCTGAAGCTACCCGATTGAGTTTGAGGAATTAATGCAATTTAACATGCAAAAGCCACTGAGCTAAGTCCTCCGAACATTGAGGCAATGATTCAAGGGATGCATGCCATCTTGCATGATTAGGCCATCCAAATTTGATCAAGCCATTGATCACCATACACCCTACAAAAATATTAGTCTATGTTTTTGCTTAGCATTGTGTTTTCCACACAGTGCATCACAAAAAGGGGCATCTGTAGACACCCAAATCATGTCATGCATAGGGGAACTTATCACATAGACACATTCATGAGATCATAAGAAATAATATTGGACTTTCCAAGCATCAGAAGTGGTTCTCACCACTCATTTGGGGCCTTTTCAAGCCATCCAAGTCTAGCTACTCAAGCCAAGAGTGACCAAATCCTAACCGCTCAAGCCTAGAGCAGCCAGACCTTAGCCGCTATAGATGACAGTGGATAGATCTTAGCCACTACAGATGATAGCAGCTAAGCCATAATAAGTAGTTTACCAACAAACAGGCCTAATCATAGGTGAAAGTAGCAGTTTGCATGAAATAAAGGTGAGCGGGAGTGACTTTGCATTCCTTTTCATGACCAGTTCACATAGGATATTTGAGTTTGCATTTTAGACTTAAGTTAACTGACCTCCAAGAATAAACAAAGGACAAAATTTTCTCATGCTAACGACCAGTTCGCATAGAAGACTCAAGTGGGAATTTATATTTTAGTTAAATGGCCTTCAAATATAGACAATGGACAAAAGCTTCTCATGCTAACTTACACTACGCATGAGAAATTCATTTCTAGGGCTTGGACATAGACCTAGGGTTTCACACTATAAAAGGTGCAAGCCTAAGAGCACCAAGGGGACATATCTAGAGATATTTTATCCTTTATCACAAGAGGACAAGAGAGATATAGATCATATCATAGAGAGAGACATATTTTTGAGGAGAGCTTTCCAGACTTAGAGAGTTCTCTTTGAGATCACGTGTACGAAAAAGCACTAACGGATTGAAGAGCATAACACCTATTATTTTAACATTAGGTACAGGCTTTGACCCATAGCTTTGGGGTAAAGAGAGAAAGGTTTACCTTAGTGGCTGCTATCTTGGACAATGGCCCGTGGGTTTAGCTTAGGTTTTAGAAATAGCATCTTTTATTATGCTTCTTTATGTTTTCATATCATTAGCATATATTTACATGATTTCATGGCATAGTTTCATCATATTTCCATTACATTATTTGATTACTAACAACCTCATATGGGGAGGCAATCTCGGACACCTAAACGTGCATTTTTGTTTCATTTCTTGGAGGGCCATAGGTACATCAGACGAAGTTTTCAACATACAAGAGCAAAAGGTATCCCTCTAGGAAATAGACCTGGAGGAGGCATCTGTAAGCCCTTATACATTTCCATGTGTAGAACTGGGAAGCTTTTATAAGAGCACCTCTTTACAAAAGGGGCACTCTTTGCCTATTTGTAACTTATAGTATCGAAATGGGTATCCCTAAGAGGGACCGACATGTAACCGAGCTTCAATATCAATAAAGAGATTCATCTTTGTTATTTCATGTTATATGTTTTTTCTTCTTGTCTTTCCATTTCATCTTCGATATTTTTAAATAACATTGTAAGTAGGGTTTGAAATGTACTGGTGCATGCATTCCCAGGGTTGCTATAGATGGTTGTCCTTATTGCCATCACCATATATAGCCTAACCTATACCCTCACCTACCTAGGAGGCTTTGGCCTCATCTCTTTTCACTCTATCATGCATTGATTAACCTCTCAAAGTATTAGCTACACTCATTAGCCCATTATTTGGCAGCTCTACACTAGCACCTATGGGGAGATCCTTGGGGATATAATACCCCTATACCATCTCAAGGATCTAAATGCTATTGTAACATCATCCACTCCAAGATTGATATTAATAGGATCATCCAAGTTCTCCTTTGCAAACCTAGCCACATAAATATCCTCTTTGAATCTTGATGGATCTTACATCACCCTCATAATCCAATAGTCCTTAAGGTCTGGCATCTCCTAGAGAATCCTAAACTACCATTGCACTTGATCAAACCAGTAAATCTCTAGCTTTTCCTTATTTATGGTGACCCATTGGACCCTCCTCACTCGAGTCATCTCCTTCACATCGTCATCCTACCCAAGTTGTAGATGCCATGATCACCATATGATCTAGTGATATCATAGCTCATCTACTACCTATCTCCCTAGTGTAAGAATACCCACATATGGCCTCTATGTATGCTCAAAGTCTTATTAAAACATGTTTACTAGTGGTCACTCTAGATTAGGTAGTGGTCCTAGCAGTGCATTTGGCCTCTTGATGATTATGTGCTCCTAGAACCACACCTAGAGCAATGTTGTACAAACTAGCCTTGGTTGCCATTTATACATGACATTGTACAATGTCATATAGAAATAGACCAACACATACATCCTCCATGTGAATATGATCCCCTAATACTGCATGTCTACCACTACTATTGCCAATACCCATGGTAGGTGTTGTCAACTTATATGGCATAATAGCAATCCTACCACCACTCCATACTACATAGTCATCAATGTCCCAATCCTATGTCAACATGGCATGTCATCTACATGAAACTTTCTCTTGAAGATCTCATGTGATGGATCACCCGTTAGTCTCTACACTACTACCCATGGTACATGTGCCCTATAAACCATCCTCCTATTGATGGGTATCCTTAAGATGCACCATGCATCCTCTAGTGTGATGGTCATATCTACCATTGGTAATCAAAATGTGGATTTTGGGTACCACCTCTCTACCAACGTTGTTAGTAGAACTTTGTCAACATCCACCCAGGGATTTTATATCAAGTGTAGAAGCCCCACTACCTCTATGGCATATCTCTCTACTGGTTGGAGTTATTATGTTGCCTCATCTAGGGAGCTCGACCACTACTCTCTACTCTCAATGACATCATGTTGCAATAAAAACAATGCAAACATTTTTCATTGATTTAAAATCATAAAAACATAAAAATTAATAGTTCTAGAAGATTACACATCAAAATTTCTCTATGTCTCTCTTGTTTTCTTATCATATTTTTCTTTATTCTTTTGTTTTCTTTTTTCTTCTCTTTTTCTTCTTCTTTTTGAATCTATGCCTTGTATTCTCTAGGGCATGGATTTTTGAATTCACACCCTGTATAGTATGGGGTAAAAATTCAATCATCATCGAGGATAGCTAGATCCATGCATGTCTATTGAATCCATGCCTAGGTCCTGCATGGTGATTTCTTTGTGAAACCTATGAAAAATTGTAAAAAATGATGAAATTGTAAGCTAGGATTTTGTTTTTCTTGCTTACCCATACCCGTTGTGTTGTTGCACCAATCTCACCCTTCACAATTGTCACTCAGTGTGTGGAAAGCATAATTCTTTTATTTTATTTAGAGCTCTTTTTGGTTTCCTCATGCAATGAAAATGAATTAGGTTTTACCTATTTTACCTTTTTATTGTTTCCTTTTTTCTTTCTCTCCTCTTTCTTCCTTTTTGTGCATTTTTCCACTCTCTTTTATTTTAAGTCTACCATCTCAATTTTTCTTAAAAACCTTACATTCCTTTCAAATATTGAGGGAGCACCTTGTATTGAGAGGCATTAATGTCCCTAATGCCTCGATTTATTTGCAAAATGTTAAAATATCTAGAATGACATAATTTTTTCACCATCCTTTTCTTCTAAACTAGCCCTCTTTTTGTTTCTATTATTTTTTCTTTTCACCCATAGGTATCTACATCATTCTTTGATGCATTTATTAGGCCATAAATGCATCAAAGAGGGGGGAAAATGTAGACATGGAAAATTGACCCACCCAAATGAGTCATTTTTCTTTAGAATTATTTGGGAGGCTCTCATAATTTCTAAGTACATGTTTGAACCCTTTTTCTTATGATTTTGCTTTATTTTCTTAACCTTGATCAAATCTGCACCCAATAAATTATAGGGCATGGATTCAAAAAATTTAGGCTTTTTCTCTTAAAAGGTCTAAATTTTGGGTCAACCTCTTATGGCATCAACTTGGCCAAGGTTAAATTTTATTTTTCCCACCTTTTTAGCCCTCCAAACCCTCTATAAATAAGAGGGATTGGATCCCTTTTGAGACAACTCTTTTTTGTGAACATATCTTGATGCTAAGTGATCTCTTATGCAATCTTCATCTGGTGCTCTTGGTGCTTTGGTGTTCTGCTTTTTTGTGTGTTCTTTATGACTTGCAAGTGGATAAGCCTTTATAATGAACTTATATTCTTGGAGGAAGGTGTATCTTCTTCCTTTGCTCTTGCTTCTTCCATAAGTTTATCGATTTGTTCCTTTGCATTCACTAGACTCTTTAGTAATTTTATTTTATATTTCAATTACATTTTTATCTCTATTTTGGGTTTTAAACCTTGTTGTGTGTAATGACCCATATACTACAAGATGCATATTTAGAAAAAACTATATTTTTACCTGTTGGGTGTTCTCTTTCCATTTTCCCTTTGTTTATCGAATCTATGCTCAGTAATCTATAGGGAAAAAATTCAATCTAGATAGGCTTTGGATTGGATTTTCATCCCCAAAATCTAGGGTCTCAGTTCACATGCTTGTTGTGTATTATTTCATTTATATTGTCATGTTATTTTGCCTCTCACCATTCTATTTTTCTTACATTTTTATATCATATTAGCTTGGGGGAAACTATGTTGTCCCTCAGACCTTAGATTTTAAGTTGCACATTCATTCATCATCGTGATCATTATGTTTGCATTTCATTCACTATTCCATGTTGTCTTTTTTTGTTGTGTTTGTTCCAAAGGTTAAAGATCATTTGATTTTAGAATTATCATATAAAAGGACCAAGGGGGCTTAACTATTGTACCTCTAAGCTCAGTCTAATAGCAACCTAAGTAGACCCCCAAACACTGATCACTTTTTTCTAAGGTTTTGTGAAGTTGTTTTGTAGGATTTAAAGTTGTTGGATATTTTGGATGCAAGTTAATGCTAGGATAAACTGTTGAATCAGATAAGTGTTCTCATAATATTTCATGTTGTTTGGTTGCTTTTTGGTTTGTATTACATTATTTTTTTTAGGTTATATTTTAAAAATCCAAACATAGGTGTCTATTAAATATACATACTAAACATATCCATATTAGACTTGGAGCAAGTCCTTAAATCATTCCTGGTGAACCCTTCAATCCCCGATCCCCCAATTATAGATAATATAACACACCCCTATGGTCACCTCGACTCCAAGTGGATCCAGTTAAGAATCATATGCAACAAGGTAGTTTCTCCCCTCTACAATATCATTCAAACAAGTTTTGCATCTTCAGTTCTACAAAAAATTCAAACAACATTCCTAAATAATTTTGGGTCTGGCAGAGGATTTTGCGAATGATCTAGGAAAATGTGTCTGCAAAATGTCAGATTATTTCTCCCATGGACCATGCGGAATGTCAGATCATGGAAATATTAGGCTTTATGGTTAATGGTCCTGGTCCTAATGTCTCTTGCAGACGGATGGGTCAGAATAATCGGGTGCGGAGGGTTGGCAAATGGAATCCGCCTCCTCCGGAGTGCTGAAAATTAATACGGATGGATCTTCCCGGGGTAATCCGGGTAATGCTGGTATTGGTGGTGTGGGGCGGGATAGTAGTGGTACTATCCAATTTTTTTTCTCTTGCTTTAAGGGACATCATTCTAATAACTTCATGGAAGCACTCGCAATTTTATATGCTTTGGAGCAAGGGTATGCTTTGGGTTGGCGTCGGATTGTTTGTGAATCTGATTCTCAGATTGTTATAAATTTGTTAAATTTTGGAGATAGTCTTCATGGTTGTTGGCGGTTGAGTTGGGTTGCTCGGAAAATTCTTAATATCTCTGCTCACTTGGACTTCATTTCTTTTGTGCATATTCCTCGGGAGTGGAATAGGGTAGCGGATTTGTTAGCTAAATGGGCTTCTAAGTTTCAATATGGTTGGGATGTTCAAAATTGGTCTCAACTTTCTTCTGATTGCTCTCAATCTCTCTCTTCTTTATTGAGAGCTGATATGTCTGAATAGCTTCTGCTTTTTCTTTGTATCATGAATGTTTTGTTGAGTTAATAAATTTTTACCCTCTTTTACAAAAAAAAAAAATTTGAGACAACATTGAAATTTTTGAATAACTAAACAATGCAACATGCCAACTAAGAATTTTAAGAAATTATATAATTCATATCTTATTTATTTTAAAAATCTTCTAGCAACCTTATAGTCCTAGAATAAATTCCTAGAGATCTCATAATTGCAACAAAATAGACAATTATACATAAAAAAATAAGATTTTTTTGTTATATGGACTCTACAAGGTCACTTGAGGTGGAAAATACAAGCTAATAATTAGGCTATTGAATTGGAATCATCCTTTCCAAATTAAAAATATAGGATACCTCCAAATAGGCTTTATCAATCTACATATCTATTTTTGATTTTTATGGAAATCCAAAAAAATAAGGTAGAGTAGTAGAGTAAAGTATACGAATAGAGAATAAAAAGATGTTATGGCCATTTGACATATCCTTGAATAATTTAAAAACTAGCATAGTAGAGAGGTTAACAAATAACTCATTATCTACCATGCATTAAATGACTATGGCATATTGATAATGATAGTGTCTTATTATAAATTTATCCTTAGTGCTAGCTAATGTATTTAATATTTCTCAATAATATTCTATAGGTTAATGAACCTTCTTACCCCAAATCTATAATATTTTATAATAAAAAACTTAGAAACATATGTAAGAGTGCAATCATGAATCCTAGTGAGTCTAGTCCACTAAATTGGTGAAAATCCCAAATTTTTCATTAAGGAATATCCTTTCTATAAAATATGTTTTCTTATAATTTCTATGCCATTAAATACTTTTATCTAGCATGGAAACTTTGAATTTGAATAATATTGTAGCCAATGACTTATCATGAGTGTGAACCTTCCAATAATTCCTAGCATACTAGAATATAAACCTAAAGAGAATTTTTCTAGGTTAATTACCATGCAATGAAAAAACCATCCAATTATCCAATTATCCATAATATAAATTCTTTGTCTTAGTAGATAAATTCTCCCTATCTCATTGCTCCTTAGAAGAGTGCATTACATCTAGGATATTACTTTGAGTGCCAAAAGTTTTTAGAATTTATAGGTCAACTTAGTGAGGGTTGCATGGTTGGCATTATTAGGGACCTAGCATGAACTATAAATGACGTAGGTGGCCATAAAATATTTCTAATTACTTGTATCCTTCTTGCTAAGAAAATGAACTTACTTAGACAATTATCCATTTTTTAATTTTAGAAGCAATTACAACCATATTTCTTGTATGAATGTTTTGTAGTTGAATGCAATAACTAGATACCTAATGATAACTCCAAGAAAACTAAATCTTCAAGTGGAATAATATAAGAGGATTCAAACCTTTAAGGACAAGGAAAACCTCATTTTTTTGTATAGGGATTAGCCCTCACATATAATTGAAAGACCTCAATAATATCCATGGCATTTTCAAATTTATTTAGTAAAATTTGAAAGAAAATAATAGCTTTATATGTATAGTATAAGTTAAGTACTTTGTTTCCTCTTGGAATTGACACATTCTACAAAAACCTAACTAAGAAGAACACTTAAAAATATATCCCAAAGAATTAACTAGAATTATTTAGAGAAAGGGGTGATAAAATACTACTTCCTTATTGATATTTGGATTGGAATTAGGTTCAAATGTGATGCTATTGATAACCAATTTAGTTAAAAAATCTCTAAATAATATCATATCATGTCCTCTAAATAATATTATAGCATGTCTTCTACATCATGCACTTAAACCAAACTTCTCAAGTATTTTTATGAAGATATACAAATTCACTTGACTATAGGCTTCACTAAAATTATGTTTAACAAAATTAATGTCTATAGTAAATTCTATTATCCATTCAAGGGTCTCCCAATATAGAATAAGATTATAGAGTATTAATTATTATTTAATGAAATGTGCTTTGATCATAATATGTATTCATAAACTAGGGAAAAATAATTAGCAATAGCTTTGGTGATGATCTTATAGGTAACATTGAGGATTATAAAAGGGATTTCAACCACCAATTGTATCTCGATTACTAATTTTAGGGATGATTTTGATTAGATATTAATTAATCATTATGACCAGCATGCCCTTCTATTCAACCTCCTAAATTATACAAGAATAATGTTTTAAGGAATATGATATATTAAATGGAAGAACTAAATAGGGAATTCATAAAAATATAAATATTTCTTAAAATATATAGTAAATATTTCTGATTCTAACTCTTTATTTCTAGGGGAAGAGTCAATCAATTGCCTAGTTTCTTCATTAATGCAATGTGGGTTGCACCCATTAAACTTGGAGATAGTTAAATCATGTTATAGATCATGGTTTTACATCAATATGATTCTAAAATTATCATGAAATGATTATGATTCTAGCTCTTAAATTCAATAAATTACCTATTTTCTTCATTAATGCAATGTGGGTTGCACCCATTGAACTTAGACATAATTAAATAATGTTATATATCATGGATGTTATCAAAGATAGTTCAAAATCATAATAGAATTTATATTACATTTTATTACAATCCATGAAGGTGGTACCCTCAATAATCTTGATTTGAAAAATATTTTCCTTTTATATTTAAAATTAAGAAAATTTAAAATATTCATCATTTTTTTTCATATTAAGTCCAATAAATATAGAAGAGTATTCATGCTCCTCTACCATTTATTTCTTGAAATTTATTGACTCTTTTTAGTTATTACAATTTTCAATTGAATTTATTGAGATTTGGAATCTTGTGACAAAAACTTATGCAACTTATCAAACTTGTAATAAAAGGTTTTATCCCTTATATATTTGTTATTGATGAGTTTCTTACCAAAACATCTTAAATATTAGAAAATTCTTCTTACACCATCTTCTTCTTCTTGTCATTTCATGCATGAACAATCCCTAACTTGCTTAGTTATAACATAGGTAGGATGAGGGAACATGTTGACATATATACATTAGAGCATGGGTCTAAAATGTTAGCCCTATTGTGATTTCCACTTTTAGTCGATTTTATTTTTTGCTTGGATAAAAAGGGGTTGTACTCAGGTCCTCCACTGTTGACAAATTACATCTCTCTTATTTAGAGCTTGAGAGTTTACAAATAGATACACTTCTCATATCAACTGAGATGTTATAGCTAGAAATATACATAATTTTACATAAAATGTCTATATTCTTGATTTTTATTTTCTAGATCTATTCAAATTTTTGTAAGAATACAATTACTCAAGAATTTAGCATCTTTCTTGACAATTTTCTCTAGCAGCCTTCACAATGCCAAAACTTCACGTCTACTATATATGCCTTACATCTTAGTAAAGTAATATTTCCAAATTATTACACTATCATAGTCCGCTTTACCAAATCTGAATTGCTACTTTCCTTCCTCATTGAAGTCATAGCCCTTCATTTCTCTTTCTATAATTCAAACCCTAGTTGACAAATATTTGCAATTTCATTTTTTGACTTGAAAAATAATCACTGCCTTATTTTAAATGGTTGACTTCATAGTATTGTATCTCCCTTAATATTTCTTAGATTTTTATTTATGACCACTCATTTTAAAGCTATTAAAATTTTGCACCAGTTAGTCTAAGAATCGACTGAATCAGATAACTCTTCATGAAGATATGGCTCCTAAAATATTAAATATTTTTCAAGTAAAAACCCTAATCCTTTGCACTTTGCAGTTTTTTTTTTTGCAACTTGAAAAATCATCACTGCCCTTGTTTTGAATGGTTGACTTTATAAGGTCGTATTATTGGACATTTTTATTCCCTAAGCTAAAATGTTGTCATTGATGTCAAAAGAGCATTTAATGTCAAAAGGATATATGAAGAGTTTTTGTGAAAACCAAGGTAGGAAAAATAAAAGGTTTTATTTAAAACCATGGACAACATATTTGATCTGGGTTTTTATTAAAACCCAAGTTGGGCTTTCGTTTCATCAAAAAATGTGCCCCGATGATGGAGTTATTTGAGTTTTAATATTTGGTTTAAATTTTAATTATTTAAAATTTAAATTCAAATTTAAATTTAAATGTAAAGTTTCCCACCGACGTCATCAAGAAAACATAAATTCATATTTCCGTCGACATCTTCAAAGTGTTTTAAACACTATATAAAGGGGTGGTAAATGAATCAAAGTTTTATCCTTGCTCTTGTGATAAATGTTTAGAATTCAAATAACTCTATGAGCTCATGTGAATTTTGAGAAGAGAAGCAGGAAAGAAAATGACAACTCTTGGAAAGTCAAATCATGGTGGGAAACGTGGTGCATTAGCAAATAATTTTGGTTTAATTCACAAGGTAGCACAAACACCATTGATCGAATCCCTTGGATGGTGTTTCAAAAGGTATGTGAAAAGTGCTTTGGCACTTTATCTTTTGCAAAAGGTGGAGGAAGGTTTAAGGTACTTTCGGCCTTTGCCATTCCAAAGAGTGCCTAGCTCATGTGGAATCTTAGCTACGGCTAATATGCTCGTGGTGTGACAAGTCAGGGGTTCGAATCCCCTTCAAGAGGTAATTATGTTTTGCATTTAAATAATTTTTATTAGCCCTAAAGTTTCGAGTTATAAGGTAGTTAATGGAAATTAAAGTTTGTTATTAGGGCTGCGATTATTATTTCAAAGCATAATTGGTTTATGATTTATTTTATGGTTATGGAGAATTAATTTTAGGAGAAATAAGGAGTTGTTTTTTAAAAGTAATTTTGAGAGGTTTATTATTTTTTATAAGGGTTTTAATAAAAGGGACTTTGGTGGATGTGTTTATTAACTTGGAAATGGTGTAATTTGAGTAATGCTTTATTTTGTGATCATTTGAAGTCCATTAACCTTTGTTTAGATTGGAAATGAAAGTTGTGTTTAAGTGTGGAAGATTTTATGGATAACTTATTGGCATCAAAAAGGTATGGGCACATTCTCCTATTGATTTTTTATGGTGGTTGATTTCTAAAATATCATTGGAGAGAAAAGGATTGATTGTGGTTTCCTTTGAGAATGAAGAACACAAGCTTATACTGAGAGGGGGGTGAAAAGTATAAGACCTCTTTTTACTTTTTCCTTTATATTACAAAATAGTAAAGCAATATACCCACAACAATATCAAAGCAATGCATGAAAACATCCACAAAGCGACAACAATTTTAACGTGGTTCACCCAAAATGGCTGGGCTACGTCCATGGATAAAATCTTTCACTAAATTTTATCAATCAAAATTTTGGGAATACCTTTCCCGATTACAATGTTTATGGGCACCAACCCAAAGGAGACACCAATCCCCTAATCTCGAGTTCTGGCTGGTGATCCTCTAGAAGACCTCTGCCTCCGCTGCCCTTAGCAAATGGAACTCTATCCATAGAAGACACCTGTCCTCCCTGCTCTGGTTGGAGACCTCTGTCCTCAACTCTATCACCTCCAAAACTGGTCCTCAAATTTGCACTAAACACAGTCCTTCGGTTTAGCACAAATGTCCTCGTTCTCTTTCTATGATCTGCACCAAACACAGTCCTTCGATCTGGCACAAATGTCCTCGAAACTGCACCAATCTATGTCCTCAACTGGTCCTCAAATCTGGTTCACAGAAGTTGTTCACAAGCTTCCACTAAAGCTTGCTTGATCTTCACCCAAGTCTTCACCAAGACTTGTCTCAGATCTGCTTTGCAAGTTCTCACTAGAACCTGCCCAAACTGCTCCACAAGCTCAACAAAAGCTTGCTCAAATCTGTCCAACAATCCCTCTCAATGATTTGTCCAAAACCATCAAGGCCTGCACACTATCTCCGAACGTCGCAGAAATGATGCACCCAATAGCTTTGCGCTTTTTTGCTCTCTGTGCACTCTGCTTCGCACTTAGCTCGATTTGGCATGACTCGCTCTCTGCGCACCATAGACTTAACTTGTGCACTTCAACAATGCATTCGATCACTTCACAACTCTCCAAACAACCCTCCTTTTATACTAACACTTTCAAGATCAAAACCTTGATCTTAGTCGGCTGCACAACCCTAAACTACGTCGGCTGCAAACCCTAATCTTCGTCGGCCCAAATTTAACTTTGTCGGCCTCACTGCCTCTGCAACTCTTCTGTAGCTTCTACCACGAAACTACAACATGTCACGATATCATGACACCTTTGCAACCGTATACTTTCTTTTGGCTTTTGTCGCGATATCGCGACACTTCAGCCTTTGTCGACTTCAACTACGTTCTTGTCGCGATATCGCGACACTTCTGACTTTGTCAGCATCAACTTTGCTTTTGTCGTGAAATCGTGACACTTCTATCTTCATAGCCTTCCTCTCTGCTTTTGTCGTGAAATCATGACACTTCACCTATAGAAGACATTCTATTTTTGTCATGAAATCGTGACACTTTCTCCAACCGAACGCTGCCATCTCAATCTATCGTGAAATCGTGACACTTTCTCTTCCTAGCACTCTTGTCTGCTTGCACTAGCAAAAATGGAACATGTCACAAAATCATGATGCTTTCACCTTTGAGCTCTTCCTCCTTGAATTTGTCATGAAATCGTGACACTTCTAGCTTTCGTACATTTTCTTTGCAGCCTATCGCGAAATCGTGACGCTTCTCATTTCAGACTCTTCCCTTTGTTGCATGTCACGAAATCATGACAGTTCTTACTTGGAACATTTTCATCTGCAGCATGTCACGAAATCGTGACACTTTATCTTGCTTCCACTTTGTCTTCTGACTTGTCACGAAATCGTGACACTTTTTCTCCTTAGCGCTTTTCTTTTCTTCGGGTCACGAAAACCCGACATGTCGCGATATCGTGACACTTTTTCTCCTAGACTCTCTCTCCTGCAACATGTCACGAAATCGTGACACTTTTCCGTCCGTTCAACCTTCCTTGCAATATGTCATGAAATCGTGACATTTCTGACTCCGAACATTCTCTCTCCTCTTTGAGTCGCGAAACTGCGACATGTCGCGATATCGTGACACTTTTCTAAAAAGCTTTCTCTCACCTGCTTAAGTCATGAAAATGCGACATGTCGCGATATCGTGACACTTTTCTAAAAAGCTTTCTCTCTCCTGCTCAAGTCGTGAAAATGCGACATGTCGCGATATCGCGACATTTTTCCAACTTACTTTCTTTCGAACCTGTCATGCCGAACCTTCATCAAAACAAATTATTTTACATCAAATCAAATTCCTTCAACAACTTCTTGACATCAATGACAACTTATTCACTTGAGCAAATGCAATGTACCCAAGGTACCCAAAATTGCCAACAATCTCCCCCTTTGTCATTGATGGCAAACCTTTACTAAAAACACGTCTCAAGAGCCAAAACTGAAACCAACTATGCTAACAACTGAGAACTGTGCCCATAACTGAGAATCTTCCTTTGAAGTTTTGCTCCCCCTGACTTGAAGCTTTCCTCTTCACTTGAAGCTCTCCCCCTTACTCATATCTCTCCCCCTTTGTCATCAATGGCAAAGGGTCACCTTTGGGGCTCGGGACTAAGAATGAGCCTCTTAGCTTAGTCCCTCCCCCACCTTCTGATGAGGTGATTAATTTTGAGGTGGGAGTAAAACTCCCATTAGGCACTGATCATCATCAGCGTCTATAATTTCCTTGTCGGGCCTTCTCTTGAACTCTTTGCCCATATTCCTATTCTTGTTCTTGTTCTTGTTCTTGTTCTCATCCCTGTTCTTGTCCATGCCTTGATCCTTGGACCTGTTCATACCACTTGTCCTGTTCCTGTACCTTGGAAGTTCAGCTCTACACTGTCTAGCTGTGTGACCTTCATTGTTGCACTTATAACAAGTAACAATGTTATTTCTTTTAGGCATACCTGTTCTTTGAATCCGCCAGTTCTGCCCAAACCTATTCTGACCAAACCTATTCTAGCCGAGCCTGTTTTGATCAAACCTGTTCTTATTATTTACCTTGCAATAGACTGCCTTGTGCCCGAACTGTTGACAAGAGTAGCAATACCCTTGAAAGAAACTAGCGCTTCTGAAATTGCCGTTTACCTTCTTCACTTGAGCCATGCAATGTGCAGCCATGTGACCAAACCTGTAACACGCAAAACATCTATCGTGAAATTTTCCTTTATTCGACCTCTTGGGTCCTGAAAACTTCTTCTTCTCATTCTGAATTTCATTTTCTATTTCTATGCATCTATCATCCAAGGACTCATAATCTGAAATACTTTCCTCATCAGAACTCTCTTCCTTTTGGAGTCTCTTACTAGACTCTCCAGCTTGTTCCTTGACAAAACCAAGGCCTATTTTATCCGTTGTCTTTCTTTGACCTTTGATGAGTGACTTAACATTTTTGGAGCTATCTTGAAACCTGTAAAGCTTATCCTTGTACTCTTTAGTTTCCTCTTTCAAAGAAGCCATTTTTTGTTCTAACTCACTATACTCAAGAACCTTAGACTCTAACTCATCCTTGAGTTCTTGTATCTTAGCCATAGAGAAGTCAAGACTTTCTATAAGATCATCTCTCTCCATACAACATTCATCTAACTTATCCTTGAGTCTAGCATTCTTCTTTCTTTCCTTTTTCAAAACACTAAGAGCATTAGTAAGTTCACTTTCAAGATCCTTTATTTGTTTGTTTTCAGAATCATCAAAGCCTTTTTCAGATTTCTTATCACTAGAGGTGCTACCTTTTTCAAAAACCATACAAGCATCTTCCTTATAGTTTTCTGAAGCATCCTCATACATACTAGAAACCAAATCATTATTTGTGCAATTATCCTCAAGGTGACCAAAATTTCCACATCTAAGACATTTCATGATAATGAATCTATGTTTCGGTTCTTCCTCTTTTTCGATATGAACAACATCTCATTTTCATTATCACTTGAAGAACTTTCACTATCACTACTAGAACACTTACTTGCTTTGTCTAGGTAGAAACTCTTCTTGTGCTTGTGAGAATACCTCTTTCCTTGATTGTTGTGCTCATCTCTATTTTTCCTGTGATGCTTGTGCTTTTCAGAATCCTTGCTCTTAGAATCCTGTTTATCTTCATCACTTTCATCCTTGGGAACAGTACAGTCTGTAGCATAATGACCAAACTTTCCACAATTGAAACATCTTATATTTTTCACGCTTTTGTGCTTTCTAGAGAACTTGCCTTTCTTGTTGTAATATGCCTCTTCATCACTAGAAGACTCATCACTCTCTTGAAGCTGTTTACCCTTGGATTTCTTGGTAGCCTTGAAAGCTGCCTCTTTCTTGACATCAACCTTCACTTGAGTTCTCAACTCAAATGCTGCAAGTATACTATGGAGCTCATCCTTTTTCAACTTATCCAAATCTTTAGCTTCCTCAATAGCAAAAATATTTTCACTAAATCTATTAGGAAGAGATCTTAAAATCTTATCACAAACATCATTTTCAGCAAGCTCAAGACCTAAGTCTTTCATGGAGTTAACAACCTCATCCATACGAAGCATGTAGTCACTAATATTTTCATCATCATTCATCTTGAGTTGTTCAAACATACCTTTGAAGTGTCTCAACTTGGCCTTTCTGACATTTGTATCACCTGTATGAACCACCTACAGTTGTTTCCACATTTCACTAGCTGTTTTGCAGTGAATTACTTTGGTGAGATCTGCTTTATGTAAGCCTTTCGAGATTGCGTTCATTGCTTTTGAATTGTTGTGATGTAGGAGCCTTTCTTCTTTAGTATTTGGACCATGTACGGAAATAGTGTACTCATCTTCAATTACTTCCCATACCTCATTACCAAGTGCCATTAGATGAACCTTCATCCTTGCACTCCAAAGACCAAAATCTGACCCATCAAGAATAGGTGCTGCATTGCCACTTGAATAATCCATTGTGTTCTTTATTAGCTTTTCCTTCAAGCTGTTAAACTTTTCGAAGGCACCCGCTCTGATACCAATTGAAGAACACAAGCTTATACTGAGAGGGGGGTGAACAGTATAAGACCTCTTTTTACTTTTTCCTTTATATTACAAAATAGTAAAGCAATATACCCACAACAATATCAAAGCAATGCATGAAAACATCCACAAAGTGACAACAATTTTAACGTGGTTCACCTAGAATGGCTGGGCTACGTCCACGGATAAAATCTTTCACTAAATTTTATCAATCAAAATTCTGGGAATACCTTTCCCGATTACAATGTTTATGGGCACCAACCCAAAGGAGACACCAATCCCCTAATCTCGAGTTCATGGCTGGTGATCCTCTAGAAGACCTCTGCCTCTGTTGCCCTTAGCAAATGGAACTCTATCCATAGAAGACACCTGTCCTCCCTGCTCTGGCTGGAGACCTCTGTCCTCAACTCTATCACCTCCAAAACTGGTCCTCGAATTTGCACTAAACACAATCCTTCGATTTAGCACAAATGTACTCATTCTCTTTCTCTGATCTGCACCAAACACGAGTCCTTCGATCTGGCACAAATGTCCTCGAAACTGCACCAATCTCTGTCCTCAATTGGTCCTCAAATCTGGTTCACAGAAGTTGTTCACAAGCTTCCACTAAAGCTTGCTTGATCTTCACCCAAGTCTTCACCAAGACTTGTCTCAGATCTGCTTTGCAAGTTCTCACTAGAACCTACCCAAACTGCTCCACAAGCTCAACAAAAGCTTGCTCAAATCTGTCCAACAATCCCTCTCAATGATTTATCCAAAACCATCAAGGCCTATGCACTATCTCCGAACGTCGCAGAAATGATGCACCCAATAGCTTTGCGCTTTTTTGCTCTCTGTGCACTCTGCTTCGCACTTAGCTCGATTCGGCATGACTCGCTCTTTGTGCATCGTAGACTTAACTTGCACACTTCAACAATGCATTCGATCACTTCACAACTCTCCAAACAGCCCTCCTTTTATACTAACACTTTCAAGATCAAAACCTTGATCTTAGTTTGCTGCACAACCCTAAACTACGTCGATTGCAAAACCCTAATCTTCGTCGGCCCAAATTTAACTTTGTCGGCCTCACTACCTCTGCAACTCTTCTATAGCTTCTGTCATGAAACTACAACATGTCGCGATATCATGACACCTTTGCAACCGTATACCTTCTTTTGGCTTTTGTCACGATATCGTGACACTTCAGCCTTTGTCGACTTCAACTAAGTTCTTGTCGCGATATCATGACACTTCTGTCTTTGTCAGCATCAACTTTGCTTTCTGTCATGAAATCATGACACTTTTGTCTTCATAGCCTTCCTCTCTGCTTTTGTCATGAAATCGTGACACTTCACCTATAGAAGACATGCTTTTAGTTTCTGTCATGAAATCGTGACACTTTCTCCAACCGAACGTTGCCATCTCAATCTGTCGTGAAATCGTGACACTTTCTCTTCCTAGCACTCTTGTCTGCTTGCACTAGCGAAAATGGAACATGTCATGAAATCATGATGCTTTCGCCTTTGAGCTCTTCCTCCTTGAATTTGTCATGAAATCGTGACACTTCTAGCTTCCGTACATTTTCTTTGCAGCCTGTCGTGAAATCGTGACGCTTCTCATTTCAGACTCTTCCCTTTGCTGCATGTCACGAAATCGTGACAGTTCTTACTTGGAACATTTTCATCTGCAGCATGTCGCGAAATCGTGACACTTTATCTTGCTTCCACTTTGTCTTCTGACTTGTCGTGAAATCGTGACACTTTTTCTCCTTAGCGCTTTTCTTTTCTTCGGGTCGTGAAAACCCGACATGTCGCGATATCGTGACACTTTTTCTCCCGGACTCTCTCTCCTGCAACATGTCGCGAAATCGTGACACTTTTTCGTCCGTTCAACCTTCCTTGCAATATGTCATGAAATCGTGACATTTTTGACTCCGAACATTCTCTCTCCTCTTTGAGTCGTGAAACCGCGACATGTCGCGATATCGTGACACTTTTCTAAAAAGCTTTCTCTCGCCTGCTTAAGTCGCGAAAATGCGACATGTCGCGATATCGCGACACTTTTCTAAAAAGCTTTCTCTCTCCTGCTCAAGTCGCAAAAATGCGACATGTCGCGATATCGCGACATTTTTCCAACTTACTTTCTTTCGAACCTGTCATGCCGAACCTTCATCAAAACAAATTATTTTACATCAAATCAAATTCCTTCAACAACTTCTTGACATCAATGACAACTTATTCACTTGAGCAAATGCAATGTACCCAAGGTACCCAAAATTGCCAACAGAGAAAATGATTGGTTGAATGCTTCAAGGTTTTCTGGTTTGTGAGTTGTATTTAAACCTTGTTTTATTAGCATTGTTGTTGAAGCCCATTGATGATTAAATGAACTTGAACTTGAGTTAGAAAATAACATGAGTATTATTGCTATGTGAGACTTGTGCTTGAGCATTTTTGGAAACATTTTGAGTTGGTTAATACATTCTTGAACTAGGATTTGTGAAAAAGGATTGTTCCTTGAGGTGATTGGTTGATTTGAGTTGGTTAATACATGCTTGGACTAGGGTTTGTGAGAAATAATTATTCCTTGAGGTGATTGGTTGAGTTGAGTTGATTAAGCCTAGTCAAGTGGATGCATGTGGTTGTTCAAGTTCCTAGAAACAAACTATTCAATATTTTTATCTGAGTTGAGATTGATTTGAGTTGAGATTGAGGTTGATTTTAGTTGATATTGAGATCTGAGTATAGATCATATAGAGTCTCTAACAATTCTCTTGATGCTTCTATTGAGTTGATATTGGGATTTGAGTATAGAAAATATAGAGTCTCTAAAAATTCTCTTTATGCTTCTATGAGATTGATTTGAGATATTGATTGTACATTGAGCTTAGAACATATTGAGTCTCTAACAATTCTCTTTATGATTCTATGTGATTGAGACAAGTATTTGAGAAGACTTGTAGATTGTTTTGAGTTAAGATTTTGTGAAAGCTTACTATGCAGATTTGAGCAAGTCCTATAGAGGACTTATTGAGCATATTTGAGCAAGTCCTATAGAGGACTTATTGAGCAAATTTGAGCAAGTCCTAGAGAGGATTTGTTGAGCATATTTGGACAAGTTTTGTGTGAACTTGTTGAGCAAATTTGGACAAGTTCTATGTGAACTTGTTGAGTAGATTTGGACAGGTTTTGTGTGAACCTATTCAGTAGATTTGGACAGGTTTTGTGTGAACCTGTTGAACATATTTGGACAAGTTCTATGTTAACTTGTTGAGAAAATTTGGATAGGTTTTGTGTGAACCTATTGATTAGATTTGGACAGGTTTTGTGTGAACTTGTTGAGCATATTTGGACAAGTTCTGTGTGAAATTGTTGAGTAGATTTGGACAGGTTTTGTGTGAACCTATTGAGCATATTTGGATAGGTTTTGTGTGAACCTATTGAGTATATTTGAGTAAGTTCTAAGTGAACCTATTGAGCAAAATTGTACTAGATCGACTGTACTATGTTTAGTGTAAGAGATTGAGCAAAACTATGCTAGATCAACTGAAATGTGTTTGGTACAGTATTGAGACAAAAATTTGGAGGTGATAGAGTATAGAGGATAGAGTCTCAGTGGATAGAGATCTAACAGCCAAGAAAATTGAAGATAAATCTGAGTGAGGAGTATTCAAGTGGAGAGAGATCCACAAGTCAGTGTAGCAGAGAGATAGAGTCTTCTAGAAGATCACTAGCCAGAGTAGAAGGGAAAATATTTCTCCTATGGAAGAGATCCATGAACTTGATATTTAGAGGATCAACATCTCCTTTGGACCAAGGTCCATAAATATTGTAATTTGGGAAAGATTACCAAGATATTATTTGAGAAATATTTTCTTTGTGGAGGTAGCCCACATTAGGTGAACCATGTTAAAATGATGTCTCTCATGTGTGTGATGTTTTGTGTGATGTTTATGGTTTCATTAATGCTTATGATTCTATTTGGAAAAAAACTTTATGTTATACTGTTCACCCCCCTCTCAGTATAAGAACATGTTCTTCAATTGGTATTAGAGTCGGTCTCTCCGTGAAGAGTCTAAAATCTTAGAATAGGATCCTTTGGAAGCACCCATAGCTTCAGAGAGTGAAGTAGAGACTATGTTTGATATGAAATAAGAGTTCTTCTCTGCTCTCAAAAATTTGGAAATACTTAGAGAAGAAAATTCAAACCTGAAATAACAAATTCAGTAAGATGAAGAAGCAAGAGTGGAGTTCCTTCAGAATCTCACAGAACTTAAGATCAAGGTGGAAGAAGGAAGGAAAATTGAGCAAGATGTGACAGATATTTTGAAATTCAAATAAACAGAATGTAAAGGATTGGAAGCTAAAATTGTTCTCCTAAAAAGTAAAGTTGAAGAGACTAAGATTCTACAAGAAAAAAAATAATAATCAAGCTTCAAAAGGGAAGAAACGTCAAACAAAGAAAAACAAGTAAAGGAAATTAGAAAAGAACCCTGGATAAATGTTAATCACAAAATGAAGATCACCTCATCACAATATCCAAGGTCTCCTAACAGGTTACATAACTTATTCCATGGTCATTTTTTTTCTTGCAATAAATATGGACATAGAGCTACTCAATGTATTCATCATGTTGCTTACAATAGAAATTTCAATTCCTTTGAACCTCTCATGGATGATGATGTTATATGTTACAAATACAATAATTTTGGACACAAGGCTATATGGTGTAAAATGATGATTCCAAAATCTAGAAAAGTTATTCCAACAACTAGGAAGAATGTTAGGGCCAACTCTATGTTAGTTCAAACAACCCTACATGCTCAAGATAAAAATGAAAATGGTATTTGAATCGTGGTTGTTCTACTCACATGACAGGAGATAAATACAATTTCATCATTCTAAAGGAAAAAAAATAGAGGATCAGTAAGTTTTGGTGACAATGGATCAACAAAAATTGTTGGGAAAGGTACCCTAAGTCTAGACAATGGAAAAATAAAAACATAGAATGTTTTATATATCAAAGGGTTAAAACACAATCTTCTGAGTATTATTCAACTTTGTGATCAAGTATATGTGGTCACCTTTCATCCATATAGATGTGAGATAAGGAAAATAGAAACAGGAAGAATTATTGAAAATGCAAAAAGGACCACAAATAATTTATACATACTAGATGAAATCAAAGGGGAAAAGTGATTTATGTCACAAGATGATGAGAGCTAGTTGTGGCATAGAATTTTGGATCATCTAATTTTTGACAACATTGTTAGCATAAGCAATAAACAAGCAGTTAGAGATTTACCCAAAATAAGAAGACCACAAAATACAATTTGTGGACCGTGTCAACATGGAAAGCAAACTAGGACAACTTATAAACCAAAATGTTATATGACTTATGAGCCTTTGAGTCTCATACACACTGAATTATGAGGTCCTACCAGAACACAAATTCTTCAGGATGAGAGCTATTTTATGATGTTTATAGATGACTATTCTAGAATGGTATGGGTAACCTTTTTGAAAGAGAAGTTAGAGGCTTTCAAAAAAATTAACGCTTTTAAAAAGTTGGTTGAAAATGAAATACGAAAAATGATTAAGTGTCTTCGATCAGATAGAGGAGGAGAATTCACATAAAATGAATTCATACAATTCTGTGAACAACATGGAATTAAGAGAGAATACTGAGCAGCAAGAACTCCTCAACAAAATGGAGTAGTTGAAAGAAAGAACAGGACTTTTGAAAATATGGCTAGAGCTATGTTAAATAAATCTAAGTTATCAGATGGGTTTTGGAAAGAAGTAGTATCTACAACTGTATATATAATTACTAGGGCTCAATTAAGGGTAAATCACCACAAAAATCCTTATGAGATGTGGAAATGCAGACTCGCTATCGTAAAATATTTCAATATTTCTAGAAGCAAATGCTACATAATATAGGAAGATCATAATTTGGGAAAATTTGATCCTAGATGTGATGAGGGAGTTTTTATTGGTTACTCTAAAAAAATCAAGGCTTACAGGTGTTACAACAAAAGAACTCGCACTATGGTGGAAAGTATGAATGTAACTATTGATGAAAAAATAGATTCTAGAGAATCATTTCAGCAATCTATTTATCAAGAATATGGATGTTGTCTAGAAGAATTTTGTGAGGAATCAGATAATGATGAAGAAGAAATGCAAAGGCTTCTTCCTAATAATCCTTCCAGGTATGTACAAAAACATCACCCAAATGATCATATTATTGGGGATCCATATGAAAGATAGACAAGAAGAAGAATAATAAAACCATCTCAACAAGCAAATCTTTCTTTGCTATCTAAAATTGAGCCAAAAAACTTTGCTCAAGCTAGTGAAGATGAATTCTAGGTGAAAGCAATGAATGAGGAATTGGATCAAATAAAAAAAAGCAAGACTTGGGAACTTGTTCCATGAACAAAGGACAAAAATGTGACTGGTACAAAATGGGTTTTTAGAAATAAATTGAATTAAGATGGGCAAGTGGTCAAAAACAAAGCAAGGTTAGTATGCAAAGGATATGCTTAGGTAGAAGGAATTGATTTTGATGAAACTTTTGCTCCTATAGCATGACTTGAGGCCATAAGGATGTTTTTAGCCTTCACAAGTTTTAAGAACTTCAAGGTATATCATATGTATGTCAAGTCAGCTTTTCTAAAAGGGTTTCTAGAAGAAGAGGTCTACATAGAACAACCATAGGTATTCATACTAACAAATACATCAGATTAGGTATACAAATTAAAAAAGGCATTGTATGGTTTAAAGTAGGTTCCTAGAGCATGGTACTCAAAGTTGGATAAGTATCTATAGGAACAAGGGTTCAGGAAAGGAATAGTAGACAATAATTTGTATATCAAAAATGAATTAAATGATCTTCTAATAGTAGTTGTTTATGTTGATGACATAATATTTGGAGGAAACAATGACAAAATGTGCAAAGAATTTGCTAAGAACATGCAAAGTTATTTTTATATTTCCATGCTTGGTGAATTATCCTTCTTTCTCGATCTTCAAATTTTACAATCAAGAGAGGGAGTGTTTCTTTATCAAGCCAAGTATATCAAGGAGATGTTAAAAAAATTCAGGTTAGAAGATTGCAAATCGGTAAGTACTCCTATGATCACAGGGTGCAAGTTGAGTAAGGATGATGAATCTCTAGAGGCATATCAGAGACTATACAAATCCATGATTGGTAGTTTACTATATATTACAACTACAAGACCAGATATAGTTCAGTCAGTGGTATTAGTGGCAAGATTTCAAGTTGCACCTAAGGAAACACATGGGGTAGTAGTAAAAATAATTTCTAGGTATCTAAAAGGAACTATGGATTTTGGGATTTGGTATCTCAAAAGTGACAGGTTCTCACTCACAACATATACATATGCAGACTAGGCTAGAAGTATTGATGAAAAAAAAAGCACAAGTGGAGGAGTTTTCTTTCTTAGAGAAAGTCTAGTCTCCTGGTTAAGTAAAAAATATGTTTCAATATCACTATCTACAGTAGAGGTAGAATACATTGCAGTAGTAGCCAATTGTACACAAGTGTTATGGATGAAGAGAACTTTAGAAGGCTTCATAATAAAGCATGATCGGCCCATTCCTATACTTTGTGACAATACCAGTGCCATGTGTATCTCAAATAATCCAGTAATGCACTCCAGGATGAAGCATATTCTAATTAAGTATTATTTTTTGAGAGAACAAGCATTAGATAAACATGTTATATTGGAGTATGTCACTACCAAAGAACAAATAGCACATATTTTTACTAAACCACTCTCAAAGGAGACATTTGAGCATCTTCAAGGAAAATTGGGAGTAATACTCCCACCCCAAAATTAACCACCTCATGTGGAGGTGGGGGAGGGCTAAGCTAATAGGCTTAATTCTTAGCCCTGAGCCCCAAAGGTGACCCTTTTACATTGATGTCAAAGGGAGAGATATTTATGTATTATGGGGAGATTTTTTGGATATGAGGAGAGATTTGATATTTGAGAGAGCATTGAGCAAGGGGAATCAAAGTCCCAGGGGGAGCAAAAAAGGTTAGAATTTAGTAAAAGGATTTGGGTTCCCATCAATGACAAAGGGGTAGATTGTTGGACATTTTGAGTCCCTAAGCTAAAATGTTGTCATTGATGTCAGAAGAGCATTTAATGTCAAAAGGATCTATGAAGGATTTTTGTGAAAACCAAGGCAAGAAAAATAAAAGGTTTTATTTAAAACCATGGACAACATATTTGATCTGGGTTTTTCTTAAAATCCAAGTTGGGCTTTCATTTCATCGAAAAAGGTGCCTCGGTGATGGAGTTATTTGAGTTTTAATATTTGGTTTAAATTTTAATTATTTAAAATTAAAATCCAAATTTAAATTTAAATGTAAAGTTTCCCACCGACGTGATCAAGCAAACATAAATTCATATTTCCTTCGATGTCTTCGAAGTGTTTTAAACAATATATAAAGGGGTGGTAAATGATTCAAAGTTTTATCCTAGCTCTTGTGATAAATGTTTGGCATTCGAATAAGTCTATGAGCTCATGTGAATTTTGAGAAGATAAGGAGGAAATAAAATGATAGCGCTTGGAAAGTCAAATCATGGTGGGAAACATGGCACATTGGCAAATAATTTTGGTTTAAGTCACAAGGCAGCGTAGACACTAGGGATTGAATCCCTTGGATGGCATTTTGGAAGGCGTGTGAAAAGTGCTTTGGTGCTTTGTCTTTTGCAGAAGGTGTAGGAAGGTTTAAGGCATTTTGGGCCTTTGCCTTTCCAACAAGCACCTAGCTTATGTGAAATCTTAGTCGTGGCTAAGATGCTCGCGGTGTGGCAAGTCGAGGGTTCGAATCCCCTTGAGGAGGTAATTACGTTTTGCATTTAAATAATTTTTATTAGCCCTAAAGTTTGGACTTATAAGGCAGTTAATGGAAATTAAAGTTTGTTATTAGGGTTTTGATTATTATTGCAAAGCATAATTGGTTTATAATTTATTTTATGGTTATGGAAAATTAACTTTAGGAGAAATAAGGAGTTTTTTTTTAAAAGCAATTTTGAGGGGTTTATTATTTTTGATAAGGGTTTTAATAAAAGGGACTTTGGTGGATGTGTTTATTAATTTGGAGTAAAAAGGGTGTAATTTGAGTAATGCTTTATTTTGTGATTATTTGAAGTCCATTAACCTTTGTTTAGATTGGAAATGAAAGTTGTGTTTAAGTGTGGCAGATTTTGTGGACAACTTATTGGCATCAAAAAGGTATGGGCACATTCTCCTATTTATTTTTTATGGTGGTTGATTTATGAAATATCATTGGAGAGAAGGATTTATTGTAGTTTCCTTTGAGAAAATTATTGGTTGAATGCTTCAAGGTTTTCTTGTTTGTGAATTGTATGTAAACCTTGTTTTATTAGCATTGTTGTTGAAGCCCATTGATGATGAAATGAACTTGAACTTGAGTTAGAAAAGAACATGAGTATCATTGCTTTATGAGACTTGTACTTGAGCATTGTTAGAAACATTTTGAGTTGGTTAATACATTCTTGGACTAGGATTTGTGAAAAAGGATTGTTCCTTGAGGTGATTGATTGAGTTGAGTTGGTTAATACAAGCTTGGACTAGGGTTTGTGAGAAATGATTGTTCCTTGAGGCGAGTGGTTGAGTTGAGTTGATTAAGCCTAGTCAAGTGGATGCATGTGGTTTTTCAAGTTCCTAGAAACAAACTATTCAATATTCTAATCTGAGTTGAGATTGAGGTTGATTTGAGTTGATATTGAGATATGAGTATAGAAAATATAGAGTCTCTAACATTTCTCTTGATGCTTCTATTGAGTTGATATTGGGATTTGAGTATAGAACATATAGAGTCTCTAAAAATTCTCTTTATGCTTCTATGATATTGATTTGAGATATTGATTGTACATTGATCTTAGAACATATTGAGTCTCTAACAATTCTCTTTATGATTCTATGTGATTGAGACAAGTCTTTGAGAAGACTTGTGGACTATTTTGAGTTAAGCTTTTGTGAAAGCTTACTATGCATATTTGAGCAAGTCCTATAGAGGACTTATTGAGAAGATTTGAGAAAGTCCTATAGAGGACTTATTGAGCATATTTGAGCAAGTCCTAGAGAGGATTTGTTGAGCATATTTGGACAAGTTCTGTGTGAACTTGTTGAGTATATTTGGACAAGTTCTATGTGAACTTGTTGAGAAAATTTAGACAGGTTTTGTGTGAACCTGTTGATCAGATTTGGACAAGTTTTGTGTGAACCTATTGATCAAATTTGGACAAGTTCTATGTGAACTTGTTGAGCATATTTAGAAAGGTTTTGTGTGAACATATTGAGCAGATTTGAACATGTTTTGTGTGAACTTGTTGAGCATATTTGCAAAAGTTATGTGTGAAATTGTTGAGCATATTTGGATAGGTTTTGTGTGAACATGTTGAGAAGATTTGTACAGGTTTTGTGTGAACCTGTTGAGCATATTTGATTAGGTTCTAAGTGAACCTATTGAGTAGAATTGTACTAGATCAATTGTACTATGTTTAGTGTAAGAGATTGAGCAGAAATATGCTAGACCTACTGAACTATGTTCGGTACAGTATTGAGACAAAAATTTGGAGGTGACAGAGTATAGAGGACAGAGTCTCAGTGGATAGATATCTAGCAGCCAGGACAATTGAATACAGATCCGAGTGATCAGTATTCAAGTAGAGAGAGATCCACAAGTTAGTGCAATAGAGAGATAGAGTCTTCTAGAAGATCACTAGCCAGAGCAGAAGTGGAATAGTTCTCCTGTGGAAGAGATCCACGAACTTGAGATTTAAGGGATCAACATCTCCTTTGGACCGATGTCCATAAACATTGTAATTTGGGAAATATTCCCAAGAGATTATTTGAGAAATATTTAGAAGAAATATTTTCTCTGTGGAGGTAGCCCACATTGGGTGAACCACATTAAAATGGTGTCTCTCATGTGTGTGATGTTTTGTGTGATGTTTATGGTTTCATTAATGCTTATGCTTCTATTTGGGAAAAAAATTTATGTTATATTGTTCACCCCCCCTCTCAGTATAAGCACATGTTCTTCACATATCTCCCCCAATATTGCTCAGATTTTTGCATATGACTCTCATTTTAAAGCTATTCAAATTATGCACAAGTTGGTCCAAGAATCAATTTAATTGCATGACTCTTCATGAGGATATGGCTCCTAAAATATGTTTTTATTTTTTAGGAAAAACCCTTAATCTTGCATACTTTACAATTTTATTTTTCTCATTGTAAGTAGCCTTCCACACTCCTTCAGCCTTCCCAACCTTCCACTTAGCATCCTATCCTTCCATTGTATCTCCTTCAACCAACTCAACCTTCCACACTCCAATTATATCATCCTTCCATGTTCCTTCAACCATACTAGTATTTAAATGTAGCTCCTTTAGCTAGCCCAACCTTCCATGCTTCTTTAGACAACCTAACCTTCCACACCCCTTTAGCCTTGACACTCTAAATATCAACTCATCATCTAGCCTTCCAAGCTCCTTTAGCCTCCAAAATTTCATACTCCTTCAAACTCTAGCCTTCAACAATATTTCATCCTCAAGCCTTCCACACTCCTTCATCCTCTAGCCTTCAATAATACTTTAGCCTCTAGCCTTCCATAGTCCTTCATCCTTTAGATTTTTTTATAATTAAAGCAAAAAACCATTTTCCAAGCCCCTTAGGGGAAACCCCAATTACTTTCAGTGGAATTTATGGCCATTAATTGAAAATTAAAATTTTTTAGATGTCTCCAAAACCTTTGCATATTTACACACTTGTGGTTAATATGGTGTATTATTTGGACCACCAATGATAACTTTATAACCTTAAAGTGTGTAATATAATCATTGATCTTAAAAGTATCTCTCTCTCTCTCTCCCTCTCTTTCATTCCTCATTTTATCCTCAATATTATAATTATCAATCATCTTTACTTGTAAAATCCTCTCCATATTCTACCATCATAGAATGCTTTCTCTTCACTCGAACAACTTATTTAGATCTTATATGTACATTCAAATCCTTTGATCATAGGTTTGATCTATTTTATCAAGAAGAAAAAGGACTCCAATAGTACATCATAACTAAAGATCAAACATTCCATCGATAGATCAAATTCTAAGGCTTGTTTATTTCTTTGTATGATCCTAGATTCTATGTATCCTTTTACTATTGTGACATGTCAAGTAGGGTTTGCTTGTTAAAAGTTATTTATTTATTTCATTGAAATTATATATTAGATCCTTGATGCCCTAGTTCACCCTCAAATATGTATCTTAGAGGGATATTAATCCACTTTTAGATAAGATTTCTTGTACACTTCTCATGCATATTATCAAGTTTGAGGACAAGGTCCCAAACACTGAACTCTATTGAAATTCATAGTACTTTGCAAAAATATTACTAAAAAAACATTCAAGATGATCATATCCATAAAAATAATAATAGTGAATTAAATATAACATGATAAATAAAATAGAAATAAATAAATAATATGATTTGAAATAAGGAATAAAAGGTGTGTTTTTGTAGGAACCCATCAATATCTTCACATACTACAAAGTGATACAATGGATCAATCATTGGAGGTATTTATAGTGATACCAAATCCCCAATTAAATGTTAACCTCAAGCTGACATAACTTGACTTGAAGGTTAAATTACAATATAATAAATGTATTAAACCCTTTAATCAAGGTTAACCATAAATGTGGTTTAATCAATATCACTAATGGTAAATACATTAAAAGTAACCTTAGAATTACATGAACATGCCTATATTATTACATAAATGATGTACACAATATTACACAAATGATACCCAAAGGATTACATAAGTTATGCTTGCAGGATTGCATAAATAGTTCCCATAGGTTTACATAAACACTTGTTTATAGGATACATCACTAGTATCCACAAGAACTCTAACACTTTTGTACTTTACCTAATAATACTATATTACACATTCTTCAACACCTTCCCATTATTTGAGTTGAGGTGCAAAGGAGTGTATACATTATAATTATTAATGTCCCTCCACCATAATGGATGCTCTAGTAGACCTCTGCTTTACCATCTTATTCAACATCTTCATCATCAAAAATATTGTGTCATAACCTTAGGAATTCCATTTAAATCTTATTCAATATTGTTATATATTTTTACGGAGTCCCCTTCCCTTCTATAATATTGTAGATGACCAATTTTACATGCCAATTAAATTTCAAATGCATCATCATCAATAATCTATCAAAATCAAACATGTTGCATCCAAAATTAGGGAAAAGAGCATCTTCACCTTTGAGGATCATAAAACTACTTCAAACATTCATAAAAACTTATAAAAGTGGTCTCATTTCAAAGGACTTAAAAAAATATTTTCAACAAGTATTGAACACACCTATGGATTTTAGAGATATGATAAGCCAAAATTCTTAGAGACAATAGCACCATAATCCTTCAAAATTTTGTATGGTGCTTTTGTCACTGGTGAAATTTTATATTTCATTTTTGTACCACCATAATTATTTTGTACTTCCATCATAGAAAATAAACTCTTCACAATTGGTTTATGTTTCACAACCAAATCATTGTGAATCTCACCTCACTAACAAGATATATGCACATTTAGATGTACTCTCAAATCTCAATCAAGTCACTTAAACTAATAATAACATGTATTAACAACCCATTTATCTCATGCAACTATTGCTAACTCTTCAATCATCTCTTACAAACTTACATAAATTTGTAATCTCATCCTATTTACACTCTCCACCATGAGCTTCCAATAGATCCTTCAAGGGGGATTGTATGATCTATAAACCCACCCTTAGGGGGAGCCATGAAAAAAAAGTATTTTTATTTACAACTAGATGCTACTGAGACTATTTTTTGGTACTTATGCTTGAAGGCCTATCAAGACTATTATAGATCTAAATAGATTTCCAATCATTTCCAATTAAGTATTTGTTAGATCAACCAAAAAAAACATCCTAAAAAGCAATGGAAAAGCATCTTTGACAATAGATCCATAGCAAATTGGGATAAATTTATGAACCTTGGTTGTAACTATCCTTCACCTTTTTAGTATTTTACTCTTTTTTCATCGACATTTTTGGTAATTTGTATGCTTCTATATTTTTATGCACTTATCATTAATTTGGTTATCAATCATAAAGAGTGTAGACACCTAAAACATGTCATGTCAAGGCGACTACTCATATGGGACATGCTAGAAGACCATATGGAAGACCTTGGATAGATTCCAAGGTATAGCAATGGTTTTTACCACTCATTTGGGTACCTTTGCCTAGTCAGTGTTAGCTGCTGCTAACACCCACGCTTAATAGAGCTGACCTCACTTGTCAACCGTGGTCAAGACTAAAAATTAGTTAGCCTTCATCCGACCCAAAATTGATTGCAACATCCAATTGGTTATGGATTGAAGCGGTTTGAGCGAGGAAGGTTCTGGATCCTTCCATCCAACAAGCTCAACTACCCAATCTTGTTCTTGGCTTCCTCATGAAACCATCTCTAGCCCTTGGAAAATTTTATAAACCCCCTCCAAATTGGAAAAATATATAGATAAATCTTGATTTGAAATGCAACAAATCCATATTGAATTGCATACTCAATTACATGCATTTAGAGGAACACTTTGGTTGCCCAATTAGAGATCACATGCCATGGAGGTTCTAAGAGGTAAGGATATCCAAGAAACATGAATTTGTGCAATCCATGCACCAACTAAGGAATTCAACCACAAAATCTATCAAAATACATAGTGGTGACCCTTGATCATCAATTCATCAAGGATAATTGAATATTGGACACCAAATTAAGAGGGTAATAACATTTCAAGCTCGGTCGCAGGTATCAGCCATGGCTAACAGTACTCACCATGCATCAGATCTGCGTTCAGGTTGTCATATTCAATTTTCTTGTTTTCTAGCCATAGGATTTACTTAATTATATTATATTAGACATATCTCATGTTAATTTGCTTTAATATAAACTTTTACCAGTGCAATTAGAGTTTTTAGTCATTTTCCTTCACTTTTGCAATTATGGCACAAATAGTTCTTTTCATGCTTCCATACTTTTAATTTTGTAATTAAGCCAATAGATAGCTATATCTACTTTTTTTTATATGTTTGTAGCAATATTTTTAGGTTTAACATAAGTTTAGTACATTTCTTGCACTTTCTTGATTTCATGCTAGTTATACTACCTTTTATGCAAATACCTCCTAAAAGCCTCATAAAGAGAGGCCTCTTTTGTTTCTAATTGCTTCTTGATGTTTATTGCATGTAGGTTTAATAGGGTTTTGAGATGTAACATAAAAATACCTCTAATTGTAGAGATGAAGGTCATCGACACCTTGGAGTAGTTCATGTCCATTTAGAGAGTCTGTGTATTGCACCTACCCCGTTCGGGCTTTCAAATTGTGTTAATTATATCAACATTTGGGTGACCCTAAGAGGGGCATGATTGTAACTAAGATTTGATTCAATATTAATAAAAGAGACATTCATTTTCTTTTCATATGCAATTTTGTCTTATATTTCATGCTTTAATGATTGATTTTAATTAATGTATTAGTTTAGGTGCATGCTTTCTAGAGAGGTACAAATGGCGATCACGATGGAACCTCTGCATTTCATGCCATGGATCACTAACCTCTATGATTTTTTTATGACAAGTTCTCATCATGGTTGACAACCATGGTCAACAATTGTCACCGTAGTTGACACCCACGGGCAATAGTGGTCACCACATTATAAAGATACGGTTAGAGTCTGACAGACCAGACAATAGAGGAGTAAAGCTCAATCAGATGTGGACCTGAGGTAGGTGCCATTGTCACCTTTTATTTCTATTTTTTCTCTCTATAAATTGCCATAATGCAAAAATGTTAGACTAATTAGGTAAGATAATGGAATTAGCAGTAGGTATATGATTCCTTATGTCTTTCTCTTTTTATGTCTTTACTAGGCACTGCTAGGAATAGTGGACCTCTAAGTGTAGTCCGCCCTAGTCTCCAGTGTTCTAGCATGTATTTTGTATTTTTTTGGCTTTCTTGAGGCCCGATCAGTGGCCATACCATCATTATTATGAATTATCAAAACATCATGTAGAACTAATCATGCATACTTTCTTAATTTGAAATGTTCCTTTTTCTACATTGCATATAGAAGAGAATCATTTGAATGTTGTATTATGCAACTTTATTTTGTATAAATTAAAAGGAACCACACATGCCACGATTCACATTAAACACTAGTGAGTTGGAAGTCACATCCAACCACTAGTAGGGTTTCAACAATGATGGTAGTTATTTCCATTTGTTGGCCCAACTCCCAAGTACCTTATATTCTAGACCAAGGCTAGACTCATGAACCTTTCATAGCCTAGAAAATTTGTATGTGCTTCTCTTCAGAGGGTATAACACTGACTGGGTGAAAATGAGTGAGAGTATGGTAGGACCTGTGCTCCCTTCCTGGGTGTGGACTTCATCACCACATTTTTGGGGGATTACACGACCTGGAGTTTATAGCCAGGTTGTCAAGCTGCGAGTATACAGGTGAAATCCCTTTAAAAATTGAGTATATCATCAACACACTGAAAACATGATGAGAGTTACATACTAATACAACACATTTATAAAACACATCAAATAGTTTAGGGTTCACAAGAAAAAATTAAAATAAGATAATCATCATTATTTACTTTGCTTGCCTTGAAATTTACATTTAATATAATACAATGGTGCAAAAACAAAGGGGTCAATCTGAGCATAGACCTGATATCGAAGCCCAAGATCCACCTAATGCACATCATGATGTAGAACTCCATCAATCACAAAATCCTCCTAGATGTCATTCAGTGAGTATTAAAGGGGATAATTCTACATGAGGGGATTCCGTTGAGAATACCCCAATTAGAGGAAGTACTAAACACCCCTATAGACATAGATCAAAGTATGGGACTTCCTAGCATGGGGGTTCTGCACATGGTAGAATTTATTGTGACCACATTCCTCATGCATCCATGGGTTTTGTTGAAAAAAATTCATTGGGAGATCCAGATTGGTACCCCTTGGACCTGTAGCTAAGGGAGACTCATGACCTCCACCATCTAAGTATAGACAGGCTTGAGATTCGGCCATTCAGGGGCAAGTATATGGGACCACTTTCAAGTTTAGGCCCATGCAGACTCCCTATAGGGTTGAACCTTGTAATTTCACCATAGATATGTCAAAAGTGGGAGCTAGAGGTATGCCACCTCATGATCCATGGTGTAGTAGTCAGTTAGACGATCTAGATAGAGTCCTAGGGTAACTAGGATATAAGCCTATGCTTGCACCCTCTCGACCTATGACTGATTGTAGTATAAGAACCATTAGGACTTCCAGAGAACCTGGAGAGTTCTCCAAACATTCTCATGACATACGTGCTCCTGTATATTATGCAGGCATAGAGTATAGGAGAAATCCTGATGCGAATGTCATATTTATAGACAAAGGCAAGAGTGTGGTAAATCAGTCCATTTTGGGACATACCCATAAAGCTGCTAGAATAGAGTGCACACACCAAAGACCTCATATGGATGATAATGTTGATATTTATCATAGACTGGTGTCATAACAAAGATGGCAGATTCTCCAAGACCAATTTGAGAATGTTCGTACAAAGAAAAAGTGCCTCGAAAATAAGAACACTTAGAGGTAGATGTTCATAAGAAAAAAATTATATGAATAGTTCATGTGTGAACAATGCATCCTTGATCAAAATAATTATGTTGAGAGAAAGGATCGATTGGCTAGCATTGGTTTAACTCCTCGTAGTGAGACCAGGGAGCATGTCGATAGGCGAGTGGCTTCACATCCTGAGTTATACCCTGAGTACATAGACACACATACTTGTTGTATGGCTCAGCATAGAGATCGACATCCAACATCCAAACAACGTGAGCATAGTGTTGAGTGGTATTTTCACCCGATTGTGAAAACACACTCTCCGATAGGATTTGGGTTCTAAATCCTCTGCTTGCAAAGAAACAATTTCTCCAAGGTTCCTGTTATGTTAGCATTTTGCATCTGTGTATAAGAGATATTTAATTAAAATGCTTGGAATACCTTAGTGATTGCAAGTAACTGAAAACAAGGGGCACTGTGGTTTATTTTACTATGAAATTTAATGATTGTTCCTTGAACCCTAATAAAGTAAATGTGATTTGATCCTTAAATGACCATGCTGTAACTTCAAAATAAAATTTAATGAAATGCCATAACATGAATGGAATTATTTTTGGGTTTTGAAGTTTTTTAATTTTTAAATTTTATTTTAATGCTTGAAAATAAAATTGGAGTTTCTGAAAAATAAAATACAACAAAAGAAAATAAAATGTGAAGAAAAGAAATTAAAAATTGCATCCAGTCTGATGCTATCCCGTCCTGGCAAAACCGAAGCTGTGAGGTTTCCATGCATGCAACCTAACTTACTGGACCTGCAAACATGCACAATCCCGATAAGCTAAGTGCTGATTCTAAGGGTTTTGAAATAAAATTCATATTTCGAACATTCGCCTAATGCAACCCACAACAGTGGCATTTAACATTATCTATAAATCCGAAATATGAAAAATGAAAGAATAAACATTAAATCTATAACATGCACAGAAGATCTCCTTCTTTCTTGCCCACAAGATGCAAATTTCTGAACACTCTGCATTAAAAATATGTCATTTACAGAGCAGAACTTTCTGGTTTTCTCAAAACCAGCAAAAGGAAGGAAAACAGCCTCAAAGCAACCCTCTGGCCTCTAGCACTGCAACTCTGCTCCAGCGGTTTCCGACCCCTTGCACCAATCTGTGCCTCTGCTTTTAAACTTGCTGTTGAATTGATTCTCCTTCCACGACGGTTCGTTTCATCTTCCAGTGGCTGCTCGTATTTTAGCTTTATGCTCTACATTAAGACGTTAGATCTTCTCTGTAACGCTTCTGCAGCCTGTACGCCACGTGTCCCGCACTTTTTTGCATGTTCTGTAACGGTTCCATGAAAATCATGACCAAAAATAGCATGCAGCCTTGTCCGCCTTCCTGGCCATGAAAACGTGACATGTCGCGATATCGCGACGTTTCCCTATCGACAGCCTTTCTTGCCTTCACGCCCAGCGAAAACGTGACATGTCACGAAATCGTGACACTTTTTTTGTTTCGTACACCTAGGCGGCTTTCTGTCGTGAAATCGTGACAATTTTCTCTTTCGTGCTGCTTCGCTATTTTCTGTCGTGAAATCGTGACACTTTTCTATCTCAGGCTCCCTTGCTGCTTCTGCCAAAACGTGACATGTCACGATTTCGTGACATATTTTGCTTTCCGTACAACTCGGCTCATTTTTGTCATGATTTCACGACATTTTTCATTTCATGCACCTTCGCTGCTTTCCTGTCGTGAAATCGTGACGTTTTTCCACCTCGGGCTGCTTAGCTGCTGCCATTGACTACGTTGACCATGATTTTGCGACATGTCACAATTTCGCTACGCCTTTTTCATTTCGTACAACTTTGCCATTTGGAGCCACGAAAATGTGACATGTCGCGATTTCATGACATATTTCCTCTTCATGCTCCTTTGCCGTTTCTTGTCGCGATTTCGCGACGCTTTTCTGCTTTGCCCTGTTTGACTGGTTTGACCCACGATTTTGTGACATGTCGCGATATCGTGACACTTTTCTGCTTCGTCTTTCTCTCTCCTCTCTGGGCCGCGAAAATCAAACACGTCACGATTTCGCTACGCTTTTCTCCCACCTGCTGCCGTTGACTGCGTTGACCGCGATTTTGCGACATGTCGCGATTTCGGCTTTTTCCCTCTCTTTCTTTGACCGTGATTTTGTGACATGTCGCGATTTCGTGACACTTTTCATTTTCTGGCAGCGACGGAGCAACCTGTCATGATTTCGTGACACTTTTTCATTTTCGGTCGCGATTTTGTGACATGTCGCGATTTCGCGACACTTTTCATCCTTGTGCAATTTTGCCCCTTTTTCTTGATTTTTAGCATCTGGGTCACTGAGATTGTCTGTGAAAGCATGCAAAAAAGGTGGGTCCCCAATTTTGGGGTGTGTTGTGGATCAGCCACAACAAATGGCGACTCTAGTTGTCAAATGCTCTTGAGCATTTTAGTGAGAACCCAACCTGGAAATATAAAAACTTGGAAACCAGCATTAGCACATAAGAAATATAAACAAATGCCCATAGATCAAAAATACATGAATCATCAGAATTATGAAGTATCAGCTCGGTGTGTGCAATGTGTTTTCATTCCCTATCGTTTGAAATTGATCAACATTCCATCGTCAGTTTTACATGAATGCATATGTGAGATTGTGAATGATTTGTGTAACCTAATGAATATGCTAGGAGATCTTGCTTTTATAAAAGGCATAGTCTTTCTTCTAGTATCATACACAAACATTCAAGATTGCCAAACCCTCTTAGGATCCACTAATTAATTACTTTATTATATCCCAAAGTTGGTTATGAGTCCCTACTATCTTGAACCCATGTGCAAGTGAATGTGAAATCAGAACTTTGGGGAATCAGACTCCCAACCAACCGAGATGAGAGTTTAACCCTATCCTTACTATTCTGATTTAGAATTCATTACCTCACTTTGAGCAAAATAATTTAACCAATTATGGAAGAAATGGTCATGCTAGTCTAACCCTTTGGACAATCAGTGGTCTTGTTTTTTAGACAAGACATGTTGCCATGCATGGGCATACCTAACCCCACAATCCAAAACTTATCTTCATTTCTTTGGACCTTGGGGATGACTACCCATCCTTTGTAGAGGACAAGTAGTACGATCCTTCCAATCCAATATAAATATGAGATGGGAAAATTTTTTTTTTTACTTCTTGGACCTTAGGGATGACTACCCATCCTTGCTAGGGACATGTAGTACGATCCTTCCAATCCAAACTTTAGATGTAAATGGAAAATATTAATTTTATTGCTTAGACCTTGGGGATGACTACCCATCCTTTGCGAGAGGACAAGTAGTACGATCCTTCCAATCCAAGATTTATTATGAAATGAGACATAAGAGCTTTGGGGAATCAGATTCTCAACCTAAGCGAGATGAGAATTTATGCCCTATCCTTACTACTCCATGTAGGTCAAATCAAAGCTTTGGGGAATTGGATCCTCAACCTAAGTTCGATGAGGATTTAACCCTATCCTTACTACTCTGATTTTAGGCTTTAAGCTCTATGGAAGTGGTCAAAACCACTATTTTAAGGATCATGTTGCATAATAGGATAGACCTGAAATACTTCTTTCGCCCAACCTTTTCTTCCAAGTTAGGTTTTGATCATTTTGCTCAAGATCCTTTTTAATGTATAAGACGTGCTTGGTTCTAGATATCTCAAGACTCAGTTTCCAACCTTAGGATTTTCTTACTTATTTATGTGATAGCATAACCTTAAGAGGATTTGACATACTTTAATGATTTGTATTTGAAATGCATATGCAACTAAGATGGCATGTATGTGCAAAGTGAGATGTAATATGAATGCATTGTCCTTTGAAATGCAGATGAAATGTTGCCATATAAAACTGACTACTTCATGCATCACAAGTTTCAAACGATATTATTAAACTGTTTGTGTTACTTGTGGAGCTTTTACAAGACAATTCCAATGTTTCATATTCTCTCCGATCTAGAACATAAGTTAGCATCTCAAGGCAACTTTTTCATCATCATTTTTTTTTTTTATAGACAAACAAAACATGTCAAATAAACACACAACTTTAAATCCAAATCTTATTTAATCCAAAACCAAACTGCAATCCCAAAAATGAAAATTTGGAAACACAAACCAAAACCAAACCCAAAGTAACACCAAGATGTTCTTGAAAACACAAACCAAAAACCAAAAACCAAAATCTATATACAAATGTACACTATAATACAGAATGATGCAAAGCTTGGATTATCACTTTCCTGGATCCCAAACATGATTAGAACATTTCAACAAAAATATAACATGATATGCATGCCAAATGTTGTGGGAATCCAACACAAACAAGACCAGACCAAACAATGCAACAAATTTCCACTTGCCATGCTCACCATACCAATTTGATTTAGTTCCAATAATACTCCCATAGGTGAGCATCAAATTACTAAAATGATTAGACAATAAATGATTTTCAATTTTATCATGTCTATTCTTTAAAATGTAAACTTCATAATTCCCTCCTTGATTTAGAATTAGGCTATCTTTTTCAAATATGCAATTTTGTAAGTAGGAGCCTATTTCTACAAATTTCAAAGCCAAATCATTTTCCAAATTTGTAGGCCAATCAAATTTGTGTAACAATTTACAAGCATCTAGGATATTTACTAAATTAGGATCATTAAAAGTTTTTATCCTAGATTCAATTAGTAATTGTTGATGAATTTGATTTAACAATTCAAGTGCATCAACTTCTTTTCCATTCATTAAAACCATGTTATTAAAGGTGTGATTAAAAATTATACCTTGTTTTTCATTTACCTTTAATGACATTTCATCATAAATATTATTTAAATTCAAAATATGGTCATCCATTTTCAATCCTCAAACATTCTTGGTCAAAGTGTATGTCCCATGTACTCATCTTGATGATCACTTATTTGAGTTGCTTCCAATTGATCAATCTCTTTATCATTTGGTTCTAATTCTTTGTTCACTATCCATGGTATCTCTTCATTTGAATCCTCCAAATCATCATGCAAACTTGCATCCTTTGTCCCCTTTTCAAATCTTGTGAATATGAGATCTTCGTATGATGTAGAAGGTTCAACATCCTGCATATCAAGTAAAATATGAGTTTTATCTATAGGGATGTGAGAAAAGAATGCATCATCATATCTCCCCCAACCATTGTAAAAATCGTCATCCAAATCCATGAGAATGAAAATCCATGATGTTTGTGACATGATCTCTTGATTCATTCATCCATTCATTTTCTTCTTTGTCCTTGGCAATAGGATCATTATAATCTTCCAAAATTTGATGAGATTTGAAACCCTCTTCCAAAACATCCTCAAATTGTACAGGAGTTGTAATATCTTCCTTTGAGTAGGCAATTATGTCGTCCTGCATATCAATTGGCACACAAGTTTCATTAGTAGTTTTGGAATGAGTGAAGTCTTCCCACTTCTTCCAAGCATCATAATAATCATCTTTCAAAATCAAGTGGTGACGTTCAACTACTTCTTCAACATCTTCCAATTCATCAATGTGTTTCTCATCAAATTCATCTTCACCTTCCTTAGATGGTTCAATTATTTCCAAAAGTGGGTTATTTCTTGAATTCAAATTTATAAGGCTATCATTGTCCAAATTAGTAACCCATGATTCATTATCATAATTTGGAGGGTGAAGAATTTCTTGATCCTTAATTTTACACATCTCATCAATAGTATCTTCCAAGAACAAGTGGTGAAACTCTATCATGTCTTCAAATTCATTTATTAATTTTCTTTCCATTTCACTTTCAACCACTTTATTTAATTCCATGGTGGGTTCCATCCTATCACATATATCAAACATTGTTGAATTTAGAACCCCTTCATCTAGATAATCGTGTATCTCTACATGATCCTCACTAGTGGATGTTGTCTTAGCAATTTGCACCTCCTCTTGGACTACATCTAAGGTGGTCGTAAGATTTGGATATTCAAATTCATCCCCTTGATCATTTACCTTAGATATCATTGGAGTGGAGGGTGCTATGTTTGATGGTTGGTGTAGGTTGGCATCAAAAGAACAATCTCTCATATGAACATGTTGTGCCTTTTCTTCTTCAAGACCTTGTCGTTCTATCTCTTCTAAGACCTCATGGATTTTCTCTAGGGACAAACCACTCAGCTTTTCCTCAATGAGTGAAGCAAGTGTGGGGTGTATGGCTCCTAGGTATACTTCCATGGCTTCCTCTTCTAATGTGTTAAAATTTTCCCACATTTGGGAGTGCAACTCACGAAATCTTCCATTGAATTGACTCAAGGATTCATTAGGCTCTTTACATATGGAGGTAAACTGATTTTTCAATATTTCTAAGTCAGTCTGATTACCAAAATGATGAAGATAGGCTGCTTCTAGTTGTATCCAAGAAGTCCTAACCTCCATGGGTAGTTGGCTATACCAAAAGAATGGTCTATCATCCAAAATGTATGCAAATAACTTACAAGCTACCTCCTCATAAAAAATCTGGAATTTACATAATGCATCCTTGTAAACATGCAGTTTTTGCAAGTATCCTAGTGGCACCTCTTGATTAAAACACCGTAAAAAATCCAATAACATTGTAGGAATATGATAGGGTATCACATGTAAACCCTCATAATAATCCTCCATTATTAATACCATTCTCTCTCTTAGAGATGTTATTTCAGCTCTCAGGGATACCCTTTGCTCCTCAAGTGTTGCCATTAGTGAACTTAAAATGTAATTTTAGAACCAAATCTGTTGAATATTCAACCTGCAATATAAAAAAAATCAAGTTAGCATCAACTAAGAGATGTATTCATTAAAATCAAATGAAAAGTAATTGCATGAGACCAAAATTTTGAAAAATTAAATCAAATCACCTTAATTCTGTATGAACAATCAGAAAAATAATATACAACATACCTGAATTGCTTAAAATAGAACAAGTAAATAAATTCAGGCCATCCTTTTTACAATCCGCTGAATGTTAGAGGACTAATGCATACAAAAATTTAAATTTATATTACACTAAAAATAAACCCGTACGGCCCTCCTAGCACCAATCCGTTGAGTGGTGTTAGAGGCCGAAGATGCTAATAAAATGTACTTAAAATATTTAGCAATGTAAAGCTCTTAAGTAATTAAAAACCCGTAGCATCTAAAAATCACGATAAAATAAACATCTTCAGGCCCTCCTTCTAGCGCCAATCTGTTGAGTGGTATTTTCACCCGATTGTGAAAACACACTCTCCGATAGGATTTGGGTTCTAAATCCTCTTCTTGCAAAGAAACAATTTCTCCAAGGTTCTTGTTATGTTAGCATTTTGCATCTGTGTATAAGAGATATTTAATTAAAATGCTTGGAATACCTTAGTGATTGCAAGTAATTGAAAATAAGGGGCACTGTGGTTTATTTTACTATGAAATTTAATGATTGTTCCTTGAACCCTAATAAAGTAAATGTGATTTGATCCTTAAATGACCATGTCTGTAACTTCAAAATAAAATTTAATGAAATGCCATAACATGAATGGAATTATTTTTGGGTTTTGAAGTTTTTTAATTTTTAAATTTTATTTTAATGCTTGAAAATAAAATTGGAGTTTCTGAAAAATAAAATACAGCAAAAGAAAATAAAATGTGAAGAAAAGAAATTAAAAATTGCATCCAATCTGATGCTATCCCGTCCTGGCAAAACCGAAGCTGTGAGGTTTCCATGCATGCAACCTAACTTACTTGGACCTGCAAACATGCACAATCCCGATAAGCTAAGTGCTGATTCTAAGGGTTTTGAAATAAAATTCATATTTCGAACATTCGCCTAATGCAACCCACAACAGTGGCATTTAACATTATCTATAAATCCGAAATATGAAAAATGAAAGAATAAACATTAAATCTGTAACATGCACAGAAGATCTCCTTCTTTCTTGCCCACAAGATGCAAATTTCTGAACACTCTGCATTAAAAATATGTCATTTACAGCAGCAGAACTTTCTGGTTTTCTCAAAACCAGCAAAAGGAAGGAAAATAGCCTCAAAGCAGGCCCAGAATGACCCTCTGGCCTCTAGCACTGCAACTCTGCTCCAGCGGTTTCCGACCCTTGCACCAATCTGCGCCTCTGCTTTTAAACTTGTTGTTGAATTGATTCTCCTTCCACGACGGTTCGTTTCATCTTCCAGTGGCTGCTCGTATTTTAGCTTTATGCTCTACATTAAGACGTTAGATCTTCTCTGTAACGCTTCTACAGCCTGTACGCCATGTGTCCCGCACTTTTCTGCACGTTCTGTAACGGTTCCATGAAAATCGTGACCAAAAAATAGCATGCAGCCTTGTCCGCCTTCCTGGCCACGAAAACGTGACATGTCGCAAAATCGTGACATGTCGCGATATCGCGACGTTTCCCTACCGATAGCCTTTCTTGCCTTCACGCCCAGCGAAAACGTGACATGTCACGAAATCGTGACGCTTTTTTTTGTTCCGTACACCTGGGCGGCTTTCTGTCACGAAATCGTGACAATTTTCTCTTTCGTGCTGCTTCGCTGCATGCTGTCGCGAAATCGCGACACTTTTCTATCTCGGGCTCCCTTGCTGCTTCTGGCCGCGAAAACGCGACATGTCACGATTTCGTGACATATTTTGCTTTCCGTACAACTCGGCTCGTTTCTGTCATGATTTCGTGACGTTTTTCGTTTCATGCACCTTCGCTGCTTTCTTGTCGTGAAATCACGACGTTTTTCCACCTCGGGCTGCTTAGCTGCTACCATTGACTACATTGACCATGATTTTGTGACATGTCACGATTTCGCTACGCCTTTTTCGTTTCGTACAACTTCACCGTTTGGAGCCACGAAAACGTGACATGTCGCGATTTCGTGACATATTTCCTCTTCATGCTCCTTTGCCGTTTCTTGTCGTGATTTCGCGACGCTTTTCTGCTTTGCCTTGTTTGACTAGTTTGACCCGTGATTTTGCGACATGTCGCGATATCGCGACACTTTTCTGCTTCGTCTTTCTCTCTCCTCTCTGGGCCACGAAAATCAAACACGTCGCGATTTCGCTACGCTTTTCTCCCACTTGCTGCCGTTGACTGCGTTGACCACGATTTTGCGACATGTCGTAATTTTGCACTTTTCCCTCTCCCTTTCCTTTGGCGATTTTGCGACATGTCGCGATTTCGTGACACTTTTCATTTTCTGGCAGTGACGGAGCAACTTGTCACGATTTCGTGACACTTTTTCATTTTCTATCACGATTTCGCGACACTTTTCATCCTTGTGCAATTTTGCCCCTTTTTCTTGATTTTTAGCATCTGGGTCACTGAGATTGTCTGTGAAAGCATGCAAAAAAGGTGGGTCCCCAATTTTGGGGTGTGTTGTGGATCAGCCACAACACATAGGTAGTATGAGGAAGAAGTGGGAGAGGAATTAGAACAAGAATATCCAAAAATCTCCTAATTCAAGGAGGAGGATGAGCCTAGTCCACCACCTCGATAGAAGAAGAATCTACCTCTAAAGGTGCCTCCAAGGCAATCTCGAGAAGAGGAGATCCTTTCTTCATAGGCCTATAAGGCCTTAGAAGAGAAGGTCCAAGCCATAGAGAAGCAAGGAATGACTTATCAAAAGCCTACCTTGAACAAGATCCATAATGAACCTCTATGCATGTCAGTGCCTATTTTAGCCTATCCTGAGCATTTCAAGATGCCTAGGCTGGAAAAGTTTCAAGGAGAGGAAGATGCATAGGAGCATGTGATGAGTTTTCTAGATATGTGCTTTCAGATTGAGAGCAATGATGCTTTGCTCCTACGCACCTTCATTATGACCCTCTCAGGCCCAGCTCGGGAGTGGTTCAACCAATTAAAGAGGCACAACATCACTAGTTTCAAACAACTAGCCGATGCATTTCTTGAACGCTTCTCCTTCAGCATCAAGAAAAAGGTAAACTTATCCGACCTAGCTGCTTTAACGCAACACGACGATGAGCCAGTGATGGATTATGGAAAATGATGGAGGAAGATGATGGCAAAGCTACCATTCTCCATCCCATCCTCTGAATTAACTCGAATGTTCATGAAGAGTTGCGCCAAGCACATTTTATTATTGCTACAGTTGTAGTAGTACCAGATATTCGAAGAGGCTTTGGTGCAAGCCAAGGTGATAGAGGACATCAAGTTACAGGAGGGTAACTTGAAGCTCAAAAATAAGGAGTGGAACAAGAAAAGCACTGAGAGACAACAGGCCAAGCCGACCCACGTTAATCAGGTGGTGTTGAACCTTCAAAAAGGGGATAAGGGGTAACAACAATGAAACTATCAAGCCCAACCTCCTCCACAATATGAGCAGCACAACAATAATCAGAGGGGTAAGGATAAGGAAAGATGCCCTCCTCATGTATTCACTCAGTTATCAGAGTCATTGGCTTCGATTTTTCATCAGCTATGTGAGGTGAAGGCTATACACTTACCCGAGGTCAAGTTAATGGACCCTAATCAGCCTAAGCCTAAGGGCTACAAGGATGATCAATATTGCATCTTTCATCGATCGAAAGGCCATGACATTGAGGTATGTTGGTCTTTCAAACATCTTGTGCAAAATATGATCGAAAGAGGTACGCTTCTTGTCGACAACCCACAAGCGCCTGACAATAAAAATATGGGGATTTACAAAAATCCTCTACCAAATCATGAGGCGCCAAGGAATAATGTTGGCCAAGTCAACCAAGTACGCATCGAACCACCAACCCATGGGTTCATCGGAATGGTCAATATTGTCATAAGACACGTGAGGTATGAATGACCAAATCAACCTCTAGTGCCCATTAGAGTCCAAGTTGCGCCTCCTCCAAGGCTAGCCCAGCATGTGCTAGGCCCACCAACTAGACCGGTGGTGACAATCAAGAGTAGGTTGGTCCAAAACCTATAGATGACTCCAGCAAAGTTGTCAATTTATGAGCTGATTCAGTAGTCTCCCAAGCACAGGGAGACACTTATGGACATCCTAAGGTCCATAGAAGTGCAGCCTCAGGATCTCAAAGCATTTACACACTTCGTGGGGCACGTACAATAGTGTCAGGAACCGGTCATACAATTTCATGATCATGAAGTCAAGATGGTTTCCACTATTATAGCAGACCCGTCGTTGCATATTATTGCATGTGTGAATCACAAACCATTCAAGCAGGTTTTTATTGACACGGGGTCATCAATCAATATCATAACTACCAAGGCGTTAACTCACTTGAAGTTTCCCAAGATGCATATCATCCCTTCTACCTTCACGTTGAGAGCTTTCAATGATGCATTATGCTCAATGGTCGGTACTATAGTTTTACCTATCCAGGTAGGACTGAAGACCATCCCGATGATGTGTCACGTAATCGAAGGTGCTATGCAATATAACATACTTCTAGGGAGGCCTTGGATCAGAGAAATGTATTGTGTCCCTTCTATTCTACATCAATGTATCAAATACGTTCATGAGGGACAGGTTCACGTGGTGCCTTCAGATGAAGAACCCTTTAAATACATGAATCTAGCAGATTTGTTAGGGGAATTCATGCTCCCCTCAATGCACCTAGATGTGCGGCCAACATCGTTAATCAAAGAGCCAGGAGGTAAAATCAAAGAAGTGTGTGCTAAACCTGCAACGTCCGCATCTCAATGATCGGAGCACATGACAACTGCTTCTACTAGACCATCTGCATCTATGATGCATCGAGATGATAGGAAGTTGAAAGCAAATATGGGAAAAAAAGAGATAAAGCAAACGCCCAAGCCAATTATCATTGAAGCCCCTACTCCCATGGAAGTAGAGGAAATTCAAGGAGAAGTCGAAGAGGCACCTCAGCCTACTTTACTTGCATCTTCAGCAGGGTCATCTGCACCGCAGGTGACCATCCATTTGGTTAATCCTAGATTAGGGGAATATATCATGCAGAATGTGATATTCACACCGATTATCAAGACTGCATAGGACATGGGCTGACCATGAGCCCATCACCTTCCCGTAGGGATGGTGGCACCATTAGGGGTACCACCTAACCAAACCAACTTCATCTATGGAGGGCTAGACCAACTTGCATCTCCCACGCCCATGGATGAGGATGATAATGAACCATTCACTATGAATGTTCATTATCTCTCTAACCCAGAATATGCCATGTGATACTTTGAGCATTACCATTGGCATGGTTACGGTCTCGAACTATTCGAGCAAGGGCGTAGGAGGCCATATGAACCGTAGTATCAGTTGCCAACCGATAGGTTCGAGTTAGGATACTATATTCGAGGACAGGATGAACTTCTCATGGCATCTTTAGACCGCTTGTACCTCAGTATGGGGGGTGAAGTTGACTTCAATCCTTATCACCCTAATCCTTCCACATTTTAGAGGGATAACCGACTAGTGACCTATGTCACTATAGAGCCACCCAAGAGATACCATGCAAACATCTTGGTGGAGACCGACCCAGAACACATTCCAAGAGCCAACTTGGACAATTAAAGTTGTGAAGCTATCGATGATATTGGTATGCACATCCAGAGTCTAGACACAACTATAGACACCGAATCAGAAGTTGCTTCTGAGGACGTGCATGCAGTATCCATCATCAAAAGTGATGGACCAGACTACAATTCTAGAATAGATGACACTGAGTTATCCTCAAACAATGAGCAATCCGAGGATGAAACCGAGTAGGCCTACCTTGGGCCTCATCTTGCTAATCTCCCAATTCTAGTGGGTAGGGGAGAGAGATTCATGTATGATAGTGATCATGATGATGGAGCTGAGTTGACCTATCTAGGTCCTCTCAACTTGCATCATATTTTACCTTTGGAATCAATAAGTACGAGTGAAGAGCCCTTCGATGATGATGATGGCTATCAAGAGATAGCCTACATGGGGCCTCATTTGGAGCATCACCCAATTCCATTAGGTAGAGGCGAGGATCCTTATTATGATAGTGATGATGAAGATGAAACAGAGAGAGCCTATTTAGGACCTCCCTACTTGCATCATCGTAATGCACCATATACTATTGAGGAGATGTACAGAGAGATCAATCTCCATCCTCACCTTAGGGGAAGACCACCAAATCTCAATGTGATTTATCACATGGTGTTTCTCGATCCACCAACGTACATGGAGCTCCTTGAGCCCAATGATCCCATCCGATAGTCTGTTCATGGATCGGATCCGGAGATCCCCATACCCCTAGAACCACATCTTGGGGATGGAAGTTTTGCTAATGTTGAGTCATGTGCACATGGTCCTGGAGACATGATCCATTCCATCAATATGATCTCCATTGATTTGACCACTCCACTCTACAATCTAACTGATCCTTCCAAGCCATTGTGTCTTAATGTAGATGCTATTGATTGGGACCGCATTGATTCACCTTTGGAGCCTGAAGATTTCTTCCCTAATGAGGAAATGTTGCAACCTTTCCATTTTGTGCTAGGCTATGCACATGATGTCTATCATGCTGAGGATGCTTCCAATGAGGAACCTATAAACCCAGCAGATGACATCCACTTGATCCCTACACCTCATCAACTTGAGGAGGGATCCCATATGTCAGTAGAGGAAACCTTTGAAGTGGATATCAGTAATGATCCCACTAATCCTAAGAAGGTTAAATTTGGAGAAATTTTGACTCCTGATGAGCGTGCCAACCTCATCCCTCTACTGAGAGAGAGACCTAATCTCTTTGCTTGGACTTATAAGGACATGTCGGGTCTAGATCCAAAATTGGTTACTCATAACCTTTCGCTAGATCTATCAAAGAAGCCAGTCAAGCAAAAACTCAGGAAGATGCATCCAATAGTAGCCTTAATGGTTAAGGATGAATTGCAAAAGTTGTTGGATGTAGAGTTTATCATTTCCATCGACTATCCAAAATGGGTATCAAACATGGTGCCTATAGGAAAACTTGATGGAAGGATCCGTATCTGTATAGATTTTAGAGACCTAAATAGGGCAACACCAAAGGATTCATTTTCATTGCCAAACATAGATGCTCTCGTAGATGCAACTATGGGTCATGAGATGCTCTCCTTAATGGATGGTTTTTTTGGTTACAACCAAATTTGGATTAAGCCCGAAGACCAACATAAAACCATGTTCATAATGCCATGGGGGACATTCTGTTACAAGGTTATGCCATTCGACCTGAAGAATGTTGGTGCTACATATCAGTGGGCTATGACATATATCTTTCATGACTACATGCATAAGATCTTAGAAGATTATATCGATGACTTGTTGGCAAAGTCATTGCTACGTGAAGAGCATGTTGAGGTCCTGAGAAAAGTCTTTGATCGCCTGATAGAGCATAATGTCAGGTTGAATCCTAAGAAGTGTGTATTTGGTGTAACTTCAGGGAAGCTCTTAGGATTCATCATTTCAAAATGAGGCATCGAAGTTGACCCAGAAAAGGTCAAGGCTATTTTAGAAATGCATCCTCCCATAAACATCAAGGAATTAAGAAGCCTACAGGGCAAAGTAGCATCCATAAAGTGATTTATCACACAATTATCGGATAAATGTTGACCCATGAATCGATTGCTACACAAGGGGGTCCCATTCAACTGGGACGAGGACTATCAAGCAGCCTTTGCTGAGATTAAGCAATACCTGGCAATGCCACCAGTGCTAGCTCCACCAAGACCAGATGTACCATTCTTGTTGTATATATCGACGATGGACTTTGCACTAGGGACCATGTTAGCCCAAAAGAATGTGCAAGACAAAGAACAAGCCATATATTACATTAGCCGAACCTTGGTGAGTTACGAGCTAGGATATGCATACATGGAAAAGTTATGTTTAGTGGTAGTGTTCGCTACAAAGAAATTATGGCACTATATGTTAAGTCATACGATGTATGTCATATCAAAACAAAATCCTTTGTAGTATATGATGAGCAAGACATATCATAATACACGTACTACGAAGTGGATCATGCTATTGATAGAATTTGATTTGGAATTCATAAGCCAAAAGTCCATTAAGGGATAAGTCATAGCTGATCAACTGGTTGAGGTGCCTCTCGAGAATAGTAGGCCCCTCACCATAGAGCTTCCTGATGATGTAGTATTTGCCTTATCAGAAGCACCCAAACTTGAGGAACCGGATAACAAAGTCGATATGACCTTGTTCTTCGATGGTTCGAAGTGTGAGCAAGGGGTGGTGCAGGAATAGTGTTGTTCATGCCACAAGGAGCTCCAATGCCCTTGTCGTTCAAGTTGGACTTTCCTTGCACTAACAATAATGTTGAATACGAAGCCCTAATTTTGGGTCTCCAAATAGCTATCGCCATGAAGATCAAAAGGCTAAATATCTTTGGTGATTCCCTTCTCATTGTTAACCAAGTTAAGGGATTATTTCAATGTCGATGTTCGGTATTGAAAGCTTACAAGGATCTTGTTGACATTTATCTAGCTCAACTAGAATGGTATGACATCGAGGCAATCCCTCATTCATCCAATAGATTTGTAGACACAATGGCATCTTTGGGATCTTTAATCCCTCAGAATCTATCTACCGATTTCACTACCATCCATGTAAAAATATTGTCACATTCTATTGTGCAATGCGAAGCATTGGATAACAAAGAGTCAATCAACATGATTCATGTAGAACCAAACCATGAATGGTTCTATAGAGCCAGAGACTTTCTCAAGAGAGCATCCTAGGGGTCTTTGATCTCGTAGGATCCGATGGGGAGTGGTACTACCATTCACCACAAGGTTGTTTCCTAGTCTGCATTTGCAAATGTGGAACCACAGGGGGAACATGTTGTCTTGTCAATCAAAGTCGAAGCTTATCATAACTGGACATCATAGATACATGACTTCCTTAGACTTGGTGTAATCCCTCAGGGATTGTTGCATGCCGTGAAATACACATTTAAATAGAAAGTGATAAAGTATGTCTTGTTAGCAGACATCCTGTACCGTAGAAGCTATGATGGAGTTCTCCTTCATTGTCTTGAGCCCCAAGAGTCATCTTGGGCAATTTTGCAAGCTCACGATGGTACATGTGGTGGCCATTTCAGCGGCATGGCTATCATCAAGCGCATCCTTCGCATGGGTTATTATTGGCCCACTATGGAGAAGGATTGCAATGTGTATGTCAGGAGATGCGTTAAATGTCAGCATCATGCTAATCTTATGCACTTGCCATCACAGGCCTTACAACCCATTCAAGCGGCTTGGCCATTTGCTCAGTGGGGATTTGATCTCATCGATAAGATCTCTCCTCCATCATCGGGCCGACATACATTCATTATTATGGCTACTAAGTATTTTACTAAATGGGTGGAAGCCATTCCCTTAACAATGACAACTAGAGCGCGTATTGTTGAGTTTATACTCACCAATATCATAAGTCATTTTGGGATACCATCCAAGATAGTTTTGGATAATGGAACATCATTTAAGAACAAAAATGTGAGGGCTTTGACATCCAAATATAAGATCAAACATAATTTTGTGACTCCATATTATCCGCAAGCAAACGGATAAGCTGAAGCTTCAAATAAGATAGTGGTTTCCATCTTGAAAAATATGGTACAAGAACACCACAAAGATTGGCACATCCAACTACCCCTTGCATTATGGGCTTACAGGACTAGCATTCGAACACCCACTAGGGCAACTCCATTTTCACTAGTATATGGCACTGAGGCCATTATGCCCTTAGAGTTGGAAATTCCAATGTTATGCATCGCATTGAAAGAGTTCATTGATGATGACACCGCATGGCAAGCTCACCTAGATCAATTGATGCTACTTGATGAACGTCGCATGAATGCCCTTGAGCACCTCCATGTTTATCAAGAGTGCTTAAAATGAGCTTACAATAACAAAGTCCATCTGAGAGACTTTGAGGTTGGTGATCTTGTGTTGAAAGAGAACCAACAGAACTCAAATTTACCACCAGAACTACGAGACAAATTTATGGCTAACTGGTTAGGTCCTTATATGATCTCTGAGAATATTGGACCTAGGACATATCACTTGACATCGTTGGAAGGAATTGAAGAGCCTGAACCTCTCAACATCCTTCATATTAAAGTGTTTTATGCCTAAAACCATAAAAAGGCTCCAAAGGCATCTATAAGCCCTTTGGTCAATTTTAAAAAGGCTCCAAAGGCATCTATAAGCCCTTTGGTCAATTTCAAAAAGGCTCCAAAGGCATCTGTAAGCCCTTTGGTCAATTTCAAAAAGGCCCCAAAGGCATCTGTAACCCCTTTGGTCAAAGCACAAAAGGCTCCAATGGTTTTTAAAATCCCTTGGTCAAAATGTAAAATCCAAAAAAATAAAAATAATAAAAAGCAATAAAATCCAAAAACATTGCAAAACATAAAATAAAAAAAAAAAATTGCATTTCATTTAAAAAAAACATTGCACTTGCATATGGCATTCCATTTTGCATCCATTCATTTAATTGCATTGCATTAGGCATTTCCATCCATCACACATTGCATTAGGATAGATTGTGTTTGCAATCTTACAAATGACACCACGTTTGTGTTTCAATCATGCATCATTGCATTTTCATCATTCATCACCCTTGTGAGTAATTGTGTTTTTCAACACAACCCATCTTGTTGCTATGAAGAATATACTAAGGTTTTTTAGTCATTCAACCATACCTAGTGGTCTTCTCAAGAGTTTGGTAGAAAGCTTGCTTTGCTTTTGTAGATGAGGTCTAGTTTTGATAGCACTTAGCATATCAGAATCCTATCACTAATCAAACACATTTAAACAATCCTAATTAGGGTAAGGAAGGATGAAAACTACAAAAGTGGTCCAGGTCACCTTAGGTGAAAGGTTTTGTTACTTGCTTATTTTGTGAGGAGCAATGGTCTAGAGTAGTGGTCATTGGCAAAAGGACAAGTTTACCCCCTACCCGAATAAATCCCTTGCTTACAAATGAAGGAGCAATATCCCTAAAAGATATCCCAAAGTGAAACTACCAAAGTGAAATATCAAAGTCAAATCAAATCAAGATCAGATTATCAAATAAAATCATATCAGTATCAAATCCCTTGCTCAAGAAAAAAAATAAAAAAGAAATATAGAAGAAAAATATTAAAAAAGTATATACAAAATAAACAGTGATTTTTGTCACTATATATGAGCAAGTATCCCAATAAATTGAAGAAAATAAGGGGGTGAGCTTGAATCCCTGGAATGATCAATGCTTGAAAGCCATAGAGTGATCCTCAATCTCAACAATGGGCTGAAAGAATCCCGCCTGTCATTGAAGGGGTAGTTCTAAGCAATTTACAAGTGAGCTAGCTTTAGGTGGCCTGGATTGCCTAGTGGTCTAGTCTAACTAAATCCAAACCTAGGATGAGGTGAACATTTGAGGATCCCCAATCTTAGCAATGGGTTGAAAGAATCCCTCCTGACATCGGGGTATGCTTATGTTTTACCTAATATATTCATTTGCACACACAGGGGTAATGAATAGCTTGGTCTTTCAGAGTGAAAAAATTATTTTTCAGAAGTCTAGTATGGTCATTATACAACTTTTGATAAGTCAACTAGGGTGTTTGAGTTTCATGGAAAACCTCAAAAATTCCCAAATAGCAACAACCAATTTTCAATGCAATCATCAAATATCAAATTTCTCTTTATAAGATTTTGTTTATTAAAGACTATTCATAATATAGGTTAGATACCGGATGGATGTCAGAAATGATATTTAAATGACCACTGACTATGTTACGCATATTCTTTTAACTTGCAAGAGCTTATGAATAGAAACAATACATCATTGCATCTCACATATGGGTGTACAATTTATTAATTCTTATAATAAGATATAGCAATTACAATTCATGATTGTTATACATTCTATGGTGTCATCCATTAGATTGTTAAATCCATATTACATTCATACATTATGTTTTAAGTGATTAAAACATACATGTTCATTTACATAGCATTCATCATAGAAAAATTATGCAATACATACATGGCATAAATTATGTCATAGCAACATAAATTAAATGCATACAAGTGAAGCAAATTATACATGCATTTAACATCAAATATTGCATTCATATACATTCATCATAAGTAGTCCATCTACACATGTATATCATCGCATCTAAATCATACATCCATCATATAGCTAGTGCATGTCATCCATACATCACATCATATAGCATTAAATCAACATAACATATAAGCATTGCATCCATGTGCATCTCATAAAACATAAACAATAAAACACATAAAATCTACACATATAATGAGTCTCCAATATCAGATCATATATATATATATATATATGTGTGTATGTGTACCAAAAATAATAATAATGTGCAGTACATCGACATGGTCAAAAATACCCGTAGGCTACATATGTGTAGGTCCTCGACCTTACACTCAAAAAAGGGTACAATGACATCTCTAAGATCTGTACTAGCCAGGGCCTGCACCCCTAGTCTGTGAGGCACCACCATCGCCTCCACCCTCCATGTGGGTCCTCCATGAGCTGGCACCAGAAGTCCTCTCAGACCTGTGAGTCCTACGATTGGAGCTAGCTGACGACTAGCCTGTCTCTCGAGTGTGAGTCCTCTAAGACCCTGAAGTCATGGGCATCTCTAGAACCTCACCCTCGAGTAGTCCAATCCACCCTCTTAGAGTGGTGATGTAGGTAGAGCTACATGAGGTATCATCAATGTGCTGCTCAACCAGAGCCTGGAGTCTCCTGATATCTACCCCCTGATCTAGACTTGCTACTCCCCACGCTAGCATTATTGGTACTACTGGAATAGCTAGGGGTGCTAGAAAAACCTATGAAGATGAGGGAGTTGATCCCCTAGCCTAGTAGGTGGTGAGAAGTACTATCGAAGCATCTACCTAAGACTGTAGAAGAGTGCACTACCCTGTGAGCTTCTATATCTCTACATCAGCTGTAGTGATCCTAGCCTATAGAGTGGTCCTCTCCTCCTCATAGCTACACCACTAGGCCTACCCTACTATCAGCCTAGACTATAGATCCCCCACCTTTACCTATAGAGTGGCAATGGTGGTGTCCCATTGTAGCATCTGAGTCTGTAGAGAGCCTACCTAAGTCTGTAGGCTAGCAACCTAGGCTCTGAGCTACCCAATATCGTTGTCAGGCTCTACCTCACCCTCCTCAAGAGCATCATCCTCCTCAGTCGATGGTGCCTCCTCTTATGCACCCTCACCCCATCCACCCTTAGTCCTCTAACAGACTCTACGCCCATGTAGATCTACCTCGATGCCCTCACCGCCCTCTATCGCATCATCTATGACCCTACCTAAGGGGCCATCAAAACCTTACCATACCCGGAGTGTCCACCATGTGTCAAATGAGGGGGTAGTCCCTCCATATCTCTACCCTAACTCCTGAAAGTCATCATCCTCATCACCCAATGGAGTAATCCTAGGCCAAGTCAAGTCCCTCTCTAGATGGAGGTGATGGTAGATGGTCGACATCTCTAGAATCTCCTATCGAATGTCAAACTATCTCAGGACATGAGAGTAGTAGAAGAACTCATGTACCTCAAACTTATATCTGAGGAGCCATCTATCCCTACATGCTCGATGTAGCCTATCAGTAGCCTCTACCCATGGAGGGTAGTCTAAGTAGGGGTGCCACTCAATCTGATCGACCTGTAGCCCCATGAACCATACAATATAGTGAGTCAGGTCCCCTACATGAGACCTACTCTAGAAGCCCTCCTGATCTCGAGGCCAACATGCAACATAACACTAGTGTCACTCCTCAATAGTGCCAATCTCCAATGGTAGGCTCGTGGGGTGCTCGATCTTAATGTGTTGCCACCCCTAGATCTGTAGCAGCAAGCTGCACCCAATGCTGACTCTGCTCCTACAAGTGATCTGATACAACTCATTATAGAGCTATGCCAATAGTGCACTACCCCAAGACAAGATCATGGGATGATCAGTAGGACTCATGAGGACATCCATAGTCCTAGCCAGGAGGTTCCAAGGGAACCTCACTCTAGAAGAATCAGGGAGGACAACCTATACGATCAAGTGCATGAATATGACTGTGCGCTCATTGAAGACCCTCATCATGTACCAGTCCTCAATATGGACCCCTCCATGGTCTGAGTCATGCTCTACCTCCACACTGCATCTAACAAAAATCTATGCAAATATGACCTTCTTCACCTCGATCGATGAAGATGTGATGGGCTCGCCATCTAGAGGAATGCAGAAGATGTGGTAGACATCCTCTAGTGTCACTATCATCTCACCTATGGGTAGGTGAAAGGTGTTGGTCCGCGCATCCCAGCGTCGGGCCAAGGTAGTCATATAGGCCTAGTCGGCCCTGATGGTGGGGAGGTATAGTACGTAGCCAAACCCCATGACATCGAACCAAGCCTGATCCATCGGATCAAGGGCACCGTGTAGGTTGCGAAGGATCTCAGACTCCCTCGCCCTCACAGTCAGGGTCTAACATAAAGCAAAATGAGGCCAAAATTAATAAAAGATAATAAAAAATGAGCAAAAACATTTAAAAACAATTTCAAAATGAAAAACAAAGTCAAAAAATGTCAAAAGCATCAAAAAAATGAAAAACAACACTTCAAAAATAAAAAAAAATCAATTAATTCTATCAAAAATAAAAAAAATTGAAAAATTAAAATTTTTGCCTAAAATGGTCGAACCACGGTTCAGACCCACGGTCGGGATGGCGGTCAAAATTTTGACCGTTGGATTTTAAATCCCATCGTGGCTGATAGCCATGGCCCCCAATTTACCAATTGGGGACCATGCCTACCAACCGTGGCTAGCAAGGATGACCTTTTTAGGGTCATTCCTTATCCTGGGGCACCCCAAAAATTAAAGCCCTCCCCTCTAAGCTAACCTAAGCTAAACCTAACTAGGGTGAGGTTCATTACCAGCAGTTTAGTGAAGTTAATTTGCCTCATTAATTAATGTGGTTAATTTTTAAACTGGTAATGAAAGTGTGGTCTCGGTTTGCGTGTTACCTTTGTAACACCGACTCCTCCACTGGTAGAGGCCTACGACTGGTCTACCATCAGGATGGGAGATGAGGTAAGCGGATCAGTTTTTTAGCAGTGTTTCATGTCAAATTTCAAGTTTTACCTCTCAGAGCTCTCAGATTTTCAAACTGCAATAGGAAATAATGAAATTTTAAATTGTGCAAAATGCTTAAATATTTCTAATTTTGGTCCTGACCATGCTTGACAACCACGGTCCCCAAATTAGGGTTTTTTACCCATGAGTCTGACCTACGGTTAAGAAATTTGATATTTTTAGTTGTCATTGTCAAACGTGGTTAACAAGCTGCAATAAATGCTCTTAAATCCCACCATGTGGAGTTCCAAAATGGTAACTTCTAAGTACCAACCAGATCAGAAAATTCAAAAATTTTCAAAATTAACAAAAAAATCAAATAATCCAAAAGCCAAATGCGCCTTGTATCTAGTTATTTACCCTATACACTTGGCGGTTGCAGTGACTTGCGCTCCATGCAAACCGACAAGATGAGTAAATTACCATAAGGACATTTGGGGTAAATTAGTCATCGCTGAATTGTATGCTTCATTTCAATCCCTAAGAAGGCCCAAACGGTCGGACTGCTCCAAGGGAATGAGATATTCATCGTAATTCCCCTATGACATTTTTAGCAAATCATCGACAATATGATTCAACACAAGCATAATTGACATTGTTACCATTTTGATTCCCTAAGAAGGCCTTCATGGCTGGACCGCTCCATGGGATAGAAATATACAATTACTATTAATAGTTGCAATCATAGCTGATTAGGCCTTGCCAAGTATTAAAATGCTAAATCTTAATTTGTTCAAAGTCATTCATAGTGGTCAAGTGACTCGTCGCTTCATTTAATTGTCATTACCCTCATCGACTCATCGCTTGAGGGGGTAGTCATAATATCAAATCATAATCAAAGTCAACAGAAGATCCCTTGATCGTAGATCCCTAGATCTTGTCAAATTGCATTCATCTTACGAATCATTGCCAATGACTATCATAAGCTTACCCTCTGCTGGGGAAAAAAGCAAATATGATAGTAAGTTAGTAGCTCTCCTCCTTTCAGAATCTATATGGTGTGGAAGCCTATAGTAGCCCTGAGCTGACCGATCGATGTTGGAGCTTGCCAAAGCTTTTTCAAATTTAAGCCTTCCATCCAGTTGGAAGCAATGATTCTAGGATGCACGTCTTCTTTGCAGGACTCGGGCATCTAATGTTGATCAGACCAATGATCATCATCCAACCTACGACATCATTTTAGGAGGTCTATTTTTGCTCAACATTGTTCGATCTCACAATGCATCTCAAAAGGGGCATCTGTAGACACCTAAAACACATCATGTCGAGGTGACTACTCATATGGGACATGCTAGAAGACCATATGGAAGACCTTGGATAGATTCCAAGGTATAGCAATGGTTTTTACCACTCATTTGGGCACCTTTGCCTAGTCAGTGTTAGCCATTGCTGACACCCACGGTTAACAGATCTGACCATGCTTGTCAGCCACGGTCAGGACTGAAAATCAGTTGGCCTTCATCCGACCCAAAATCGGTTGCAATGGCCAATTGGTTGTGGATTGGAGTGGTTTGAGTGAGGAAGGTTCTGGATCCTTCCATCCAACAAGCTCAACTACCCAATCTTGTTCTTGGCTTCCTCATGAAGCCACCCCTAGCCCTTGGCAAATGCTATAAAACCCCCCTCCAAATTGGAGAAATATATAGACAAGTCTCGAGTTGAAACACAGTGAAGCCCTATCGAATTGCATACTCACTTACATGCATTGAGAGGAACACTTTGGCTGCCCAATTGGAGATCACATGCCATGGAGGTCCTAGGAGGCTAGGAGATCCAAGAAACGTGAATTCATGCAATCCATGCACCAACTGAGCAATTCAACCACCAAATATATCAGAGGACATAGTGGCAACCCTTGATCATCAATTCCTCAAGGAGAATTGAAGATTGGACACCAAATTAGGAGGGCAAGAACATTTCAAGCTCAGCCATGGCTATCAGCCATGGCTAACAGTGCTCACTGCGCATCAGACCCACGGTCAGGTTGTCATCTTCAATTTCCTTGTTTTCTAGTTGTAGGATTTGCTTAATTGTATTAGATTAGACATATATCATGTTAATTTGCTTTAATAGAAACTTTGACCGGTGCAATTAGAGTTTTTAGTCATTTTCCTTCACTTTTGCAATTATGGCACTAATGGTTCTTTTCATGCTTCCATGCTTTCAATTTCGTAATTAAGCCAATAGATAGCTAGATCTGCTTTTGTTTATATGTTTGTAGCAATATTTTTAGGTTTAACATAAGTTTAGTACGTTTCTTGCGCTTTCTTGATTTCATGCTAGTTATACTACCTTTTATGCAAATACCTCCTAAAAGCCTCATCAAGAGAGGCCTCTTTTGTTGCTAATTGCTTCTTGTTGTTTATTGCACATAGGACTAACAGGGTTTTGAGATGCAAGGTAACAAATGCCTCTAATCATGGAGAAGAAGGTCATCGACACCTTGGAGCAGTTTGTGTCCATTTAGAGAGTCTGTGTATTGCACCTACCCCGTTGGGGCTTTCAAATTGTGTTAATTGTATCAACATTTGGGTGACCCTAAGAGGGGCATGATTGTAACCGAGATTTGATTCAAGATTAATAAAAGAAACATTCATTTTCTTGTCATATGCAATCTTGTCTTCCATTTCATGCTTTAATGATTGATTTCAATTAATGTATTAGTTTAGGTGTATGCTTTCTAGATAGGTACAAAGAGAACTAGGGTTTGAACCTTCTATCAAGGAAATTCATTATTCTTGGAGAATGATGAGCATCAGATATGCTCATAATTTTGTATGAGTATCAATGGTTTTTTTGTGGCAATATATTATGATTTGTATATTTTAATAAATCATTATGTATTTACTTAATGAAATTATGTGCATTATCTAGTCTGTGTGTGAAGTGTGTTTAGTATAGTTATTCATCTAATTTTGTTGTATTTTTCTCATTCAAGGTCCTACATGGACCTGGTATGCTTCCACTTCATAAGACTAAGATAGGGTTATGCATAAGGGGTTGGACTCGAAATGTACTTGTAAAAAAATGGTGAATATTAATCGAAATCAATGTGAATCCTAAGCAAATAAAATCAATCATATTCACACCAAAATTTGAGGCATTTGAAGCCCTAAAAAATTAAGGTCATATTTTGGATAAATTTTGACCTATTAAATCACCTTATTACTTCATAAACATACCACCATTAGACCAGGATCAAAAATAGCTTTCCAACAAGTACACATATGCCTATGTTTAGATACATATTGTGGCGAATTTATCCTACGAAAAAACTAGTCCTAAAAAATTTTGGCGAATGGGTCGACCTCGAGGGTCCTCATTTATCAATTTACAATTTTGAAAAACCTTATATTCACCCAATTTGCAAATATTCACCACTATGCATAACCCTGAACTAAGGCATACTAAGTAGGTGCCTTAATCAAATAGGTGCCTTACTCAAGTAGGCGCCTTACTCAAGTATGCACCTTACTCAAGTAGGCACCTTACTCAAGAAGGCACCAAGTAGGTGCCTTACTCAAGTAGGTGCCAAGCGGGTGACTTACTCAAGCAGGTGCCAAGCAAGCGCCAAGCATATGCCTTATGCAATGATTATGCGTGTTGATCGGATGACTGTAGAAGGACCCTGTTGACCATAGTTCCATGTCATGCAAGCTATCTGTGGGAAACTACTGAATGAATGATATTTTTCCAATCAAAGTGGATGAACACGTAACCACTCAACAAAGAAAAATCCCAACAAAGCAAAAATTATCCGATTGCCAGGAAATGACAAAGATTTGTTTATCATGTGCCTATTACAGTAACTAAACTATCCTAGTTTAGATTGTAACTAGAACACCTATTGTAACAGAACTGCAATAAGAAGTCCTATATGTGTTATATAAACACATGGACTTATCTGAAGCAGAGGAGGCAAATATTTTAGAGAACATTATCGCATGTAATATTTCATTGCACTATCAATAAAAACTTGAGAGTTCTTTCATTAGCGTATTGTCTTCATGATTTATCAGGCAAGATCTGCTCGAGCTTGGGCCCACTCCAAGCCAGTATTTTTCCCCTGCTGGTTAGTTATTTTCTTAGATTTAAAATGTATTACAACATGTTTATTTCCTAGATTAATTTACTTGCTTTAGTGTGGTGTCTTTTATTTACGCAAGTGTGTTTACCGCTTTTAGTGTGGTTTGTTTACTTTCATGTATTTCATTTATGCATAAGCTTTATTGGTGCGAATGAATCAATTGCTATATTATAAACACCCTCCAATGTTAGTTGAGTGGACTCATATTATAAGTGGTAATGTGAGCAGTCTTAACCATGGCACTTCAAAATTCTACGAGCTCCCTGGTTTGAAAATTTAAATGTGAGGGTTGTGACCTATATAGGACAAAATTAACTAGTTTTTTACCCCCAATATTTTGGCACTATTGTTGGGGAAGCACCACTATTAGATTAATTAAAATACCCCTAAAACCTTCTATCTGACTTTGTATGAGTCCGTTGAGAAAAAGAGGACCCGTCAAACATTTCATAAAGAAAAGCCTCTCAAAAAAATTTGAGTTAGCTAAAAACTTTGAATTTGAATTATATTCTCCCGAATCACCACCAGTAGTCCACTGGAGTGAACATAATCTCTTTGTGTAAAGCTATTTCTCATATTATCGACTAGGAAAAGTGTGGATCATTCTAAATACTTTGTTTAATATAACCCCCTCTAAGGAGGAACTATTGTGGAAAGTTGTAGAGGATCAGATCATAACACCAATTGACTTAGAGGCTCCAGTACAAAAGTTTTGAATGATCGAAAGGCCATAGACTCTGTATTAGAGACCATATTTCCTAAAAAATGGCTGAAGAGACTTCATCTGGTTTCAACTTCCTGATAGAGGAAGGAGCAAGGAAAACCAAAATGAATAACATATCCCCTGCCCATATCTCTACCTTGAATGGATACCCAACTAAAGACCCTGAACTATTTTTATTTAAATTTGATGTGTTGTGCAGGTATTTTGAGTATAAATCATATGCTCGAAAGTTGAAACTCTTTCCATCAACATTGGATGACTCAAATCTACGTTGGTTTATTAGGTTGGAGAACAAGCAGATCACCATATGGGAATAAATGAGGAAACTCTTCCTAGAACAAAACCAAGACTTCTGTAGAGTATGAGACTCCAGATAATAGTTCCTAAGTATGACACAAAAGGAGGATGAATCTCTGGAGGAGTACTGGGAGAGGTTCAATTTCAAACTACAACGATCCCCTCATGCGAAGCCAGATGATAAGTCCCTTAGAATAATTTGTTTGAGGGGACTCAAAAATGAGTCACTAGAGGCAGTCAACATGATTTTTGAAGGGGACATCTATCAACACCCGATGGAAGACATCCAAAAACTATATTAGAATTACTCACGAAGGAGAGGCAAGCCCGCTCCTAGAACTGTGAAGGTGACTGTATCGGTCACAAAAGTAGAGATAGCCAACATAATAGAGGATCTAAAAGTGAAATTCTCTCATTTCCAGCACTATAGTTGGATACACTCTTGTTGGAGAAGAAGAAATAAGATAAAAAAGCAGAATTGACCTATTTCTACCCAAAATGTAGATGGAAGTATGCTAAGAATGCATACCCAGAGAACAAAGTTAGATTATGCATGGTTTGCCAATAGAATCACAAAATTTTACTATCCTCGTAGCTGCCCAATACCATAGAGGATGTTGATTTAATTAAACCCTATTTTATGGGGTAATCAAAGAAATTAGCAGCAACCCCCTATGGGGAGTATGCCAACAGGGATACCGCCCTATGGAGGAGGACTATATATGCCACAAGGGTAGCCACAACCACCTAATATGGGATGGTGAGGACCACCACCATGGATGACCGTACCTCCAAGAGCTACATTTCCTAATCAACAACCATGAATGTCATATCAACATTCTAGGTAGCAATGGAGGAACCACATTCTGTGGAACTCCACTCCATAAAACATAGCACATGATCCACCTTAGCAATGCCTACTGGCCCTACCTACGGTGAGACCTACATAGTTACCAGCATAGCTGATGATGAACACAAATAATAAAGTAAACCAGCCAGCATATCAAGTAGAGGGAGAGATGTATCCAATGTACAATATTAGTTGTAATCCCATTCAACTTAGGTCAGGTAGGTAGCTAGGAGTAGAAGCACCTCCCTTGGTAGAGGAGGAGTAAAATGTAGGGGAATCCCCTCTTATAGAAGAGGTGGAAGAAGAAAAAGTTACTAAGAAGACAGAGGCTCCATTTACTAAAAGGTTGCAAGAACAGAGGAAGTCAACACAATCGGAGTTTGATATCTTTTATAGCTTGAAGAATCTATTAGTTACTATTCCACTCTTTCAAGATATTTGTGATGTTCCAATATACACAGAGGTGATAAAGGAACTTTATCTAAGGAAACCCAGATGGAAAACAACCCATACCATCAATGTCATCGAGAAGTTGGCTGACTTTATGATAGGGAATGTGTGCCATCCCAACCCAGGTAGTCTATTTTTTATTATAAAAATAGAACATTTATTGACTAACACATTAGTTGATCTTGGTGCAACCATCAATGTGATGTTGTAGGATACCATGCATAAGCTAACACTATCCAATCTAAAGCCCACCAATATGGTGCTGCAACTAGTTGATAGGTCAATTGTAGCACTAGAAGGAATGCTCGAGGACATCATTATAACAGTCAATGCATGGGAGTATCTGGAAGACTTCCTGGTTCTATAGTTAAAATTGGGACTGGATGGTTACCTACTTATCTTGTGGAGGCCATGGATAGCAACAACCGATGCATACATCAACTACCATGATGAACTAATGACCATATCAAATGGTCAAAACATAAAAATATTTATGATCTCTCCCCATAGGCAGTCCATGGATATGTTGGGTGAACCTACATGGGATAATCAGGAGTATGCTTCATTTTCCATGATCTAGCAAATGATGATGTTGAATTATTTGGAGGAGGAAGCCGATGAATATGGTGTCATTATGGGGTTCCTCTAGGGGGAGTCCTCCCCTATAATTTATGAATCACCCTTATTTGGTGCTCATGATAATTATACCAGGAAAATCAAGATTGAATCATGTAGAATGTTGAACGTCAGTAGTGAGTTGACACCCACACAGTTGACAAAACTAAAAGAACTCTTAACCAGACATCAATGAAAATTTTCTTGGGATTACTTGGATATGAAAGGAATCAGCCCAAAAATATGCACCCATAGAATCTACCTCGAAGAGTAGGCAACTCTAGTCAATTGCCACAAAGGAGGATGAACCCCACCATGAAGGAGATTGTCAAAGTTGAGCTATAGAAGCTCTTGTTTGCAGGGTTCATATACCCCATCTCTAATAGTGAATGGGTATCACCACTTGTGGTAATCCCCAAAAAAAATGGGAAATGGAGAATTTGTGTTGATTATAGATCGTTGAATAATGTGACTAAGAAGGATCACTTCCCACTTCCCTTTGTTGATCAGGTATTAGATATGCTATATGGTAGAAAATACTTCTCCTTTCTATATGGATTTAGTGGGTACAACCAAATTTATATTGGAGCAGAGGACCAAGACAATATAATGTTTAACTATCCATGGATAACATTTGCCTACAAAGTTTTGCCATTCAAGTTATGTAACGTACCAACCACATTTTAGAGCATGATGCTAAGCATATTTTTGGATATGATGGAGGAGGTATACATACCAACCACCTTTCAAAGGGTGATGCTAAGCATATTTTTGGATATGATGGAGGAGGTAGTTGAAGTGTATATGGATGACTTCACTATTTACGATGAAACCTTTTGGGAGGTGATGACAAACTTGGAACGAGTGCTCTAGATATGTGAGGAGAACAACTTATCTCTTAGTAATGAAAAGTGATTTATGATGATGCATGAGGACATTGTGCTAGGGCACCATATCTTAGTGGAGGGAATTAAAGTTAATAAAAATAAAATAGAAGTCATCAAGGACCTATTGGGCCCAAAAACATAGAGGGAAGTAAGAAATTTTCTCGATTATGTTAGGTACTACAGGTGATTTATTGCCAAATTCAGTAAAATCACCAAACCATTGCACACCCTACTATTGAAAGACGTAGAATTTATCTGGATGAAAGACTATGAACAGGCCTTTCAAACACTGAAGGAGAAAATTATTTCTACCCCAATCCTATGGGGACCAAATTGGGTAGTCCCATTTCATATTTACTGTGACACATCCAATAACGCAATTGGAGTTGTCCTCAGGAAGAAATATGGCAAGGAATTATATGTCGTATACTATGTCAATAAGAACTTAGCAAGAGCTAAGCTCAATTACACAATGATAGAAAAGGAATTCCTTGTAGTTGTGCATGCCATCAATAAATTCTACCACTAAATCACTAGCTATAAGATATTCATCCATATGGACAATGCAACCATTCGATACTTAATGATCAAGTCAATGATCAGTGGTAGGATTATCAGATGGCTCTTACTGCCATAGGAGTTCGACATCACAATCATAGACAAGCCTAGGAAATATAACTTGGTGGTAGAATTCCTATCTAGACTAATATCAATGGATCACAAAGTGGTGGAGGACTAGTTCCCAAATGAATACTTGTTTGTCATAAAAGAATAGACATCATGGTACGCAGACATCACCAACTATCTGGTCACTAGTAGAACATCCCCTGCTCTTTCACCATAAGAGAAGCAAGAGGTAATAAAAAAAAGTACCTCTTTCCTATGGATTGATGACCTCCTATTTAAAATGGGTCTCGATCAGATCATGAGGAGGTGTATAGTAGAGCATGATTTTTTAGAAATACTCAAAGCCTATCATAGTGAGCCATGTGGAGGAAACTTTGCAAGGAGGAGAACTGTGTACATAGTTCTATAGACTAGGTATTTTTGGCCCACCTTATTCAAAGATGCAGCCACATACACCAAAAAGTGTGACAAGTTCCAGTGAATGGGTAGGCCAACCCATAGGGATGAAATACCCCTTCAACCTCATGTGCACATAGAGCCCTTCAAAAAATGGGGTATGGATTTTGTGGGACCAATCAACCCACCTTAATTCAGGAAGAGATACATCCTGGTCTACATAGACTACGTCACTATGTGTATCAAGGTCCAATAACTAAGGGACTCTAAGGAGGGAATGGTGGTATAATTAATATTCACCCATATTTTCACAAGGTTTGGGGTTCCCATGGAAATTACAACAGACCAAGGATCCTAGTTTACCTCCAAATTAATGAGGGAATTAATAAATCAATACAAGGTCCGACATAATAATACTACCCCCTACCATCCCCAGGGAAATGGATAGGTGGAAGTAACCGATAGGGAGATAGATAATATTCTAAAGAAAATGATGCAATAACACTAAAAGGACTGGCATGTAAGGTTACCAGAGGTAGTTTGGGCATACAATACGATTTGGAAATCAACCATCAATTTTACACCATTTTGACTGGTATACAAGAAATATGCAATGATTCCTATCAAATTTGAGATCAAAACATTTAGAACAATAGTGGAACTAGACCTGAGCCTAGATGAAGCATAGAAGGAATAGATTCGATAGTTAAAGCAGCTGTATGAATGCCGAATGGATTCCCTACAGAGAATAAAATCATCCAAAGGCAAAGGAAACAATGGCATGACCACCATATTAAGAAAAAATAGTTCAAGGAAGGAGATTGAGAATTATTGTATGATTCTAGGTTCTAGGAATGGAAAGGGAAGTTGATGTAGAGATGGATGGGACCATACGAGGTGGTAGAGCTATTCAAAATGGTGTTGTGTGTGTTAAAATAATTGATGGCAGAAACACCATTCTCATAGTTAATGGCCACCGATTATGACCATACCACACATCCAAGAATTTAATGGTGGAGCTCAGAATAGGCATGGGGGAAACCCCATCAAATTAAAATTTTCAACTTCTCAGCAACGATGTGGACACAAAAACGTTGACCAAAAACTTAGTTTTAGTTTCTTATTTTTATGTGTTGTAGGTATGGTACCCACATGCAAGTTGTAGGTATCTTGAGAGCTAGGTCCTAACAAACATGGATTGCACCAGACCTACATGTTTTTCTACTTTCTAGCTTACAATGTATTTTGTAGAGACAAAACCCACATACAAGTTGTAGGTATCCTGAGAGCTAGTACCTAACAGGAACAAATTATATTTAACTACATTTTTCATTTTCTTTTTACAGGGGAATGGTCTGATTGTATGAAAAATATGCATATTTGGTAACAAGGCCTAGACCAGCTCAACATCCATTAACCTGCACATTTTAGAAGATAGTTCTGATCCAAGCATGGGCATGGGCACCAATTCCCTGCAAAAGAAAAAATTATGAACCCTCGTGCTTGGACAAAGCAGATGCTGATGTAGTTTGAGGAAAATTTTATAAGGCTTGATCAACCTCACATCAATGAACATGCCATATGCTGCTAAATTTTCAATTATGGGAGAATATTTTATCATAAAAGAGAGGCATCTTACTATGGCACCTTACTCTAGAAGGGAGGCACCTTACTCTGGTGCCATACTCCGGAAGGGAGGTGCCTTACTCTTGTGCCTTACTTTGTAATGGAGGTGCCTTAATCCATAAGGAAGGCACCTTACTCTGGTACCTTACTTTGAAATGGATGCACCTTACTCTGGAATGGAGGCACCTTACTCTAGTGCCTTACACCAGGAGAGAGGCACCTTACTCAGAATCAGGCATGTCAATCAACAGAGACGTTTGACCATGGTTGAAGAGTAAAAACAAATATGTGTGTTTGAGTAGGTGCCTTACTTCGGTGCCTTACTCCAGTGCCTTACTCTGGTGCCTTACTCTGATGCCTTAATCATGGAGGTACTGGGAATGCACCTTACACCAAAGGTGCCCAGAGAGTTCTTTTAAAAAAAAATTGTGTGTGATCAAGCTGGCGCCTTACTCGGGAACCTTACTCTGTTACCTTACTTTGGTGCCTTACTTTGATGCCTTACTCGAATGCCTTACTTTGGCACCTTACTCAAGTAGGTGCCTCGATTGAATCAAAATTATATGCATAAATTGGTAGTACAAGGAGTGGCTAAAACCAACATCATCACCTCACATGATAGAAATATGAAAGCACCCAAAAATATTTTAAAATTATTGGGTAGGATTTTTGCATGTCCCAAGGCCAACTGTCATAGGAGATATGTGTCCCAACATAAACCAATAGGATCCACCATATTTTCAACATGGGACCTAAAGCAAACTAGAATTGCAGTAACCAAGGTGATGTAATCAGAACATGGGAAATACATTATCACCATTACCACATATTACCAAATTGTCATACTCCACGAAGCACGAAATGACCAATCAGGTATGCACATGATTTATTTTAAATATATACATAATATTCATATAATATGCTTCTCTAAAAATAATTTCGATGTAAGAATTGAATTGGCCCCTCATGCCTAATACATCATGTCAAAAATTAATTTGGGTGGCGTACCCTGTCAACCCTAAAGTAGAAGCAATTTCCAGGGTTAGGTGCAAGAATCTATAAGAATTTGCTTTACTATAAATAAATCATCAAATCAATTGAAATAAATAGAGAATTCACCATGTAAGTATGATCAAAGAACCATACACTCAAAAATCATGAGCCCAATGGCACTGAGGGGATTAGAGAAGTCCATAATCAGTTCAAGGCTGCTGGGTGGATGGATTATTGTCGCCTGGTCAGCCAAAACTAGGACATAGAGGTAGTAAAATAATTTGTTACTGCTATGAGAGGAGAGGTTACCCAACTGCACAGACTGGATATTCTAGTCATACCATAGCACATTGCACGTGTCACCAACCTCCCCCTCACTAGAGAATGCACATAGAAGGATTGCACAAAAATCCAATGCACAAAATTGTTGCTTGAATAGAGGAATTTCCAACTTGACCATGGAGGGCTCCCAAAGTAGGGACTTTCGATGCACCTGAGGAAGCTCTTAGAATAGTTTGCAAGATACTTCACATGCACCATGAAGTACACACACCTGAATGTGAACCACATGTAGTTCCTGAACCACCTAGTGCACAGGTGAGAAATTAATGTATCGTTCTATCTGGAAAATGCCCTACAAAATAAGACATCATGGTACTAGAGAGGGGTGGTCTCTACCCTAGCCCATCATAGGATAATTATAGCCCTAATACGCCACATTGAGGAACATAGGGGAATTTCATCGGTGGTAGGGGCTGAACCTTTCGATATGTAGGAGCAAGTAGCAGTCAAAGTAGGGTAAGAGGTAAAATTACGAGAAGTGATTGAAGAAGTAGGGGTCAAATATTCCTACACATAGGAGCAGGTGGTGGTAGAATCAGGGCACAAGGCTGAATTGGGGTGAATGACTAAAAAATAACAACCCCAAAATTCATTGGATGCTATTGAATAAGGGCAGACTTATCTGCTTTATTATACAAAGGATAGGCTAGAGTCCTCCAGCCCTGAACCAACAACTCGTCGGATGGAGCGCATACATGGTCAGAGACATATACAACAACTAATTATATTGAGTGAGGAAGAAGAGGAAGACATGGAGGTCAGATTTTCAACTTGAACCTTATAGAATTTAGTCACCCATAGTTCACAAGACCCATAGTCATCAGTAGACCTACAATAGTAGCCCAAGGTACGATTTAAGAGGAACACACTGGGTAGAGTGAGAAATTCATGACACAGGTGTTGTTTGATGAATTCAATTAGATGACTATGAGAAAAATTTAGAGGTAAGAAGCCACCATCACCCAACTACAACAACTAATTTAGCATCTCAGGGTATAAAATCAATAGTTGCAAGCCAAGATGATTAAGATACAAGATCACTCTACCCAAACATATTGACCAATTAATGTGCCTACAAACTCTCCAAACTCACTAGAGAGGGTAGTCTTATTTAGGGTAGTTAGTTTGAATGCCCAAAATTAAGAAGTAGAGGTAGGAGAGGGTTCATGCGCCCCTAACAAAGTAACTACAAAGGAATAGGAGAATTCTATTTTTTGAACAGAAACCCCTGTAATCGACATTGATGATGAGGAGGAGCATTCAAGGTAGATCCAAGGGCAAGACCCTAAAATAAAGGCCAAGAAGGACTCTCAGGAGCACTAGGTACCCAAAATTGATGGACTAGTACCTAAAGAACCCGAGGAGCAGTCTCCGAGTGACCACAACATAGGAGAGACAACTGTAGGGGAATTAAGACCATAAGGGCAGATTCCAGGATCCTCTAACAGGTAAGCATCTTCCATAGGAAAGGGATATATCCCCATGTAGACTACCACAATACCAAAGAGGAGAAATGGGAAGACTCTTTAGATGTAGACAAAGGCCAAAATAAAGGCTAGAGTTACATTCATCGAATAGAACCCCCACTCGAACGAAGAATGGGAAGAAGGCATGGAGGCCTTCATTGAGTGAAAATAAAAATTTGAAAAGCTTTGTGAAGATTTCAAGGTGGCAAAGGTAGCTATAAAAGCTACCAAGAAGGTCAAAATAGGGCCTAGAATCTATGTGAACCCTACTACAGATGACCAATTCTAGGAGATATATGGTTCATCACAGGGTTGACCCTCCAAAATGAGGAAATGGTTGGAAATATGGGGGGTATTCAGACCAAAGTTAAAGGTGGTAGTGATTGCAAAATAAAACACTAGCCTCACCCATAAATAAATTTGATTGTACAAGGCTAGCATGGTAATTTGAAATAGGGATGACTATGATATTCCACTTAGAGAATTAATCCCTCAACATGCTGACCTATGGCAGGAATCAGAGCCAACATTCCAAAGAGTAGAAATAACTATAGTTGTTGCACCCAACATAGGTGTTAGGCTAAGCATGACAAGGAGGCATATCCAGTGTAATAAGAAGCCAACACAACAAAAGGATGAAGGTCAACCTAGCACTACCGAAAGCCAGCATAGCTGAAGGTCAGTGCAACCCAAAAATGCCCCGCCACAAACCAATGTCCCTCAAGAGAAATGGAAGCTTCATAAAGAAGAGAAATCTAAGGTCACCAATAAGAAAAGGAAATAGGAAGATACGACTTATGGGAAGGATACGATTACCGATTTTAGGTGCCACGAGGGCATGGCACATATTAGGCATGGGGGGATGATAAGCATTAGATATGCTCATAATTTTGTATGAGTACCAATGGTTTTTATGCGATAATATATTATGAGTTGTATATTTTTATGATCATTATGTATTTATTTAATGAAATTATGTGCATTATCTAATCTATGTGTGAAATGTGTTTTGTGTAGTTATTCGCATGATTTTCATCTTTTTCTTAGTCAATGTCCTACATGGACCTAGCATGCTTTTGCTTCATCAGACTAAGGTATACTAAGTAGGCACCTTACTCAAGAAAGTGCCTTACTCAAGTAGGCACCTTACTGAAGAAGGAGCCAAGCAAGCGTCTTACTCAAACAGGCACCTTACTCAAGTAGGCACCAAGCAGAAACCTTACTCAAGTAGGTTCCAAGCAGGTGCCTTACTCAAGCAAGTACCAAGTAGGCACCTTATGGAATGATTATGCGTGTTGACCAAATGGTTGTAGAAGGACCCTGTTGACCACAGTTCCACGTCACACAAGCTATCTATGTGAAATCGCTAAACGAATGAGCTATCCCTAGCCAAATTGGATGAACACGTAACAACTCAACAAAGTAGAATCCCAACAAAGCAAAAATCATCTGATTTCCAAGAAATGATAAAGAGTTTCTTATTGTACACCTATTATAGTAACTAAACTATCTCAATTTAGACTGTAACCAGGATGCCTATTGTAACAAAACTGCAACAGGAAGTCCTGTGTGTATTATATAAACACACGAACTTCTCTAAAGTAGAGGAGGCAAATATTCTAGAGAACATTATCACATGTAATATTTCATTGCACTGTCAATAAAAGCTCGAGAGTTCTTTCATTAGCATATTGTCTTCGTGATTTGTCATGTGGGATCTGGTAGATCTTGGGCCCACTCCAAGCAGTATTCATCCTTTTTTGCTTAGTTATTTTCTTATATTTAAAATGTATTGTAGCATGTTTATTTCCTATATTAATTTACTTACTTTATTTTTGTGTGTATTTTATCTACACAAGTGTGTTTAACGCTTTCAGTGTGGTGTGTTTAATTTCACGTATTTTATTTATGCATAATATTTATTGGTGTGGAAGAATCGATTTCTATCTTATAAAAACCCCCCAATTTTAGTTGAGCATACTCATATCATAAGTGGTAATGTGAGTAATATTAACCATGGCACTTCAAAATTCTACAAGATCCCTAGTTTGACAATTTAAATGCGAGGGTTGTGACCTATATAGGACAAAATTTACCAGTGTTTTACCCCTAATAGAGAATATCAAACAAATCCCTTCATACTTATTGTGATTTTGGTATATTTTCATTTCCAGGTTTCATGTTTTGTAGGTATAGGATGAAATTTCCATATGCCTATAAAATCACCATACAAAAAACTATTATGACATGGAGCTTCTATATCTAGGCTAAAATCGTCATGATACAATGCTTTTATATGAAGGGTGAAATTATCATGGTATGATGCTTCTCTATTAGGGATGAAATTTTCATGGTACAATGATTATATCCTAGCATTATATTATATGCAAATTCCTATTATTAGCCTCTATTAGTATCTCAAATCAATAAGTATAGCTTTCTTTTGTTACTTTATGGTTATTTAGGCAATTTTATAGAACCCTTATAAATAACTTTAAGTTTGGATTTTCTAGTTATAAAATCATCAAAGGGGTAGGCACATGTCATAATTGTGGCATTATATCTATAATTGAAAGTATAATTATCAATTTTGTAGGATAATCTTGTTGACTTGGTTGTTTTGTAATTTCTTAGCTTATTTTGTAACAAAAGTTGTAAAAAATAAATAATGCCTTTGTAAGCATAATAGAGGTCACAATTTGATTTTCTTTCATCATTTTAGGAATAAAGGCCACATGCATATAAATTTATTCTAGAATAGTGTGTACTTTTGCATGTCTTCTTTATCCCTAGCTTCAAAATGAAAGAAAACTGTTCCTTTCTTGTAGGAATTCAAACAAGAAAATTACATAGAATTAGGGCTTGTATTCTTGTACATTGTTTTCACTTGCATTTAGGATAGGATTAGGATATTTAAAACCTCAAGTGTATATTAAATCATTGCTTCAAACTAGAATTTTTGGCTCCACAAACATCCCCTTGATCTTGAGTATGATCCCACACAAAAACAATCCTTGCATTTGTGATAATGTTTCAATTTTCCATGATCACATATTTTGTGGAATTGACATGAACAACACATGGGTTGCAAAGGGTATTTCTTATATTTTAATCAAGATAAAGTTTGGTTAAACACTTCAACAAGACAATATAATTTATTTGTTTATTTATATATGATTAACAAATATTAAGAACATAACTAAAGGATAGTCCTACTAGGGGTTGTATACAACCCTTTTAGTAACCATTGTACAAACCTTGAGGCTATTTTGAGTATATTGTGAACCTAGGATGCCATCCTCCTTAGGGAGTGTCTAGTGGTATACTAGTGGGAGTCATAAAATGGATTTAATTACCTCTCATGTATCTATCTTGGGTCACATTGCTAGGATATTCATTCCATATACCATTCTCTTTCACATACCTCAAAGTCTTTCTCACATATGGTCACATATATCAAGAGGACTAGATTCTTCCATGTACCAATAAGTATATAGGAAATGTGGGTATATAGAAAGGTTCAAGTATATAGGGAGGTCTCTTAAGGTATATATACTAGATTGGTATATCAAGATAAGGTGTTATAATGGCACAAAAATATATTCTCTTCTTCTCTTAAGTAATGGTAAAAATAAAACAATAAAATTAAATTTCTCTTCTGCTCCAAACCCTAACAAAACATCACTACTTCACCCAAAGTATTATTCTCAAATTTACTTGTAATCCTAACTCCTTAAATGATATCCAAGAATATAATTTCATGTTTAAAATCCCACATTAAATAATAATATGAGGGAGATCCTTAGATATTTGTCTTGTTCAAGATGAACAAGGGAGAGTAATTGTAACGATCTAAAAATCATACATCCAACTAGTGCATCAATTGAAACCGAGTATTAAAGCAATAAATAATAGACAAAAATGCATTTAATAATAAAATAAGGTTTCATTTTATTAAAACTTTGTCAAATCCAAATTACATATATGTCCCTCTCAGGGATACTCAATTTTTGATACAATTGATACAATATTGAAGACCCTCTAAACGAGGAGGAGGTGTAATCCATAGAATTTTTAGAAGGTACACAAACTACTTAAGATAAAATATAGCCTTATTCTCCTTTGGTTGGAGGCATATGCTGCCTTTAATTCCTTGAAAATTATTAGGTCCTGTAAACCTTGCATTCAAGAAACAAAACAAAAGGGGTTAGTAAAAAAGGAGACCTCTCTTGATGAGTATTTTGAAAGAATCACATAAATTAATGATAAAAAATAAGAAAGTATGTAAATATATGAAGATATGCAAGAAATAATTAAATTACTGTAAATCATATAAATAAAATATGAAACCTAGCGATTAGGAAGCTTATTTAGCCATAGGAACTTGAAAAGCATGAAACTAGTCTAAATTGATAATTGTAAGGAAATGGAAGCAAATATACCATAAAATCCTAGATTGACTGGTCAAATGTCTGATAAAATGTTAATCTATGCTATATTAAGCTAATTATATAATTGGAAATGGAAATATACTGCTAAAATAAAGAAAATTAAGGATCAAACCCTCACCACGGGTCTGAGGCATAGCTGGCACTGTTAGCCATAGCTGACAATCATGACTGAGTCAAAAATGTTCTTGCTCTTATAACCAGGGCTTGGATATCTAATTTCATCAATGGAATTAATGATCAAGGATCACCTTTTTATCCCAAGATGGATTGGCGATTGAATTTTGTGAAATTTACATTCAATTGGCTTGATTTTATGATTGATGCTTCGTAGACCTTTAGAAGCTCCATTGACAGGTTCATGCTTGTCACACCACAATTGGATAGAATTTTGAACCTTCTCAAGGGGTTGTCAATTTAATATCCATTTCGGTAGAGCTTCACTACATTTAAAATCATGAATATTCTAGACTTCTTCCCAATTTGGAGGGGGGTATTATAGCCTTACTAATCTCTAATATTGGCTTGCTTGGAAAGCCAAGATCAAGATCCAGGAGGTTGGATCAGTTGAGAGAAATACTCTCAAATCTTACCCATCCAAAACCATTTGAATTCTCATTGCCTAGACTATTGTAAGCAAAATTGGCTTAGCCCGAGATTCAAAATAATTTTGATGCTAGCCACAACTTTGAGGTGCAACTAGCTCTGTTAGCCATGGGTGTCAGTTGCGGCTAAGACTGATTAGGCCAAGACTACCTAAATTGAGTGGTTAAAACCATTGCTTCACCTTGGAGTTATCCAAGATCATTCATATGGTCTATTAGCATGCCCATATGAGTAGTCACCTCGACATGACGTATTTTAGGTGTCTACAGATACCCCTTTTGAGATGCATTGTGAGAATGAACAACACTAAGAAAAATAGACCTCCTAAAACCATGTCGTAGTTTTAGTGATGATCATTGATATGATCAACATTAAATGCCTAGTATTGCAAAAGTATGTGCATCCTAGAATCATTTCTTTCAACTGAGGTAAGGCTTAAATTTGTAATGCTTTTACAAGCTCTAGCAGTGATCGGATAGCTTAAGTGCTATAATAGTATTGATATGTGGAGAGCTACTAACTTAACTTTCATATTTGATTTTTATCCTAGAAAAGGATAATCTTATGATAGTTGTTGGTAATGATTCGTAAGACAAATGCAATTTGACAAGATCGAGTGATATCCTATTGAATTTGATTATGATAATTGACATTATGACTATCTGTAACGATCTAAAAAGAATACGCCCAACTAGTGCATCAATTGAAATCAAGCATTAAAGCAATAAAGAATAGAAAATAATAAATTTAAAAATAAATAGGGTTTCCTTTTATTAAAACTTTTTCAAATCCAGATTACACATACGTCCCTCTTAGGGATACTCAATTTTTGATACAATATTGAAGACCCTCTAAATGAGGAGGAGGTGTAATATACAAACTTTTCAGAAGGTACACAAACTTCTTAATTCCAAATATAGCCTTCTTATCCTTTGGTTGGAGGCATATGCTACCTTGAATACCTTGAAAATTATTAGGCCCTGTAAACCCTATGTTCAATAAACAACACGAAAGGGGTTAATAACAAAGGAGGCCTCTCTTGGTGAGGCTTTTGAAAGAATCACATAAATTGATGATAAATAAAACAAGAAAGCATGTAAATATATGAAGATATGCAAGAAATATTCAAATTACTATAAAGCATGTAAAGAAAACATGAAATCTAGAAATTAGGAAGCCTAATTAGCCATAGGAACTTGAAAAGCATGGAACTAGTCTAAATTGATAATTGTAAGGAAATGGAAGTAAATCTACCTCTAAATCCTAGATTAACTAGTCAAATGTTTGCTAAAATGTTAATATATGCTATATTAAGCAAACTACATAATTGGAAATGGAAATCTACTACTAAAACAAATAAAATTAAGGATCAAACCCTCATCGTGGGTTTGAGGTGCAACTAGCACTGTTAGCCATGGATGACAGCCATGTCTAAGCTAAAAATGTTCTTGCTCTTGTAATCAAGGCTTGGTGTATAAACCTAAATCATGGCATGCTTAGGGGAGCTACTCACATAGACACACTCGTAAGATCATAAGACATAATCTTGGAATTTCCAAACATCAACAATGGTTCTCACCACTCATTTGGGGCTTTTTCAAGCCATACAAGCTTGGTCGCTTAAACCAAGAGTGGCCATATCCTAGCCACTCAAGCTTAGAGTGGCCAGACCTTAGCCATTGTAAACGATAGTGGCCAGATATTAGCCACTGTAGATGACAACGGCTAAGCCATAAGAAGTAGTTTGCCAACAAATAGGCCCAATCTTGGGCGAAAGTGGTAGTCTACATGCAATAAAGGTGAGTGGGAGTGACTTTGCATTCCTTTTCATGACCAGTTCACATGGGAGGTTTGAGTTTGCATTTAAACTTAAGTTAACTGACCTCCAAGCATAAACAAAGGACAAAAGCTTCTCATGCTAATGACCAATTTGCATAGAAGACTCAAGTGGGTAGTTAGATTTTAGTTAACTGACCTTCAAACATAGAAAATGGATAAAATCTTCTCATGATAACTTACACTACGCATGAGAAATTCATTCCTAGGGCTTAGACATAGACCTAGGGTTTCACACTATAAAATGTGCAAGCCTAAGAGCACCAAGGGGATATATTTTATCCTTTATCACAAGAAGATACAAGAGGATTTTTTTATCATATCAGAGAGAGACATATTCTCAAGGAGAGATTTCAAGACTTGGAGAGTTCTCTTTGAGATCACGTACACAACGAAGCTCTGACAGATTGAAGAGCATAACACTTACTACTTCAACATTAGATATAGGCTTTGACCCATAGATTTGGGGCAAAGAGAGTAAGGTTTACTTTAGTGACCGCTATCTTGGACAGTGGCCCGTAGGCTTAGCTTAGGATAGACATAGCTTCTTTTATTTTGTTCTTTCTATTTTCACGTCATTAGCATAGATTTACATGATTTTATGGCATATTTTTATCATATTTCTATTACACTCTTTGATTAATAACAATATCATCCTGGGAGGCAATATCGGACACCTAAATGTGCATTGTTATTTCATTGCTTGCAGGGCCACAGGTACATCAGACGAAGATTGCAACATACGAGAGCAAAAGGGATCCCTCTAGAAAACAAACTTGGAGAAAGAGGTATTTTTCATACCTCATACATTTTTGTGTGGAGAATCGGGAAGCTTGTATAAGCACACCACCTCTTTGCAGAAGGGGAACTCCTTGCCTATTTGTAATTTATAGTATTAAAATGGGTATCCCTAAGAGGGATCGACATGTAACCAATCTTCAATATCAATAAAGAGATCCATATTTTGTTATTTCATGTTATATGATTTTTCCTCTTGTCTTTCCATTTTATCTTTGGTATTTTAAATAGCATTGCAAGTAGGGTTTATAAAAGGGATCGGTGCATGCATTCTCGGGGTCACTAAAGATGGCAATCACGATGGTACCACCACTAATTTTTCATTTTCTTCTATAATACTAACTTAATTTTGTGTGCAGGTCTAGCCTCTTTGAGCTACAGTGACCAATAGAGCTTAGATGCTTTGAGCTACAATGGCCAAGAATCAATTGCTTTGGTCAATAGCGGCTAGGACTGGAGTGCAACAGAGGCCAAAACACAAACTCTTTGAGTTAGATCAAATGTTGGTATAGCTTCTCTAATATTTTATAGCTTTCTATCTACTTCTGTGTGTTTAAAATAGAGAACTTAAAGCACATTTATGTTTGGAAATTAAAGGAATAAAAGAAGAAATAATTAAGCATTGCACATATCTTAGATCTCCTTTTAAATTTTCCACTAGGCATTGCTAGGAACAACGGCTTATACCTAAAATTTTTTCCCTGGAACCCAATGTGCTAGACATTGTATGTTGTTTGCTTGCTTTGAGGCCCTGCTAGAGGCCATAGTTGCACAAGATAAAGAGCGCTCATACAAATCATAGTAGGTCATGCATCTTTCTGAATATTGAAATGTATTTTTGCACTTAGGCATATAGGAAATATTCATTGCTGCTATATGATGCACTTTATGATACACAAGCTTAAAATTAACACCACACACACACGTCTCATTTAAAACATTGGAGAGTTGGATTTCATCACGAACCTTCAATTCAGTCCAATAACGTTGGAATTCATCTTCTTCCACTATTTTTCCCCCTAGAGCTTCCTAGAAATAGATTGAGAAACTTACTTATAGTGAAACTAAGTTACTTGTGTTCAAATTGTCTCCCACTGTTGGAACAATCATTGGTTTAGAGTGGAAGATCTAGGAGAACCCTCCATTGGGTTATTCAACGGTGTACCCTAGCTTATTTTGAGAAAAACATGTTTGGCACAAGTGTACTTGATTGTCACTATGGATGAGTCTTCTCATTCTTAATCCAAGAACAAGAGCAAATAAATAGAAATAGCAACACATCAAAACACATCAAACAATATAGGGTACACTCAAATCGGTAATCAAGATAAACATTTGTTTGGTATTGTGTGGTCATTCCTAATTTGCAACTCAAAAGATCAAGTCATAAAATAACATGGTCAAAACAAGAAGTAAGCACCCTCGGTTTGATACAGAGGGAGAGATAGAATAAATTCATACCCATATGCAGAGTCATAGTAACATTGAAAAACCTACCCGTATGATCGTAATATAGCTCTGCAAGCCTAAGGGGTGATAACTCAACCCTTGGAGGATCTCCTCAAGAAACCCCAAGTAAGTAACCACATCATGGAACAAAGTCACATAAAAAAAAAGAGGCTTCACAACCATCCTCATTAAGAAGACATGAGGAGACCTTAAGATCCTCCTCTAAACACATAGAAACATCTCAAATACGTGAGGAAGCTTCAAGGGCTTCCTCCTCACATGGACATAAAGAAGGTTATAAAACCCATTCTTCACATGGGGATTATGAGACTGTGACATCTCCATCCACATGGAGGAAACATGTTACCACCAAGCCCTCTTCATCAAGAAGGAAAACAAAAATTACAACACCTCAAGATTCATAAGAAACATGTGAAATAGGTCTGCCCATTGAAGGGCATGAAACTAGAGCTACATCTAGTCATGGGAATCGTATAGAAGAAACCCTTCACACAAAAGGAAATATTCCTATAGAATATGACCTCATAGGAGTAAATGGCACCATCCATGGAAAACAAGATAGCTATATGGGTTGGATCGATTTCCTACTCAACCAACTCAAAGAACTATAGCTACTGAGAACTTTGAATCTGGAAGCTCATGAATTGTGACTTCTAAACATACCTCCCAGTCTGGGGGTACCTCAAAGCGACCCCATAGAATATGCATAGATTATGATCATATGGATACTCAATAGTACACTAAACAAGTCATATTAACTAGCAAGAGTACAGATACAGTAGAAACCCCCTCAAGGAATCTACGAGTCAAAACGACAAGAACAAAGTCAGATAAACATGATTCTTCTATGACAACACAAACTGATCGAATGAGGTGGTTAGAAAATACATTACGTAAGGAGTGAGAGCTAGTAGAAGCTCTCGAACAAGAGAAACAAATAGAAAGACTTTTGTGCCAACATGAGTAGCGCTTAAGAGAGTAAGCTGAGTGGCTAGCTCTTAATAATTTATAGGCAAATGGTGGTTATCAACAAAGAACAAGACACGCTGACTTACCTAAGGAGAGGCACACTAGAAAATATAGCCCATAATGAAACCCCCCACCAAATCATGAATGAAATCCAACTAATGGGGAAGGGCAAACATAGCAAACCAAAATCATAATCCTGGGTCCCCTCCTAGGAGAGAGGAAAATAGAACAAATCAAATGGATAGAGAGTTACCTCCATTGCCAATGCGAATACGTTTATAAGAGGAAATCCATGCATCAAAGGTATTTCAAGAGCTTTCTAAAAATATGAAAACCTTTGAGAAACAAGAGGTAGCTGGGAACTCACCAACATTGAGCAAGATACACAATAAACCATTATGCCCATCAATCCCTAGCCTTCCATATCCTAAGCACTTTGATATTCCTAGGTTAGATAAGTTTAAATATGAATATAATGCACAACAGCATATCACCAATTTTATCAATGTCAGTTTTCATCTTGAATACAATGACACTCTCATGCTAAGAACATTCATAATAATATTTTCATATGCTACCACTCAATGGTTCAACCAAATACCTAAGCATAGCATAACCAACTTTGAACAACTAGTAAATGCATTCTTGAAGCATTTATCCTTTGGTGCTAAGAAGAAGGTGAACCTTTCAAACCTGGCTAACTTGAAATAGTATGATGACGAGCTAGTAATGGATTCTGGGAATATATGGAGAAAATTCATGGCAAAATTATCATTCTCCATTCCCATAGAAGAGATCATTCGCATGTTCACCAAAATTTGTTCTAAAAATATCTCCCTATTGCTACAACTCCAATAGTATCCTTTGTTTGAAGAAGCTCTGGCACAGGCCAAGCTCATCGAAGAGATAAAAGTAGATGAGGGAACCATTAAAATCTGAAACAAAAAGGAGTGGAACAAGAATGGTAAGAATGACAAGTATAAGTAGAAGCAGGGCAACCCTACTCCAGTAAATCAAGTCATATTAGCTACACCCAAGTATGGGGGTGCACAACAACCATAGAACTATCAAGCACATCCTCCACCAGCCAACTATGACCAAAAGAACAATCAAGGAAGAAATCGAGAATGCAAGCCACCTCGTTATTTCATGCCTCTGACTAAATCAATGCAATCAATCCTTAATCAACTGAGCAAGGCCAGGAGGATCAAATTTCTTGATATATCTCTTATAGATCCCAACCATCCTAAGCTAAACGGATATAGGGAAGATCAATTTTACCCTTATCACAGGATACCGGGGTATGACATTGAGGCTTACGTCGGGTTTAAGCACCAAGTGCAAAATATGATTGAGGTGGGAGAACTCAAAGTTGATAATCCACTGGCTCCTGATAATAGAGACATGGGCATATACAAAAACTCATTTCCCAATAATGAGGCCCCTCGAGAGCAAGGGACACAATTCAATCAGGTTTGAGCTAACATACCTATCCATGGATGTGTTGGGATGGTTGAGATTGTTAACAAAGCAACAATGACTAGGTGGTATGGTCAACCACAATCACTTGTAGCTCCCATGAACATCCCAGCTACACCTAGGAAAAGGCAAGACAACCTTCCAGGTCCACCAATGCAACCTGTGGTAACTATTTAGAGTAGATTGGAGCAAAACCTATAGATGACTCCAGCTAAGTTATCCATCTATGAGATCATACAATAGTATCCAAAGCATAGGGAGACTCTAATGGATATTTTAAGAACAATTGAGCTTCAATAGTAATATGTAAATGCATTCACTCACTTTGTGGGACAAGTGCAAGAATTCCAAGAACCTGTAATCCGATTCTATGATCATGATATTAAGACAGTTTCTACTGCCTTACCAGACCCTCCGCTAAACATTGTAGTGGCCATTAATGACTTACCTTTCAAGAGGGTTTTGGTCAATACAGGTTCATTTATTAACATCATTACAACAACTACAATAGAGCACCTCAAGATACCCAAGACCAATATCATTCCAGGAGCTTACATATTGAGAGCTTTTAATGATGCTTTATGCAATACTATGGGAATGATAGTCCTACCCATAAATGTGGGGCACAAGACCATCCATGTTATGTGTCATGTCTTGGAATGAGATATGCAGTACAACATCCTCTTAGGGCACCCTTGGATAATGGCCATGAAGTGTGTGCCTTTGATCTTGCACCTATGTGTCAAATATGTACACAAAAACAAAGTCTATGTCGTTCTAGCCAATGAAGAGCCTTTTAAATACGTCAATAAGATGGAAATTCTTGGATAATTCATGATCCCTTCTACTCACATATACGTGGCACCTTCATCCACAACCACACAAGGGGATAACAAAGACAAAGGGGTAAGAAAATACCCATGCACATCAACACCTCCTAATGGACTCAAGATAGTCAATGCTTCTATAGTACCATCAACATCAAAATCAAAAGACAATCAGAAGCTAAAGGTGCCCTTAGTTTAGGAAGAAAGGTCCAAAGAAGTTCCAAGCATAGCCATTGCTGAAATACCAAGTCTTATGGAAGAGGAATATCCTCAAGATCAAGATGAAGATAGTGATTATCACCCTGCTTCGCTAGTATCATCCGTGGGGTCATCCACATCGCATGCATCAATACACTTGGCAAGTATAGGCATAGGAGAGTACCTTGTGTAGAACATTACCTTTACACCTATAATTGAGTTTGCACAAGATATAGGGAGGCCTAAATACTTGAGGTCACCAGTAGGAATAGTGGTTCCACTTGGAATCCCTCCCAACCAAACCAATTTTGTCTATGCCAGCCTGGACTGTGCTCATAAGTCTTCAGATATAGAAGAAGATGGTGATGAATTATTCACAGTCAATGTTCATTACCTCTATAATCCTAAGTTTGATCTAAGCTACTTTGAGCATTACCATTGGCATGGCTATGGCCTTGGCATATATGATTAGGGGCGTAGGCAGCCCTACGAGCCACTATATCAACTTTCCTTCGATATATTTGGCTTAGGTTATTATAGCATATGTCGATATGACTCTCTTGCAATAGCATTGGAAAGATTAAGCATAGGTTTGAGAGAAGACATTGATTTTATTCCTTATCACCCCTTAAGAATAGTAAATTTGAGCAACAGACAAGTGGCCACGGTAAACATACCGCCTCCAAAAACATATCATCCAAACACCTCAACTGATTCCACCCCAAAAGGGTACAAATCGTGGGATGAGGAGAATGGATATGAGGCAAGTGATGATGACACACAACTTGGATTAGCCTATCAGGGGCCTCTCTATTTGCAAAGATTCACATGGTCCATCCATGATGAGATTGGATATACATAAAATGAAAGTGACTATCAATCAAAAGACTCAATAAAAAGAGCTTACTTAGGCCTAAGCCATCAACCCATGACTTTGGGGCATGATACAAATGCAAATGGATTCTTTATAAGTGACAAAGAATATGAATATGAAACAAATATGGCCTACTTGGGGCCAATACATGAGCCCCTTGTATTAGGGTTGCATACCAATGCTAATGGTTTCTGGATAAGTGATTATGACTTTGAGGATGAGACCAAGATGGCTTATCTTGGACCTCACCACTTACGACAAGTCAATAAGCTAGTAGAGAGAGAGGTGGCACTTTGTACCATAGACCCTCATCTTCAATTTTTGGGGAGACCTATTGACCTAGCTACCATTCATCGAATGGTCAATCCCCCTCCGCCTACATTCAGAGAGTAGTTAGAGCCTAATGATCCTATTGTCCGCCCTGCTCATGGGCCAGATCCAAAAATTCCCATTCCTCCAAAACCTCATCGCGAGTATGGAAGGGAAACCCCTAAGACAATATCACACCCATGTGGTCCTAGAGATTTCATCCCATCCATCAACATGATATCCATTGATTTGACCACTCCACTTCATAATCCAGAAGATCCTACCAAATCATTGCATCTTGATGTAGAGGCTATTGATTGGGATCGTGCTAGTTTACCCATAGAGCCAGAAGACCTCTTCACCAACGAAGAGATGTTACAACTATTCCATTTTGCATTAGGTTGTACGTATGATGTCTTCCATGTTGATTTGGAACATGAGTCACTAGGTCCTATAAATACCACCAATGACATTCATTTGATACCCACACCTCATCAGCTAGAGGATGGATCACATATGGATATAGAAGCGACTTTCGAGGTGGACATCAACGATGATCCTACCCAACCAAGGAGAATCAAGTTTGGATAAAGTCTATCTCTAGAGGAAAAATCCATCCTAATTCCTCTCCTCGAGGAGAGGCCAAATATTTTTGCTTGGACTTATAAAGACATGCCAGGGATAGATCCAAAGTTAGTCATTCACAACCTTTCATTAGATCCCATGAAGAAGCCAATCAAGTAAAAACTGAGGAAAATGCATCCAATCATCGCTTTGATGGTGAAGAAAAAATTAAAAAAACTACTAGATGCAGTATTCATAGTTCCTATCGACTACCCTGAGTGGGTGTCAAACATAGTACCCGTAGGGAAACTTGATAGAAGAGTCCGTATCTGCATGGATTTTAGGGATTTAAATAGGGAAACACCAAAGGATTCATTCTCATTGTCAAACATAGATGCTCTTGTAGATGCAACTGCAGGTCATGAAATTATCTCCCTAATGGATGGTTTTTCTGGATACAACCAAATCCAGATTAAGCCCGAATATAAACATAAAACTGCTTTCATTACTCCATGGGGAACATTTTGTTACAAAGTGATGCCATTCGGTCTCAAAAATATTGGTGCCACATATCAGTGGGCCATGACATACATATTCCATGACTATATGCATAAGATCTTGGAATATTACATGGATGACTTACTAGCCAAGTCCCTGTTGTGGCAAGAGCATGCCGAAGTCCTTAGAAAAATATTTGATCGCCTCATAGAACACAATGTCCAATTGAATCCTAAGAAGTGCATATTTGGTGTAACTTATGGTAAGCTTTTAGGATTCATCATATCCAAGAGAGGCATCGAAGTAGATCCTACAAAGGTAAAGGATATACTGGAAATGGCCACCCCTACCAACATTAGGGAGTTGAAGAGCCTACAAGGCAAGATAGCATCCATCAAAAGATTCATTGCACAATTATCAGATAAATTCATACCTATGAATAGGTTGCTACGCAAGGAAGTCACCTTTCATTGGGATTAAGAATGCCATCAAGCCTTTGCAGAGATCAAAAATTATCTGGCAACACTGCCAGTATTGGCTCCACCAAGGCTAGACATACCATTTTTACTATATATATCAAAAATTGATTTCGCATTGGGCACCATTTTAGCCCAAAAGAATGCACAAGATAAAGAGCAAGCCATATATTACATTAGTCGCACCTTGGTGAGTTATGAGCTAGGATATGTGTATGTCGAAAAGTTGTTTTTAGCAGTGGTCTTTGCAACTAGAAAGTTACGACACTACATGTTGAGTCATACGACCTACGTCATATCAAAACAAAATACTTTGCAGTATATAATGAGAAAAACATATCACAATACACATACTACAAAGTGGATCATGCTATTGATAGAATTTTATCTAGATTTCATAAGCCAAAAGTCCAAGGGACAAGTCATAGTAGATCAATTAGCAGAGGCACCTCTTCAGGATAACACACCTCTCACCATAGAACTGCCTAATGATGTGGTATTTGTATTATTAGATCTGCCAAAACTTGAACATAAGAAAGAAAAAGATATGTAATTATTCTTCAAAGGTTCAAAGTGTGAACAAGGAGGTGGATTAGGGATTGTGTTTATCACATCGTAGGGCATTCCATTGCCCTTATCATTCAAACTGGACTTCCCATGCACAAACAACAATACAAAATATGAAGCATTGATCCTGGGACTCCAAAAAGCCGTAGCAATGGGCATTAAAAGATTGAATATCTTTGGTGACTCCTTGCTCATAGTAAACTAGGTCAAAGGACTATTCCAATGTAGGTGCCCACTCCTAAAGACTTAAAAGGAACTTGTTGACACCTACTTAGCTCAGTTGGAATGGTACAACATCGAGGAAATCCCTCGTACATCGAATAGATTTGTAGACACCATGGCCTCTTTGGGATCCTTAATCCCTCTTAATCCATCCACTAATTTTACAACCGTCCATGTGAAAGTGCTTTCACACTCAGCAATATGTCGTGAGGCTTTTGACAATCAAGAATCATTCAACATGATCAACATCGAACCAAATCAGGATTGGTCCTTCACAGCCAAAGATTTCTTGCAAATAGCACCTTGGGGGTCTTTGATCTCCCAAGGACCTATAGAGTGTGGTGCAACCATATACCATAGAGTTGTTCCTCAATCCGTGTTCACTACCTCAAAAATGTAGGAAGAGCAAGCTATCTATTCTATAGAATTTATGGCCTATCAAGATTGGCTTTCCCAACTGTGAGACTTCCTGAAGCTTGGAATAATACCTTAAGGTTTGTCACATACTGAAAGGTGAATGTTCAAGTAGAGAGAAACAAGATACATTTTGCTAGGAAAAATACTCTACATATGAGGATATGATGGAGTATTGCTCGGTTGTCTTGAGCCCCACGAAACATCTTGGGTAGTTTTGCAAGCTCACGATGGAACATGTGGAGGCCATTTCAGTGGCATGGCCATAGTTAAGTGCATCTTGATAATGGGTTACTATTGGCCCACCATGGAAAAGGACTATTGTGAGTATGTCAATAAATGTAGTAAGTTCCAGCATCATGCAAACCTAACGCACTTACCATCGTAAGCTTTGCATCCCATCCAGGTAGCATGGCCATTCTTGCAATGGGTACTAGACTTGATTGGGAAAATATCACCCCCATCCTCAGGCCGACACACATTCATCATAACGGCCACATAATACTTCACTAAATGGGTAGAAGATATCCCCTTAACATCAACAACTGGACCAAGGATTGCGGAGTTTATACTCCATAATATCATAAGTCATTTTGGGGTCCCTTATAATATAATATCGGATAATGGGCCATCTTTCAAGAATAAAAATATGCATGCTTTAATGAACAAATACCATATTCAACACAATTTTTCAATGCCTTATTATCCACAAGCAAACGAGCAAGCAAAAGCCTCAAACAAAATAATAGTCTCCATTTTAAGGAAGACAGTGTAATATTGGCACATATAGTTGCCTCTTGCACTATGGGAATACAGGACTAGTATACAAATTCCCATTGGGGCAACACCGTTTTCACTAGTATATGGCACTAAATCCATCATGCCTCTAGAGTTGGAAATCTCGACTCTACGCGTAGCATTAAAGGACTTCATAGATTATGAAGCTGCGTGGCAAGGTCACCTTGATCAATTGATGCTTCTTGATGAACACCGAGTCAATGCTTTAGAGCATCTTCATGTTTACCAATATCACCTTGCACGAGCTTACAATAGTAAAGTCCACCTAAGGGAATTCAAGGTTGGAGATCTAGTGCTCAAAGAAAACCAACAAAATTTGAATCTACCGCTGCATCTGCGAGATAAGTTCGCAGCAAACTGGATAGGTCCATATATGATTTCAATGAGAGTTGGGCCTGGAGCATATCGCCTTATATCATTAGATGGTGTTGAAGAGCCTGAACCTCTCAATATCATTCACTTAAAGGTATTTTACACATAAACACAAAAACATTCAAATATGTCATAAAACACAAAAACATTCAAATATGTCATAAAACACAAAAACATTCAAATATGTCAAAAACACAAACAAATCATAAAAACATAAAATTCCAAAAATACAAATCAAAGGCTCCAAGGGTAATTCATACCACTTGGTCAAAATCAATTCAAAACACTCCAAGGGCATTCAAGTCGCTTGGTCAAAAATCAATTCAAAGGCTCCAAGGGTAATTCAAACCGCTTGGTCAAATCCAATAAATCAAAGGCTCCAAGGGTAATTCATACCACTTGGTCAAACAATCAATCAAAGGCTCCAAGGGTAATTCATACCGCTTGGTCAAACATCAATTCAAAAGCCCCAAGGGTATTCAAACCGCTTGGTCAGAATCAATACCAAAAGCCCCAAAGGCATAATAAGCCCTTTGGTCAAATTAATCAAAAAATACAAAACAACGTAAAATCAAAAATACAAAAACAATTGCACTTCACATTTTGCATCCACATCATTGCATTACATTTTCACATACATTACAATTGTATATGTCATGAGAGACTTAAAAGTGATACCACATTTTTTCACACAAGTCATTCATATCCATACCTCCATCCACATGTGTGTAATTGTATTTTTCAACACAACCATTATTTGTTGCTATACATAATAAAATAAGGCTTTTTGGTTAGTCAACCACACCTAGTAATATTATCAAATTTTGAGTAAAACAACTTTGATTAGTAGAAGGTAAGGCCTATCTGTGATAAAGCCCTAGATATTCAAGATCCCATAACTAATTGAAACACTAAAATCCTAGCTTGTACAAGGAAAATATGAAAGCTACAAAGTGGTCTAGGTTACCTTAAGTGAAAAGGATATTCCTTGCTTATCCCCCTATGCAACCGGTTTAAATGTGCTAATAATTGGCAAAAGGACAAGCTTTACCCTAACAAAATCCCTTGCTTAAATCAAAATAAGCAAAAATCCCAAAGCAAAGTACATATTCAAAATGCCAAGCATACAGTCCATATTTCAAAGAAAAAATTCAATACACAAATCAAAATCCAAAAAAAAAATCAAGCTCAAAAAAATCAATAAAAAATAAACAGTGATTTTCATCACTACGTATGATCAAAATAAACAGTGATTATAATCACTACAAAAAAATCCCCGCTCAAAGAAAAAATCAAATCAAAATAAACAATGATTTTCATCACTACATATGAGCAAAAATCCAAAGCCAAAAAGAAGGGAATAAAGCTTGAATCCTTGGAATTCTTAGCATTGTACAAAACTGGAAGGAGAAATCCTTATGCATGATGATATGTCTACCAAAACTGCTTTATGCATTTGTGTAGACCAATGTTTGAATGTGGATGAGCTAGCTTAGGTAACCCAATATTGCCTAGTGGTATAGTCCAACTAAGTCCAACATAAGGATGAGATGAACACTCGAGGATCCCCGATCATAGCAATGGGCTGAAATAATAACACCTGACATCAGAGGAAATGCTTGAGTTCTATCTCAAAATATACAACCACATGCACACACAAATATCATGAAAAACCAGGTTTATGGTAAAAGCCTTACTTTTCAAAAGTCTAAGTGATAAGTAGATAGTTGTTGATAGGGGAACTAGAGTGATTGAATCTCCGAAAGCCCCACAAATTCTCACATAGCAACAAATCATAACATAATTCACACCATCAATTTCTTTATAAGATTCTATAAATTAGGGGGTATCAACATAGTAGGACAAATACCGCATATATATTAGAAATAGTATATAGATGGTCATTGACTACTTTATATATTTTAATTTATAGAAACTTATTAAGAAAATACATTATGCACCATTACATCTCATATATGAATACCTAATCAATTCTTATGATAAGAGTGATTATTTAAATTCATGATTATTTTTTTACTTTTGTGGTATCACCCATTAAGATTGTCAATGTCATATGCATTTCGTATGTTTTAAGTGATTAGAGCATACAGGTTCATTTATACCATTCCATCACATAATTTAGATGCATATAATTAAATCAAAAATTAAACATGTATTTAACAATAACATTTGCATCCACAAAACCAAGTCATTAAACATCCATAAACCACATCATAAAACATATATGCAATATCCATTTGCATACCAAATCATAAATTCATCATTCATCATCAAAATACATTGCATCATATCATCAAAACATATAAGGATATACACATCCATCTAAGCATATTCAAATATTATCTATCATCTAGCATATTCATCAAATCATCATAATACCATTATCACATCATATCATAAAATAAAATAATAACAAAAACATAAAGCAATAAACAATACACATAATGAGTCATAAAAAGCAAATATATCATAAAAGTATGTGTGTCAAGTCCAATGGATATACAAAAATTCTTGTGGGCTGCAGTCATCTAGGTAATTCAAACTCTAAAATGAATTAAGGACTAAGTAGAGCATCAATCAAGTACCAGTTTTGAGCCCCCTGCATCACCTCCTCTAGTCCTACCTCCCTCGTGGTGGTATCGTGAGTCAAGTGATGCGAGCCTGTAGGTCTCTCTGTCTGAGTCTGGGTCCACTGGCTAGGATGGGCAAAATATTGCCCTGAGGTAGAGCACCCACTGACCTGCGAACCACCTGAATCTACTAGATCCTTAGGGACAATCCCATGCCTCCTAAGTTGAATCTGGATAAGGATAACATGATCCATAAGTCCCCAGATCTGCTCCTCATGCTCATCCAACAGAGACTGGAGATGTCCCACATCTACCCCTGAACCTACCATTGGAGCCTCCTGTGGTGTAGAAGGAGGAACAACAAATTGCATCCTAACATCACCACCCCCAATAGTATCTTGCAGAGTATATATCTATGTTGAGAGATACTCAATGGTAGCATCTCACCACTGCACCTAGATCTTAGTGGCCTAAAGTTTAGCCTCGACCTCATGAAACTATGCTCTCAGAGGAGAGTCTCTCTCCTCAGGATCTAAATCCTCCTCCTCCTCAGGAAAATCAGGATCCTCTGCTACCACCTGCTCTATCGACTGGTCCCATACCTCGATCCTAGCTCAAACCTTGTATCCTTATGGATCTGCACCATCACCCCCGCTATCATCCTCGCACCCTAGGATTTCGATGATATGCCATATATGATCACCCCACCACTGATAGTAGGCCTTTGTAACTCTCCCAGCCACTGTAGGGTCTATGGCTAGGGTGTCCTCCTCATCTGAAAGCTTTGTGATCTATCATGGAGGTAGGTCCTTCTCTATTGTGAGGCACCTATACAAGAATGGTATCAAGGGTACATCCTATTGCAATTCATACTGACAAAGAACCCAAGAGTAGAAGAAATACTCTTGAATGGTAATCTTATGGCCAACAAGCCATCGCTCGCACTATGTCCTGGCAGTAAAACTAGTTGGATCATACCAAGCAAGACACTCATAGTAAGGCCACCACATGACATCTCTGACCATTAGTCTGGTGAAAGCATCAATATAGTGGGACAAATCCCCTTTAAAAGTGTAGCTCTTACTCTCCACGTGCTCTCAAGCCCATCTGGCAGCATAGCACTATGTCTAAGTATCGACCATTATTATCATGACTGAGAGCCCCTTAGGGTGATCTACTATAATGTGCTCCCATACCCAAACCTATAGGAGCAAGCTGTAGGCAATGTTGACATGTTACCACCGATGGATGTGGTACAACTCATCGTAGCACTAAGCCAATAGTGATCTACCCCATGCATAGATGATAGGCTCCTCGCTATCTAGTAGGTCTTGCACCATCACCAGGAGGTTCCAAGGGAACCTCAAGCCCAAGCAGTCTAGGATAAGAACATTGTTGATCACCATCAGCAACATGGCATCCCTCACTGTGAAAACATGAGCATCATACCAAGATTTGATAGATACTCCCCTACACCCAGTATCTCGAAGGGCCTGTGCAGAGTGTGCTCCAAACACACGAGCATAGATAACCACCTGATCATTAGTGCCGATGAAACAATGGGCACCTCATGGAATGGGATCCAAAAAATCTTGTAAACATCCTCCCGTGTGATAGTCATATTGTCGAGTGGAAGGTGGAAGGTATTAGTTCATGGGTCCCAACAGTGGGCCAGAGCCATAAGATAAGCTTGGTTGGCCATAATATGGGGCAACATGATGACGTACTATAGCCCATGGGCCTTACACCACTCCTAGTTAGTGTCATCAAATCCAGGAAGTAGGTCAAGTAGGAGCTTTGGGTCTCAGGCCCGAGAAGTGAGGATCTAAGCAAAGCATAAGAAAGACAAAATATAACTACAGTGCATCTAAGGCATAATTCACAATAAACATGAAAACGGTGCAAAATAGTATGATTTACTCTAAATATAAGTAAAAGAAGAATAAATTGCACCTAATCAAACAAATCAAAATTCAAAAATTCCAAAAAAATAAAAAATGTCATGAAAATTCAACAAAAAACAAAAAAAAAAGGCTCAAGCTTTAGTCGTTGTCGCCTACAGTGGCTAAAACTTGGCCGTTGGAGTCAGCAGTGGCCAAGACCCAATGGTCAAAATTTTGACCGTTTGGATTCAAGCTTGGCCGCTCTGAGTGACAATGGCTTAGAGTCAGCCGCTCTAAGCGACAATGGCCAAGAGGCGGCATGGCAAACTTGTGAACCCTTGGAAAAAATAAAAAAAATTGCAAACTAACAAAATAATTCAAAAAAATAACATAGGGGGGAAAACAAATAGAATGTAAAGCAAATTTTCCTACCCAAGCATCAAAACTAAGCTAATTTCAAAATGCCCAAAATGGCGGCAACAGGTGAATAACTAAAAAAAAATCGAAAAACCCTACACTGAAGCCACTAACAGAAAGCAAAATTGGGGACTAACCCATCATAGCAAAAGGGAACCTAAGCCTAATTACGGAGTTTTTTCGTTGCCATCAGGTTTGGTGAGGTTCATTTTTCCTATTACTTAGTGAGGTTCAGTTTTACTTAGACAAAGAAAAGAGATATAGGGTTTTGAAGAGAGAAATACCCGAGAAGCTTCGGCTCCTCCAGTAGCTGATGACTCGCCCTACGTAGCCATATCCTCAACAGCAGGAACTTTCAAAATCACAATCATCGTCATAGCACCAGAGCTCTGAAAATGAATCTTCAACAATGAAAATGATAGGTCAAACCCTAGAAAAACAATTTTTTATATTTCCTTAATTATGCCTTGGTTGCTGCTGACGTTAGCGGCCTGAACTCTTGGCTGCTCAAGGCGACAACGGCCATAGGTAGGGAACTCAGAAGCCGTTGGACCTGACAGTGGCTAGATCCAAAATAACAAAAAAAAATCACATAAAATCATAATCTCAAGTAGGCCTCGTATATAGTTACCTACTCTATCCACTTGGCGATTACAACGATTTGCACTCCATGTATTTTGGTGAGATGAGTAGAAAACCATAAAGCCACTTGGGGCAAAAACAACTCATTTTGGAATTACGATATGTCGGATTGCTCCATGGGTGTGAAAGGATCATTATAATTCCCCTATGACATCAAAAATATTAAGTCAAAATGATACAATCTTAACATAAATATAATCACTCATCCTAACTCCCTAAGAAGGCTATTTATAGCTAGACTGCTCCTTTGGATAAGGTTGGATGATCATCATAAGCAATTGGAATCACACTTGGATGTGGTATTACCCATTAAAATCAACAAATGCTAGAAAGGGACCAGATTAGTCATATTGGTCAAGCGACTTGTCGCTTCATTCATTGTCATTTCTTCACCAACTCATTGTGTGAAGGGGTAGTTCAAAATTTCAACATAATCATAATCAAAATCAACAAAATATCACTCAATCATAAAAAAATCATGTTTGTTCTACGAATCATTGAATACAACAATCACAAATTTCCCTTGTTTTCTAGGAACGTAATCAGAAATGACATATTTAATTGTAGCTCTCCTACCGGTCAAAATTATTGTAGCAGCTGAAGCTACCCGATCGAGTTTGAAGAATGAGTGCAATTTAACATGCAAAAGCCACTGATCTAAGTTCTACGAACGTTGAGGCAATGATTCAAGGGATGCATGCCATCTTGCATGATTGGGCCATTCAGAATTGATCAGACCATTGATCACCGTACACCCTACAAACAGATCATTCTATGTTTTTGCTCAGCGTTGTGTTTTCCACATAATGCATCACAAAAAGGGGCATATGTAGACACCTAAATCATTTCATGCTTAGGGGAGCTACTCACATAGACAAACTCATAATATCATAAGACATAATCTTGGACTTTCCAAAAATCAACAGTGGTTCTCACCACTCATTTGGGGCCTTTTCAAGCCATCCAAGCTTGGCCACTCAAACCAAGAGCGGACAAATCCTAGTAACTCAAGCCTAGAGTGGCCAAACCTTAGCCATTGTAGATGATAGCGACCAGATCTTAGGCACTACAGACGATAGTGGCTAAGCCATAAGAAGTAGTTTGTTGACAAACAGACCCAATATTGGGTGGAAGTGGTAGTCTGCATGCAATAAAGGTGAGCGGAAGTGACTTTGCATTCCTTTTCATGACCAGTTCACATGGGAGGTTTGAGTTTGCATTTAGACTTAAGTTAACTGACCTCCAAGCATAAAAAAAGGACAAAAGCTTCTCATGCTAATGACCAGTTCACATAGAAGACTCAAGTGGGCAGTTAGATTTCAATTAACTGACCTTCAAACATAGACAATGGACAAAAGCTTCTCATGCTAACTTATACTATGCATGAGAAATTCATTCCTAGGGCTTAGACATAGACCTAGGGTTTCACACTATAAAATGTGCAATCCTAAGAGAACCAAGGGAAGATCTTTTATCCTTTATTACAAGAGGATACGAGAGGATTTTTTTATCATATCAGAGAGAGAAATATTCTCAAGGAGAGCTTTCAAGACTTGGAGAGTTCTCTTTGAGATCATGTACATGATGAAGATTTGATGGATTGAAGAGCATAACACCTACTATTTCAACATTAGATACATGATTTGACCCATAGATTTGGGGAAAAGAGGGTAAGATTTACTTTAGCAACTGTTATCTTGGACAGTGGCCTACAAGCTTAGCTTAGGATAGACATAGCTTCTTTTATTCTGTTATTTCTATTTTCACGTCATTAGCATAGATTTACATGATTTTATGGCATACTTTTATCATATTTCCATTACACTCTTTGATTACTAACAATCACATCCATGGAGGTAATCTCAGACACCTAAATTTGCATTGTTGTTTCATTGCTTGCAAGGCCACAGGTACATCAAATGAACATTGCAACATACGAGAGCAAAAGGGATCCCTCTAGGAAACAGACCTAGAGAAGGAGTCATCTATAAGCCCTCATATATTTTTGTGTGCAGAACTAAGAAGCTTTTATAAGCACACCACCTCTTTGTGGAAGAGGCACTACTTACATATTTGTAATTTATAGTATCAAAATGGGTATCCCTAAGAGGGACCGACATGTAACCTAGCTTCAATATCAATAAAGAGATCCGTATTTTGTTATTTCATGTTATATGATTTTTCCTCTTGTCTTTCCATTTTATCTTTGGTATTTTAAATAGCATTGCAAGTAGGATTTAGAAAAGGGACCGGTGTGTGTGTTCCTAGGGTCACTACACTTGGATCTCTAATTCCCTCCATGGAATTCAAGATCAAGGGTTGCCTTTGTGTCCCAATATGGATTGGTAGTTGAATTTGGTGAAATTTACATTCAATTGGCTTGATTTTGTGATTGATGCTTCCTAGTCCTTTATAAGCTCCATTGACGGGTTCATTCTTGTCACTCTACAATTGGGAAGCATTTCAACTCTCCTCAAGGGGTTGTTAATTCACTGTCCATTTTGGTAGAGCTTCACTGCATTTCAACTCATGAAGATTCTAGAATAATCCCCAATTTTGAGGGAGGTATTATAGCCTTCCTAATATCTAATATTGGCTTTCTTGGGAAGCCAATATCAAGATCCAGGAGGTTGGATTAGTTGGGAGGAAAAATATCGAAGCTTCCCCACCCAAAACTATTTGAATTCTTGTTTCTTAGACAATTGTAACCAAAATTAGCTCGCCCTAGAATTCAAAATAGTTTTTATGCTAGCCACGTCTTTGAGGCATAGCTAACTCTATTAGTTGTGGGTGTCAACCATGACTAAGACTGATTAGACCAATACTACGTAAATTGAGTGGTTAAAACCATTGATTCACCTTGGATTTGTCCAAGATCATTCATATGGTCTATTATCATGCCCATATGAGTAGTCACCTCAACATGAAACATTTTAGGTGTTTATAGATACCCATTTTGATATGCATTGTGAGAATGAACAATGCTAAGCAAAAATAGACCTCCTAAAACCATGTTGTAGGTTGAGTGATGATCATTGATCTAATCAACATTAGATGCCCAGTCCTGCAAAAGGATGTGCATCCTAGAATCATTTCTTTCAACTGAGGTAAGGCTTAAATTTGCAAAGCTTTTGCAAGCTCCAGCGGTGATCGAGTAGCTTTAGTGCTACAATAATACCGATAGGTAGAGAGCTACTAACTTAACTATCATATTTGATTTTTGCCCCAACAAAGTGTAATATTATGATAGTTGTTGGCAATGATTCATAAGACAAATGCAATTTGAAAATATCGAGTAATCTCCTATTGAATTTTATTATGATAATTGACATTATGACTACCCCCTCAAGCGATGATTCGATGAGGGTATAACAATTAATGAAATGATGAGTCGCTTGACCAACATGATTTATCTAAACAATTGAATATTTTAGCACTTTGATATTACTTGGCAAGGTCTAATTCAGCCATGATTTCAACTATTAGTAGTAATTGTATATCTCTAGCCCGTGGAGCAGTTCGACCGCAATGGCCTTCTTGGGGAATCAATATGGTAGCAATTCCAATCAGGTTTATGTTGAATCATAATTTTCGATGATATGCTGAAAATGTCATAGAAGAATTGATATAAATCCTTGTTCTCATGGGGCAGTCTAGTTGTGACTTTCTTAGGGATTGAAATGAATTATATCAATTCAACGATGACTAATTTACCCCAAATGGCCTTATGGTAATTTACTCATATTTCCAAATTGCATGGATCGCAAGTCGTTGCAACCGCCAAGTGTATAGGGTAAATAATTGGATACGAGGTGCATTTGAATTTTGAATTATGTAAAGTTTTTTGTTATTTTTGAAAATTTTGAAGGTTTTGGACCATTAGATATTTTGCATTTTGCATTTTAAAGCCCCTCATGGTGAAATTTTTAGGGTATCTATGTCTAGATGCTATCCGTGCTTGTCAAACATAGCTAATTTTTGTAATTTTCTTAGATGTGACTCTGACCCGTGGTCGACAAACCCTAATTCTACACTTGTGGTTGCCAAGCATGGTTGAGGGTAAAATTAGAAATATAAAATAAAATTTTATAATTTTCAATTCATCATTTTCCAATTCACTGTAGTTATCAAGAGAGCTTTGAGATACGATATTAAGGCATTGACCCATAACGTTGTCGAACCTAAAACTCACACCCATGGATAACCATCTAGAGGTGTCTTCCGATGGTGGAGTTGATGCCATGAAGGTAGCATAACATCTCTCTCATTTGATTACTAACTTAAAATGAACCTCATTAATTAATGGGTTAAATGAACTAAATTAAATTGTTGGTAAAGAACCTCAAGTTAGGATTAGTCTAGGTTAGCTTAGATGAAAGGGTTTTTAATAATTTTTTTGCGTTACCCAATATGGGAAGTGACCTCGAAAGGAGTGCATATATTATATACATATGGCAGATGTGACTTCCAATTAGTAAATTGGGGGCTACGTCTATCATCCATGATGGGATTCAAATCCCATCGATCAAAAATTTAACCATTGCCACCGACCGCAGGTCCCAGACGTGGCTGAGCAACATTGGACAAATTTTTTAATTTTTTTGTTTTTTTTTTTAAATTGACTTTGAAATTTTCTTGTGTATTTATGAATGTTTTTGTCTTTTTGAAAATATTTTGAATTTATTAGACTTTTGAAGTACATTTTTTTATGTTTTTGATTGATTTTTATGTATTATTATTTTCCCTTTTAGTTGACTTCCCGGGAAATGGAGTCTAAGATCTTATGAGACATCCTCCATGGGATTAGTGATGTTGAACGAGAGTGGTTTTCCACTATAGGCCTTGGTTATATCATCTGAATACCATCCATCAGGGCTGAACAAGCCTATATGACTAATTTGGCCCATTGTTGGGATGAATGGACCAACACGTTTCACTTATCGATTGGAGAGAACATGGTCACCTTGGAGGATGTCTACCACATCTTCTACATCCTGATTGATGGTGAGGCCATCACCTCTTCACCTACCATGATGAAGGCTATAGTATTTTGGTGGATATTAGGTGTGCAGAGCGATGAGACACTGGAGGATATTGACCATGGAGGTGTGCCCATTGAGCACTGGTACAGGGCACACATCTTCAGAGAGCGACAAGCCACCTTGATGTACCTATGCATAAAAATCCCACTCCCAGACACATTTGGTGTGAGGTTACCTTGGTATATCCTCTCTAGGATGTAGGATCTTCTAAGTAGCACTAGAGAGTAGCCACTAATTCTATCATGGAGTAGCTCCCTCCTAGCACAACTCTACGACGAGCTATACAGGATCACTCAATGAGGTTGTATTGGGATTACCTATAGCTTGCTGCTCTAGATATGGGTATGGTAGCACATTAATATTGACTACCCAGGGGGACTTCCACATCATATTGGTGACATTGCAGAGGCTTCATAGTGCTATGCTGCTTGCTGGCCCAAAGAGGCTACAAGTTTTAGGAGCAGGTCTTGAGTAGGAGATCTAGATTATTACTTAGATCAATTGACTTCACTATAGCTAGAGCATGTTGTATGATGGCCTTACATGGATTGTCCTATGTGGAAGAAGGCAAACAGGTATCTGAGGTGGGCACACTAGGATAGGTGTCTCATCGAGCATAAGCTCGACATGCATGAGTTTTTTAATTTATTGCATATCATGAGGTAGTTTGGTATTTTCCAGGATATTCCACCATTACCTATGCTCTACCACCACCTTAAGGTGGAGTAAGATTTGACTTAGCCTACTGTTACTATACTAGGTAAGGAGGATGATGACTGTAAGGACTCAGTATTGGCAGATGCAAGTACCATAGATGACTATGACACTTGGTGGAATACCAAGATCTGGCGAGGTGGTGGCCCACTAGGCAAGGTTGGGAATGGAGCTATGGGAGTAGAGGTAGTTGAGGTAGATCCAAATGGGTGTAGAGTGTGCTAGAAAATAGAGCATGTATGGGATGCAGTCACAAAGGAGGAGCCCTAAGAAGAGGAGGAGGGTGAGGAGGACCCAGATGATGAGGATGCACAACTCAAAGCCCAGGTGGTTAGTTTGCAGTCATAGTTGGAGACCTCTTAGATGCAGATTCTAGGGAGGGACACCTCCCTTGCCACTGTACAGGTACAACTTAGAGTAGCATAGGATTAGCTAGCAAAGAGATAGGAGCAGTGATACAGATACCAGGAGGAGAGGACTCTTCACTTGGCATATATTGAGATTGCCACTATATCCCTAGAGAAGATGACACTTCAGTGGGATCTTCTACAGTCTCAACTAGAGCTCAGGACACATTAGAGAGATCTAGTGAGGAGTGCACGAGGTGAGCTCTCAACTCCATAGGTTAATATTGTGGCTCCAACCATACCAAGACTAGTAGGTTTGGATGTGGGTGCATAGATTTGGAGATTGTGTGTCCTCGTTCAGAAGGATAATATGTAGTATTCTTCAGATGTGGCCTACACCGCTCTCTTGGAGGGATATATTAGACTACTTGGGGGTGAGGTGCCAGAGAGGACTACTACTATAGGGACCTAGTGGACCAAGACATGAGATACAGGGCAATCATTAGTAGAACCCAATCATAGGACTCACAGGTCAAAGAGGTCCACAGGTTCTAGCTCCAAGTGGACTCACCAGGAGGGTGGAGATGGTGGTAGAGCCTCCCAAGAAGGGGGTGTAGGACCTACTTAGTACAAATCTTATTATATTTCTGTACCATTTTTTAGTGTAAAGTTTGAGGACCTACACAGTTGTATCCTATGGGTATTTTGGACACACCTATGTACTTTTTTGAGACACACACACACACACACATATATATATATATGATATGAAATTTATGAGACTCATTATATGTGTATATTTATTTGTTTTATGTTTATGATATGCATATGGATTCAATTCTTATATGTGATGTTGATCTGATGCTATATGATGTGATGTATGGGTGACATGCACTAGCTAGATGATGGATGTATGACTAGATATTGTGATCTAGATATGTAGATGGACTACTATGATGTATGCATATAGATGCAATGTTAGATGTTAAATGTATGTTTAATTTGATTTGCTTGTTTGCATTTAATTTATGATTTTATGATATGATGAATGCAATGTATGTAATGCATTATTTACATGATGATGATCTAATGTACATGAACCTGTATGCTTTAATCACTTAAAACATAAGGAATGAATGCAATATGAGTTAATCAATCTAATGGATGACATCATATAATGTATAATAATCATAAAATGTAATTGATATATATTGTCAGAAGAATTAATCAATTAGACATCCATATGTGATATGAAATAATGTATTGATTCTATTCATAAACTTTTGTAAGTTAAAAGAATATACACAACATAGTTAGTGGTCGTCTAAATATCGTTGCTGATATCCATATGATATCTAACCTATGTTATGAACACCCCTTAATAAACAAAATCTTATAAAAATAAATTGACAATTGATGATTGTATTTTATTGTTGCTATTCAAGAATTTTTGAGGTTTTCCATGAGACTCAAACACCCTAGTTGACTTATTAAAAGTTCTATAATGGCTATAATAGACTTCTAAAAAATAAATTTTTTGCTATGAAATACCAAGCTATTCGTTACCCTTGTGTGTGCAAATGAATATATTATATGAAACATAAGCATACCCCAATACCATGCGGGATTCATTCAGCCCATTGCTATATTTGGGATCCTCAAATGTCCACCCGATCCTAGGTTTGGACTTAGTTGGACTAGACCACTAGGTAATACAAGCCATATAAAGCTAGCTCATTTGTGAATTGCTAGACCTACCCCAATTTCAAGTAGGATTCATTAAGCCATTTTTGTATTAGGGATCACTCCATGATTTTCAAGTATTGACCATTCTAGGGATTCAAGTTCACCCCCTTCTTTTCTTCAATTTATTAGGATACTTGCTCATATATAGTGACAAAAATCACTATTTATTTTATATTTTTGTTTTATTTTTTGTTTTGAGCAAGGGATTTGATTTGATTTAGGATTTTACTCCTTTTTGTAAGCAAGGGATTTCTTTTGGTAGGGGGAAAACTTGTCCTTTTTCCAATGACCTCTACTCTAGACCATTACACCTTACAAATGAGCAAGTAACAAAACCTTTCACTTAAGGTGACCCGAACCACCTTGTAGTGTTCATATTTCCTTACCCTAATTAGGATTGTTAATATGTTGATTAGTGATGGGATCCTGATATGCTAAGTGCTATCAAAAATAGACCTTATCCTCAAAAGCAAAGCAAGCTTTATACAAAATCTGAGAAGACCACTAGGTATGGCTGAATGACCGAAAAACCCTAGTATATTCTTCATAGCAACAGGAGGAGTTGTGTTGAAAAACATAATTACTCACAAAGGTGATGGAAGATGATAATGCATAGATGCATGATTGAAATATAAATGTGGTATAATTTATAATATTTCAAAAACAACCTATCCTAATGTATGGTGTGATGGATGGAAATGCCTAAATGCAATGCAATTAAATGAAATGCATGTGCACAATGAAAATGCATGTTGGACATTTTGAGTCCTCTAAGTCAGAGTTGTCATTGATGTCACCTGATAGAGTTATCACTCATCTCAAGGAATTCGGCAAGAAATAAAGTCGCCCAAGTCATCCAGGAAAAAGCTTCATCAGTGCAAAAGTGAAAGGAAAAAGGCTCCATAATATTTTAATATTATTGGGAGCACAGGTTAAATGATTGGTTTATAAAAACCCAAGATGGGTTATTGCAAAAGTTAAAAAGGAGGTTTAATAATTATTTATAAATCATTTAAATTCACAAGGAATTTAAATTTTATAAATAATACCAAGGTTGGGCATTAAGACAAGGTTCTAAGGTTTTATTAAACCTAAGGTTGGCTCTTTAAGACAAAGTTCTAAGGTTGATTTTAATTTATAATATTTAAATTTAAAATTAAATTTAAATTTATTATAAATTAAATCACGTCGACATCGAATTCATTCGAAGCACCGACGTGATGCTAAGGAAGGCAAAAGGCATTATATAAATGCCAAACAAATTCATTTACCAAGTATCCCTTGCTATTGTTTTTGAAGTGCATGCGAAAGAGATTTCTGTTTCGAAAGCCTTACGATTTTTGTGAAGGTTAAAGCTGTGAAGATTCAAAAGCCCTAAGCGCAAAGGCCAGCGTGGCCTAGTGGTATGTTGGCTCGGTGCTAAGGAGGAGGTTCTGAGTTTGATTCGCGTGAGGTCTATTTTTTGGATTGCAAGGAAGAAGCGCTCTACGCGCTTGTTGTTTTTTGGAGGTTCGTTGTTCGAAGATATTGCATGGTGGACGTGCCCTTTTAGACATGTCACGGTGCGTGGCCCAATGATGGCTTGGCTATGGCTAAGGCATTGGGAAGAAAATAGTTGGGGGATCGAATCCCATCGAGGGCAAGGCAAGTAAATTTAATTTTTGTTTAATATTTTATTTTCTGCCAAGGTTGCCTAAGGAGAAATAAGGTTATGGTATGCCCTAGGAAAGATAAATATTTTTGCTGATTTTCTTTGTGGAAGTATATCATATTATATATCATTGGAAAGCTATTTTTGAGAGCTACTTGTTTAGATTGCTTTGAGGGAGAAATAAGGTGTGTGCAAGAAGATATTTCTGGTTTTGTCAAGGAGTTCCAAAAGTAAGTTTGATTCATTCTTTTGAGGGATTATTTCTTGCATAAGAGGGTTTGGTGCATTTTTATTGAGTAGGAGTAATAAGGTGTTATTGAGATATTATTTTGATTATTGTGTTATTACTCATGACCTCTAACCCTTGTTGATATTGGAAAAATAAAGTGTGTTGAGTGTGGCAGATTTAGTGGACAACTCATAAGGCATCAAAAAGGTATGGGCAATATTCTTCATTGACTTATGTGGGTGATTGATTTCTAAAAATATCTTTGGAGAGAAAAGGATTGATTGTGGTTAACCTTTTTGAGAGTTGTTGGTTTAATGCTTCAAGGTTTTCTGAATTGAGAGTTGTGATTAAACCTTGTTTATAAGCATTGTTGTTGAAGCCCATTGGTTGTGCAAAGAACTTGAACTTGAGTTAGAAAAGAACATGAGTATCATTGTTATGTGAGATTTGTTGTTGAGCATTGTTGGAAATATTTTGAGTTGGTTGATACATGCTTGGACTAGGGTTTGTGAGAAAGGATTGATCCTTGAGGTGATTGGTTGAGTAGAGTTGATTGAGCCTAGTCAAGTGATTGTGTGAAGTGGTTGTTCAAGTTCCATGAAACAAACTATTCTATATTCTGATTTGAGTTGAGATTGAGATTTGAGAATAGAACATATTGAGTCTCTAACAATTCTCTTTATGCTTCTATGAGATTGATTTGAGTTGAGATAAAAAATATTGAGTCTCTAACAATTCTCTTTATGCTTCTATGAGATTGATTTGAGTTGAGATTGAGATTTGAGAATAGAACATATTGAGTCTCTAACAATTCTCTTTATGCTTCTATGAGATTGATTTGAGTTGAGATTGGGATTTGAGTATAGAACATATTGAGTCTCTAACAATTCTCTTTATGCTTCTATGATATTGAGTTGAGATATTGATTGAGCATTGAGTATAGAACATATTGAGTCTCTAACAATTCTCTTTATGATTCTATGTGATTGAACAAGTTCTGTGTGGACTTGTTAAGTAGATTTGAGGTAAGTCTTTGAGAAGGCTTGTGGACTGATTTTGTGTAAGCTTTTGTGGAAGCTTGCAATGCAGATTTGAGCAAGTCCTAGAGAGGACTTATTGAGAATATTTGGACAAGTTCTATGTGAGCTTGTTGAGCAGATTTGGATAGGTTCTGTGTGGACCTATTGAGCAGATTTGGACAGGTTTGTGGACCTATTGAGAGATTATAGGTTCTGAGTGGACCTATTGAGCAAATTTGAGGTTCTAGTGAACCTATTGAGCATATTTGAGCAGGTTCTAAGTGGACCTATTGAGCAGATTTGAGTAGGTTCTGAGTGAACCTATTGAGAAGATTTGAGAAGGTTCTGAGTGAGCCTATTGATAGAGCTTTGGAGGTGATAGAGTATAGAGGATAGAGTCTCAGTGGATAGAGATCCAATAACTAGGACAATTGAAGATAAATATTCTGAGTGAGGAGTCTTCAAGTGGAGAGAGATCCACCAGTCAATGTAGCAGAGAGACAGAGTCTTCTAGAAGATCACTAGCCAGAGTAGAAGGGGAAAGAGTTCTCCTATGGAAGAGATCCATGAACTTGAGATTAGGGGATCAACATCTCCTTTGGATAGAGGTCCATAAACATTGTAATTGGGAAGGATTCCCAAAGAGATTATTTGAGAAATATTTAGAAGAAATATTTTCTCTATGGAGGTAGCCCACATTGGGTGAACCACATTAAAATATATGTCTCTATTATGTATGGTGTTCTATGCATTGCTTTGATTACTACTATTGATACTGCTATCTATACACTACATAATATTGAATTGAAAAGAAAAGTAAAAAGTGGTCTTATACTGTTCACCCCCTCTCAGTATAAGCTTGTGTTCTTCAATTGGTATCAGAGTGGGTTCCTTCAGAAGAGTTTGACAACTTGAAGGAAAAGTGGTCTAAGAACACAATGGATCAAAAGGATGGGTTCTTCAATAATGCAGTACCAGTATTTGATGGGAGTGACTTCTTGTATTGGTGTGTGCTGATGAGATTTCACCTGATGGCACTTGGCAATGAAGTTTGGGATGCAGTGGAATTTGGATATGATTCAGGAGCCAATCCTCCTACAGATAAGGAAGGTAAGCTTCTAATGCATGCAAATTCAAGAGCTATGAATGCAATTATAAAAGGGTTGCGTAGATCAGAATCTATGAAGGTTATGGAATGTAAGACAACAAAAGACATGTGGGATCTATTGCATACCATATATGAAGGAGATAAAAATGTCAGGAAGGCTAAGATCAAAAATCTCAAAGGAGAATTTGAGAACCTAAGAATGCGGGATGATGAGAACATTCATGACTATCTCATCAAGGTTGATGAACTCATACATGAGATGAAAGGTCTTGGAATGAAGGTTGATGAATCAGATGCTTGTGATAAGATATTGAGAACTCTTCCAAAAAGGTATAGTGAAAAGGTTTCTGCTATAGAAACATCAATTGATAGTGATTCTTTGACAAGGAATTCTTTGCTTGGCATGCTTACTACGTTTGAGATAAGAACAAAAGATCCTATTCCTCCAAAAGAAGTTGCATTCAAAGTGGACAAAAAGAAAAAGGGTAAGAAGTCAGAATCAAGCAGTGAATCTTCCAGTGATGAAGAAGCTAACTATGGTAGAAGAGATAAAGGTTCCAGAAGACCCATAGATATGAGATCTATTAAGTGCTTCAATTATGGAAAGTATGGACATTATGCAACAGAGTGCAAAGAGCCCAAGAGCAACAATGAAGAAGAAAAATAGGATCACAGGTACAGGGAATCAGAAAGACACAGGTACCAGAAGAAGAGCAAGGATGGACAAAATAGACAAGGGAAGAAGTTCTTCCAAAGACAAAAGAGAAGCTACTATGCGGATAATGCAAGTAAGTACTCAGTTGATAGTGATACTAGTTTTTCAGACAATGATAGAGATGAAGTCTTATTTATGGTTGAAGAAAAAGATCCAGTTAAGAAAAAGACTCTAGTTATTCTCAAGTGTTTTAGATGTGGTAGATTTGGACATCTTGAAGATGATTGCACAAGGGATGGTTATAGTTTTAGTGATGATGATTTTGAAGATGCACTTGATAGACCAGATGAAAATCTTCTAATGGCATTAGAAGAAGAAGTGAGTGATTCTATAGAAGACAAGCCAAAAGGAAGTAATGATATGGACAAAGGTAAACAAATAGAGGATTATTCAGTAGAGAATGGATATGATCTCAAGGGAGAACTTATCTATGCCCTTGACATAGTAAAGAAGGTAAGAAAGCAACACTCTAAGCTTGAAAGACAGTTTCAAGAATGTGATGAAGAAATATTATTGCTCATAGAGGATCTAGAAAAGTCAAAAGCTAAGGCAAGCAAGTTCAAAGATAAGTTAGAAGCAAAGATCTTGGAATGTGAAAAGCTAACACAAGAAGTGGCCCTATTAAAAGAAGATCTAGAGGATTCCAAGAATAAGCTATACAAGTATGTAAACAGTGCAAAGAGTGTGGATAAAATAGTCAAGATACAAAGAAGAGCAACAAACAAGACAGGTCTTGGTTCCAAACAGGTTCAAGAAGACAAGTTAACTACCAGTTCTGAAGACACTTCAGAAGAAGAGGATACTTCAGAAGAGGGTTTCTCAGATGAGAGCGGAAGTGAAAGTGAAACTCCTAAGGATGAGTCAGATTGTAGTGAGTCCAGCAGGAACAGGGACAATGAACAAAGAAGATTCAGATGGAACAACAATCAGAACAGGTCAAGAGGAACTAGAAGACCAATGGGGTCTAGGCAAGGTTTCTTCAATGGAAGATGTTTTTCATGTCACAGGTTTGGGCACATGGCTTCACAGTGCAGGACACATGAAAGACAGGTAGATGGGAAAGGACAAATTTTCCAAGGATATTGCTACTCATGCAATGAGTTTGGTCACAAGGCAATGAATTGCAGGGTTCATGACAGAAGAGGATATGGCTTCACTAGGAGAAATTCTAAGACAGTTGCACATCCAAGGAATAATAACATTAAGTGTTATAAGTGCAATAATGATGGTCACATAGCAAGATGGTGTAGAGAAAATATTCCAGAATCAAGCATGAACAGGAACAGGAACATAGAAACATGAACAAGAACATGAACAGAACAAGAACATAGAAGAGAACAAGAACAGGAATAGGAACATGGATGAGAATAGGAACAGGAATAGGAACATGGATGAGAACAAGAATAGGAATAGGAACATGGATGAAAACAAGAATAGGAATAGAAGTGATGACAGGAACAAGGATGATGACTTGGAAAGAAACAGTGAGAGGATTCAAAAAACTCAGAAAAGAAGAGAAAAAGATAAAGACAAAGAGTAGTGCTTTCAGGGAGTAGAAATACTCCCACCCCAGAATTAACCACCTCATGTGGAGGTGGGGGAGGGGCTAAGCTAAGAGGCTCATTCTTAGCCCCGAGCCCCAAAGGTGACCCTTTGCCATTGATGTCAAAGGGGGAGAGATTTGTGTATTGGGGAGAGATTTGTTATGTGGAGAGATTTGATATTTGAGAGAGCATTGAGCCAGGGGGAGCAAAGTCCTAGGGGGAGCAGAAAAGAAGGTCAAGTTTTAGTAAAAGGATAAGGATTGCCATCAATGACAAAGGGGGAGATTGTTGGACATTTTGAGTCCTCTAAGTCAGAGTTGTCATTGATGTCACCTGATAGAGTTATCACTCATCTCAAGGAATTCAAAAAGAAATAAAGTCGCCCAAGTCATCCAGGAAAAAGCTTCATCAGTGCAAAAGTGAAAGGAAAAAGGCTCCATAATATTTTAATATTATTGGGAGCACAAGTTAAATGATTGGTTTATAAAAACCCAAGATGGGTTATTGCAAAAGTTAAAAAGGAGGTTTAATAATTATTTATAAATCATTTAAATTCACAAGGAATTTAAATTTTATAAATAATACCAAGGTTGGGCATTAAGACAAGGTTCTAAGGTTTTATTAAACCTAAGGTTGGCTCTTTAAGACAAAGTTCTAAGGTTGATTTTAATTTATAATATTTAAATTTAAAATTAAATTTAAATTTATTATAAATTAAATCACGTCGACGTCGAATTCATTCGAAGCGTCGACGTGATGCTAAGGAAGGAAAAAGGCATTATATAAATGCCAAACAAATTCATTTACCAAGTATCCCTTGCTATTGTTTTTGAAGTGCATGCGAAAGAGATTTTTGTTTTGAAAGCCTTACGATTTTCGTGAAGGTTAAAGTTGTGAAGATTCGGAAGCCCTAAGCGCAAAGGCCAGCGTGGCCTAGTGGTATGTTGGCTCGGTGCTAAGGAGGAGGTTCTGAGTTTGATTCATGTGAGGTCTATTTTTTGGATTGCAAGGAAGAAGTGCTCTACGCGCTTGTTGTTTTTTGGAGGTTCGTTGTTCGAAGATATTGCATGGTGGACGTGCCCTTTTAGACATGTCATGGTGCATGGCCCAATGGTGGCTTGGTTGTGGCTAAGGCATTGGGAAGAAAATAGTTAGGGGATCGAATCCCATCGAGGGCAAGGCAAGTAAATTTAATTTTTGTTTAATATTTTATTTTTTGCCAAGGTTGCCTAAGGAGAAATAAGGTTATGGTATGCCCTAGGAAAGATAAATATTTCTGCTGATTTTCTTTGTGGAAGTATATCATATTATATATCATTGGAAAGCTATTTTCGAGAGCTACTTGTTTAGATTGCTTTGAGGGAGAAATAAGGTGTGTGCAAGAAGATATTTCTAGTTTTGTCAAGGAGTTCCAAAAGTAAGTTTGATTCATTCTTTTGAGGGATTATTTCTTGCATAAGAGGGTTTGGTGCATTTTTATTGAGTAGGAGTAATAAGGTGTTATTGAGATATTATTTTGATTATTGTGTTATTACTCATGACCTCTAACCCTTGTTGATATTGGAAAAAGAAAGTGTGTTGAGTGTGGCAGATTTAGTGGACAACTCATAAGGCATCAAAAAGGTATGGGCAATATTCTTCATTGACTTATGTGGGTGATTGATTTCTAAAAATATATTTGGAGAGAAAAGGATTGATTGTGGTTAACCTTTTTGAGAGTTGTTGGTTTAATGCTTCAAGGTTTTCTGAATTGAGAGTTGTGATTAAACCTTATTTATAAGCATTGTTGTTGAAGCCCATTGGTTGTGCAAAGAACTTGAACTTGAGTTAGAAAAGAACATGAGTATCATTGTTATGTGAGATTTGTTGTTGAGCATTGTTGGAAACATTTTGAGTTGGTTGATACATGCTTGGACTAGGGTTTGTGAGAAAGGATTGATCCTTGAGGTGATTGGTTGAGTAGAGTTGATTGAGCCTAGTCAAGTGATTGTGTGAAGTGGTTGTTCAAGTTCCATGAAACAAACTATTCTATATTATGATTTGAGTTGAGATTGAGATTTGAGAATAGAACATATTGAGTCTCTAACAATTCTCTTTATGCTTCTATGAGATTGTTTATTAAAGAAAAAATAACAATTCTCTTTATGCTTCTATGAGATTGATTTGAGTTGAGATTGAGATTTGAGAATAGAACATATTGAGTCTCTAACAATTCTCTTTATGCTTCTATGAGATTGATTTGAGTTGAGATTGGGATTTGAGTATAGAACATATTGAGTCTCTAACAATTCTCTTTATGCTTCTATGATATTGAGTTGAGATATTGATTGAGCATTGAGTATAGAACATATTGAGTCTCTAACAATTCTCTTTATGATTCTATGTGATTGAACAAGTTTGTTCTGTGTGGACTTGTTTTAAAGATTTGAGGTAAGTCTTTGAGAAGGCTTGTGGACTGATTTTGTGTAAGCTTTTGTGGAAGCTTGCAATGCAGATTTGAGCAAGTCCTAGAGAGGACTTATTGAGCAGATTTGGACAAGTTCTATGTGAGCTTGTTGAGCAGATTTGGATAGGTTCTATGTGGACCTATTGAGCATATTTGAATAGGTTCTATTGTGGACCTATTGAGAATTTGAGTAGGTTCTGAGTGGACCTATTGAGCATATTTGAGCAGGTTTTGAGTGAACCTATTGAGAAGATTTGAGCAGGTTCTAAGTGGACCTATTGAGCATATTTGAGTAGGTTCTGAGTGAACCTATTGAGCAGATTTGAGAAGGTTCTGAGTGAGCCTATTGATAGAGCTTTGGAGGTGATAGAGTATAGAGGACAGAGTCTCAGTGGATAGAGATCCAGTAGCCAGGACAATTGAAGATAGATCTTCTGAGTGAGGAGTCTTCAAGTGGAGAGAGATCCACCAGTCAATGTAGCAGAGAGACAGAGTCTTCTAGAAGATCACTAGCCAGAGCAGAAGGGGAAAGAGTTCTCCTATGGAAGAGATCCACGAACTTGAGATTAGGGGATCAACATCTCCTTTGGACAGAGGTCCATAAACATTGTAATTGGGAAGGATTCCCAAAGAGATTATTTGAGAAATATTTAGAAGAAATATTTTCTCTATGGAGGTAGCCCACATTGGGTGAACCACGTTAAAATATGTGTCTCTATTGTGTATGGTGTTCTGTGCATTGCTTTGATTACTGCTATTGATATTGCTATCTATACACTGCATAATATTGAATTGAAAAGAAAAGTAAAAAGTGGTCTTATACTGTTCACCCCCCTCTCAGTATAAGCTTGTGTTCTTCAATGCATAATGCAAATGCTTTTGAATTTTTTAATATTTTTTAATATTTTTAACTTTTATTGCTTTGTGATTTTTATGGATTTTGAAATTTTTCATATTTTTAAATTTTTGAATTATTATGTGTGGAATGCCTTAAGATGAAGTATGTTAAGAGTTTTAGGCTCTTCAAACCCTTTAAGTGATATTAGGTGATATATTCTAGGTCCAATCTACTCTAAGATGATACAAGGACCTAACCAACTAGCTAAAAATTTATCTCACAAGTGTGGTGATAGGTTTGAGTTATTTTGGTTATCTTTAAGCACAAGATCACCAACCTTAAAGTCTCTCAGATGGAATTTATTATTGTAAGCTCATTTTAAGCACTCTTGGAAAACATGGAGATGCTCAAGAGCATTCACATGATGTTCATCAAGAAGCATCAATTTATCTAGGTGAGCTTTTCGTACAGTGTTGTCATCGATGAACTCTTTCAATGCGACGTACAATGTTGATGCAGGAGCATCCGGTGACAGTGTGGGCAATCTCGCATCCTTAAAAATTTTCTTCAAGTACTTGTATTTTGAATTACATTAATTCATTCCCGGGAGGGGAAATTGTGGGAAGCAGAAGGGGGAAGTTTGTAAATTTTGTGCGTAAATTGAGTTGGGGTCACGAAATCGTGACCTCAAAAGTCTTGGCAGGGCTTGAGCCAATTTTGTCATGATATCGTGACGTCGCGATATCGCGACCATAGTCCAAAGCAGAGGGAGAGAGCATAAATCGTCGCGATATCACGACGTCGCGATATCGTGACCGGTTTTAAGATGCAGAGGAGAGGGTCTTCAAACATCGCGATATCATGACGTTGTGATATCGTGATGTCGTGATATCACGATGGTATTACAAAGAAGGGGAGGAGGAGCTCTAGACGTCGTGATATCGCGACGTCACGATATCGCGACGTCGCGTTATCACGACGGTCTTCGAAGGCAAAGCGGAGGAAGGAGTCCTGTCGCGATATCACGACCAGTGTGAAGCCGCCATGTGGCAGAGTCTTAAGGTGGCCCAAAAGCAAACACAAAATAGAAGGCATAGCAAGACTTCGATAGGAGGAGGTGCAGTTAAAGGGTTGACACGTGGCACACATTTGTTAGCCATGAAAGTTAATGAATTTAGAAGACTGGGCAAGACCTGAAGGGGAAAAGCAAGTAGACGGTCGCAAAGGACAGAGTTGACACGTGGACGGCCGCGTGTAACTTAACATTTGATAAGGGCATGTGTTTCAAATTTTTACATCAAAGAGGAGGCGTGGCCAGTTCTACATGAAAAAATAGTTGCGTGTGTTGAAACCAGAGAAGGGCCACGGCCACGTATATTTTATTGTTGGTAGAGTGACAGGTACGAACATTGAACCAGACACAGGCGATGGCCATTATGGAGGAGGCCATAACATGGAAGAACAACCTGACCTTGATGGTTGTTGCAGGTCAAGAAGGACCATTAATGAAAGCTTCCTGGTAGATTGGGCAGATGGCCCATTTATGACCAAAATTTTGAAAAATCCAGGGGGAAGGGAAATTTGAATTTGGAGATTTTGTAGGTGGAGGCATTGAATGCATAGAGGATCGAGGCCTCATTAAAAAAAATGGGGGAACAATATTTGGGGAGGAGGGTGGAGTTCGGGAGGACAGGGGAGAATAGAGCCGAAGCCGAGACCGGCCATTGTAAGCCTACGGGCTATTTTTATTTAAATGCATGTAAATATTTGAAATTGAAATGAGAATGCAGAGTTTGTAAGGTCCCTATTTCTCCGTCTCCGTCAAATGTTGGAATTTCCAACTCTAAGGGCATAATGGCCTCAATGCCATATACTAGCAAAAATAGGGTTGCCCCAGTGGGCATCTATATGCTAGTCCTATAAGCCTATAATGCAAGGGGTATCTGGATGTGCCAATATTTGTGGTTTTCCTATACCATATTTTTCAAGATAGCTACCACTATCTTTTTTGAAGCCTCAGCTTGCCCATTTTCTTGTATATAGTATGGAGTCACAAAAATATGTTGTATATTGTACTTGGACGTTAAATACCTTACAATTTTTTTCTTGAATGACATTCCATCATCTAATATTATCTTGGATGGTTTCCCAAAATTACTAATGATATTATGAAGTATAAACTCTGCAATACGTGCTCCAATTGTCATTATTAAAGGGATTGCTTCCACCCACTTTGTAAAATACTCAATAGTCATTATAATAAATGTATGACAATCCAATGATAGAGAATATATCTTACCGATTAGATCTAAACCCCACTGATCAAATGGCCAAGCTGCTTGGATGGGTTGTAAGTCCTACGATGGCAAGTGCGTAATATTAGCATGATGATGACATTTGATACATTTCTTGATATACGTGGTGCAATCCTTATCCATAGTGGGCCAATAATCTATTCGAAGGATGCACTTGACAGTGGCCATGTCGCTAAAATTGCCATTGTATGTACTATCATGAGATTGCAAAATTTCTCAAGCTGATTCTTGGGTCTCAAGACAACAAAGAAGAATTCCATCATAGCTTCGATGGTACAAGATATCTCCTAGAAAGACATACTTTATCACTTTCTATCTGAATGTTTACTTTGTGACACATGATAATCCTTGGAGGATTAAACCAAGCTTAAGGAATTCATGTAATTGTGACATCCAGTCCTGATAAGATTTTGCCTCGACTAACAAGATGACTTGCTCCCCTAGTGTTTTGTTGTGCATGAATGAATACTAGGATACAACCTTGTGGTGAATGGTGGTGTCATTCCTCGTAGGATCCTAAGAGATCAAATACCCCAAGATGTGTTCTTGATAGAGTCTCTAGCTTTATAGAACCACTCATGGTTCGGTTCTATATGAATCATGTTTAATAATTCCTTGTTATCAAAATCCTTATGCTACATCATGGTATGCGATAGCATCTTTACATGAATGATAGTAAAATAAATAGATATCTTATTAGGGATTAAAGATCCCAAATATGCCATAGTGTCTACAAATTTTTTTGATGTATGAGGTATTTCCTTGATTTTGTACCATTCTAGTTAGGATAGATAAGTGTCAGCAAGATCCTTGTAAGCTTTTAGGATAGGACACATACACTAAAAAAGTCCCTTCACTTGATTGACTATGAGAAGGGAATCACCAAATATGTTTAATAGTTTAATATTCATGGTGATAGCTATTTGGAGGCCCAAGATTAGGGCTTCGTATTCATCATTGTTATTGGTACAAGGAAAGTCCAACTTAAATTACAAGGGTATTGGAGAACCTTGTGGTATGAAGAAGACAATTCCTACACCACCCTCTTTCTCAAACTTCAAACTATCGAAGAACAAAGTCATGTCAGCTTTGTTATCTGGTTCTTTGAGTTTGAGAGATTTTGATAACACAAATACTACAACATCAGGAAGCTCTATGGTGAGGGGTCTACTATTCTTGAGAGGTGCCTCTGCTAGGCTTATCGGCTATGACCTATCCCTTAATAGAATTTTGGTTGATGAATTCCAAATCAAATTCTATCAATAGCATGATCCACTTTGCAGTATGTGTATTATGATATGTCTTGCTCATCATATACTACAAAAGATTTTGTTTTGATATCATATACGTCGTATGACTTAGCATGTAATGATGCAACTTATTTGTTGCAAAAACCACTGCTAAACACATCTTCTCCACATATGCATATTTGAGCTCATAACTCACCAAGGTGTGACTGATGTAATATATCACTTGCTCTTTGTCTTATATGTTCTTTTGGGATAACATAGTTCCCAATTCAAATTTAGTAGCTAATATATAGCAATAAAGGCACATTTGGTCTTGGTGGAGCTAGCACTAACGGCGTTGCCAAGTATTGCTTAATTTTAGTGAAGGTCATTTGATAGTCGTCGTCCCAATTGAATGGGAACCCCGTGTGTAGTAGTTGATTCATGAATTGATATTTTTTTGATAATTGTATGATAAATCACTTTATGTATGCTACTTTTCCTTGTAGGCTTCTTAGCTCTTTGATATTTGTGGGAGGATGCATCTCTAAAATGGCCTTGAACTTCATTGGGTCAACTTTGATCCCTCATTTTGAAATGATGAAACCCAAGAGCTTTCCTAAAGTTATACAAAATAAGCAATTCTTGGTATTTGGTCGGATATTATGCTCTATCAGGCGATCAAAGACCTTCCTCAAGATCTCTACATGCTCGAAACATAGAAATGACTTTGCCAAGAAGCCATCAATATAATTTTCCAATATATTGTGCATGTAGTCATGGAAAATGTATGTCATGGCTCATTGATATGTGGCACCAGTATTTTTAATGCCAAATGGAATAACTTTGTAATAGAATGTCCTCTAATGTATTGTGAGCATGATTTTGTGCTGGTCTTTGGCTTTAATCTGAATCTAATTATAAAAAAAAAAAACTATCCATAAGGGAAAGCATCCAATGACATGTAGTTACATATAAAAGAGCATCTATGTTGGGCAATGATAATGAATCCATTGGTGTTGCCTTGTTGAGGTCTCTAAAATCTATACAGATACATATCCTTTCATCAGGTTTTCCTACAAGGACCATGTTTGACACCCATTCTAGATAGTCAATGGAGATAATGAAATCTACATCCAACAACTTCTACATCTCATATTTAACCATTAAAGTGACTGTTGGATGCATCTTCTTGAGCTTCTACTTGATAGGTCTTTTATAGGGATCTAGCGAAAGGTTATGAGTAACAATTTTTGGATATTTTCTTAGCATTTCCTTGTATGTCAAAGTAAAGAGATCAAGTATCTCTTTCAACAAAGGGATGAGGTTGGCACGCTCATAAGGAGATAAAATTTCTTCAAAGTTAAACTTATTAGGATTAGTGGGATCATCACTGATATCCACATCGAAGGTTTCCTTTACTGACATATGTGATCCCTCCTTAAGATAGTGAGGTGTAGGAATCAAGTGGATGTCATCAGCTGGGTTTAATGGTTCCACATTGGATTTTCCCTCTATATGATAAACATCATGTGCATAACCTGGTGCAAAATAGAAATGTTGCAACATTTATTCATTAGGGAAGAAATATTTAGGCTCTAGTGGTGAATAATTATGATCCCAATCAATAGCATCTACATTCAGATACAATGGTTTGGAGGGGTCAACTGGATTACAAAGTGAAGTGGTCAAATCAATGGAGATCATATTGATGGAATGGATTAGATATTTAGGACCACATGTATGCAATTGTAATTTATATTTGTTTTTTGCATACCCACTATGTGACTCTAGGAGATCATATTTATGGAATGGATTAGATATTTAGGACCATATAATCTATGAACAACCTCAAATGTGGAATCGCTTGGCTCAAGGAGCTGCATGTATGTCGGTAGATCAGGAAAAACCCTATTATAAATCATATCCAAATTGGGTGGTCTTCCTCTGAGGCATAGGTCAAGATAGACTCTCTGATACATATCATCAATATCAACTATCTCATACCGATGGTATAAATAGTGAGGCCTGAGATAGGCTCTCTCAGTCTCATCCTCATAATCACTATCGTATACGATTCCTTCACCATGACCGACTAGAATCGGGTGATTATCAATATGAGGCCCAAGATAGGCCTACTCTTCATAGCCACTATAATCAATGAGGAATCTCTCATTCTCATCCACTATCTCCATGGGTAGTAGATGATATAAGTGTAGAGGACCTAAGTAATCCAACTCAGTCCCATCCTCATATCATTTATTTCTTGAAGATTGCTCATTATCATCTATTCCAGAATCACAATATGATACCTTTCAATAATGGACTCTGCTTGCACTTCCTCAGAAGCAACTTTTGATTCAGTGTCGATTATTATACCCAAATTCTATATTTTCATACTAGTGTCATCAGTAGCTGCATAGCTTTCTATGTCCAAGTTGGCTTTTGGAATGTCTCTCGTATTGACCCCTACCACAATGTTGTCATGATAGATCTTGGGTGGTCCAATAGAGATATAGGTTACTAGCCTATTACCCCTTCGTATGTGATAAGGGTTAGGGTGATACGAATTCCAATCCACATCATCCCCTAAATTGAGATTCAGATGATCTAAAGATGCTTCTAGGATCTCATCATGTCCTCTCGTGTGGTAGCCTAACCCAGACATATTAGTTGGTAGCTGATATTGTGGCTCTATGGGAACTCAGTTCCCTTGCTCGAATAAGCATAAGCCATAACCATACCAATGGTAATGTTTGAAATAGCACAAGGTGAATTCAGGGTTAGACAAATAATGATCATTCACCATGAATGGTTCATCATCATCCTCCTCTCCATAAATAAAATTATTTTGGTTAGGTGGCACCCTTAGTGGCACTACCATTCCCACAAGAAATCTATGGTTTTGTGTTTGACCCATATCCTATGCAATTTCAATAAATAACATGCATGTCACGTTCTACACAATATATTTTGCTAATTCAAGATTAACCAAATGTATGATCACTTGTGGAGTATATGACCCTACTAAAGAATAAGGTGATGCGGGATGAGGTGCCTCCTCAAATTGATTTTGAGTGTACCTTTCATCCATGGGACTAGGAACCTTGAAAATTTCTAATTTGGGCACTTTATTTGGTTCTTTTTGGTCCATAATTGCCTTAAGCTTCTTATCATTCCTAAACATTTTTGATGTCATAGGCTTTGTCAAAGATATTGTTGTGTGCTTTGATAGTTGCAGTGCTATCGTGTAAGGTTCTCCATATACTCTTAATTTTCCTTTTGGATGCTTGATTGGTGATGTCGGTCATATATCTAGATGCATTGAGGGGAAAATTAAATCTCCCAGTAAATTAGTTAAGTTCACATATTTTATTGGTTCTTCGTCAGAAGGCACCATGTGAACCTATCCCTCATGTAAATATTTAATACATTGATGCAGAATCGGGGGATTATAACAATTTTTTCTAATCCAAGGTCTCCCCAAGAGGTTGTTATACTGTATGGCACCTTCAATCACATGACACATCATAGGGATGGTCTTCAGTCCAACTTGAATCAGAAGGACTACAGTATTTACCTTTGAGCATAGTGCATCATTGAATGCTCTCAAGGTGAAAGTAGAAGGTACAATATGTGATTTTGGCAACTTTAGATATTTCAGTGCCTTGGTTATAATAATACTGATTGATGACCCTATATCAATAAAAATCCATTTGAATGGTGTGTGATTTACACATACAATTATATGTAGCGGTGGGTCCACTATAGTAGTGGAGACCATCTTAATCTCATGATCATTTAATTGAATTACTGGTTCACTGCACTGCTGCACATGTCCCACAAATTTCATGAATACTTCAAGGTCCTAGGATTGAACTTTTATAGAACTTAGGATGTCAATCAACATCTCCCTATGCTTAGGAGACTGCTAAATTAGTTCATATATTGACAACTTTGTTGGAGTTGTCTACAGGATTTGAATTAGCCTACTCAAGTTAGATCATTTTTTGGTTTCAAAGGAGGCATTTGTGAAATGGAATATAAAATTTCAAAAATTGAAAGGTCCATTTTTAGATCACTTTCCCATTTTGTTGGAATGGGGGATCAAAACACTGCAATATCACAAACCATTTAAATTTGAAAACTTTTGGTAATAAAAAGAGGAACTTCAAAAGAAAATTCCATAGTGGTGGGAAGAGGGCCACCCACCATATGGGACAACAATGTTTAGCTTCCATAAGAATATTCATTATGTCAAGGATCAACTAAAACAATGGAGGTGAGCTAACAAGACAGACTTCTAGGTCCAAAGAGCTACGTTGGTGGTTATATGGGATGAGGTTCAAAAACACTTCAAGGAAGGAACAATTATAGGGCAGCTCAAAGAAGAGGATGATGCATTGCATAAAGTGGTTGATGACATTGACAACCAAGAGGAGACCTACTGGAAATAGAGAGCAAGAACCACTTGGTTATTAGAAGGTGATAGAAATGCCAAATTTTTACATCGATCTGCTTCTACTAGGAGACATATGAACAACATGGAAGCTCTTTAAGATGAGAACAAACACTTCTTTGATACAATTCCAGGTATGCATTTCCATTCAATGGATTTATTTTCTAAACTATTTAAGGAAAATTTGGTGCAAGATGAAGAGGCTAAAAAATAAATTCTTGATTTCATACCCTTTGTTATCTTTGAGTAATAAAATCAAGCCCTACATAAACCCATTGATAGAGAGGAACTAAGAAAGTAGTCTTTGGAATGAGCACAAAAAAAAATACTTGGTCTAGATGGCTTTCCAATTGATTTTTTCAAGCTTTCTGGGATAAATTGGAGGAGGACGTAATGGTTGTTATAGAGGAGTCCAAAGGTAGTAAAGAATCATACTTTCATTGCCTTAATTCCAAAAGGGGAGAAGAGGGTGCACATTTTAGATTATAGACCTATTGCCTTATGTAATGTCATACATAAAATAATCACAAAGGTAATGGTTGAGTGGCTAAAACCTCTTCTACATAGCATTATATCCTCAAAGCAAGGGATTTTATAGAGGGCAGAAAGATCTTGGATGGTGTGGTTGTAGTTTAGGAGGTAATCCATTCAATTTAAAAATTTGGTATAGAGGAATGTCCATAAAATTGGATATGTCAAAGGCTTATGATAGGGTGGAGTGGAGCTTCTTTTCAAAGATAATGACAACTATTGGTTTCTCTCAAGATTGGATAGAATTGCTCATGAGCTATGTTTCTACTCTGACATACTCAGTGTTAATCAAGGGTCTTACCTCACAACCATTTGGTACTAGTTGAGGCATTTATCAAGGAGATCTTTGTTCCCCCTATATTTTTATCATATTGGCTGAAGGTTTGGGTAAATTATCTTGAGGAGAAGAAAACAAGGTTTGCTAACAAGTATTAAGGTGCGTGAGAAAGTTTTGACTCAATTATAGTTTGTGGATGATATAGGATTGGTGGGAGTGGCCAACTTCAGGGAAGCAATAATGATTAGAGATACACTTAATGTCTACCTTAGGGCCACAAACCAAGTCATCAATGATAAAAAAATCCAAAGTGGTATTTTTCAATCTTGATCAAAGGCTTCAAGATAGAATTTTAGAGATCTTGGGATTCACGAGGACTTCTCTCCTAGCAGTATACTTGGGGATCCTTTTGCATTTTAAAAAATTTAAAATAGATATCTGGAGGAATATTTTGGATTGTATCAAGGAAAGAATTAATAATTGGTCTCACAAATTTTTAAGCTATGGGGGTAGATTAAATTTTTTATAGTCAGTCATTCAGGCCATGCACATTTATAAATTTTCTATCCTTGCTACCCCACATACCATAGGAAAGAGTTGGACAAGATGGCTAGAAAAATTTTATGGGGATGAGTAAAAGAAGAGAGGAAATGGGTCTTAGCAGGCTAGGAGAAAGTAACCCAACCCAGGGTAAAATGAGTTTTGGGACTGAGGAGATCAAAGTTAAATAATAAAGCTTTGGCTAGAAAGCTTTACTTGAGGTGGTTTTCCCATCCAATTTCTTTATTCAGTAAAGTTTTAACTAGTAAATATTTGGGACAAGTAAACCAAAATGAGGTAGGTCATTTCCTTTTGGATGGTAATGTATCCTTAGTGTGGTAGGCTCTAAAGTTAGGATCTTAGGTAGTGAAATATGCATTATTTTGGAAAATGGGGAGAGGGGAGAAGGCACGATTTTGGATAGATTCATTGGATTAATACCCACCTATTATTCTATGAGGATAATCCTAGAATAATATTCTCAAATAATGGTATAATCTCTAGATTGCATGAGGAACTTTTATTTGAAGACATGGAGGTTGAGGATTCTTGTCACTCAAATTAAGGAATTGTGGAGGGAATTAGATGATGTGATTCTAGTTTAAGTGAGTAGAGATCTAAATAAAGTGGTAAAATTCCTTCCTAATATGGGTAATGAGAAGGAGGTAGGGGTTCAGTGACATAGTGATATGGCTATTCAGGACGAGAGGATTAGACAAGTTGGTGAGAAAATCTAGTGTTTAGCAAGTTTGGAAAACAATTGTAGAAATATGGTTTAGGAGTTTTGTGCTCCAATGTAGATATTCTTTTACAGTTGTAAACAAGTGAACAACCACTATAGAAATATGGTTTAGGAGATTTGTATTTAATGTAAATCTTTTTTAACTGTTGTAAACATGTGCTCTCTTTGGCTAAGGCTGGGATAAGTCTCATCCCAACTTGTAAATGATATTTGTTTTAATATAAGTTTTTCAAACTATTTTTCAAAAATAATATATATTATAATATCATAAATTATATTTAAAATATAATTAGATAAATGTTAATTAAAATATTATGTAAGAAAATATATTATATGAAATGTATACATAGTTTTAAAAAAACCATAAATATATAAAAACTAGATATATTATTTAATAAATTTTCTATATATATTTGATTTGATTAATGAATTTTTATAAGAATGTTATTTATTATAATAATAATTCTCAAATTTAAATATGTCAATCACTTTAGTAGATGGAAACAAAGTTGCATTGTGAACATATCAACCTTGTTTATGCATGCAAGAAACTTTGTGTGACTATAAATATATTTATTTATATATTTTTTTAAGGAATTGATAATATTTTTCATAATTTATTTTTTATTTGTGTTTGATAAACTTATTAACATAGTCAATGACACACACACAAATATATATATATATATATATATATATATATATATATATATATATATATATATATATATCTATATATATATATAAAGTTGAACTCTTAATGTATAGATAAATACCTAAGATTTTGATATCACCTTAAAAACATTAAATCTTATATCCTAAATTTGGTTTTGAATTTTTTTTTGGATAATTTTACACTTAAACCATGGGTTTTTGAAGGCTTAATTCTATTAAAATGTCTTACTTATAGGTCTAGATCTTATATATTCCTAAGCATAAAGTATAGAACTAAACCTCAAATAGCAAAATCACCACAAAGCTAAACACACCAACAATGGTTTTAAAAAAACACATCACAAAAAAACCCAAGATCGCTATCCATAAATCAAGCCAACCAACACCCATTGGTGCCTAAGAGCTACTACTACATAGGATCTAGAATAAAATTCCTCTCCAAGAAAGCTCAAAACCATGATGCTACAATAGAAACCAAGCATGAAGGAAAACACTACTACTAAAAATGATCTAAAGTAATATAATGAACAAAACAACAACCAACATACACATTTTTACTAGATAATTAGAAGCATTTACATCACCTAATAGCACTTCCAAACTTTTTTTTATTTAAAATTTGAATCTCTAACCCCTTTCACTTTCCACTTCTAGTCTAAAGATCCTCTACTAATCATCACCCTTCTCCATATCCTTATACTACTATATTAGGCCCTGACTCCATCACGAAACCTTAGCATTAAGAGAAATAACACAACCATGTTGGTAATGTACGCTACCCACGTCTACCTAGGTGGACACCCCCACTTAGGCTTCCTTTTCCATGCTCCAACCAACTCAAAGCATAAAACACTTTGTTCTTGAGTGTTTCTCAAATCAAAAATTAAGTTGACTATTAATTTAATAATTATTAGTCAAACCTATTATAAGGTTTTAATTCATTAGATTTTATATTAATCTACTATTTCTTTTTGAAGCAAGGTATTCAATAAAAAGTCATTCATTCATCTTGTGAATTAATGTTGCTTGATATTGAATGCTAATATTAATCATTAACATTGATATCTAACATATTTAAGTACTAATAATATTTACACTATTCTTAATATTTATCTTTTTTTTGGTTAACTAGAGTGGGTTTTGAAATGGCCCAAAAACCTTATTACAATATGAAGATTAAAATGAGCAAGTTAGCAAGACCATATACATCAAAAGCCATACGAAGATACCACAAGACAACAAACTAAAAAGGAAAATAGGTCATTAAGATATTTACAACAAAAATGAAGAGTGGATCCACAGATACCAACCCAACAAGAAGGGGTGAATAGATTAACAAAAATTAAAAATATGATCATAGAAGTTGCAAGGACAATCCTAGGGAGGTAGAAGAGGGTCACCACCTCATTTAGAATTAGAATTGTTGGTAGGCTTCGTGTCCTTGTGCTTTTGAAGGTCCCTGATCTGGTGAAGTAGTTCATCCAAAATATTACCAACCTGATTATACAATATCCAAGCAATATTGGCTATATTCATAGCAGTGGACAGGGTCACCATGGTTCCAAAAAGAGTGTCAATGGTAGTTTTCTAAAATATATTTGTGGTGAGCTCACCCAAGGGCTCAAATAACTTTATGTCGGGAAGGATGTCCTCAATTGTCACCTTTTTGGGTGAATTTTCAATATTTACTTACTTGAGTTGATGAGACTCCCTCGACATAATATGGATATTATTTCACTCGGTCCCTACCACCTTGGTTCTAGTAGACTGACAAATAGAAAAATATGGGGTGGTACCAAGCGATGGTCATGAAGAGGGATTTTTACATTTTTTGGAAGAAATAATGGATTCTTTTTATAGATCATCATCATCATAAACAATATCAATATATAGGGTTTCCTATATTAACCTATGGATAGAGGTATGCTCATATGGGATTGCAGTGATAGATTTTTGGTCTTATTTTTGAATGGTATCACGGTAAAGGTTTAAATGGAGTCCTTGATGAATGGGCTAGGAGGATTTATTTTTCCTAACACTATCATTGGAAATATTTATGGATTGGTAGATATAGTTAGGTACATTAATGAGTTTCACATCCCATAAATGGTTCAAAAAAGTGATGTGGAAGTTGTGGAGGGGTGAGTCAATCTTATCCATGGTGAAATATTTCATCACCAGGTTCATGACTCGATACCATGGGCTAGGGAGGGATTTTCTAACAACTCTATCATTATACCAAATAATATTGTTTCCCCTATCAACAAAGGAATTGGTCTCCTTGAACATAAAATTTCTATCATGATGGATGATCCTATCATCATTTGTTAGTTTTGTGATTTCTACAAGAAGTTGGATTCTAACCTTGAACTCCAGGCCACAAAAAAAACTTGACCATGATTCTAGGATTTTGTAAACTCCTTAGAAACTTTGGTGTTGTTTCCACTAAACTTCCTCATGAATGGGATAAACCCATTACTATTGAGAATATCCTCAATATTAGGGTTGATTTGCAAGGATTCAGGCTCCAAGACTACCATTCTAAACCAAAAAAGAGAAATATCAAGAATAGAATCACTTCTAAAGTTGTGGGAGGCCAAGGAGCTTAGGTAATTATGGAAACAAGAATCCTTTAAGACCTATAAATAATAATACAAGGTGAATAATCCTTGAGAAGAATGTGTGGGACACATGCCAAAGATTATAGAAATGAATTGCTTTAAGAGTTATTGATGGTTTTAAATATTGATGATCTTGGAAGCATGAGCCTTGTCTTGCAAAACATTTGTGGTATGGGAAATGTACACCCATGGCTAGATCAAATCAAGATTTAATTATGAGAATAAAGCATATTGAGAATGATTTGCTCTATTGTGCATGGGGCTCATGGAATGGGAGTATGCCCAAGGCTGAATCGGATCAATATTACCATTAATGGAGTACTCATCATGTAAATGAATAATACTTGAGTAATTAAATTGAGGGTTGTTGAAATAATTAAATTACGAGAATCCAATTATGGTGGTGGGATTTATCATGACATGTATGGATTTGGTGTAGTGGTAGTTCAAAAGCAAAACCACAAAAGAGGGAGGAAAAGTGGAAGAAGGGTAGAGGTGGGTATTTATGGGTGATGGGGTTAACAAGGGAAGACAAGATGGTAAAACCAATAAAGGTAGGGGAGTGAAGATGAGTATGATAGGTGGTAGGCCAATAATGCCCATAGAACCAAGGATGGAGGTGACAGGTGGTAGACCTATAATGGCTAGAGGATCAAGGATGGGGATGATAAGAGGTAACAATAGGAAAAGGGTTAGATATGATGGGGATAAAACCATAAGAGACACAATGGCTATATGTCAAATGGGGCCACAAAAGCAAATAAAACTAACTTAGACCAATCATTAGAGAAAAAATAATGAATGACTCGGAAATGTCATCTTGTAAAACTTGGAGAGACTCTAAATGAAGGACAATATTGACCATTAGATCAATAACATGTTTACATTTCCTATAAATATGTTGAATTATGATGTTGTCATTAATATAGATGAGTTGTTTAGATTTTTGAATGGGATTGACCACTCCCCAAGCTATAACCTTGTCACTTCTAATATAATCAATGATTTCTAGAGAGTCACATTCGATGATGAGTTTGCATGGAATATCACTAAAAATAGATAGGCCCCTGTATAAATATCTAGCTTTGATGATGTTATTAGGTTGGAAACCAATGTTCTCAACAAATGTAAGGATGACACTCTCATTATGATCTTTGAGAACTCTACCACCCTTAGCTTTCCCAAGATTTCCTTTTGCGGTACAATCAAAGTTCAACTTTAACCATCCAATAGGAGGTGGGATCCATATGATAGTTTCTCTTGATGGAATGGATGGCTATGATAACTTTGATGAGGGTTTAAGGGATAAATCAATGGTTTCTTCAAGCCTAGGATCAAGATATTTTGATAAATGGACCAGCTAGTCATTCTTGATAGTGGCACACAATATTATGGCATCAACAAAAATGGGGTCCTTAGAGAGGTTGGTGAAAGCTCTACTACTTCACTCAAGCTACAATTTCCATAGATAATGGTACAATTAGAAGGACCATAGAGCTTTGAGATGACTATTCTAGAATGGTTTGGACCACTAAGTGAAAATACTAGAAATGGAATTTAGATGGACCCACTTAATGTTCAAGGTTGATAGGAGGAATCTAAGGATAGTTCTAGAAAAAGTGAAATCAAGAAAAATGTGGTGGGTTGATTCCCAATTATAATGGCACACGTAGCAGTGATTAGGAAGGATCAATCCTCTAGTTATGAGATTGTCAATGGTCAAGGTTTTATTTTGGGTGGCAAACCAAGAGAAAAAGGATCACGCCTTTGGTTAATACTTATCTTGATTACATAAATAACCATTAATTTCTAAGCTTCATAATGCATAAATAGTGCATCCCAATGATATATTATAATCTAACATGCTAATTAATAATATGCATAAAAAATACTTCTTTCTTGAGTAGGAGGCTTTACAATAACTGCAACATTATCATCTACCTACTAAGGATGACTCTTTCACTCAATAGCAACCTCCTTGTCCAATGGTGTATTTAATAAAGCAAACACATATGCAATACACCTATATGAAGGATTTATTTTTACCTGTAGAGGGGGAAGACTACCCTACCGCATAAAATTCCCAAAAATGCTAGATCTACAAAGATAGAAAGCCTTATGGGTTGAACCGTGGGTGTTGTGTTGTTCTCTACACTTGGTGCTAGGGGAAGGGTTCATCAGGAATGGTTTAAAGACTCACTCCAAGTCCTCAGGATTTTGGGATAGTTTGATGTATTTAGTTTCAAGCAATCACCTAAGTTTGGCCTTTCTAGATCTATGCTATGAAAGATAAAGGACAATGCAGAAAATAGAATGCAAGAATACAAGATCTAGCCTAATATGATTCTTCCTTTGAATGCTTGCTAATCTAGGGTTTTATATAGAAAATATTTAAAGCAAGGGCACAAGGTAAATGCACAATATTAATCCTAGATGCACACTATATGCTTTTCACTTTTTAGATGCCTATAATGAATATCAAATTAGATTTATAATCAATAGGACAAATAGAAAAATTATCTTAATCGGTGGTTGATATAACATTTTCTTCCCCTTTTCCAATGATATCAGAGATACCTATCTTTGTAATATAACTTATGAAACACTTAAAAATAGGATTATCATTAGGGCGCCTACTTAGGACACTATAGAACAATGCTTGGAGGCATAACAGTCAATCCCCCTAGGTCCTTTTATATGACCTTTGAAAACAAAAGTGGAAATTGACATTTTGAGAATTAACCATAAAACAACAATGCAACAACAGAGAAATAGAAAACAAATTATGCTATCATGCCCTACATATAATTTATAAAATACTCATGCAATCAAAATCTAATAGATACCCCTAGTTTAGTCCTAGGAAAAATCACACCTTGTAGATAGCGAGCATGATAATGCTACAGGTGTAGTTGCGCTCTGTCAGAATGGGGTGCGGTTTCACTTATGTGAGAAAAAACCCTAAATTAGGGTTAGCTAAGTCACACCTCATTGGTTTAGGGTGTGATTTTGCTTCAACCACATAAAAAATAAAAGATAGATGTAGAACGTAAATAAATGTAAAAAACAAAGTATGCAAAACCTGATGGATGGTGCAAATGCAAATAGAAGAGATCGAGGTATCCAAATGGAAACTCTATTTCCTTCCAAACCACAACCCAAATCCACAAAACCACACAAAAATCCAAATCAATGCAGTAGAAGATCAAATCTAAAATTTGCACTTCAAGTTTAGCTTGTAGAAGAAATAGAAAGTAGAGCAAAAGTAAGAATGCGAGCACAAGTCAATCATAAGAATTTTGAGCTTAATTGTGTATCCAAAAATCATCCGTTGTATATGAAAGAGTGAGATTAACCCCTCATTTTATAGACGAATATCGGGGTGAAAAGAGTGGGAAAACAACACAAGCCAATGCAAAAGCACACTAAAAAATGTTAGACCTAGGTTTTAATAATTAAAATCCTAAAATAGCAAAATCATATCCTATGTCGATGGGGTGTGATATTGCTTTCACGAAGTCATGCCCCATCGCAACCGGGTACGATTTTGCTAAAAATGCTAAAGAAGGCAAGGTAGGGGAAAAGAGGCTTACCCTTCTAGGGAAAGGGTTAGGGACCTCTTAGAGGATCTAAGGAATATTACCCATTGAAAGTGGATCAATTTTTCATGTCTACATTTTTCCCCATATTTTATGCATTTAAGGCCAAGTAAATGCATCAAAGAAATATGTAGACTCCTAAAAGGTAAGAAGACAACAAACACAAATGAGTTGTCAGGTTTGGACAAAGGAGTGGTGCAAGAGGGGTACCACGAAAGGACACTCTAGAATCTTGCATACTAGGTGAGGCATTACTACCATTAATGCCTCTATGGCTAGGGTACCCCCTTGAGTTTTGAAAGGAAAGGAAATTCCTTAAGAAATTTCAAAAGGTAAAGAAAGAAAAAATAGAACACATAAACACAAAGAATAAAACAAGCAAGCAGTAAAGAAAATATTACTGGGTAAAACATGAATCTAATGCATCTAGTATGAAATGCATAGAAGAAAGGGAAATATAGAAGAAAGAAGGAAAATAATAATGGGAAGAAGACAAAGAAGATCCAAAGGTCAACCATATGAAATCGAGAAGAATGCTAAATAAGAACTTTGACTAGAGGGTATTATGCTCAAAAAATGGTCCATGTATGGAGTGAAAAACTTTATATGGGTGATAAGTGTATGGATCATAGCCCGCTATGGATGATTTCTCGCTAGTGACTATTGTGGGATGATTACCCACTAGGATGTATGCCAAGGCCTACTAAAATGGCCACGAATCTGATCTTGTAATGGGGTGTTGAGCCCGTTGAGTCAAAGAGAGATGTAATTCGATAGGGGTGATATGTAATGTATGTTGATGCAAATGATGTATATGCTAGTATTACCCGATAGGATGTATGCAAATGTATGTATGAACCAATAAATATGAGCATAACACAACATGAGTGTGTGCATGTGCTAGAAGAAATAAGAGGAAGAAAATGAGGAGCAAAGAATTGTGCATGTGTGCCCCTAGCTTGAAGTTTCAACAAGAAAAAATTCAAGGGGGAGGAAGTGTGAAAACAAATAAGAGAAGAATGTATATCCTTGTATAAATCAAAGAAAGCAAGAGAGAAGCAAGAGTCATGCAAAATACAAGAATATACAAAAGGAGAATTGTATTCCTTGACTTTGATGAGAGATGATGGGCATTATAAAAAAACATTTTCAAAGTCAAGGAAGACATGAAGAGAAGAGAAGAATAAATATGTAGGATAAAACCAATAAAATAGCCTAAGGAGAAAATAATAAAATGGGATGGGGGTCCTAGGTTGGGTTTTTGCTAGGCATCAGTGCCCTAGTGAATATTGCAATGCATGTGAGCTATGACCTGACTAGGTATCATCACCTGCCATTGTCATGAATTCCTAAAAACTATATGACCAAGAAGTTATGAGCAAGTAGAAATGCAAATATGACAAGCAATATGCAAGAACAAAATTTCAAGCAATCATGCATAATATAACAGGCAAGCGTACAGAATATGTCAGGAAAACATGTAGTATGATCTAGCTAAATGCAAGTGAATCAAGCATAATATCTTTTTAAATGCATTATATTCATTGGTTCTTTAATCTCTTTACCATCTATAGAATCCAACCTATAAGAACTTAAGACAAACTTAGTCATTATAAAAAAGGGTCCCAACAAGTTGGGTTGAAACTTACATCAAAGATCAACACAAGAATTAGTGTTCTTTTGGTTTTCCTTGAGGACAAGATCCCCAACCTTAAAATAATGGTTGCAAAATTTCTTAGAGTAATATCATTGAAGCCTTCCCTAATAGGCTTGCAAATGATATAATTCATGAATGTGCTTCTCATACAGTAGCTCCTGTAGTGACCCCAGGATGCACGCACCACTCTACTCTACTTGCAATATTATACCCAAAATGAAATGAAAGACCATGAAAAGCATATAACATGGAAAGTAACAAAGATAGATCCTTTTATTTGTATTAAAACTCGGTTACATGTCGGTCCCTCTTAGGGATACCCATTTTGATACAATGAGATTACAAGTGGGGAAGAATGTCCCCTCGCAAGGGGTGGTGCGCTTTCACAAGCTTCCCGGTTCCGCACATGAAAATGTATGAGGGCTTACAGATGCCTCCTTCTCCAGGTCTATTTCCTAGAGGGATCCTTTTGCTCTCATATGTTGTAGCTTTCGTCCGATGAACCTGTGGCCCTGTGAGCAATGAAACAACAACACACGCTTAGATGTCCGAGATTGCCTCCCTGGATGAGGTTGTTAGTAATGAATGATACTCAAATGAAATGCAAGTGCAATGAAACTAATGCTATGAATGCAAATGAATAAGGCTATGCTAATGATAGGCAAATATGAAGAAATAAAAGTAATGAAACTAACATCTAAAACCCTAAACTAGGTCCGTGGGCTACTGTCCAGGACAACGAGCACCAAAGTGAATCTCGTTCTCTTTACCCCAAAGCTATGGATCAAATCTTGTATCTAATGTTGAAATGGTGATTGCTTTGCTCTCCAATTCATTAGGGCTTCATCGTAAATGTGATCTCCAAGGGAAGCTCTCCAAGTCTTGAAAGCTCTCCTCAATGACCTACTATGCTCAATCTATGATGATAAATTCAGACCTCAAATTTGGACTCATTTGGATCCCTTTGGTGCTCTAGGCTTGCACCTTTTAAAGTGTGTGAAACCCTAAGTCTATGTTCAAAACCCTAGGATTGAATCCCTCATGCGTAGTGAATGTTAGCATGAGAAGCTTTTGTCTTTTCTATGTTTAAAGACCAGTTAATTGAAGTCTAAATTTAGACTCAAGTCTTCCATGTGAACTGGTCATGAAGGGGAATGCAAAGTTACTCCCGCTCACCTTTATTGCATGCAGACTACCACTTCCACTCGTGATTAGGCCTATTTGTTGACAAAATGCTTTTTATGGCTTAGTCACTATCATCTGCAGTGGCTAAGATTTGGTCGCTCTAGGCTACAACGGCTAAGGTTTGGCCACTCTAGGCTACAGCGGCCAAGATCTAGCCACTCTGGTTCATGAGCGGCTAGGCTTGGATGGGCTAAGACTGCCCTAGATGAGTGGTGAGAACCACTTTTGATACTTGGAAAGTCCAAGGTTTAGTCATATGGTCTAGGAATGTGCCTATGTGGGTAGTTCTCCTAAACATGACATGTTTTAGGTGTCTACAGATGCCCCTTTTTGTGATGCACTATGTGGAAAAACACAACGTTGAGCAAAAATGTAGACTGATATGTTTGTAGGGTGTATGATGATCATTGATCTGATCAACATTGGATGCCCCAATCATGCAAGACGATGCGCATCATATGACCAAAGGCATTAAGGTGCCATTGGAGCCTTTGTGATTTGACCAAAGGTATTAAGGTACCTTTGGAGCCTTTTGTGAAGTGATTAGGAGACAATATTAAGTCAAATCCTAGCCTTGGTGGCAATTAGGAGACTTTTTTTAAGTCAAATCCTAGCCTAGGTGGCAATTAGGAGACTTGGTTTAAGTCAAATCCTAGCCTTTGTGGCAATTAGGAGACTTGGTTTAAGTCAAATCCTAGCCTAGGTGGAAATTAGGAGACTTGGTTTAAGTCAAATCCTAGCCTAGGTGGAAATTAGGAGACTTGGTTTAAGTCAAATCCTAGCCTTGATGGCAATTGAAAATGAAATGATTTGTGTCTATTCTTTGTCCTTAATAGAAAAAGAGGATTTTTGCCAATGTGGATGGTATGAATGCAAGGCAAAGGGTGCAACCTTTGACAAAAGAACAATCTTTTGAACCTAGCAATTGACCTATTGATGATGTGATGTGATGTGTTACGAGTTGATTTGATGATGGATTCTTTATCATGTGCATAAGATGTATGTTCATATGGATGTTTATATGATTTGATTATTGTGACATGAAGTCAAATCCTAGCCTTGATGGTGATAGGAGACAAGCTTACTAGTTTGCTTGAATTTGCTTTTGATATTTTGCTTATTTGCCCCAAGCAAAGGGGTGCATGATTATCTTTGGTAATGACTTTTGAATAAGTGCACTTAGCAATGATTTAGCATTTGATTGTTGAATTTGATTGTGCATGTTGTTATTATGACCAATGGACTTAGCAAATGCCATTGGGGCATTTTGGGTGGCCAAAGCGTTTATGGATGCCTTTGGAGCATTTTTTATTTTGAATTTGACCAAGCGGCATGAAGATGCCCTTGGAGCATTTTGATTAATTTTGACCAAGCGGCATAAATATGCGCTTGGATGCTTTTAGTGATTTGACCAAGCAGCTTGAAGATGCCCTTGGAGCTTTTAGTGATTTTGACCAAAGGGCTTATGATGCCTTTGGGGCTTTTTGTGATTTTGACCAAAGCTTATATCCTTTGGGATTTTATTAATTTTATAATTATGCTTTTTTTTATTTTACCAAAGGGCTTATGATGCCTTTGGGGATTTTTGTGATTTTGACCAAAGGGCTTATGATGCCTTTGGGGATTTTTGTGATTTTGACCAAAGGGCTTATGATGCCTTTGGGGCTTTTTGTGATTTTGACCAAAGGGCTTATGATGCCTTTGGGGCTTTTTGAAATTGATTGCTTAACTGTTTGATTGCTAATTAAGGGAGGTATGATACCAACAATGCCCCAGTTGATGTTTAGCAAATGTATATTTTTGGATGCAATTATGATTTTATGATATATGATGTTGATGATGTAATGATGATGATGCGATGCTTAGATGGATGCTTATGTAGATGCTTGTATGATCTGATTATTGTGACATGATGTGATGTACCATGAGTTGATTTAATGATGGATTTATGATTGTATGCGTAGGTGGATTATGATGTGATATTGAATGTGAATGGGTGAGTTATGAACTATGTATTTATGGATGCAATGTTTATTGTTAAATGCATGTTTGATTTTGGTTTAATTGTATGCATCTAACTTATGCTATGATATGGTAAATGCAATGTGTAATGCGTTATGTATAGTGTTTAATCTAATGTGAATGAACTTGTATGCTTTAATCACTTAAAACATAAGGAATGCATATGATATGACTTTAACAATCTATTGGGTGATACCACAGAAAGTATAACAACCATGAATGTCAACAATCATTCTTATCACAAGAATTAATTATTTAAACTATCCATATGTGAAGTGCAATGGCATGGAATGTATGTACTTTCTTGATAAGCTTCTGTAATTTAAAGGATTCAAAATAGTCAGTGGTCGTGTAAACATCATTTCTGACATTTATCCAGTATCTAACCTACCTTGTTAATACCCCTTAATTCACAAAACCTCATAAATAAAATTGATGATGTGATTGATGATATGATTTGTTGCTATGTAGGAATTTTTGAGGTTTTTCCTGAGACTTCAAACACTCTAGTTACCCTATCAACAACTATGTACTGACCATGCAAGACTTTTGAAAGATAAGGCTTTCTTCATGAAGACCTAGATACTCATTATCCCTATGTGTGCAAGTGAATATATTTAGATAGAACTCAAGCATTTCCTCCGATGTCAGGCGGGATTCTTTCAGCCCATTGCTAAGATCGGGGATCCTCAAGTGTTCATCTCATCCTTATGTTGGACTTAGTTGGACTATACCACTAGGCAGTATTGGGTTACCCTAAGCTAGCTCATCCACATTCAAACATTGGTCTACACAAATGCCAGAAGCTATTGTGATAGACATATCATCATGCGTAAGGATATCTCCTTCCAGTTTTGTACAATGCTGAGAATTCCAGGGATTCAAGCTCCATTCCCTTATTTTCTTCATTTTATTTGGGATACTTGCTCATGTTTAGTGATGAAAATCACTATTTATTTTTTATTGATTTTTTTATTTTTGAGCAAGGGATTCATGTAGTGATGATAATCACTATTTTCTTTGTTTTTGTGCTTTTGAGTACTTTGAATTTGTGCTTTTGGAATCTTGAATTTGCACTTTGTTTCAGGATTTTTGCTTGTTTTGATTTAAGCAAGGGATTTAATTGGGTAGGGTGAAGCTTGTCCTTTTGCCAATTCTCAACACCTTTGAACCGGTCGCATAGGGGGATAAGCAAGGAAGATCCTTTTCACTTAAGGTAACCTAGACCACTTTTGCAGCTTTCATCTTTCCCTTGTACCAACTAGGATTTTAGTGTTTCAATTAGTGATGGGATCCTGAATATCCAAGGTATTATCACAACTAGACCTTACCCTCTACTAATCAAGGTGGCTTTCTACAAAAGTTGATAAGACCACTAGATATGGTTGAGTGACTAGGAAACCTTAGTATATTCCTTATAGCAACATGAAATGGTTGTGTTGAAAAACACAGTTACACACATGGAGGCATGGATGAAGGTGGACTTGAATATTGTGATTGTGATACAAATTGTGGCATCATTTGCAAGATTGTGATCCTAACATATGCAAATGTAATGGATGTAATGCAACTATTTGAATGCAGATGGAAGATGCAAATGTTTTTGTATTTTTTATTTTTGCATTGTTTTTGTGTTTTTGATTTTATGTTGACCAAAGGGCTTATTGTGCCCTTGGGGCTTTTGATTGATCTTGACCAAGCGGATTGGATACCCTTGGAGCATTTTTTATTGATTTGACCAAGCGGCTTAGAGATGCCCCTGGTGCCTTTTGATGAGATTTGACCAAGCGGCTTAGAGATGCCCCTGGTGCCTTTTGATGATATTTGACCAAGCAGCTTAGAGATGCCCCTGGTGCCTTTTGATGAGATTTGACCAAGTAGCTTAGAGATGCCCCTGGTGCCTTTTGATGAGATTTGACCAAGAGACTTAAATAACTTAGAGATGCCCCTAGTGCCTTTTGTTTTTTATTTTACTACTTTCTGATTTGTTTGTATTTCTATGTTTTATATTGTTTTTGTATTTTGATATATTTGAATGTTTTTGTATTTTGATATATTTGAATGTTTTGAAAAATGGGGAAGGTATGATACCTTAGGTATCCCCCATGTGCATGTTGTCTACTACAATGTAGTCAGTAGGCTTAGGAAGAGTGATAGAAATCAACTCTCCCAATTGGGGCATGACAAAAATCAACTAGGTGTCCCTATCCGGATGGGGAGGAATGAGTGAACCATCTGGATGGAGCTCATTTCGCTCTAATAGGTCTTGGACCATATTCTTGAATCTATGGCAATTGCAAATGTCATGGCCCTCTATTCGATGATAGAGACAGTGATGGTCCTCCCTATAACCTTTAGGTTTAGCTCTATTTGGGTCTAGAGGTTGCATGTCTAGTAAGGTGATGACCTTAGCATCTAGTAGATTTTGGAAGATGATAGACATAGGCTCATTTAAAGGAGTCCAAATGCATTGCTATTGTTTTGAGCATTTAGCATGCTTTGGCCTGGTATGAGGACCAGGTTGAACCCTAGGTATGTCACTTACTAGCTTAGGGGGCTCCCCTTGTATTTTTGATGCAAGGGACAGATCACTGGCTAAGATCATTTGTTGGTCAACAACCTGAAGCTGCTTCTTTCTAAGCATGTTGTATACTATGGCTTTGAAACCCCAACATGATTGAATATCATGACCATTTTGTCTATGGTATAGACAGTGTAGCTCTTCCTCATACCCTTGATGTTTTGGGTGATTTGGATCTAACTGGCCAACCTCAGGTAATCTGATAGCATTTGCAGCATATAATCGATTGAAAACCACTACCATAGGCTCAGGCAATGGGGGATGCTTGTTCGACTTTTGAGGTGGCCGAATTGGTGTTTGCTTTGGCTGAGGCTTTTCTTGTGGCTGCACAAGGGACAATTTGACTTCAGATGAGGGTTGCTCTTGTAGCTCTTGGTTCTTGAGCTTGTTCATGATATATTGCAATGCCTCATTTTGCTCATTCACTTGGCACTCCATTCTATCTAGATGATCCAAGATGGAATGCATGATTGGCAAAGATTTAATGTGCACCTCTAGCAATGAGATTGGAATATCATCACAGATTGACTTGGGTGAAAGAGTTGATGTTAAAGATTCACAATATGAATGTAAATCATCCCTTTCATTCATTTGAGCTGATGTGGATGCTTCATGATGATGCACTTTGCTAGTGGCATCCACAAGATTTTTCTTACTAGCTTGAATACCCTCAATATGATGTGGATAAAATGCCTGCTCTTGCTCTTGAGGAGGCCCTATGAAGAATGAGTCTAGGGTAACTAAAGCCAATGGTTTTGACCCCTTTACCATGGAAGCAACCTTTGATTGCACCATATCTTGTCTTCTCTACTTTAGAGTCATTTGGTCATCTGACGTAACGTCAACCATTGCCACGAACTCTTGAGAAGGTGCTTTATCTTTTGGACCCATTGAAGATGCTTTAGTCATGTTAACTGATGTTCTCTTCTCCTCATCAAGTAATATGATATCATGATCTTTGGTGATGGGAGGAGGTAGCAACTTCTCGATGCAAGCCTCCATTGAATTTTTGGTGATTTTATCCGCATGAATGTTTGGAGGCCCGCATATCACCAGAGCTTCTTGTGGCTCATCAAACTTCTTGTAGTACTTGAATGGCTCAGGATCTTGGGGGACCACGTACACTTGTCCTTGGTGTATGAATTTTAGATTTTGGTGCACTATGGAAGGCACACATTCCATATCCCTCATCCATGGTCTACCTAGCAATATGTTATACTGCTTCTCACCCCCCAAGATATGGCACAATGTAGGTATCATCTTCATCCCAACTTGTATAGGTAAGATTATTGTGCCAATTATTGAGGAAGTGGCATCATTGAAGGCTCTCAATGTGAATGTTGCATCCTTAATGCGTGAAGGTGGCAGATTTAAATGCTTCAAAGCTGTAGTCATGATGATGTTGATACCTGATCCTAGTATCAATCAATACTCTCTTGTACAAAATTTGATTGATGCTTGCTATGATGTGTAGTGGAGGATCGGGTTCATCTTTAGAGATTGGCTCAATCTCCTATTTGTAAAAAGCAATCACAGGGTCCTTTTGTAAGTGAATTGAATTGATTGTTGGTGTGGACCATGATAGATTATTGTCTTCAGTTGAATTTTTTGGTATGTTGTATTGATCAAGGTATCTTTTGCTTCCTATTGTAGTATTGATCATACCAATAAAACCCTCATCAAGTGGGGCTATGTGCACCTTATTGACATGCTCAACTTGATTGTTAGGTGCTATGTTTGCTTCGTGTGTAGGCAAGGGGTCTTGGAGGAGTCTTATCTGAAGCTCTTGCCTCTCAATCATATCTTGCACTAAATCTCTAAAGGGATGACATGTCTGGATGTCATGCCCCTTTTGTCGATGGTACACACAAAATAGCTCTTCTCTGTGTGCCTTTGATCTACGCTTATTAGGCTTCAATGGATGGATTTCTGGAAGCTTGATTCTTCATGCCTCATACAATCGATCAAAGAGTGATGCTAATGTCTCTAGAAAATCAGTATATTGTCATTGTGGCCTACGTTGTTGGCCTTGTATCTAATTTTGTTGCATATGATCTTGGGCCAGAGGAGGTTGAGCTTGGTAATTATGCCCCACTATTAGAGGTGGTGCCACCTGACTTGAGGATTTTGAGCTACTCAAAATAACTTGATTAACTGAGGCTACCTTTTGTTGGTTGTTGTCACCTTTGAGATTCTTGTTTGACCATTGCCCCTTGTGGAGTTCACCCTCCTCTATCTTGATGTCTTCAATGACCTTGGCTTGCATCAAGGCCTCCTCAAATGTTTGATACTATTGTAATTGTAGGAGAAGCGAGATTTGTTTTGAGCAGCTTCTAGTAAACATCTGAATGAGCTCTATTGTTGGTATGGTAAAAGGTAATTTTGACATCATCTTTCTCCATTTCTTGCCATACTCCATGATTGGCTCATCATCAAGTTGACGAAGGCTTGCCAAGTCAGTAAAGTTTATCATTTTCTCAGCACTAGAGGCAAAGCATTCCAGAAATAACTTAGCAAGTTGCTCAAAGGTGTTTATGCTATGATGGGGTAGATGATTATACCATTCCAAAGCATCCCCAACTAGCATTGTAAGAAAAACTCTCAGCATCAAGGGGTCATTATCTTGAAATTGGAAGCATGTATTGATGAATATTGTCACGTGCTCTTGTGCATCTTCATCATCTTTGAATTTTTCAAGTTGAGGCATCCTAAAATTTGATGGGTATGTTGGTGATGATACTGATGGATGCAAAGGCTGATTGCTAAGCTTCTTTAGTGTAGGTTTTTGATAAACCAACCTTTGATTTTGCTTTTCAAATTCATTCATTCGATCAACTAGAACTTTGTATGGCCTCGATGAAATGATCTGATCTTCCAGTTGTTGCCCTTGATTAGGTTGAGGAGGTTGCTTTTGATGTTGAGTTGGACGATAACTATAATCATTAGATACCTCATCATAACTAGATTCAGAGTAAGTATCCACTTCTTCTTGATGTTCCCATTGGGACTCTTCATATGATTCCTCATCATATTGACCTTGGTATTGTTGAGGAGTATGAGGTTCTTGATGGTAACCAGATAACGACCTTTGATGTTGAACACTATTTTTGCATGATCGAGGGGGCAGATTCTGAGATTGCCCTGGATGCCTTATGCCTTGTTGCATCCTTTGTTGTTCATACATATTTAGTTGATACACCCTTTGTTGGTGTGTTTGTTGTGAGTCCACCCATTGTTGATTCAATTGTTGTTGATCCATGCATTGTTGTTGGTAAAGTTGTGACCTTAGTGCCTGATGTGTATGATTTCGTTGTTCAGTTGTATAGGGGCTATGTACCCTCGTATTAGAAATACGAATGGTTTTGTCATATATTTTTCCCCTAGCAGGATCTATTAGTTGTTTTCCATGTTCTTTAAAGGTTGCATTAGCTTGATACTCTGGTCTATGAATGGACTCTGTATAGTCTGACAATGCAGACATGCAACGTGACTGCCCCACGTACTCTTCACGAGGAGTAGGATGATGTCTTGGATCCTCTTCCTCATCTATGAGGAAGGACACATCTTCAGACTTAGATGTAAGCTCTATGTATTCAGACTACATAGAAGCAGAACGTGCACATGCAGAATGCTCTTTGTGAGGAGTAGGGGATCGACTTTCTCGATCAACCGGAGTGGTTTGCTCATCTAGCCTAGGCCATGGTGTGCCCTCATTTTCATTTTTTGATTGATGTATGGAGCAAGCTGGGATGTGAACCTGTGACATTGACTTATTAGGCCCCTCAGTGGGCAGATTGTTCTTTATATAGAATTCCATCAAGGTGTTCCAGTCTGGCAGGTTTCCTGGAGGGCCTATGGGTGCTTCCCTAATAGGGCTATCTCGAAGGTTTGCCCCCCTATGGATGGTATTGATGTTATGATAAGACCTGGGATGCCATTCAGGGATGGCCATGTCCTCTGGACTGATTTGGATATGTCCCGTGGTCATGGAACTTGATTCTCTCTCTAGATTGGAGGTCTTGCTCATCATGGGAGGTCTCCTGGCCATAATAAAATTTTTGGCTTCCAAAAAAGGTTTTAAGTGTCATATATCAAAATGATCAGTGTGACGAGCTGATCACAATGGGCTATGACTCTAAAAAGTGACTTTCAGGTCAAAATTTTGTATTTTTGAAATAATTGGCTAACCGGGGCCCGTGGGGAAATGCCCACTTTTAGGAATTTTTAGGAATTTTTGAACCATGAAGAGTTAGGACTCAAAATTTTTGGGAGAGGTGCCCCAGGGGCTAACTAAGACAACAAAACAAATTTGGTAGTTTTTGGAGTTGTCTAGCCCATTTTATGACTATTTTAGTGTAGTTTTTCCCTATTTTCAGCCTCGAAAATAGAGTAAAAATAAAACCAAAATAACTTTTTCGTTATAGCTCCGATTTGCATGATTCTCGATCCGTTGGATGCAGAATAAAAAAGTAGATTTTTACTTTTTTTTTCAATAAATTTCCCTAAAAATTAGGGTTAGGGTTTGGTCCCAAATAACAAAGAAACACACAAAGCAGACAATATGATTATCTCTTTTATGGATTAAATGTGTGTCCTAAAACTGGTTTCAGTGTGTTTAGATTTGTTGTTGCTCTTGCTTTGGACTTAGAATGAAAGAACTCAATCATAGTGGTGATTAGGAACACTAGTGCCAAACATGATTTCTCAAAAGAGTCTAGGGTACACCGCTTAAATCCCAGTGGGGGGTTCGCCTAGCTCTTCCACTCTGAACCAATAATTGTTCCAATAGTGGGAGATAGTTTGAACACAAGAGACCAACACCTCCTTGAAGGAGTTCCCTATTCTATCTAAGGATATCTAGGGGGCAAGCCGATGGAAGGAGGTGAATTCCAACGTCACCGGTCTGAATTGGGGGTTGGTGATGAAATCCAACCTCACCAATGTTTATAATGATACGTGCGAGTGTGTGTGATTCTTTTTAGATTTTGAAATAAAAAGTGATGCATCAACCAACATTCATGACTACTTTCCTACAATGCCTAAAAAGAACATTTCATTTTCAGACAAATGCATCTATAACTAGTCTATATGATTTTAATGCATCTCCCTATGGTGATGAAAATAAGCCACTGATTGGGCCACATGCAAGCAAACCAAAACACAATGGCCTAGCACGTTGGAGACTAGGGCAGACCTTACAAGCAGAGGTCCATTGTTCCTAGCAATGCCTAGAGGAAATCTAAAAGAAACCTAAGAAATGCAAAATGCAGTTTTTATTTCATTTTTCTTTCATTTTCCTAATTAATCTATGTTTAATGCTTACTATTTAAAATAAAATAGACAAAAAATCATAGAAATACAGGGAAGGGGTACCAACCTTGAATCCTGCTCAGATGACAAAAATTCTTTTCTCTCTTGCACTCTTTTTGCCACTGTCACTCAGAGCAACTGATTCCTTACCGTTGTTAGAAGAAGCGACTGAGCCTGTGAGTCGTTGTCGATCAGAGCGGCTGATTTTTGGTCATTGTAGACTAGAGCGGCCAAACCTACACAAAAACTAAGTATTCAGGCAAAAAATAAAAACTTGGTGGGGGTCCCACCGTGATCGCCATCTGTAGCGACCCCGGGATGCACGCACCGCTTTACTCTACTTGCAATATTATACCCAAAATGAAATGAAAGACCATGAAAAGCATATAACATGGAAATAACAAAGATAGATCCTTTTATTTATATTGAAACTCAGTTACATGTCGGTCCCTCTTAGGGATACCCATTTTGATACAATGAATTACAAGTGAGGAAGATGTCCCCTAGCAAGGGGTGGTGCACTTTTAAAAGCTTCCCGATTCCACACATGAAAATGTATGAGGGCTTACAGATGCCTCCTTCTCTAGATCTATTTCCTAGAGGGATCCTCTTGCTCTCATATGTTGTAGATTTATCCAATGAACTTGTAGCCCTGTAAGCAATGAAACAACAACACACGCTTAGATGTCCGAGATTGCCTCCTGGATGAGGTTATTAGCAATGAATATATTAATGAAATCTAAGTGCAATGAAACTAATTCTATGAATGAATGAATGAATAATCTATGCTAATGATATGAAATATGAAGAAATTAGAATAAAGAAACTAATATCTAAAACCCTAAGCTAGGTCACATGGGCCACTATCCAGGACAACGTCGCTAAAGTGAAACTTTCCTCTTTGCTCCAAGGCTATGGATCAAATATTGTATCTAATTTTTAAAATAGTTATTGCTTTAATCTCAAATTCATAGGGCTTCACTATAAATGTGATCTCCAAGGGAAGCTCTCCAAGTCTCGAAAGCTCTCCTCAATGACCTACTATATTCAATTTATGATCCTTTGGTGCTCTTAGGCTTGCACCTTTTAAAGTGTGAAACCCTAGGTCTATGTTCAAAACCCTAGGATTGAATTCCTCATGCATAGTGAATGTTAGCATGAGAAGCTTTTGTCTTTTCTATGTTTAAAGACCAATTAACTGAAGTCTAAATTTAGACTCAAGTCCTCCATGTGAACTGGTCATGAAGGGGAATGCAAAGTTACTCCCGCTCACCTTTATTGCATGTAGACTGCCACTTCCACCCCTGATTAGGCCTATTTGTTGGCAAAATGCTTTTTATGGCTTAGCCGTTGTCATCTGTAGTGGCTAAGGTTTGGCCGCTCTAGGCTACAATGGCTAAGGTTTGGCCGCTCTAGGCTACAGTGGCTAGGATACAGCCACTCTGGTTCATAGCGGCTAGGCTTGGATGGGCTAAGACTACCCCAGATGAGTGGTGAGAACCACTTTTGATACTTGGAAAGTCCAAGGTTTAGTCATATGGTCTAGGAATGTGCCTATGTGGGTAGTTCTCCTAAACATGACATGTTTTAGGTGTCTACATCTCCAATTGGTGCAAATGGTATGCACGATACTCATTTTCGACCTCAACATCTTGCAACAAGATGCACAAAGAAGGAATCTCAACCTCAAAAGGAAACACCACATCAAACCCATATACCAAGACATATGGTGAGACCCTTGTGGGAGTATGCACACTAGTATGATAGGCCCATAAGGCAAGATAAAATTAGGTATGCCAGTCATGATCGATCTTACTAACCAGCTTCTTCAAAATATTGATCAAGAATTTGTTGGATGCTTTGGCTTGTCCATTACCTTGAGGGTAATAAGGATTTGGCCATTTGTGCTGAATATTTTACTTAGCATAAATATTATGGACATCCTTATTCTTGAAAGGAGTGTCATTGTCAAAAATAATCATCAAAGGAATCCCAAACCTACAAAGAATCTGGTTGAATATGAACTTGGAAACCTGAGTTCCAGTCACTATAGCTAGGTGCATGGCTTCCAACCATTTAGTAAAGTACTCTATCCTAGTAAGGATACACTTGTGACCATAAGATGACACTAGCTTCTATTTCTTGATAATATCCAATCCACACATGGAGAATGGCCAAGAGGAAGAAATAACCTGAAGGTATTGAGAAAGAGCATGAATAAGATGATAATGGCACTGACACTTATCGTAGTGTTGAATATAATCACATGCATATTTATCCATGGAAGGCCAATAATACCCCATTCAAAGGAGCTTTTTGGTAACAGCATTACTACTAAAATGTCCTCCACATGAACCTTCATGAGCATCACTAAGAGCAATTTGAGCTTCATCGAAGTTAAGACATCGTAAGGGGATGCCTTCAAAAGAATGTTGATATAAAATATTATCAATTATAACAAATAGGTATCCTCTTTTGTGTAATATCTTACGTTGATTACCATCTAAACCATCAGGTATGGATACATCTTTAAGGAAATTAAATGTCATTATACCATGGTTTATATGGGGAATATCCAATGGCAAAACAATCTAGGGGAACTGTTGGTCCAAAATCTGCCACAGGAAAGGATTTTATAATTGCACCCTAGACCTGGCCAACATTGAATTGCTGGAAGCAAGAAATGGCTCCCAGACCAATCTCCAGAGTGGGCTGGTTCCCTTTACTATTCTAAATTTCTGTTTGAAGATAAGGGTTGCTGGAAAGAAATTAAAAGTTGCAGAAAGAAATGAAATATGGCCACAGGCCGGAGTTATGGGATCAGAAGAACAACAGCAGAAAACTTAAAGTGCGGCAACAGCAAGCAACAGAATATAATGACTCAACTCCCACACAACTGTATGCAGAAAATCTCTCCAAGATTACACTCCAGGAATCATATCCTTATAAGCAATATTCAAATTCAATATGCAGAATTTGAATGTAACAGCACTCAAGGAATATAAATTTGATTAGAAATGCAACGAACAGAAAAGACAATCCCCCAAACAACTGCTTGAAAAATCCGAAGCCAATAATTTATTCTTGCAAATGCACTTCCAGTTTTTAGCAAAACTTCCAACCTTTGCAAATGAAAATTACATTGGTTTTTATAGAGGTCCGTCCTCTTTGCAGCATTAAATAATTAAAACCACTTCCTCGTGATCTACAATCATGCGAAGGAAACGAGGAACATGATCCCCTTAATCGCAGTCTCGAAGAAATAAAAATTAAATTCCATGAAACGCTTGCGGCCCTTCATTAAATTCGATTCTTTGAATATGTGCATGAAAAACCGTTGAATTAATCCACGAACGGCAACTTCGAACCAATAAACCCTTTAATTTTGGTAGCCTGGGCACCCTTTGACCTTAACCGCATTGGAAATCCGCAAATTATTTAATTCGAGTCATCATTAAATCATCGGAAATCGGAAAAAACCCTCTCGGCCGTTCATACTGCACTTGGCGGGAAAACTGCGCAGGTCGCGAAAACGCGACGGGTCGCGAAATCGCGACATGATTTTACGCCGTACGCTTCGCTGTCGAAGACCCGCAATTTCGGAACATGTCGCGATATCGCTACATGTCCGGCTCCCTTTGCTCCTCCCTCGCGCTCGCCCCGCGAAACGGAACACGTAGCGATTTCGCTACATGTTCCTTCTCTCCGCATCAATCGCCATTTTCTGTCGCGATTCGCTGACATGTCAGCGACGCGCTGCAAGTTTTCACTTTTTGCCTTCGACGCTCACCGGGTCGCGATTCATCGACATGTCACCGAATCGCCGCATGTTTTCGGACTTAGTGCTTTTTCTGCCCGCCGACCCGCGATTTCGGAACACGTCGCGATATCGCGACGGCTCCGCCAACTCGCCTGCGTTGACTGCGTTGGACCGCGATTCTGCAACATGTCAGCGCGTCGCTACAATTTTCAGACAACCATTTTTTGCTCAATTTTTCTCCTTTTTTCGCCCAAGCTGCATCAATCAAAGGTCAGATCCCCAACAATACATCAATGCATTCATCAATGAGAATCAATGTGGCAAAAATGCCAACAGGAACCAAACAAGAACTTAGAGACAGGTTCTTGGATTTTCCAAATGATAATCAAAACTTGATCATCTTCTAACTCCAAAGGGAACAAATATGTAGCAGAAGCCATGGCATCCACATGGTGGTTTGAGTATCTATACATAGACTCTATGGTAAGACAACAACTTGATAACAATATCCTTATATGGTTTACGTTTATCATCCCAAGTCTAATAAATTTCGTTGATATGATTAACCAAAAGTTGAGAGTCACCAAATACTGAAAAGACCCTAACCTACAAAGCTAAGGCTACTCTAATACTAGTGATCAAAAATTTATATTCTACAATGTTATTCATGCAAGAAAAATGAAGCTTAAAGGATAAGAGGATGAGCTATTTTTGTAGTGTAACTAGAATGACTCCAACTCCAACACCCTTCATGCATCAGGCTCCATCAAAAAATAAATTCCAAGACTCAAACTCTTCAATTTCAACATTGAAGCACTCATCAAGAAACTCAAATAACTATAGGATGGGCAACTTCTAGGGGAGCAGAGGCTAAGCTGATCAATAATGACCTGACCCTTGATAGTATTATGACCTATGAAAGTCAGGTCAAACTCTCTAAGTACCAATACCCATTTAGTAGCTCAAACAGAGATGTGGGGCTTAGACATCAAATAGCACAAAGGATCAAATTTTTAAACCACTAATATCTTATGGTTGAGCATGTAGTGTCTTAACTTCTAGGAATAAAACACTACGACAAGATAGATCTTCTCTAAGGGGGTGTACAGTTAGAGCATATGACATATATTATGCATGGCGTATTTCATTATTGTAAAATATTGCTCGTAGGCAATCTCCAAGTTACGTTGATTAACCAACTCATCGGTTAATCAACTGCTTCAACTGTTTTGTAAATTCTTATATTGCAATCAATGAGAATGTATTGTATGCTTCATAATTTCAATATGGCATCAGAGCCATGGAGACAAGACACAGATGGGCACAAGACGCAGACCAGACAGAGGACAGACCGGGACTGACGCAGACGCAGACCAGACGGGACTGACAACAGACTGGGACTGACGCAGACGCAGACAGGACTGACGACAGAGGACAAACTAACATAGACAGGACTGATGACAGAGGGAGCAGGCCTAGAGGATTGGGATGACCAATAGGACATAGGACATGCAGACCGGTTTGCGGATCGGGGCGGTTCGGCGGAGGCAAAAGGAGGGGGGTGGTTGCCCGAAGGAAACCGAATCTCCTATGTTCGTTGCGGCAAATAAAAAATTTCCCACAGTGGCCGCATCGGCCATGTGGGACTAATATTTTTTCCCTACTCGCACAGTCCCAAAGCCTCTAATATCTCCTCGTCCCTGTTTCATTTCGTCGGGGTCGCTGGCTCCAGTGGTATTTGCGCTCGCTGTTTACCCGGAGGTTACGGGTTCCAGTCCCGACAACATTTTTTTTTTGATGCCCTACGCACTCTTGTGACGGCGGCGCAGCCGCTTTGACACCCTCTGTGCACTTGTGATGGCGACACAGCAGTTTTGATGCCCTGCGTGCCCTTGTGATGGCGAAGATGACGTTTTGACGCCCTGAATGCAGTTGTGACGGGAGAGAAGGGGTTTTTTGATGCCCTACCATGCATTTGACACCTTCACATGGTGATTTGACGCCTATAACACTTGGTTTTAGGTATTTTTTTTCCCATATTGTCTCATTTGCAAATCAAAGGGGGGGGAGATCTCAGTTTCTTCACATTATTCATTTGCAAAGTTAACAGATAAAGGGGGGAAATCAAATTTATAGGAGATAAAATTTGTGGGCATTTATGATTGTTTTTTTTGCATTTAAATATTCTATTTTCTTGCATTCACAATCATAAATTAAACAAAAGTATAAGACCCCAAATTTATACCCTATTTGTGCAATTTATTGCACAGCAGCGTTCGGTATTTGAGATACCTCTGGTCCACACTTACAGGTAATGTTGTCGTGCTTTGGACTACTGTATTCGCTGCCTAATATAGCTGCAACAATGACGTCTGAGCTTGTTCTCTATAAATCATCGGGGAGAGATAAGGCAAACCAATTTTGTTTCATTTCCATTTCATACCCACATCGTGATTGTTGTTAGGCGTAAATCCTGACGAAAGTATTTTTTCCAAAGTGTTTAGGGGAAGTTACGCCCCACGCATGTGGAATAAAACTTTCTATGGTAGGTTTCATTAACAACACGATGCCCTTTCAGTATCGCCTATGTTCAAAATATTGTGCTTCTCATTTGTACTTATAGTCTCCCTCACGTAAGGGCGAGTACATATTGAGTAGTATACTGTTCATATATACCTATAGTTTCCCTCATGTAAGGGCGGGTATATATTGAATGGTTACAATATAATGATCTGGCAGGTATAAAGAAAGGGAGACCAATTGGTGATATAAGGAACTTTCATAATGGCCACAATTCGTAAGTACCTCTCAGACTCACAATTGTTGAAAGGTCCTAACTTTGTTCCATGGAAGACAAATATGAAAGCCATACTTCAGTTGGAAGATTTATGGGATGTAGTGACTGGCACTGAAACACGTCCTACATCACCAAGAACAGATCAAGATGCTTGGGATAAAAAAGACAAGAAGAGTTTTGTATTTATCTTACTTGCTACTACAGATGAGGTGCAACCTCATATTTGTGATGCAAAAACTAGTAAGATAGCCTGGGATGCCCTGCTCACAGTTTTTGAAGGCAAGAATCAATCCTCTATCCTTCATCTTCAAACTCAACTACATAATCTCAGTATGAGTTCTGGAGAAACAGTTGACATATTCCTTTGCAGAGTAGCAGACTTGAAAACAAAATTGAATGCTATGGGAAAACCTGTGGATGATGATGTCTTGAATTTCGTTATCTTGAGAGCATTACCAAGTTCCTACAAGATGTTGATCACTTCTCTCAATGTCTCTGGTAGACAAGTCTCTTTTGTGGAACTGGTAAACTTGCTTCAAACTGAAGAGGCAACTCAGGTCCAGAAAGATGATATGCCTGATAATGCTCTATCCACACAACAAAGTGGTAAAAAGCAAGGTCAGTTTCAAAAATGAGGTGCTTCTTCCAAAGGAAAAGGGAAGCAATCTCAACAACAAGATACAAAATATTGCAAAATTTGTGACATGAATAACCATGACACCAACAGGTGTTGGTTTAAAAACAAGCAACCAAATGACAAAGGTCCACAGAAGAAGGGCAAGCACAAGAAAAAATACAATAAGCATAAGCAATCTAAAGGCCATGTTGCTTATGCTGAATCCAACTCAGACTCCAATTCTCCTGAGTCTGATTTAGATTCTGACTCTGAAAGAGCACACAAGGTGCTCATGACTCATACTTCATCTTCCCAGATAGATGTTGTATGGTATATTGATTCAGGAGCTAGCAAACACATGACTGGCGATAAATCTTGGTTTGATACTTTTGTGGTGAAAGAGGGCAAGCCAGTCACAATTGCTGACAATCAGGTATATCAAGTAAAAGGAGAAGGAGATATTTTTGTGTCTCTTCCTGATGGTAAGTGTTAGATTGAAAAGGTTCTCTATGTTCCTGGCTTAGCCAATAATTTACTATCAGTTCCACAAATGTTGGATAGAAACATGGAAGTCGTGTTTCACATTGTCAATGGCAAGAAGAGATGTTTTATCACACACAGTGGTAAACATGTTGCAACTGGCTCTTACAAACATGGCTTTTTTATTCTCGATGCTATTTCCACTCCCCATATTGCTTTGGCTACAACTACAAAGGAGACCACCTCTCTTTGGCATCGACGTTATGGTCATCTCAGTTCTGGATATTTGCTTGAATTACACAAATATGGGTTAGTGAAAGGTCTTCCACCCCTCTCATCTACCTTACCAGTTTGCTTGGATTGCTTAGCAAGGAAGCAAACCAAGCCAAAAGATCGTCCACATAGTCCTAGAGAATATCATACATCATGTCATGGAAAATGTAAGTCATGGACCATTGATAAGTATCTCCCACATTTTTCAAGCCAACAGGTATGATTTTCTAGTAGAAGGTACCCCATGGAGTAGTAAATATTATCTTGGCCTGATCTTTAGGAGCAATCATAATCTGATTGTAACCTAAGAAATCATCCATGAGTGAAAGCATTCCACATTTGGCAATGAAATCTACAATCTGGTATATGTTGGGCAAAGGAAAATTATCCTTGGGATATGCTAAGTTAATGTCCCAAAATTTGGTACATACTCTGATTGTTCCTTCTTTCTTAGCTATAGGAATGATATTAGAAATCCAATCAGAATAGTTGATGGATTTTATAAAACCAACATCAAGGATTTTTTGGAGCTCCTCCTTGACTGAAGGGTGACCTTTAGATGCATCTTCTAAAGCTTCTGCTTAACAGACTTAGCACTAGGCTTAACTACCAAATGATGCATGACAATGGAGGGATAAAGCCCTCGCATGTCAACATATGACCAAGAAAAAATATCTTGATATTATTTCAATAAATTGATCAATTACCTCTTCTTATCTATGGTCAGGGCTTTGCCTAACTTAAGGATTATAGGGGTTTCATTGGAACATATGTTCACATCTATAGTCTCCTCAATGAGGATAGATAAATCATCCTCAAGAGGAGGTGGAGAAGGAATCACTCCTAATTGCTCAAGGTCCTCGGGAGACATAGAACCAAATTCAACTTGAGAACTAGAAGACTCAACCTATGTTGCGCAAGGGACAAACCCATAAAAGTAGATGTAATTCTGAGGTAAAGCCTCATCTATAACATGAAAATATATGATAAAGATCATCAGAGAGGGTGAAACATCATCCTTAACACTCCACTCTAAACCTTTATGAGATTATTCAAAGAGATCTAAACAAGAAGAGTCATTTTGATCCTATGATGAAACATTTGTAGAGGATTTATTAGAGGAAGATTGTGAGGAATGAATTTGGGCTAAATCCTCTAGTGAGAAAAAACCAAATGGATGAGGATCGCTCATGATAGAAATGATTTGGTTTTCAAATTTAAATTTCACACATCGATGAAAAGTAGAAGGTATGGCCTTCATTCATGAATCCATTCCAAGAAGAAGATTAAAATATGTAGGACAAGACACCACATAAAATATTGTATTCAAAATTTTAGGTCTCACTCTAAGAGGGAGTGATATAGTACCACAAGCCTTTTGGGACTCATTATTGAAAGTTTTAATGATGTCACTAGTTACAATTAAATATTCCTATTTCAATCCAAAATTTTGAAAGAAATGATGTGTACATATGTTAAGTGAAGAACCATTATCAATCATGACATTTTTATGAGAGTATCCCCAATAAAAGTACTGATATATAGAGATGAATCTTCTTATATTTCTAAGAAATACACATCATCATCTAAAAATGTGAGACAATGTATCTTAAGAGAACTTACAACTTTTGTTATATCACTAGGAGAAATATCTTGAGGTACCGAATGCTGCTTCAAAAATATTACGATAGCTTCTTCATGGGCTTGAGAATTCTATAGAAATTCTAAGAGAGAAATATTTTCTGACACACTCATCTCCTGTTGAGATCGTTGAATTTGATGACTCTGTACTAACTTCTCTGGAGTAGCTATTATCATTCCAACCATATTATTATCATATTGATGTGGTACATTCTTATAGGACATTTTATTAGTTTATCTAGTTCTATCCTGATTCTATTGGTTTCTTGAAGATTGAAAACTACTAGTGTTAATATGACCAACATCAATTAAATCTTGAACCACATGCTTCAACTTCTTACAAGAATTTATCCAGTGTCCTACTCTATTATATGCACAATGTTGATCTGCTTTATACCAATGAGATGTAGTATTGGGTTGTATTATAGGAGGTAGTTCAATTACCTTAGCTTTCAATATTTGCTTCAAAATTGCTTCCATAGGTATATTAAATCTGGTAAAATTCCTTTGAGGATGTTTTTAAAGTACAATATTTTATAGGCTATCGATGACATTATTAATAGGTCTACTATCAAAATCACCTTATGTATGATTATTCTTATACTGAGACTTAGTAGGCTTTTCTAATTTATTCTTAAGTTGATCTCTTCTAATGAGAGCTTGTTCCAATTTTATTGCTAACTCAATTGCTTTATCAAGAGATGTGATAGTAGTAGTTTCTAGTGCATAAGATATCTATTCTTGTAAATTGACAATGAATATATCAATCATGTCTTTCTGAGAAACATGTTGTCTTAATCAGCCAACTACAATTCTCCAACGAGCTAAAAATTCTAAAAAACTTTATCCTTTATTTTGCTTTAGATCATATAGATCTCTCATTGTCACTAATTTTTCAATGTAAGCACTGATTTGATGGAAAAACATCTCTGCAGTCTTCTTAAATCTCTTTAAATAATATTTGGGTACCGATAATACCATTATAATGCAACTCCAGAAAGACCCTTTGGAAATGTATTCAATAGAAGTATATCATCATGGCAAGATATTATGAATCCTCTTAGATGCTCTTTTGGATCTTCTGTCCCTTTTTAGATTGGTAAAACTGACATGGGAAAATGCTTGGGGTACGGTCTAGCAACAACAATAGGATCCAATGGATGAATACACATTTTATTATAATTGTATATAAACCTTGAAGGTTGAATCATATCCATCCTTAAAACCAACGGATTCACCATATTTGCCAAGTTTTGCATTTTTGGATTATGTGTGTTTCCAATATTCCCTTGAATTAGGTTGGATATTAGAAGGTTATTTTTATATGTGGTGCCTTGTGAGAATGAAATATTAAATTGTGGTGGAACAAAGGCAATAATGTTGACATTAGAAGATGGAGGAAATTGAAAATAATTTTGGGTGCCATTACTAGTTGGAGGAACAGACATATTTCATCCAATGTTGGTGGTCATAGTAGTGGAATAAGTAGGTTGAAAGGTTTGATTACCATGATTCAAAGGTTCAATCAAAGGATTTTATTGAAGTGGGATATCCTTTTTAAGTAATTCTTCTTCCTCTAAGGCTAGATCCAATGCATGTCTATGATATTTATAGAAAGTCCATACATGGTCAAAAGATTTAAATATGAGGTTCCCATTGGGATATGAATAGGATCAAGATGATTATCATCCTCTTATTCTAGGTTATGATTTTCTCTATCAATTTGATCATTCTCATGAAAAATATCATCAAACCTAAGGAGCCTTATTCCTTCTCCAAGGTCAAAAGCCATCAAGGAAAAGAAAAAAAAGACAAGAAGAAGAACTAAAACCAAAGAGACCTATGCACTCACACAAGGAAAACTATATATTTAAATATTTGGCACACAAATTAATGATCTTGCTTATTTTTTCAAAATAAAAGGAGGTGTTTCATGTTAGGTTCACCAAATATGTAGAGGAGGAAAACTACCTTACCACATACAATTTCCAAAAATTCTGGATCCACAAATATAGAAAGCCTTATGGGGTGAACTGTGTGTTAGCGTACTACTTACCTTTGTCTTTATTTCATTCTTAGACAGGCTGTTACAACTGCGTAACATATTCAGTTCCGGTGTTCTATTCCCGGATATGTAAACACTATTTAATCTATGCAATACAATAATCAAATGTTCCGAATTCCGGAATTATTCGAATCCCGCCGACGCCCCCCAAGGTATTATTTTTTTTGCAATGTCATTTTTTAATTATTATTTTTTTAATTAAAATTTTTAATTTTAATTTTTTTAATATAGTTTTTTAAACTTTATAAATTAAAATTTTAATTTTAATTTATTTTTTCTAAAGTTTTAAAACTATATAAATTAAAATTATTTATTTTAATTTTAAATATAATAATTATTAAAAATGCTTTGTTAAAGAAAGCCTTTTAAGGGGGGATATTTTTTCAAAAATCAAAGGGGGATTGAGAGTAATTTTATGAAAAATAGCAATTTGGCATTGTAAAAGGTGTATTTTCGGCTGTGACCGACACCTTGTGGGTTATTCTTGTGGGCAATTTTTTTTTTGTATGTTGCATATTTCATTTTTTGCACTATAACATTAAAAATTAAAATCAAACACTCCCTAAGTCCCCGGAATATAAAACCCATCTGTGCAATTTATTTGCACTGCAACGTTCGGTATTTGCGATACCTCTGGCCAGCACTTACAGGTAAAGCTATCATGATTTGGCTACTGTATCCACCGCCTAATATAGCTGCTATAACGACGTCTGAGCTTGTTCTCTATAAATCTTCGGGGAGGAATAAGTACGCCATTTTTGCATTTTTTACTCCATCCACTACCCTTTATCGCACTTGTGTTTAGGCATAAATCCTGACGAAGTATTCTTCATAGTGTTTAGAGGAAGTTACGCCCCACGCATGAGAAGAATCTTCTATGGTGGGTGCCATCAACAAGGCGATTCCCTTTCAGTACCACTTATGTTCCACGTATCGTATGATCTCTAAAACTCACCTATAGTCTCCCTCACGTAAGGGCGGGTGATTTTTGTTGATCTTTCTAAATACCTATAGTTTCCCTCACGTAAGGGCGGGTATTTTGTATGGTATATTGGCCTAGCAAAAGGTATATCGAAAGGGGGACCAATTGGTGATATAAGGAACCTTCACTATGGCCGCTGTTGCAAAATTGATGACTGATCCACATCAGTTATTGAAAGGTCCAAATTATACACCATGGAAACATAAGATGAAGGCAATTCTCCAAATGGAAGATTTGTGGGATATTGTTACTGGAGTAGCAACCAGGCCTTCACCAACAACAGGATCCACAGGTCCTTCAGCAGATCAGATTGCTTTTGACAAGAAAGACAGTAGAGCAAAGGTGCTCATTTTGTTTGCTGTTTCAGATGAAGTGCAACCTCATATAGCTGATAAAGCAAGTGGTAAAGAGGCATGGGATGCCCTTAGAACCATCTATGAGGGGAAGAATGAATCCACCATTCTTCATCTTCAACAACAACTTCATAACCTGAGTTTGAGACAGGGTGAAACAGCTTGAACTCTTTTCATGCAGAGTGTCTGAGTTGAAAGAGAAATTGAGTTCTCTAGGAGATACTGTGGACGAAAAGCTTCTCATTTCACTTGTGATGAGAGATTTACCTTCTTCATTTGATATGTTGATAAACTCCATCCAGGTGTCTCAACGACAAATTACCTACATCGAGTTGGTCAATCTGCTTCAACAACAGGAGGCACGCCAACTTCACAAGGATGATTCTTCCAATACAGCCCTATACACCAATAGGCAAGGTTCTAGGAAGAAAGGTAATGGGAAAAAAGGAGGCAACTTTTAGAAAGGAGGAAATTCTCAACAAGATACGAAAGGAAAAGGCAAACAACCTCAACAGAAGAAGAGGTGGTGCAAGATCTGTGAGAAAGACAACCATGACACCAATAGGTGTTGGCATAAGAACAAGCAGAAAGGCCAAAACAAACCACAAAATAAGAACAAGCAACCCCAGGTGAATGTTGCTGTTGAAGAATCTGACTCAGATTCTGAATGGGCACACAAGGTGCTCATGAATACCACAGATTCCACTCAGAGGGATCCTATTTGGTATGTCAATTCTAGAGCTAGCAAACATATGACTGGCGACAGATCATGGTTTGAATCATTTGTGGCCAAGGAGGGCAAACCTGTCACCATTGCTGATGATAAAACCTACAGGGTTTAGGGAGAGGGTACAGTTTCAGTCACTCTTCTTGATGGCAAGTGTCATATTGACAAAGTCCTCTATGTTCCGAGATTGGCTAACAATTTGTTGTCAGTGACACAAATCCTGGATAGAAATATGGTTGTCAACTTTCATGTTGAGAATGGAAAGAAGTGTTGTACCATTACCAGGAAGGGTAAGTAGATTGCAACAGCTTCATATAAGCACGGCTTATTTGCACTAGATGCTATCTCTACTCCACATGTTGCCATGACTGTCTCTACCAAGGAGGCAACTTCCCTTTGGCACAAGAGATATGGGCATCTAAGTTCTGGCTACTTACTTGAGCTCAGCAAGTATGAGATGGTAAAGATTCTTCCTTCCCTTTCTGCCACATTGCCAGTGTGCTCTGACTGCTTGGCAGGAAAGTAGCATAGAGTACCATTTGAGAAGAGCTCTACAAGAGCACGAAAACCTCTGGAGTTAATTCATACCAATTTGTGTGGTCCTTTCACACCTCAAAGTTGTGGAGGGAAGAGGTACTTTCAGTTATTCGTAGATGACTACTCACGAAAGATGTGGGTTTTCTTTCTCAAACTGAAATCTGAAGCTTTCGCATTCTTCCAGTAGTTCAAGAAATCTATTGAGAAGGAGTCAGGGGCTTCTATCAAAACCCTCCACTTAGATCAAGGGGAAGAGTTTACCTCTAATGAATTTTTTGCATTCCTAGATAAGCATGGGATCAAGAGACAGTTAACAACTGCCTATACTCCTCAGCAAAATGGAGTTGCTGAGATAAGGAATCGTTCTATCATGGAAATGGTTCGTTGTATGCTCATAGGAGCTACTCTTGGGCAACAATATTGGGCAGAAGCTGTCACCACTGTAGTGTATCTATTGAATAGGGCACCCACAAAGGCCCTAAAAGGAATGACTCCACAGGAAGCTTGGAGTGGTCAAAAACCCTCCATATCTCATCTACGTATTTTTGGGTGTCACGCTTTCATGCACATACCGAAAGAGAAAAGGAAGAAGCTAGATGAGAAAACACTGAAATGTATTTTTCTTGGATATTCTAAGCACTCTAAAGGATATCGGTTGATAGATCCTTTGACCAAGAAAATTCATATCAGCAGAGATGTTGTCTTTGATGAAGTTTTCACATCACAGAGCACATCTAATGTACACCAAGATATTGTGGAATCTAAGGAAGAGAAGATTCCTTCATCAACATAGACAGGAGGTCCTTCTACATATTCTTCAACTCCATCGAAGAAGAATCCTAAACGGTGTACAAATACAATCAGAGATGCAAATTTATCCACTCCTCCCAATTTGAATTTGGATAGACCTCGTACACGCAGTATGGCTCAAAAGGAAAGAGAAGCCAGAGAAACTAGTGAGGTTGATGATCTTTGTCAATCTTTTGAGGAACTCTCTGTGACTCCAAGTATAGAAGTTGAGGATATGGATATTGATGATGACAAGGCATTCATGTCTACCATAGATAGTCTTGAACCTGCATCAGTGCAAGATGCTCTTAGTGAGCCTCAGTGGAAGGCCGCTATGGATACAGAGTATGAGTCTCTGATGAAGAATAAAACTTGGAAGCTTGTTGATCTGCCACATGGAAAGAAACCTATTGGCTGCAAATGGGTATACAAATTCAAGTACAAGGCAGATGGAACAATTGATAAGCATAAGGCCCGTCTTGTTGCAAAGGGCTATGCTCAAAAGGAAGGCATCGACTATGAGGAAACTTTTGCACCTACTGCTCGGATGACCACAATTCAGGTTATGTGTGCTATGGCAGCACAATATGGGTGGAAAGTTCACCAGATGGATGTCAAAAGTGCCTTTCTAAATGGTTATCTCCAAGAAGAAGTCTATATGACTCAGCCTGAAGGATTTGAAGTGGAAGGCCAACAGCAGAAAGTTTGCAAATTGGTCAAATCCTTGTATGGTCTGAAACAAGCTCCTCGAGCTTGGTATATAAAAATGGACAATCACCTTATGTAGCATGGATTTAAGAGATGTCCGTCAGATGCAAACCTCTATTTCAAGAAACAGTGGTTCTGAGATAGTGTTGCTTGTACTCTATGTGGATGATCTCGCTCATTATAGGGAGTTCAAAAACTATGATCTCTACTGTCAAAAGAAACTTGTGCAAATATTTTGAGATGACAGATCTCGGACTTCTCCATTACCTGTCTTGGTCCGGAATTCAGCCGGAAGGAGCACTCCATCAAAGTGTCTCAGAAAAAATATGCCAAGACATTGCTCGATAAATATCGCATGATCGATCGCAAGCCAATGGCAACTCCAATGGAGAATGGACTTTAGTTATCGTGATATGATGACTCACCTCAGGTAGATGGTACTCTCTATCGACAGTTGATTGGGAGTCTCATATATCTGACCAATACTAGGCCAGATCTCGTATTTGCTGTCAACTATCTTTCGAGGTTCATGCAGGAGCCTAAGACTACTCATTGGAAAGTAGCAAAACGTGTTCTTCACTATGTCCGTGGTACTATGGAATATGGCCTAGAATACAAGAGGAACAACAAATTCTTCTTGCAAGGATACACGGACTCCGACTATGCCGGATCATTTGATGATCACAAGTCAACTTTTGGATACATTTTTCATCTGGGATCCGGTCCTGTCTCTTGGCACAGCAAGAAGCAACAGGTGGTTGCTATTTCATCAACAGAGGCAGAATATCGTGCCACACGTGAAGCTGTGTGCGAAGTGATATGGTTACGTCGCATTCTGACAAGTATGGGCCATCCATCAAAATCTCCAATACACTTGTTTTGCGACAATCAGGGTGTTCTGAACCTCGTCAAGAATCCAGTCCATCATGAAAGAACAAAGCACATTGACACACAATGTCATTTCATTCGATATGAAGTTACAAAGCACCGAATTCAGCTTCAGCACATTCCCACCGATGCTCAAGTTGCAGACATTTTCACTAAGGCACTTGGACGTGTCAAATTTGAATTGTTTCGCAGATCACTTTGTATTGCAAAATAATGTAAGGGGATGTTAGTATAGCTATTAGTTATAACATTACCCAAATAATGTAATAAAGGGGGATGTTAGAGTACTTAACAGTTTATTTGTTTGTATTGCATTGATTAGATCACTGTTACAACTGCGTAACAAATCTGTTCAGCCATGACTATTTCTGGCATTATTGAATTGTATTTAAACATCCCTGCAGATTAATAAAACTAGTTCCTGGTTTTACACGGTGGGGGTTGTGTTGTTCTATACACTTGGTTCTAGGGGGAATGGTTCACCAGGAATGGTTTAAGGACTCACTACAAGTCCTCAATATTTTGGGATAGTTTGATGTATTCAGTTTCAAACAATCACCTAAGTTTGGAATTTCTAGATCTATGCTATGAAAGATAAAGGGCAATGCAAAAAACAAAAGGCAAGAATATAAGAGATAACCTAATATGATTCTTCCTTTGATTATATCCAGAAAACCTTTAAAGCAAGGACACAAGGTAAATGCACAATATTAACCCTAGATGCACACTATATGCTTTTCACTTTTTATATGCCTATAATGAATATCAAATCATATTTATAATCAATAGGACAAATAGAATACTTATCTTAATCAGTGGTTGATCTAACCTTTTCTTCCTCTTGTCCAATGATATCAGAGATATCTATCTCTGCAAGATAAATTATTAAACACTTAAAAATAGGATTAGAATTAGGGGTCCTACTTAGGCCACTATACAAAAATTCTTGGAGGCACAATAGTCAAGCCCCCTAGGTCCTTTTAGATGACCTTTGAAAATAAAAGCAAAAATTGACCTTTGGAGAATTAATCATAAAACAACAATGCAACAGTAGAGAAATAGAAAATAGATTATGCTATCATGTCCTAGATGTAATTTAGAAAATACTCATGCAATCAGAATTTGATAGATACCCCCAATTCAGTCCTAGTAAAAATCATACCTCGTAGATAGCAGGTGTGATAACACTATAGGTGAAGCCATGTTCCGTAAGAATGGGGAATGATTTTGCTTCTGTGAGTGAAAACCCTAAATTAGGGTAGCAAAGTCATACCTCACTAGGATAGGGTGCAATTTCACTTCAAACACATGAAAAATAAAATATAGATGCAAAACATAAATAAATGTAGAAAATAAAGTATGCAAAACCTAATGGATGGCACAAAAGCAGACAAAAGAGATCGAGGTACCAAACGGACACTCTCTTTCCTTATGAACCAAAAAATGAATCCACCAAACCACACAACAATCCAAATCAATTAAGTAGAAGATCAAATCCAAAATTTGCACTTTGAGGTTAGCTTATAGAAGAAATAGGAAGCAAAGCAAAAGTAAAAATGCAAGCACAAGTCAATCATAAGAATTTCGAGCTTAATTGTGTGTCCAAAAATTGTCCATTGTATATGAAAGAGTGAGATTAGCCCCTCCTTTTATAGAAAAATATCAAGGTGAAAAGAGTAGGAAAATAACATAGGCTAACATAAAAACATGCTAAAAAGGTTAAATCTGGGTTTTAATAATTAAAATCGTAAAATACCAAAATCGTACCCCATGTCGACGAGGTGCGATATCACTTCTGCGAAGTTGTATCCCATCACAATTGGGTGTGATTTCACTAAAAATGCTAAATAAGGAAAGGTATAGGGAAAAGAGTCTTACCATTGCCTAGGGCAAGGGTTAGGGACCTCTTAGGGGCTCTAAGGAATATTGCCCACTAAAAGTGGGTTAATTTTTCGTGTCTACATTACCCTTGAGCCATATATGATAATTTCATCCACAATTTACTTTTTTCTATCAAATATATTGGTTGTCCCATAGAAATCCATAAATGAGAGTACCTGGTCCTACAACCACAAATTTCATTAGCAATACCATATTCCAAATAGTATAATCAAAGCATAAAGTGCAACTATCAACACATCTTGATAACATAAAAGAAAGACATTATGCATTTGATATTCACATATCATTAAATAAATCAAGTATCAAGAACAAATATTGCCAAATAGGTTCATTAAATAATCCCCCTTGGACTAAACACAATCCGTTGTGTTTTCCTAAAATAAAGCATAAATCCATTCAAAAAAAAATGGGAGTTTCTTTCTCATTTTCTCAACATCTTCCTAGGTTTCACAAATATTAGAATAATGGTACCACTAGTACTTACATTCATCTAGGGTTCATTTTATCAAGGTATTAGAATAAAACCCTTGGAATACTTACCAGTTGCACCTCAATGGCTGAGGGATTTACCATCTACAATTTTGAAATATTCTAAACATAATAAGGACCAACAACATACTTTCTAAGCAACGATATGTGGAAAGTATCATGGATATTTGATAGGTTGGGTGATAGGGTGACCCTTTAGGATACTAGACTAATCTTATCAATTATCTCAAAGGGCTCAAAAAAATGATGTTTCAACTTAGTTGACATGATGACACTTTTCATGGGCTTTACTCTTAAGAAGACTTTGTTTCCCATAGATAATTATCTTGGTGATATTTTTAGATTAGCATAGCTCTTATGGTAGTTGGCTACTTTCTTGAGCTTCTACCAAATTACCCTAAGCTGCTCCTCCATCTCTCTAATAGTGTTTGGTTTGATTGCTACCTGGTCCTCTGGATTATCCTATGGTAGAGTTTTTATGCACCTTTTGCCATACAAGGCTTCAAATGGACCATTCCCAAGGATGTATTGGTATCCATTATTATTTGTAAATCAAATCATATGCAAAAATTCTTCCCACTTTAAATTTTGATCAATGCAATACATGTGAAGTATTCCTTCAAGAACTTGGTCAACCCTCTTTGTTTGCCCACCTATTTTTGGATTGTAAGAAAAATCGATATTAAATTTAGTGGCCACTACATGATGAATACCCTGTAAAAATTCTAACATAAACCTAGAATATTTATGTGATATGATCACCTCATGAAAACCATGTAACCTAAATATTTCTTTGGAAAATCTATTTGCCACAACCGATGCATCATCCTTGATGTTACCTAGTGTAAAATGTGCAACCTTAGTCAGCTTGTCTACCACCATAAGTATTGCATCATGTTGATACCTTTTCTTAGGTAAATCCATAATAAAATCCATGGATATAACCTACCACTTATGACTATGTATATCATGTGGGTTCAATTTTCTTGTTGGATGTTCATATTCTACCTTAACCTTTTGGTATTCCAAACATATAGCAATGAAACTAGTGATATCATGTTTCATTCTAGACCAACAAAAGGTTGTTTTATGAGTATTCTCAACTGATGATATCTTGATCTTAAATCAATATTTGAAAATATAGTGGCATCCTTTAACTGATAAAGTAGGTCATCTATCCTTGGAAATGGATACCTATTCTTGATGGTGACCTTATTCAACATTTTGTATTCAATGCACAACCTTAAGGAACTATCCTTCTTCTTCACAAATAATATTGGAACACCCTAGGACAACACAATAGGTTTAATTAAACCATTTTCTAACATATATTGGAGTTGCACCTTTAGCTCTTGCAATTCAATATGATTTATTCTATAGGGTGTCCTTGCAATAGGTTCAAATCCAAGTATTAAATCAATAGAGAAGTCAAATTCATGTCATAGTGAAAGCCTTGGGAGATTCTCTAAAAATACATCCCTAAATTCATGCAAAATTGGATGTTTATTGAATATTTCTACATCTCCACTATTGCATTTCTTTTCATTAATCTTAACTACATGCAAAATCCCACCTCTATCGATTACCTTCTTAAGTTGCATAGCTGACAATAAATATGGTCAAAAATACCCTTGCCTACTTTGAATCCTTATTGTTTTCTTATCCTTATAAGTATAGTACATCCACCTTTCTTGAAAATTGATTAGGGCTCTATGAGATTTTAACCAATCCATCCATAAGATAATATCAAAGGCATGTAGTGATGTTATGTATAAGTGTCATATAATGGATCCATTGGGTAATATGATATCTATCATAGGTAAGCTTTGATCCACTGAGTAAGTCTATCTAGACCCATATCCAATTTTCCATCCTTGTGCTAAAAATTCAAGTTTTTGTTGCATATCCCCAATAATACTAGTGAAAATAAAACTATTTGTAGTTCCACTATCAATTAAAACCTTTATATTATTACTAAACAACTTACCATATAACAACATGGGAGTTGCCTATCCACAAAGGTTCTAACTTACTATGGCTACATAGATTTGATGTGGTTGCTCCTTGGATTTGTTACTCGACTCTCACTATTGGGATACTTATTTGCATAATGACGACCCCACAAATAAAGCAACCTATACTAGGAATCTGAGACTTTTCTTGTATTTTATTCTGAATTTCCTCTTTTTGTGCTGAATTATTCTACTTTAGAGATTGAGATTTTGAATTGTCCCTCTCTTGAAAATTCTTCTTATGATTCCGTTGGTTCCCATGGTTCTTATTTCTGAACTTTGGGTTTCCTTTGATCTTTATCAAATTTTATAAACCCAACACTCTTTCTCTTTCTAATTTTTCTATCTCCTTTTGTCAACCCTCCATAGTTGAAGAAGGTCTTATTGGTTTGTAGATTGGTATCTTCCTATTGAGCCAAATTATATTCTTTTTGAATGATTTTGGGCTAGAGAAAATTAATCACTTTTTAGATCTTAGGGTCCACCCCAAACATGAACTTATGCACCTTCAATTATTCATTGGTATCATAATCAAGAATATATTTTAGTATTTTAACAAATCTTTGATACTATACCTCCACAATCAATGTACCATATTGGAGCATAAATAACTCTTCAATTTTCTCTACATAAAACTAATCCAATAGGAATATCTTCTTAAATTCCCTTACAAAACTATATTATTTAAGGTCCATGGCTTTGATTCCTCTACCTACCCTGAAAATATTCCACCATTCTAAGTTTATATCCTGAAGATGAAGGGTTTCCCAAATAGTTTGGATTTTCAGCTCATTTAGGAAAAGAAAATTTCCAACTCATTCAACAAAGACTCTATTGCATCACCCCTTCTCTTCCATTAAATTTAGACACCTTACCATTCTTAAGGTCCTTGGAAATATTATCCTTAATTCAAGGTTTACCTTCATGGATTCCTCTAGCAATATTCTCTTCATGTCTACCCTCTAAATCTTTGTTATTGATATCCCAATTAACCAATGTTTCCAACATTTTTTATTGTTACTCTATTTTCTCTTCAAGCAACTTAACTATGGAAGAAATGTTTTCCACCCTCTCACTAGAGTCCATTGTTCTTCCATTTTTCTTGTTGGAGTATATTATTCTTTTAGACTTCTTACTGTAGTCCATTTTTCTTCTAGTTTTCTTCTTGGAGTCCATTGTTCTTCCAAACATCCTTTGGGGATGACCTACAACTTCCTCCTATGAAGTTGACCTTGAATTCTTGGATGATTATCCTCTTAAAATAGGTGCCATATCTTATCCATACAATATAGTTGGATAGGATACAACTTCTCCAAAATTGTACTTAAGAATGAGTTAGTTTCATCTCCTCATGAAATAACTTTGACCACTATCACTCACCTTATAATGATCATGGTTGCACTTCCCTACCTACAAGGTGCCATATAAGGTAGGACTATTATCATTCACCTAATAATTATCATGGTCAAACTTGCCTCATCACATTGTGTCATCCCAAAAGTAGCACATCAAGTCAAGGATCAACCTAGGTTCTCTTCATGGAAGCTTCTATTCATACAACCTAGGCTTTGATACCAACTATTACAACCCACCAAATCGACCCAAGGGAGAGATATATTTTTTCAATTTCATACAAAATAAATGACAAGGAAGTCTAAATATTTTCCAATGTTATAAGGCATAACCATATTTAAACTTCAATGTCACTATAGTCGACACTAAAGTGGACATGAGTGGACAACATCCCATACTTTTGGATTTCACCTTTCTCAACCTCCCCATTTAGAAAGGATGATATCAGTGGACCCCCACTTTTTCTATACCCTCATTGATATATGATAATTTAACCATGGCATAGGGACTATCCTTTAAGACTGATAACATTAAAGGGGATGCTTATTTCCTAATCCTACATAAGTCTATCTATGTAGGATTATTTTGGTATAATGCCTTAGTGTTTAGTTACAACACCTCCATTGGTTAACTAAGGCCATTACCACTCACCTAGTAGCAAGTATTGTCACCTCAGCATCACCATTTAAGGTGCCACCATTATACTTTCTTGTGAATGATTCCTAGGACTCACTTCTAGGAATACATCCAAACCTCCCTTTTTAAGACTACCCAAAAGTATTCCCACTTTTGAAACACCTGAGCCTCACAATTCAAGGTGTATCATTCATAAACATCTGGTTATTGCATCACCACAAATCCTTCCAGATTAACTAATACCTAGTTATTGCATCATCATAACTCCTCCCAAGATTGGGTACATCTTGAATCAAGGGTTATCGAATATGGATCTAGTTTCATGCCTAGAAACCCCTCCTAAAAAATAACCCAAGAGTGTAACATTTTAATAATAAACATCTCTCCTAGAAGGAAATAAATTTCTATATTAAAACATAACTAAATTCAACATATCATATTATTGAATCTAGTAATTTAAAATTTTCTATAGTAAAGCACTAGCATTTAACATTTCCTTTATTCATAACAAAAGTATAAACATCTATAAATTTATAACCATAATACATATATTAGATCCTTTCATCCTTAAAATAGAAACTTAATTCCATTTACACATAACTAATTATTCCAAGAGCTTTACATAAATAATAGTAACACTTAGTCTTCCATTCTAAGAATTAGTCTCAAATTATAACAAGAATGCTCATCCCAAAGAAGTATTCCTTTCTCAATAAAAATCATAAAGATCCTCATCCCAAAAAAAATATTATATTTCAATTTTTTAAATACAAGAATAAACCTTCATCTTTCCTCAAGGTATTTCACTCATTAGTTCTTTTTTTATGAACTTGATACAAGTTACAGATCAATACAACTCTTAAAAGTGCATATGCAAGCCTAACATGCACTATGTAGAAATAATACTACAATACAACCATGCATCACATAAAGTATATTCCATGCAACATATTGAGAGAATCGCATACTTCTCTTAAATATAGATTACTTGGCTACTCAAGCCTCATCCATATTTATAATTATAATCGCTAACATAAAATATTTTATTAAATCCCACATATAAAATAATTCAAAATATTACTTCCAATATTGCTAAATATTGCTCTATATTTTTTTTAAGCAAATAAAAAAACCAAAAAAGACCATAAATGCCATTTAACAGTTCTATTCCCCAAAATTTAGAAATTAATATTGACTAAGAATCAAATTCCCTTGTTTAATATTATTATTAAAGAAATATTAATAAGTATTCTTTAAAAATATACCCCTCTTATGTTGATAAAAGACAAGTCCATAATATTAACTAATTCAATTAGTGAATCCATCTCAATTTAAAATAAAAAATTATGCAACACTTCATAAATTCAAATAAAGCAAAATAAAATCCATAATATATTCTAAGGTTGAGCATAACACTTTTGACAAGCTCTACCAACCTAGCTACACTCATAGATGCACACTAGACTAACATACTACTCAAACAAGACCAACTCTCCCAATCCAGCTATGCATATAGATGCACACTCAACCAACATTCCCACTCTATGAAAAATGAAAAAATAATAGATGTATGAAAGTGACACCAAATAAAGGTTACATTCTAAAACATGAAAATAAACAATCCTACCACCATAATTCTAAAAGCAACCCTTCAAAAGCTAGATCTTTGTTATCTTTAAACATAAAGCATAGAACTAAACCTCAAATAGCAAAAGCACCATAAAGCCAAACATACCAACAATAGTTTTAGAAAATAACACCATAAAATAACCCAAGAACTCTGGCCACAAATCAAGCCAACCAACATCCATTCTATGGTACCTAATAGCTACTACTACACAGGGTCTAGAACAAGTATTTCCCTCCAAAAAATCTCAAAACCATGATGCTACAACAAAAACCAAGCATGAAGAAAACACTACTACCAAAAATAATCTAAAGCAATACAATGAACAAAATAATAAACAACATACACATTTTTCCTAGATGTTAGAAGCATTTGGATTATCTAATAACACTTCCAAATTTTGTTTTTCCCCAAGACTTCAAAGCTCCAATAATTTTATCTTTTCACTTCTAGTCTAAATCTCCTTTGTAGATCATCACCCTTCTCAATAGCCTTTTACTACTATATGAGGCATCAAATCAATCATGAAACCTTAGCATTAAGAGAAATAATGCCACTGTGCTAGTAACGTATGATGATCATGTCTACCTAGATGGACATCCCTACTTGGAATTCCTTTGCCATGCTCCATCCAACTTGGAGCATAATACACTTGGTTCTTGAGTGTTTCTCAAACGAAACATCAACTTGACTATTAATTTAATAATTGTTAAGAAAACCTATTATAATGTTATAATTTATTATATTTTATATTAATCTACTATTTTTTTGAGCCAAGGTATTCAATAACAAGTCATTCACTCATCTCATGAATTAATGTTGCTTGATATCGAATAATAATATTAACCATTAACATTGATACCTAATATATTTAAGTACTAATAATATGTACACTATTATTAATACTTATATTGATTAAATAAATAAACAACAATTTCTAAGCTTTAAAATGCATATCTAATTCATCCCAATGACAGATTATAATATAACATGCCAATCAATAATATGCATATGCAATGATTTTTCCTTGAGTAGGAGGCTTTATGATAACTACAACATTATCACCCATCTACTAAGTGTTAGCCTACATTAGCATACTAAGTTATTACTTGTTGGACATTTTGAGTCCATCGAGTTGTCATTGATGTCAAGGCATGAAGTTGTCATTGATGTCAAAAGGAATGCAATTGATTGGTTCCAAAAAGTTTCATAATGTCTTATGAAGCATGACCAAAAAGGTTTTTCATTAAAACCCTAACGGAGAAAAATAAAAGGTTTTCCATTAAAATCATTGGAGGAGAAAATAAAAGGTTTTCCATTAAAACCATTGAAGGAGAAAATAAAAGGTTTTCCATTAAAACCATTGAAGGAGAAAATAAAAGGTTTTCCATTAAAACCATTGAAGGAGAAAATAAAAGGTTTTTCATAAAAACCATTGGAAAATAAAGTATAATAATTTTATTATACTAAGGAAGCTTAAAGTTAATTATAAATTAATTAAATTAAGGTTAAAACCCTAAAGTGGGTTTTAGATTTGAAATTCAAAATTCAATTTTGAAAAGCGCCGACGTGAGGAGGAATGTTATATTATGCATATAAAAGGGAGCACCTACCACTTTAATGAAATTACCATACCTAAGATACGAACGTGTGAAGCAAATAATTTAGCATTGCGACCAAGGGAAAAAAAAAATGTATTTTTCACGTGTGAAAAAGGAGAAGTGTTCAAGGTATAAGAGGAAGGTATCTATCCTTTCTTCATGTGGGTCTTCGTAGCCCACACGGTGAGTGCCCAAGCGCCTAAGTGCTTAGGCAAGAGGAGATGGAGGATCGAGTCATGTCGAATTCCCTTTTGGTAGGGAATACAAGGTACACAAGGTGTTTAATCTCCAAAAATTTTGGAGGTTGGTTGGGCAAGTTAAAAATTAATTTTGCATGTTTATTATTGGTTCTAAGGTTGCAAGGGAGTTATAAGGTTTGGCAAAATTAAATTTTTAATATTGTTTGCTTAAATGTTCTATGCATGGAGTGAAAAGTGTTTGGTTAATATTCTATAGTGGTGAATATTATTAAGTCTGGTCAATATTCTATAGTGGTGAATATTATTAAAAATGGTTGATATTCTATAGTGGTGAATATTATTAAAGTGGTTAATATCCTATGGTGGTGGATATTATTTCAAGAGTGGTTAATATTCTATGGTGGTGAATATTATTTTAAGAGTGGTTGATTTATTAGGGTGTTGGTCACTATTCTAAGATTGGAGTTGATGAGGTGTTTCCAAGTATTTTGTTATGTATGATTTGTTGAAAGAGGAAGAAATAAGGCATTGATTATATCTTGGTGCAAAGAATATCTTTGAGGAAATATTGGAATAATATTTTGTATTCTAACCTTCTTGAGTTTGGCAAAGAAGTGTTTTATGGTTGTGGTACATTTGTGAGGTCTACTCCTTATCATCAAGAAAAAGGTATGAGCACATTCTTCCATAGTTAAGTTGATTGGTTGGTTTTCTGAAAAATAAGTTTGGAGTGAAAAGGACTTGATTAGGGTTTCCTTATTGAGTGTGTTGAGTGAATGCTTCAAGGTTTTATGAAATAAAGAGTTGTTGTTAAACCTTGTTTGATAAGCATTGTTGTTGAAACCATTGGTTGTATGAAGAACTTGAATTAGGGTTTGAGTATCATTGCTATGTGAAGATTTCTTTATAAGCATTGTTGTTGAAGTGATTTTTTGAGCAAAGAACTTGAACTAGGGTTTGATTATCATTGCTATAAGCATTGTTGTTGAAGTGAGTTGTTGAGAAAAGAACTTGAACTAGGGTTTGAAAAGATCATGAGTATCATTGTTATGTGAGATTTATTGTTGAGCATTTTTGGAAACATTTTGAGTTGGTGTTTACATGCCTAGACTAGGGTTTGTGAGAAAGGAGTGTTTCATTGAGTGATTGGTTGGGTAGATTTGGTTGAGCCTATTCAAGTGGATGTGTGAAGTGATTGTTCAAGTTCCATAAAACAAACTATTCTATATTCTAAATTGAGTTGTGAAAGTGATTGAGCATTGAGCTAAAATTGAAGCATATTGAGTCTCTAACAATTCTCCTTATGTTTCTAAGAGAGTGATTGAAAGTAATTGAGCATTGTGATTAGTATAGAACATATTGAGTCTCTAACAATTCTCTTTATGTTTCTATGAGATTGGACAAGTTTTGTGTGGACTTGTTGAGCATATTTGGACAAGTTCTATGTGGACTTGTTGAGCAGATTTGGACAAGTTCTGTGTGAACTTGTTGAGCAGATTTGGACAAGTTCTATGTGAACTTGTTGAGCAGATTTGGACAAGTTCTGAGTGGACTTGTTGAGAATATTTGAGCAATTTCTAGAGAGGACTTGTGGACAGATTAGTGTGAGCTTTTGTGGAAGCTTGCAAGGCAGATTTGAGATAAGTCTTTGAGAAGACTTGAGAGCAGAGTTGATTGATTTGTTCAAAACCTTGAGTTAAGGTTTGGGGCAGATCCAGTAGATTGAGTCAAGCCTTGAGTTAAGGCTTGAAGATAGAGATCGAGGATAGATTTGTGCTAGACCGAAGGACTATGTTTAGTGTAGATTTGAGAGTAGAGTTTGGTGCAGATTTGAGGATAGATTTATACTAGACTAGAGATAAATATTGAGGATAAATTTATGCTAGATCGAAGGACTATGTTTAGTGCAGATTTGAGAGCAGAGTTTGGTGCAGATTTGAGGACAGGTTTGTACCAGACCAGAGATAGAGATTGAGCAGATTTGTGCTAGATCAAAGGACTGTGTTTAGTGCAAATTTGAGATAGAGCTTTGGAGGTGACAGAGTAGAGAGGATGGTAGTCTCCAGTGGATAGATATCCATTAGCCAGGGTAGTGAAGACAGGTCTTCTGAGTGGGGACAAGAGTCTTCAGTGGAGAGAGATCCACAAGCCAGTGCATTGGAGGCAGTTGTCTTCTAGAGGATCACCAACTAGAGCAGAGGAGGAGTTCTCCTATGGATAGAGATCCATGAACTTGATTTAGGGGATTGGTGTCTCCTTTGGACAGAGGTCCATAAACATTGTAATAGGGAAAGGATTCCCAAGATATTGATCGAGAAAATTTTAGTGAAATATTTTCTCCGTGGAGTAGCCCACATTGGGTGAACCATGTAAATTGTGGTGTCTCTATTGTGTGTGGTGTTTTGTGCATTGCTTTGATTACTACTATTGATATTGATATCTATACATTGCATATATTGATTTGGAAAGAAAAGTAAAAAGTGGTCTTATACTGTTCACCCCCCTCTCAGTATAAGCTTGTGTTCTTCAATTGGTATCAGAGCGGGTTCCTTCAGAAGAGTTTAACAACTTGAAGGAAAAGCTAACAAGAACACAATGGATTCTAATAATGTGTCCTCAGATAAATCAGCACCAGTATTTGATGGAAGTGACTATATGTATTGGAGTATGAGAATGAAGATCTACCTGATGGCACTTGGCAATGAAATTTGGGAAGTAGTTGAATTTGGATATGATCCCTTAATTAATCCTCCTAAAGATAAGGAAGGTAAGCTCCTACAACATTACAATTCAAAAGCAATGAATGCACTTTTAAGAGGTTTGCATAGAATAGAGTCTATGAAAGTTATGCACTATCAAACTGCAAAAGACATGTGGGATAAATTACAAAATATATATGAAGGAGATAAATGTGTCAAGAAAGCAAAGATGTAAAATCTCAAAGGACAATTTGAGGAGTTAAGAATGAAGGATGAGGAAAACATTAGTACTTATCTACTTGAATTGATGAGGTTGTTAATGCAATGCAAGGACTTGGAATGAATATTGATGAATCAGATGTTTGTGATAAAGTTTTGAGAACTCTTCCAAACAGATTCAGTGAAAAGGTTTCTGCTATAGAAGTGTCAATGGATGGTGATACTTTGACAAGAGATATGTTGCTTGGTATTCTTACAACACATGAGATAAGAACAAAAGATCCTATTCCCTAGAAGGAAGCAGCATTCAAAGCAATCAAGAAGACTAAGGGTAAGAAGTCAGAATCAAGCAATGAGTCATCCAGTGATGAAGAAGCAAATTATGGCAGAAGGAATAAGGATTCAAGAAGATCTAGAGATACAAGATCTGTTAAATGTTTCAATTATGGAAAGTATGGATATTTTGCAACATATTATCAAGAAGCTAAGAATAACAATGGTGAAGAAAAATAGGATCACAGGAACAGGGAATCAGAAAGATATAGGCACCAAAAGCAAAGCAAGGATAAACAAAGCAGACAAGGAAATAAGTTCTTCCAAAGGCAAAAGAGGAGCTACTATGCGGATAATGCAAGTAAGTACTCAAGTGATAGTGATGCTAGTTTTTCAGACAATGATAGATATGAAGTTATTTTTATGATTGAAGAAAAAGAACAAGTTAAGAAAAGGACTCCAATAATTCTCAAGTGTTTTAGATGTGGTAACTTTGGACATCTTGAAGATGGTTGTACAAGGGATGGTTATAGTTTCAGTGATGATGAATATGAAGATACACTTGAAGGACCAGATGAAAATATTCTAATGGCATTGGAAGATAAAGAAGGTGATCCCATAGAAGACAAGTGAAAAAAGGAAAAGAAAATGATGGATATGATCTCAAGGTAGAACTTATCTATGCCCTTGAAATAGTAAAGAAGGTAAGAAATAAAAACTCTAATGTGATGAAGAGAGAAGATTGCTTATAGAGGATCTAGAAAAATCAAAGGCTAAGACAAAGAAATTCAAGGATAAGTTAGAAGAAAAGGTCTTAGAATGTGAAAGGTTGGACCAAGAAGTAGCTCTACTAAGAGAAGATATAGAGTACTCCAAATTCAAGCTAAAAGGATTCAAAAATAGCTCAAATAACTTGGATAAGTTCATCAAGATACAAAAGCCTACATCAAGCAAAATAGGTCTTGGATTTGGATAGGATCAAAAGAAATGGGAAGGAGAGTCAACCTCAAGTTTTGGAGAAGAAGATACTTTAGAAGAAGACAGTGTAAGAGAGAATGAGACATCTGAGAATGAGTTGGACAATAGAGAGTTCAACAAGAATAGGAACAATGCACAAAGAGGATATATATGGAACAACAATTAGAATAGGTCAAGAGAGACCAAGAGACCAATGAGGTCAAGACAAGGAAACTTCAATAGAAGATGTTTTTCATGTCACAGGTTTGGGCACATGGCTTCACAGTGCAGGACACAAGAAAGACAGGAATATGGGAACAGATAACTTTTCCATGGGTATTGCTACTCATGTAATCAGTTTGGTCACAAGGCAATAAATTACAGGGTTCATGATAGAAGAAGGTATGGCTTCACTAGGAGAAATCCTAAGACATTTGCACCTCCAAGGAATAATAACATTAAGTGTTATAAGTGCAATAATGATGGTCACACAACAAAGTGGTGTAGAGCAGATATTCCAGAAATAAGTATGAACTGGAACAAGAATAGGAATATGGATATGAATAGGAACATGGATATGAACAGGAACAGGAACAAGAACATGGATAGGAATAGGAATAGGAACAGGGACATGGACAGGAATATTGAAAGAAATAGTCAGAGGAATCAAAAGGATCAGATAAGAAGAAGAGAGGATAAAGGTAAATAACAATGCTTTTTGGGAGTAGAAATACTCCCACCCCAGAATTAACCACCTCAAGAGGAGGTGGGGGAGGGGCTAAGCTAAGAGGCTCATTCTTAGCCCCAAGCCCCAAAGGTGACCCTTTGCCATTGATGTCAAAGGGGGAGAGATTTGAGTAAGGGGGAGAGATTTATATTTGAGTAAGAGGGAGATATTTGGTATTTAAGAGAGCATTGAGCCAGGGGGAGTAGAACAAAGGAAAGGTCAAGTTTTTAGTTAAAATAATTTGGGTTACCATCAATGACAAAGGGGGATATTGTTGGACATTTTGAGTCCATCGAGTTGTCATTGATGTCAAGGCATGAAATTGTCATTGATGTCAAAAGGAATGCAATTGATTGGTTTCAAAAAGTTTCATAATGTCTTATGAAGCATGACCAAAAAGGTTTTTCATTAAAACCTTGATGGAGCAAAATAAAAGGTTTTCCATTAAAATCATTGGAGGAGAAAATAAAAGGTTTTCCATTAAAAAAGGTTTTCCATTAAAACCATTGAAGGAGAAAATAAAAGGTTTTCCATTAAAACCATTGAAGGAGAAAATAAAAGGTTTTTCATAAAAACCATTGGAAAATAAAGTATAATAATTTTATTATACTAAGGAAGCTTAAAGTTAATTATAAATTAATTAAATTAAGGTTAAAACCCTAAAGTGGGTTTTAGATTTGAAATTCGAAATTCAATTTCAAAAAGTGCCGACGTGAGGAGGAATGTTATATTATGCATATAAAAGGGAGCACCTACCACTTTAATGAAATTACCATGCCTAAGATACGAATGTGCGAAGCAAATAATTTAGCGCTGCGACCAAGGGAAACAAAAACATGTTTTTCGCATGTGAAAAAGGAGAAGTGTTGAAGGCATAAGAGGAAGGCATCTATCCTTTCCTCACGTGGGCCTTCATAGCCAACACGTTGAGTGTCCAAGTGCCTAAGCGCTTAGGCAAGAGGAGATGATAGATCAAGTCACACTGAATCCCCTTTTGGTGGGGAATACAAGGTACGCAAGGTGTTTAATCTCCAAAATTTTTGGAGGTTGGTTGGGCAAGTTAAAAATTAATTTTGCATGTTTATTATTGGTTCTAAGGTTGCAAGGGAGTTATAAGGTTTGGAAAAATTAAATTTTTAATATTTTTTGCTAAAAGGTTTTATGCATGCAGTGAAAAGTGTTTGGTTAATATTCTATAGTGGTGAATATTATTAAGTCTGGTCAATATTCTATAGTGGTGAATATTATTAAGAATGGTTGATATTCTATAGTGGTGAATATTATTAAAGTGGTTAATATCCTATGGTGGTGGATTTTATGAGTGGTTAATATTCTATGGTGGTGGATATTATTTTAAGAGTGGTTGATTTATTAGGGTGTTGGTCACTATTCTAAGATTGGAGTTGATAAGGTGTTTCCAAGTATTTTGTTATGTATGATTTGTTGAAAGAGGAAGAAATAAGGCATTGATTATATCTTGGTGCAAAGAATATCTTTGTGGAAATATTGGAATAATATTTTGTATTCTAACCTTCTTGAGTTTGGCAAAGAAGTGTTTTATGGTTGTGGCAGATTTGTGAGGTCTACTCATTATCATCAAGAAAAAGGTATGAGCACATTCTTCCATAGTTAAGTTGATTGGTTGGTTTTCTAAAAAATAAGTTTGGAGTGAAAAGGACTTTATTAGGGTTTCCTTATTGAGTGTGTTGAGTGAATGCTTCAAGGTTTTCTGAAATAAAGAATTATTTTTAAACCTTGTTTGATAAGCATTGTTGTTGAAACCATTGGTTGTATGAAGAACTTGAATTAGGGTTTGAGTATCATTGCTATGTGAAGATTGCTTTATAAGCATTGTTGTTGAAGTGATTTTTTGAGCAAAGAACTTGAACTAGGGTTTGATTATCATTGCTATAAGCATTGTTGTTGAAGTGAGTTGTTGAGCAAAGAACTTGAACTAGGGTTTGAAAATATCATGAGTATCATTGTTATGTGAGATTTATTGTTGAGCATTGTTGGAAATATTTTGAGTTGGTGTTTACATGCCTAGACTAGGGTTTGTGAGAAAGGAGTGTTTCATTGAGTGATTGGTTGGGTAGAGTTGGTTGAGCCTAGTCAAGTGGATGTGTGAAGTGATTGTTCAAGTTCCATAAAACAAAATATTCTATATTCTGAATTGAGTTGTGAAAGTGATTGAGCATTGAGCTAAAATTGAAGTATATTGAGTCTCTAACAATTCTCCTTATGTTTCTAAGAGAGTGATTGAAAGTAATTGAGCATTGTGATTAGTATAGAACATATTGAGTCTCTAAAAATTCTCTTTATGTTTCTATGAGATTGGACAAGTTCTATGTGGACTTGTTGAGCAGATTTGGACAAGTTCTGTGTGGACTTGTTGAGCAGATTTGGACAAGTTCTATGTGAGCTTGTTGAGCAGATTTGGACAAGTTTTGTGTGAACTTGTTGAGCAGATTTGGACAAGTTCTGAGTGGACTTTTTGAGCATATTTGAGCAAGTTCTAGAGAGGACTTGTGGATAGATTAGTGTGAGCTTTTTTGGAATCTTGCAAGGTATATTTGAGATAAGTCTTTGAGAAGACTTGAGAGTAGAGTTGATTGATTTGTTCAAAATCTTGAGTTAATATTTGGGGTAGATCCAGAGAGTTGATTCAAGCCTTGAGTTAAGGCTTGAAGACAGATATCGAGGATAAATTTGTGCTAGACCGAAGGACTGTGTTTAGTGTAGATTTGAGAGCAAATTTTGGTGTAGATTTGAGGATAGATTTGTACCAAACCAGAGACAGATATTGAGGACAAATTTGTGCTAGATCGAAGGACTATGTTTAGTGTATATTTGAGAGCAGATTTTGGTGTAGATTTAAGGATAGGTTTGTACCAGACTAGAGATAGATATTGAGCATATTTGTGCTAGACCGAAGGATTGTGTTTAGTACAGATTTGAGATAGATATTTGGAGGTGAAAGAGTAGAGATGATGGTAGTATCCAGTGGATAGAGATCCATTAGCCAGGGTAGTGAAGATAGGTCTTCTGAGTGGGGATAAGAGTCTTCAGTGGAGAGAGATCAACAAGCCAGTGTAGTGGAGGTAGTTGTCTTCTAGAGGATCAGCAACCAGAGCAGAAGAAGGAGTTCTCCTATGGATAGAGATCCATGAACTTGATTCAAGGGATTGGTGTCTCCTTTGGATAGAGGTCCATAAATATTGTAATAGGGAAAGGATTCCCAAGAGATTGATCAAGAAAATTTTAGTGAAATATTTTCTCCGTGGAGTAGCCCACATTGGGTGAACCACGTAAATTATGGTGTCTCTATTGTGTGTGGTGTTTTATGCATTGCTTTGATTATTGCTATTGATATTGCTATCTATACATTGTATATATTGATTTGGAAAGAAAAGTAAAAAGTGGTCATATACTGTTCACCCCCCTCTCAGTATAACCTTGTGTTATTCAATTACATTATATTTGGATGGTGCTTATATTTTCATGAAGCACATATCCACATAATATAGGTAGTTGTGGTGGTTGGGTAGTTCCACAACCATATGAACTACCTTGCGATGCTATTTATGGCTCTTCAATATGCAATACAAAGTTAATTTGGTTTCTGCTCATAATATGGTATCAAATCTAATTTGGTCTTTGGGAAATGTGGTGTAAAAATTTCTAGGCAATGTGGTTCAACCTAGCTTCAACCTCTCCAACATATGATATAACCTATAATTTATGTAGACCACTCCAAACTGGACGTAGGAAGGTGCAATATACGAACAAAGTACCTTCATGCAGACTAAGATAGGGAGAAGGATGTGTTTCATGGTATGTTTCCTAATATATTCTGGTAGGTAGACCAAGGCAACATCTTTGTGGATCATGATAGACATTCTAGCATGCAGACCAAGATAGTGGATGATGTGGTTTTTTTGACTATGCACCAGTGGGTGATGTGGCATTTCTGACTTTGCACTCATGTGGCATCAGTGTAGTGGTGGAAGCACTGATGTGGAGGGTGTTCATTGGACCTAATGTGAACAAGTTATGTGCAGGAAATTTTCCAAGTGGCAAGCAAAAGGGTTGGTTTTGAATGGCTAACCGTCGAAAGGCAGTGAGTGTACTACCCTCACCTTATTTTTTTAAACAATGTAGAAAGCACCTGTGTGGTGCATGTGGGATAAAATCCCATATTTTTTCTTTATCATCAGGATGAGAACATAAAAAAGGAAACATTTTCCTTTTGCTATTTTTTGGGCACTACAACTCGATTGGCTTGCAGCCTGATGATAAGGCTTTTGGATGGACGTCAAGTGTTCGACTCCCACGTGGAGTAATAAATAATTTTTTTTATTTCCTCCAAAAGATGATGGGGCCAATCTAACTAGAAGCTTGTGCTTCTTCTACTCATCAGAGGCCATGGATGAGATGGTCACGGGTGGTTATTTAAGGTTCTTGGAAGCATGTTGGGGGTTCAAACCCCACTAAAGGTATTTTTTAAAAGTACTTCATTTTAAAAAAAAACACTTCATTTTTTTTCAAATGAAAAGGAGAAAACAAGAAATACCGCAAAGTAAAGAGGGATAAAAATAAACTTGCTACATTTTTGAACACTAGTGCATCATTTTTTTTGTCATAGAGGGATAAGAACACTTTTGCATTTAGTTTATTTTTGCCCATGGAAATGGTATATCCATTTTTTTTTCTCATCTTAGTTTATTTTACAACTAAAAAGGGTGAATCAAAAGCATTTTATTTTGCAAAATTCTAAGACAGAGGGGGGGAGAAAATTGTAGAATAGAATATCATTTTTGCAAACCAAAACCTTACATAATTTATAAAAATCATTGTAACAAAGATGCATTTTTTGGTGAAGATCGACATCTTAAAAAAATTGTTATTGTCAATAGGTGCATTTTCGATGGAAATCAACACCTATAGTTAAAATTTGTGGGAACTTATGATTTTTTACTACATATAATTTCTTATTTTTTCATTTCAATCATAAGTTAAAATCAAAAGCAAAATAAAGACCCCAAATTTTAAACCTATTTGTGTAATTTATTACATCACGGTGTTTGGTATATACGGTATCTCTACCCCACATTTGCAGGTAATGTTGTCATGCTTTGGGATATTGTATCTAACACCCAACATAGCTGCAACAATGACATCTAAGATATTGTTCTCTATAAATTATCGAGGAGAAATAAAGAAAGCCAGTTTTGATATTCACTCCATTTTATACCCTAATTCTTTCTATTGTTTGGCTTAAACTCCTCCAACTCATCATCCTTTTTTGGAAGGTTTCTGAGGTAGGTGCCATCAATTTGATTGAATTCTATTTCATGTACTCTTTGTAAGTGTAAAGAAAGGGGGACCATTTGGTGATATAAGGAACCTTCAAAATGACCACTGTTCACAAATATATGTTAGATTCATAGTTGCTCAAAGGTTCTAATTTTGCACCATGGAAAATAAATATGAGATATATCCTTCGTGTTGAAGATTTGTGGGATGTAGTTACTAGAACTACAAAAAATCCTACAACAATAGGGCCAGATCAAGAGGCATTTGATAACAAGGATAGAAGGTGTCTCATGTTTATCATGCTTGCTACCACAAATAAGGTACAACCTCATATTTGTGATGCAAAAATTGGTAAAGAAGCTTGGGATGCTTTGATTACCATTTATGAAGGGAATAATCAGTCCACTATTCTTAACCTTCAATATCAACTACATACACTTAGTATGAAATATGATGAGATGGTTGAACTGTTCCTATGCAGAGTGGTAGAATTTAAAGCCAAATTGAATGCTATGGGAGAAGCAGTGGCATATACTCTCTTGAATTCAATAATTTTGAGATATTTTCCAAAATCCTACAAGGTATTGATTTCATATCTACAAGTGTCTGGTAGACAAGTTACTTTTGTGGAGTTGGTAAATTTACTTCAAACTGAGGATGTTAGTATCACAATGTCACTGAGACGGGGGGGTGAATCAGTGTAGATCTTTAAAACTTAAATCTTAAACTCTTAAAGTTGAAACAATGAAAACTTAAAACCAAATGAAGCAAACATAACAAGAGAGCATCACACAACACAAGATGTAACGAGGTTCACCAATTTTGGCTACTCCTCAAAAATGACTGCTTGGACTCCTATCCAAATCTAGCCTTTGCAAAATATCAATTTTACAATCAATTTACCAGCACCCACTAGAAGGAGCACCAACCCCTGATTTATCTGCACCAACAGAAAGGAGCACCAACCCCTAATTTATCTGCACCAACAGAAAGGAGCACCAACCCCTAATTTATCTGCACCAATAGAAAGGAGCACCAACCCCTAATTTATCTGCACCAACAAAAAGGAGCACCAACCCCTAATTCCAAGCACCAACTTGGACTGCAATTTTGAAACTATAAGTTTGACATAAAAATGCCTTCACTTGTACAAGACCCTGACTGGTCTATTGCTAACCCAACCTCTCTCGCTATTCACCAAAACACCACACACTCTTATGGCTCTGCTTACTACACTTTTACGGCCCTCTTACAGCCCTCTTTTTGCGCTTCTTACATTTAGGGCCAGCCCCCACCATTGTACTTCTTACTGCATTCTTATGGCTCTCATGGCTCTGCTTAACGCTCTTCTTATGGCACTCTTGCTGCACTTCTTACTGCATTCTTACGACTCTCACGGCTCTGCTTAATGCTCTCTTACGACACTCTTCCAACCCTCCTTTTTGTAGCACTTTCACTCTTTTCAATAGCACTTTAATTCTCTACGCAGACCTCCTTTTATAACAAAGTTTTGACTCTATTTTTAACTTCCATATTTTCGCATGCAACTTATTAATAGAAACTTCTATATGTAACTCCTTTATCACACAGTATTCTCTCATGCATCCTATTAATAGTTACGACTCTTTGTTTGGTCTTCGACTGATGACTTTCAGTTTAACCGCCGCTCGATGCTTTCACTCCGTAACTGGCCCTGTAACTATCGTTCTAACTTTAGTTCACTATTCTTATTTTAGCTGCATGATTTTTCTCTATAACTACACCTGTAACTGTCGTACTGACTTCAGTTAACTCTTCTTATTTTAGCTGCATGATTTTCTTCTGCAACGGCCCTTGTAACTGCCGTATAACTTCAGTTAACTATCACATATCTTATTTTGGCTGGGTTCTCTTCTTAGCTCGTGCCAAAATGACCTGTCATGAAATCGTGACACTTCTGCCTCTTTGTCCTCTTCTCGAACTTGTACCCGCAAAAACACAACATGTCGCGATATCGTGACACTTTCGCCTCCTTGCTACTTTTCTTGGTTTGAACCCATGAAAACACATGTCACGATATCATGACACTTTCGCCTCCTTGCTCTTCCTCTTTACTTTTGTCACGTTATCGTGAAACTTATGCCTTCTTACTTTCTCTCTCCTCATTTATTCATGAAAATGTGACATGTCACGAAATCGTGACACTTTCTCTCCTCTGCTCTTTCTGCCTTTTCGAGTCACGAAAACCGAGATGTCGCGATATCGCGACACTTTTTCTCCTAGAATCTCTCTCTTCCCTTCGGGTCACGAAAACCCGACATGTCACGATATCATGACACTTTTTCTCCTTGGACTCTCTCTCTTGCCTTCGGGTCGCGAAAACCCAACATGTCACGATATCGTGACACTTTTTCTCCTTGGCTCTTTCTCTTGCCTTCGGGTCGCAAAAACCGACATGTCGTGATATCGTGACACTTTTTCTTTCGGACTCTCTCTCTTGCAATATGTCACGAAATCATGACACTTTTTCTTTCGTACAATCTCTCTTGCAATATGTCACGAAATCGTGACACTTTTTCTTTCGGACTCTCTCTCCTGCAATATGTCGCGAAATCGCGACACTTTTTCTACTTGCCTTTCTCTCTTCCAACATGTCGTGAAATCATGACAGTTTTGCTTGCTTGCGCTTTCTCTTCGAACATGTCGTGAAATCATGACAGTTTTGCTTGCTTGTGCTTTCTCTCCGAACATGTCATGAAATCATGACAGTTTTGCTTGCTTGCGCTTTCTCTCCGAACATGTCACGAAATCGTGATAGTTTTTCTTGCTTGCGCTTTCTCTCCGAACATGTCACGAAATCGTGATAATTTTGCTTGCTTGCGCTTTCTCTCCGAACATGTCGTGATATCATGACAGTTTTTCTTGCTTGCACTTTCTCTCCGAACATGTCGCAATATCGTGATAGTTTTTCTTTCTTCTCAACATGTCGCGATATCGCGACAGTTTTTCTTTCTTCTCAACATGTCGCGATATCGCGACAGTTTTTCTTTCTTGCTCAACATGTCACGATATCGCGATAGTTTTTCTTCCTTGTGATTTTCTTTTGATTTTTAGCATATGGGCCACTTCGATCTTTTGGAGAATCATTGTACATACTATGAAGAACCTCTTAACTCCTGTCCACTGCATCAACCGATCTGTCTGACTGTGTTGACAACAATGACAATACTGTTCTTGCACCTTGCTCAACAATCTCCCCCTTTGGAATTGTTGGCAACACACATGCAATTTCCTGTAATTCTTCTCCCCCTTTGACAATAATACCAAAGGGCTGCTGCAGACTCCCCCTAAGTCCATGCACAACATTCTCGAGCACAAATTAATAGAGTTAGCAAAAATTACAAACATGAGCAAAAATATAATCAAATATATAAATGCTCCCCCCGAGAATGTGGTCCCGATAGCTAGTCAATTCTTGGAAAGTGTGACCACTCCCAATTTATTGAAGTACTCAAAGACTTCCTTGGGTAATGGTTTTGTGAAGTTATCCACTTGCTCTGTAGTTGGAACAAAATCCAACTTAACCTCACCTTCCGCAACTTTCTCCTTCAAATAATGATACCTATGTACAACATGTTGTCGCTGCAATATATTCTACCTCTGCTATCGATAAAGAAACCGACTCTCGTTTCTTACTGTGCCACGCGACCAATTTGTCTCCAAGATAGAATGCACTTCCACTGGTACTCTTTCTATCATCGACACCTCCTGCCCAATCTGTATCTGAATATGAAATAAGGGTGAAGTCTTTACCTTTCGGATACCATAACCCATATTCCATAGTACCCTTGAGGTACATAAGGGTGAAAAGGCTTGTTTCAAATCTGCTTAACAAGATCACACAGAACTTCTCCAATCTCATAGAATTATAAAGAGAATTGTTAGAGACTCAATATGTTCTATACTTAATTCTCAATAAATATATCAACTAAATCTCATAGAAGCATAAAGAGAATTGTTAGAGACTCAATATGTTCTATACTCAAATCCCAATCTCAACTCAAATCAATCTCATAGAAGCATAAAGAGAATTGTTAGAGACTCTATATGTTCTATTCTCAAATCTCAATCTCAACTCAAATCAAGAAAATAGAATAGTTTATTTTATGGAACTTGAACAACCGCATGCATCCAATCACTTGACTAGGCTCAATCAACTCTACTTCAAGCTTCCCATTTAAAAATGCTGATTTCACATCTGTCAAAAAATTGTCAAGTGACTCACACTTGTACCAGCTTTTGTCCAACACTATACCGACACTACAATTTTACTGCCAACTCTGTGCAAGCATTAAAAACTGTACCACAACACCAACCAAATCCCTTTTTTACATTTTCAACTTGGTCTATGTTTTCTACAATCACCGCTGGTCACACCTTACTTTCAACTATTCGAATCAGGAGACAACATTTTGTCAAACACTTCACGGCCAACTATAGTGCACCTTACTCAAACTCATACTTCTGGACCTTGGATAGGTATGATTCACAAAGCAAAGTTGCTCATCTTGATGAGCTTAAACATGAATCAATAATCATACTTCAATATTTTTCACCATAGCATCATAATAGATCTAACAATCTTCACGTCAATGTGTAGTTCAAATACACACTGCTTTTATCGAAACACATATATGCGGCTAGGGCAACATTCTTTCACTAACCAAATTATCTGAACTGTTATAATCCTTAACTTTGGACAGTGGTAGTAAGAACCATCAACAGTACAACAATGACATATAGCAATACTATCAATAATGACAACTCTCAATTTAATCACAACCCTTCACGACACTTCCACAAACAACTACATGAACTGAAAACACACTTCGACAACTATACGACAACTTCCCTGACTACTTGCATTTCATCCTCAGGTAATCAAAAAAATACATAGGAGCATTAAAATGAAACTTCAAGATTGCTCCCCCTGAGGATGTGCTACCTGGAGTTGCTTAGTGCAATAGCGGAGTAGTCTCCTTCAGTCCAAGGAGACACGATTTCCTTTCTTCTATCTTTCTCCAAAAATTTTTGAACTTGGGCTTGGATTTTTCAACTACATCCCTGTTTTGCACCTTTTCATGAACTCGAACATTTCTCTTGTGTGGTTGTCTCTTGTGCATCCTTGATGAATGATTATTTTCCTTTCTTTTATGTACATGATTTATTCCCTGTCTGTGTTGCGTTCTTTGCGTCTCGATGAAATCTACTGTCTTGCCTTAGATTAGATACAAAAGTTCTTGGACAAGACCTTGCTATGTGCTCATGACCATTACATTTAAAACATTGTACATAGTGTTCACTCGAAAAATGCAGATGTATTTCTACCAGCATAACTCTTTGATTTATTATTCAATCCATAATAAATTGCCTTGTGACCATACTCGGTTGCATTTGAAACAATAGCCATTAAAAGTATTATTATGAATAGAGTGAGAGTGATAGAACCTCTTTTGTTGTGGTTGCTTTGTTGTAGATCTCCTTTGATATTTTCTTCCTTTTGAAGATTCAACTTCAAACTTTTCTTGCTTCGATCCTTCAACAGTGAACTTCTTCTTCTCTGCAGAGTTGGAAGATGAAGGTTGTTCAGATTCATATCCAAGACCATGCTTATCCGTGGAGCTTCTTTGTTGGCTTATCATTTTATCTAGCAACTTTGTGCTCTTCTCGAATTTGAGATTTGTATTGGCTTCTTCTAGTTGTTTCTTCAATAAAACAATCTCTTCCTTTTGTTTGCAGCAACCAATCTCTTTCTCATTGATCTGTGATCTGAGTGTTTCTTCAATCCTTTTGGACTCTTCTACTTGCAGATTTAGATCACTAATAACTTTGTTAGATTCCTCTTCACGTTTGCTACATACATCATCTTTATCATCCAGGCGTGACTTCAAGGCTTCTTCTATTTTCTTGGCTTTCTAAATTTGTAAGAGGAGATCTTCAATAATATCCCCATATTTTTCCAATTTCTTGGACAGTCTTATATTCAACTCTTTAAGTGCAACGATCAACTCACCTTCATCACATACTTTAGAATTCACACCTTCAACCTTTTCTAGTTCAATTTTCTCTTCCACAGGAACTGAAACTGACTGAGATACCCTTTTGGAGGAGGATCTATTCTTCTTACCCATTGCGTACTAATCCAAGATCAACCCTAACTGATTTAGCCTGAGAAGGGAACTTGGCTCTGATACCAATTGTTAGTCTCACAATGTCACTGAGAGGGGGGGTGAATCAGTGTAGCTCTTTAAAACTTAAATCTTCAACTCTTAAAGCCGAAACAATGAAAACTTAAAACCAAATGAAGCAAACATAACAAGAGAGCATCACACAACACAAGATGTAACGAGGTTCACCAGTTTTGGCTACTCCTCAAAAATGACTGCTTGGACTCCCGTCCAAATCCAACCTTTGCAAAATACCAATTTTACAATCAATTTACCAACACCCACTGGAAGGAGCACCAACCCCTGATTTATCTGCACCAACAGAAAGGAGCACCAACCCCTAATTTATCTGCACCAACAGAAAGGAGCACCAACCCCTAATTTATCTGCACCAACAGAAAGGAGCACCAACCCCTAATTCCAAGCACCAACTTGGACTGCAATTTTGAAACTATAAGTTTGACATAAAAATGCCTTCACTTGTACAAGACCCTGATTGGTCTATTGCTAACCCAACCTCTCTCGCTATTCACCAAAACACCACACACTCTTATGGCTCTGCTTACTACACTTTTATGGCCCTCTTATAGCCCTCTTGTTGTGCTTCTTACTGCATTCTTATGGCTCTCACAACTCTGATTAACGCTCTCTTATGACACTCTTGTTGCGCTTCTTATTACATTCTTACGACTCTCATCTCCGCTCTCTTAAACTCTTTCCTTACCGCCCTCTTACGACACTCTTCCCCTCCTTTTTGTAGCACTTTCACTCTTTTCAAGCAACACTTTAATTCTCTCCGCAGACCTCCTTTTATAACAAAGTTCTGACTCTATTTTTAACTTCCATATTTTTGCATGCAACTTATTAATAGAAACTTCTATATGTAACTCCTTTATCACACAGTATTCTCTCATGCATCCTATTAATAGTTACGGCTCTTTGTTTGGTCTTTGATCGATGACTTTCAGTTTAACCGCCGCTCGATGCTTTCACTCCGTAATAGCCCTGTAACTGTTGTTCTGACTTCAGTTCACTATTCTTATTTTAGCTGCATGATTTTTCTCTATACACCTATAACTATCGTACTCGACTTCGATTAACTCTTCTTATTTTAGCTGCATGATTTTCTTCTAGCAACTTTCATCGTATAACTTCAGTTAACTATCACATATCTTATTTTGGTTGGGTTCTCTTCTTAGCTCATGCCAAAATGACCTGTCATGAAATCATGACACTTCTACCTCTTTGTCCTCTTCTCGACTTGTACCCACGAAAACACATGTCGTGATATCACGACACTTTCGCCTCCTTGCTACTTTACTTGGTTTGAACCCGAAAACACAACATGTCACGATATCGTGACACTTTCACCTCCTTACTCTTCCTCTTTACTTTTGTCGTGATATCGTGACACTTCTGCCTTCTTACTTTCTCTCTCCTCCTTTAGTCATGAAAATGACATGTCATGATATCATGACACTTTTCTTTACTCTGCTTTCTATTGCCTTCGAGTCACAAAAACCTGATATGTCGTGATATCGTGACACTTTTCTCTCTGTCTCTCTCTTGCCTTCGAGTCATGAAAACGCGACATGTCGATATCGTGACACTTTTTCTCCTTGGACTTTCTCTTTGCTTCGGTCAAAACTACATGTCGTGATATCATGACACTTTTTCTCCTTTGCTCTTTCTCTTGCCTTCGGTCCAAACCGACATGTCGTGAAATCGCAACACTTTTTCTTTCGGACTCTCTCTCTTGCAATATGTCACGAAATCGTGACACTTTTTCTTCCGTACAATCTCTCTTGCAATATGTCATGAAATCGTGACACTTTTTCTACTTGACTCTCTCTCTTGCAATATGTCACAAAATCATGACACTTTTTCTACTTGCCTTTCTCTCTTCCAACATGTCGTGAAATCATGACAGTTTTGCTTGCTTGCGCTTTCTCTCCGAACATGTCATGAAATCGTGATAGTTTTGCTTGCTTGCGCTTTCTCTCCGAACATGTCATGAAATCATGATATTTTTGCTTGCTTGAGCTTTCTCTCCGAACATGTCATAAAATCGTGACAGTTTTTCTTGCTTGCGCTTTCTCTCCGAACATGTCACGAAATCGCGACAGTTTTGCTTGCTTGCGCTTTCTCTCCGAACATGTCACGAAATCATGACAATTTTTCTTTCTTCTCAACATGTCGCGATATCGCGACAGTTTTTCTTTCTTCTCAACATGTCGCGATATCGTGACAGTTTTTCTTTCTTGCTCAACATGTCGCGATATCGTGACAGTTTTCTTCCTTGTGATTTTCTTTTGATTTTTAGCATATGGGCCACTTTGATCTTTTGGAGAATCATTGTACATACTCTGAAGAACCTCTTAACTCCTATCCATTGCATCAACCGATCTGTCTGACTGTGTTGACAACAATGACAATATTGTTCTTGCACCTTGCTCAACAATCTCCCCCTTTGGAATTGTTGGCAACACACATGCAATTTCCTGTAATTCTTCTCCCCCTTTGACAATAATACCAAAGGGCTACTGCAGACTCCCCCTGAGTCCATGCACAACATTCTCAGGCACAAATTAATACAGTTAGCAAAAATTACAAACATGAGCAAAAATATAATCAAATATATAAATGCTCCCCCTAAGAATGTGATCCCGATAGCTAGTCAGTTCTTGGAAAGCGTGACCACTCCCAATTTATTGCGAAGATACTCAAAGACTTCCTTGGGCAATGGTTTTGTGAAGATATCTGCTACTTGCTCTGTAGTTGGAACAAAATCCAACTTAACCTCACCTTTCGCAACTTTCTCCTTCAAATAATGATACCTGCGTACAACATGTTGTCGCTGCAATATATTCTGCCTTTGCTGTCGATAAAGAAACTGACTCTCATTTCTTACTGTGCCATGCGACCAATCTGTCTCCAAGATAGAATGCACTTCCACTGGTACTCTTTCTATCATCGACACCTCTTGCCCAATCTGTATCTGAATATAAAATAAGGGTGAAGTCTTTACCTTTCGGATACCATAACCCATATTCCATAGTACCCTTGAGGTACATAAGGGTGAAAAGGCTTGTTTCAAATCTGCTTAACAAGATCACACAGAACTTCTCCAATCTCATAGAATTATAAAGAGAATTGTTAGAGACTCAATATGTTCTATACTTAATGCTCAATCAATATATCAACTAAATCTCATAGAAGCATAAAGAGAATTGTTAGAGACTCAATATGTTCTATACTCAAATCCCAATCTCAACTCAAATCAATCTCATAGAAGCATAAAGAGAATTGTTAGAGACTCTATATGTTCTATTCTCAAATCTCAATCTCAACTCAAATCAAGAAAATAGAATAGTTTATTTTATGGAACTTGAACAACCGCATGCATCCAATCACTTGACTAGGCTCAATCAACTCTACTTCAAGCTTCCCATTTAAAAACGCTGATTTCACATCTGTCAAAAAATTGTCAAGTGACTCACACTTGTACCAGCTTTTGTCCAACACTGTACCGACATTGCAATTTTACTGCCAACTCTGTGCAAGCATTAAACATTGTACCACAACACCAACCAAATCCCTTTTTTACATTTTCAACTTGGTCTATGTTTTCTACGGTCACCGCTAGTCACACCTTACTTTCAACTGTTCGAATCAGGAGACAACATTTTGTCAAACACTTCACGGCCAACTATAGTGCACCTTACTCAAACTCATACTTCTGGACCTTGGATAGGTATGATTCACAAAGCAAAGTTGCTCATCTTGATGAGCTTAAACATGAATCAATAATCAGACTTCAATATTTTTCACCACAACGTCATAATAGATCTAACAATCTTCACGTCAATGTGTAGTTCAAATACACACTGCTTTTATCGAAACACATATATGCGGCTAGGGCAACATTCTTTCACTAACCAAATTATCTGAACTATTATAATCCTTAACTTTGGACAAGTGGAAGTAAGAACCATCAACAAGTACAACAATGACATATAGCAATACTATCAATAATGACAACTCTCAATTTAATCACCACCCTTCACGACACTTCCACAAACAACTACATGAACTAAAAACACACTTCGACAACTATACGACAACTTCCCTGACTACTTGCCTTTCATCCTCAGGTAATCAAACAAATACATAGGAGCATTAAAATGAAACTTCAAGATTGCTCCCCCTGAGGATGTGCTACCTGGAGTTGCTTAGTGCAATAGCGGAGTAGTCTCCTTCAATCCAAGGAGACACGATTTCCTTTCTTCTATCTTTCTCCAAACCTTTTTGAACTTGGGCTTGGATTTTTCAACTACATCCCTATTTTGCACCTTTTCGTGAACTCGAACATTTCTCTTGTGTGGTTGTCTCTTGTGCATCCTTGATGAATGATTATTTTCCTTTCTTTTATGTACATGATTTATTCCCTGTCTGTGTTGCGTTCTTTGCATCTGATGAAATCTACTGTCTTGCCTTAGATTAGATACAAAAGTTCTTGGACAAGACCTTGCTATGTGCCCATGACCATTACATTTAAAACATTGTACATAGTGTTCACTCAGAAATGCAGATGTATTTCTACCAGCATAACTCTTTGATTTATTATTCAATCCACAATAAATTGCCTTGTGACCATACTCGGTTGCATTTGAAACAATAGCCATTAAAAGTATTATTATGAATAGAGTGAGAGTGATAGAACCTCTTTTGTTGTGGTTGCTTTGTTGTAGATCTCCTTTGATATTTTCTTCCTTTTGAAGATTCAACTTCAAACTTTTCTTGCTTCGATCCTTCAACAGTGAACTTCTTCTTCTCTACAGAGTTGGAAGATGAAGGTTGTTCAACTTCATATCCAAGACCACGCTTATCCGTGGAGCTTCTTTGTTGGCTTATCATTTTATCTAGCAACTCTGTGCTCTTCTCAAATTTGAGATTTGTATTGGCTTCTTCTAGTTGTTTCTTCAATAAAACAATCTCTTCCTTTTGTTTGCAGGAACCAATCTCTTTCTCATTGATCTGTGATCTGAGTGTTTCTTCAATCCTTTTGGACTCTTCTACTTGTAGCTTTAGATCACTAATAACTTTGTTAGATTCCTCTTCACGTTTGCTACATACATCATCTTTATCATCCAGGCATGACTTCAAGGCTTCTTCTATTTTCTTGGCTTTCTAAATTTGTAAGAGGAGATCTTCAATAATATCCCCATATTTTTCCAATTTCTTGGACAGTCTTATATTCAACTCTTTAAGTGCAACGATCAACTCACCTTCATCACATACTTTAGAATTCACACCTTCAACCTTTTCTAGTTCAATTTTCTCTTCCACGAGAACTAAAACTGACTGAGATACCCTTTTGGAGGAGGATCTATTCTTCTTACCCATTGCATACTAATCCAAGATCAACCCTGACTGATTTAGCCTAAGAAGGGAACTTGGCTCTGATACCAATTGTTAGTCTCACAATGTCACTGAGAGGGGGGTGAATCAATGTAGCTCTTTAAAACTTAAATCTTCAACTCTTAAAGCCGAAACAATGAAAACTTAAAACCAAATAAAGCAAACATAACAAGAGAGCATCACACAACACAAGATGTAACGAGGTTCACCAGTTTTGGCTACTCCTCAAAAATGACTGCTTGGACTCCCGTCCAAATCCAGCCTTTGCAAAATACCAATTTTACAATCAATTTACCAACACCCACTGGAAGGAGCACCAACCCCTGATTTATCTACACCAACAGAAAGGAGCACCAACCCCTAATTTATCTCGCACCAACGGAAAGGAGCACCAACCCCTAATTTATCTGCACCAACAGAAAGGAGCACCAACCCCTAATTTATCTACACCAACAGAAAGGAGCACCAACCCCTAATTTATCTACACCAACAGAAAGGAGCACCAACCCCTAATTCCAAGCACCAACTTGGACTGCAATTTTGAAACTATAAGTTTGACATAAAAATGCCTTCGCTTGTACAAGACCCTGACTGGTCTATTGCTAACCCAACCTCTCTCGCTATTCACCAAAACACCACACACTCTTACGGCTCTACTTACTACACTTTTATGGCCCTCTTACAACCCTCTTGTTGTGCTTCTTACTGCATTCTTATGGCTCTCACGGCTCTGCTTAATGCTCTCTTACGACACTCTTGTTGTGCTTCTTACTGCATTCTTACGGCTCTCATGGCTCTCCTTAACGCTCTCTTACGATACTCTTATTGCACTCCCTTCCCCACCTTCCTCTTTTTGTAGCACTTTCACTCTTTTCAGTAGCACTTTAATTCTCCACGTAGACCTCCTTTTATAACAAAGTTCTGACTCTATTTTTAACTTCCATATTTTTGCATGCAACTTATTAATAGAAACTTCTATATGTAACTCCTTTATCACATAGTATTCTCTCATGCATCCTATTAATAGTTATGGCTCTTTGTTTGGTCTTTGATCGATGACTTTCAGTTTAACCGCCGCTCGATGCTTTCACTCCGTAATCAGCCTCGTAATTATCGTTCGACTTTAGTTCACTATTCTTATTTTAGCTGCATGATTTTTCTCTATAACCCACCTGTAACGATGTACTAACTTCGATTAACTCTTCTTATTTTAGCTGCATGATTTTATTCTTCAACGGCCCTAATCGTTGTATAACTTTAGTTAACTGTCACATATCTTATTTTGGATGGGTTCTCTTCTTAGCTCACGCCAAAATGACCTGTCATGAAATCGTGACACTTCTACCTCTTTGTCCTCTTCTCAAACTTGTACCCACAAAAACACATGTCACGATATCGTGACACTTTCGCCTCCTTGCTACTCTTCTTGGCTTGTACCTGTGAAAACACATGTCACGATATCGTGACACTTTCGCCTCCTTACTCTTCCTCTTTACTTTTGTCATGATATCGCGACACTTCTGCCTTCTTACTTTCTCTCTCCTCCTTTAGTCGCGAAAATGTGACATGTCACGAAATCGTGACACTTTCTCTCCTTTGCTCTTTCTCTTGCCTTCGGGTCGCGAAAACCCGACATGTCGCGATATCGCGACACTTTTTCTCCTTGACTCTCTCTCTTGCCTTCGAGTCACGAAATCCGACATGTCATGATATCGTGACACTTTTTCTCCTTGGACTCTCTCTCTTGCCTTCGGGTCGCAAAAACCCGACATGTCGCGATATCACGACACTTTTTCTCCTTTGCTCTTTCTCTTGCCTTCGGGTCGCGAAAACCCGACATGTCACGATATCGCGACACTTTTTCTTTTAGACTCTCTCTCCTGCAATATGTCGTGAAATCGTGACACTTTTTCTTTCATACAATCTCTCTTGCAATATGTCGCAAAATCGTGACACTTTTTCTTTTTGCCTCTCTCTCCTGCAATATGTCACAAAATCGTGACACTTTTTCTACTTGCCTTTCTCTCTTCCAACATGTCACGAAATCGTGATAGTTTTGCTTGCTTGCGCTTTCTCTCCGAACATGTCATGAAATCGTGATATTTTTGCTTGCTTGCACTTTCTCTCCGAACATGTCACGAAATCATGACAATTTTGCTTGCTTGCACTTTCTCTCCGAACATGTCGCAAAATCGTGACAGTTTTGCTTGCTTGCGCTTTCTCTCCGAACATGTCATGAAATCATGACAGTTTTGCTTGCTTGCGCTTTCTCTCCGAACATGTCATGAAATCGTGACAGTTTTTCTTTCTTCTCAACATGTCGCGATATCGCGATAATTTTTCTTTCTTCTCAACATGTCATGATATCGCGACAGTTTTTCTTTCTTGCTCAACATGTCGCGATATCGCGACAGTTTTCTTCCTTGTGATTTTCTTTTGATTTTTAGCATATGGGCCACTTCGATCTTTTGGAGAATCATTGTACATACTCTGAAGAACCTCTTAACTCCTGTCCACTGCATCAACCGATCTATCTGACTGTGTTGACAACAATGACAATATTGTTCCTGCACCTTGCTCAACAATCTCCCCCTTTGGAATTGTTGGCAACACACATGCAATTTCCTGTAATTCTTCTCCCCCTTTGACAATAATACCAAAGGGCTGCTGCAGACTCCCCTTGAGTCCATGCACAACATTCTTAGGCACAAATTAATACAGTTAGCAAAAATTACAAACATGAGCAAAAAGATAATCAAATATATAAATGCTCCCCCTGAGAATGTGATCCCGATAGCTAGTCAGTTCTTGGAAAGCGTGACCACTCCCAATTTATTGCGAAGATACTCAAAGACTTCCTTGGGCAATGGTTTTGTGAAGATATCCGCTACTTGCTCTGTAGTTGGAACAAAATCCAACTTAACCTCACCTTCCGCAACTTTCTCCTTCAAATAATGATACCTGCGTACAACATGTTGTCGCTGCAATATATTCTGCCTCTACTGTCGATAAAGAAACTGACTCTCGTTTCTTACTGTGCCATGCGACCAATCTGTCTCCAAGATAGAATGCACTTCCACTGGTACTCTTTCTATCATCGACACCTCTTGCCCAATCTGCATCTGAATATGAAATAAGGGTGAAGTCTTTACCTTTCGGATACCATAACCCATATTCCATAGTACCCTTGAGGTACATAAGGGTGAAAAGGCTTGTTTCAAATATGCTTAACAAGATCACACAGAACTTCTCCAATCTCATAGAATTATAAAGAGAATTGTTAGAGACTCAATATGTTCTATACTTAATGCTCAATCAATATATCAACTAAATCTCATAGAAGCATAAAGAGAATTGTTAGAGACTCAATATGTTCTATACTCAAATCCCAATCTCAACTCAAATCAATCTCATAGAAGCATAAAGAGAATTGTTAGAGACTCTATATGTTCTATTCTCAAATCTCAATCTCAACTCAAATCAAGAAAATAGAATAGTTTATTTTATGGAACTTGAACAACCGCATGCATCCAATCACTTGACTAGGCTCAATCAACTCTACTTCAAGCTTCCCATTTAAAAACGCTGATTTCACATCTGTCAAAAAATTGTCAAGTGACTCACACTTGTACCAGCTTTTGTCCAACACTGTACCGACACTACAATTTTACTGCCAACTCTGTGCAAGCATTAAACACTGTACCACAACACCAACCAAATCCCTTTTTTACATTTTCAACTTGGTCTATGTTTTCTAGAGTCACCACTGGTCACACCTTACTTTCAACTGTTCGAATTAGGAGACAACATTTTGTCAAACACTTCACGGCCAACTATAGTGCACCTTACTCAAACTCATAACTTTGGACCTTGGATAGGTATGATTCACAAAGCAAAGTTGCTCATCTTGATGAGCTTAAACATGAATCAATAATCAGACTTCAATATTTTTCACCACAACGTCATAATAGATCTAACAATCTTCACGTCAATGTGTAGTTCAAATACACACTACTTTTATCGAAACACATATATGCGGCTAGGGCAACATTCTTTCACTAACCAAATTATCTCGAACTGTTATAATCCTTAACTTTGGACAGTGGAAGTAAGAACCATCAACAGTACAACAATGACATATAGCAATACTATCAATAATGACAACTCTCAATTTAATCACAACCCTTCACGACACTTCCACAAACAACTACATGAACTGAAAACACACTTCGACAACTATACGACAACTTCCCTGACTACTTGCCTTTCATCCTCAGGTAATCAAACAAATACATAGGAGCATTAAAATGAAACTTCAAGATTGCTCCCCTTGAGGATGTGCTACCTGGAGTTGCTTAGTGCAATAGCGGAGTAGTCTCCTTCAGTCCAAGGAGACATGATTTCCTTTCTTCTATCTTTCTCCAAACCTTTTTGAACTTGGGCTTGGATTTTTCAACTACATCCCTATTTTGCACCTTTTCGTGAACTCGAACATTTCTCTTGTGTGGTTGTCTCTTGTGCATCCTTGATGAATGATTATTTTCCTTTCTTTTATGTACATGATTTATTCCCTGTCTATGTTGCGTTCTTTGCGTCTGATGAAATCTATTGTCTTGCCTTAGATTAGATACAAAAGTTCTTGGACAAGACCTTGCTATGTGCCCATGACCATTACATTTAAAACATTGTACATAGTGTTCACTCAGAAATGCAGATGTATTTCTACCAGCATAACTCTTTGATTTATTATTCAATCCACAATAAATTGCCTTGTGACCATACTGGTTGCATTTGAAACAATAGCCATTAAAAGTATTATTATGAATAGAGTGAGAGTGATAGAACCTCTTTTGTTGTGGTTGCTTTTCTGTAGATCTCCTTTGATATTTTCTTCCTTTTGAAGATTCAACTTCAAACTTTTCTTGCTTCGATCCTTCAACAGTGAACTTCTTCTCTATAGAGTTGGAAGATGAAGGTTGTTCAGCTTCATATCCAAGACCATGCTTATCCGTGGAGCTTCTTTGTTGGCTTATCATTTTATCTAGCAACTCTGTGCTCTTCTCAAATTTGAGATTTGTATTGGCTTCTTCTAGTTGTTTCTTCAATAAAACAATCTCTTCCTTTTGTTTGCAGCAACCAATCTCTTTCTCATTGATCTGTGATCTGAGTGTTTCTTCAATCCTTTTGGACTCTTCTACTTGCAGCTTTAGATCACTAATAACTTTGTTAGATTCCTCTTCACGTTTGCTACATACATCGTCTTTATCATCCAGGCGTGACTTCAAGGCTTCTTCTATTTTCTTGGCTTTCTAAATTTGTAAGAGGAGATCTTCAATAATATCCCCATATTTTTCCAATTTCTTGGACAGTATTATATTCAACTCTTTAAGTGCAGCGATCAACTCACCTTCATCACATACTTCAGAATTCACACCTTCAACCTTTTCTAGTTCAATTTTCTCTTCCACAGGAACTGAAACTGACTGAGATACCCTTTTGGAGGAGGATCTATTCTTCTTACCCATTGCATACTAATCCAAGATCAACCCTGACTGATTTAGCCTGAGAAGGGAACTTGGATCTGATACCAATTGTTAGTCTCACAATGTCACTGAGAGGGGGGTGAATCAGTGTAGCTCTTTAAAACTTAAATCTTCAACTCTTAAAGCTGAAATAATGAAAACTTAAAACCAAATGAAGCAAACATAACAAGAGAGCATCACACAACACAAGATGTAACGAGGTTCACCAGTTTTGGCTACTCCTCAAAAATGACTTCTTGGACTCCCGTCCAAATCCAGCCTTTGCAAAATACCAATTTTACAATCAATTTACCAGCACCCACTGGAAGGAGCACCAACCCCTGATTTATCTGCACCAACAGAAAGGAGCACCAACCCCTAATTTATCTGCACCAACAGAAAGGAGCACCAACCCCTAATTTATTTGCACCAACAGAAAGGAGCACCAACCCCTAATTTATCTACACCAACAGAAAGGAGCACCAACCCCTAATTCCAAGCACCAACTTGGACTGCAATTTTGAAACTATAAGTTTGACATAAAAATGCCTTCGCTTGTACAAGACCCTGACTGGTCTATTGCTAACCCAACCTCTCTCGCTATTCACCAAAACACCACACACTCTTACGGCTCTACTTACTACACTTTTACGGCCCTCTTACAACCCTCTTGTTGCGCTTCTTACTGCATTCTTATGGCTCTCATGGCTTTGCTTAACGCTCTCTTACGACACTCTTGTTGCACTTCTTATTGCATTCTTATGGCTCTCCGTTCTCTATGGCACTTTCCCTCACTCTCTTACAGCACTCTTCCAACCCTCATTTTTGTAGCACTTTCACTCTTTTCAACAACACTTTAATTCTCCACATAGACCTCCTTTTATAACAAAGTTCTGACTCTATTTTTAACTTCCATATTTTTGCATGCAACTTATTAATAGAAACTTCTATATGTAACTCCTTTATCACACAGTATTCTCTCATGCATCCTATTAATAGTTATGGCTCTTTGTTTGGTCTTTGACTGATGACTTTCAATTTAACCCCCGCTCGATGCTTTCACTCCATAACGGGCCCTGTAACTATCGTTCTGACTTTAGTTCACTATTCTTATTTTAGCTGCATGATTTTTCTCTGTAACTGCACCTATAACTGACATACTGACTTCAGTTAACTCTTCTTATTTTAGCTGCATGATTTTCTTCTACAATGGCCCCTATAACTGCTATATAACTTTAGTTAACTCACATATCTTATTTCGACTGGGTTCTCTTCTTAGCTCGTGCCAAAATGACCTGTCATGAAATCGTGACACTTCTGCCTCTTTGTCCTCTTCTTGGCTTGTACCCGTGAAAACACAACATGTCACGATATCACGACACTTTTGCCTCCTTGCTTCTTTTCTTGGCTTGTACCCACGAAAACACAACATGTCGTGATATCGTGACACTTTCTCCTCCGTACTCTTCCTCTTTACTTTTGTCGCGATATCGTGACACTTCTGCCTTCTTACTTTCTCTCTCCTCATTTAGTCACGAAAATATGACATGTCGCAAAATCGTGACACTTTCTCTCCTTTGCTCTTTCTCTGCCAGCATGGCCTTTTCGAGTCACGAAAATGCGAGATGTCGCGATATCGCGACACTTTTTCTTTCTCTGCCTGGCTGCCCTTTTGAGTTACGATTATGCGACATGTCACGATATCATGACACTTTTTCTCCTTGCACTTTCTCTTTGCTTCAGCCCCCAAAAACCCGACATGTCGTGATATCGTGACACTTTTTCTCCTTGGCTCTTTCTCTTGCCTTCGGGTTGCGAAAACCCGACATGTCGCGATATCGTGACACTTTTTCTTTCGGACTCTCTCTCCTGCAATATGTCATGAAATCATGACACTTTTTCTTCCGTACAATCTCTCTTGCAATATGTCACGAAATCGCGACACTTTTTCTTTCGGACTCTCTCTCCTGCAATATGTCATGAAATCATGACACTTTTTCTACTTGCCTTTCTCTCTTCCAATATGTCGTGAAATCACGACAGTTTTTCTTGCTTGCACTTTCTCTCCGAACATGTCGTGAAATCATGACAATTTTTCTTGCTTGTGCTTTCTCTTCGAACATGTCTCAAAATCATGACAGTTTTGCTTGCTTGTGCTTTCTCTCTTCCAACATGTCACGAAATCACGATAGTTTTGTTTGCTTGCGCTTTCTCTCCGAACATGTCGCGAAATCATGACAGTTTTGCTTGCTTGCGCTTTCTCTCCGAACATGTCACGAAATCATGATAGTTTTTCTTTCTTCTCAACATGTCGCGATATCATGATAGTTTTTCTTTCTTCTCAACATGTCGTGATATCGTGATAGTTTTTCTTTCTTGCTCAACATGTCGCGAAATCGCGATAGTTTTGCTTGCTTGTGCTTTCTCTCCGAACATGTCATGAAATCACGATAGTTTTGTTTGCTTGCGCTTTTTCTCCGAACATGTCGCGATATCGCGATAGTTTTGCTTTCTTGCGCTTTCTCTCTGAACATGTCACGAAATCGCGATAGTTTTTCTTTCTTCTCAACATGTTGCGATATCATGATAGTTTTTCTTTCTTCTCAACATGTCGCGATATCGTGATAGTTTTTCTTTCTTGCTCAACATGTCGCGATATCGCGACAGTTTTCTTCCTTGTGATTTTCTTTTGATTTTTAGCATATGGGCCACTTCGATATTTTGGAGAATCACTGTACATACTCTGAAGAACCTCTTAACTCCTATCCACTGCATCAACCGATCTATCTGACTGTGTTGAAAACAATGACAATATTGTTCCTGCACCTTGCTCAACAGAGGAGGCAAATCAGCTTCAAAGATATGAAGTGCCAAATAATGCACTTTATTCCAAACAAGGGGGAAATAAGCAAGGTAAATTTTAGAAGGGAGGATATTCATCCAAAGGAAAGGGAAATAACCTCAATAGAAAGAAAATAAATATTTCAAAATCTATGATATGGATAACCATGACACCAATAGGTGTTGGTTTAAGAATAAACAACCCAATGACCAAGATCACAAAAAAGGGAATAGGGGAAATACAAACCAGAGAAGAAGAATAAGCAACCCAAGGGACATTTTGCTTATGAGGAATTAGAATCAAAATCTGAGAGAGGACACAAGGTGCTCATGACCCACATATCTTCTCAGTTAAAGGATCATATGCGGTATTTTTTTTTGTGCCAGCAAACACATAACTAGTGATAGATCATGATTTAAGACTTTTGAGGCAAAAGAAGTCAAACCAGTGGCAATTGCTGATGATAATACCTATCGAGTCCAAGGTGAAGGAGATGCTTTATTCACTCTTCTATATGGACATTTTTATATTGAGAAAGTTCTCTATATTCTTGGCTTGGCAAACAATTTGTTGTCAATCCCTTAGATCTTGGATAAAAACATGAATATTGTTTTCAGAGTTGAGGATGGTAGGAAGCAATGCTTCATCACCAAAAATGGAAAGCATGTAGTAATAGGTTCATACAAGCATGGCTTGTTTATATTAGATGCCATTTATATGCCTCATGTTTCCATGATGACAAACACAAAGGAGGCCACTTCTCTTTGGTACAAGACATATGAGCATTTGAGTTTAGGATATCTGCTCGAATTAAGAAAATATGAGATGGTAAAATGTCTTCCCAACCTTTCATCCAATTTCCAATATCCTCGGGTTGCTTAGCAGGGAAGCAACATCGAGTATCATTTGAGGTGAGGTCTTCATGAGCTACGAAACATTTGGATTTTGTACACACCGATATGTGCAATCCTATGCAAAATAGTTATGGTGGAAAGAGATATTTTTAGTTGTTTGTTGATGATTACTCATAGAATATGTGGGTTTTCTTTTTACAATTGAAATCAAAGGAATTTATGTACTTTCAACAGTACAATAAGAGTGTTGAGAAGGTGTCAGGATGTTCCATCAAGATCCTCTACTCATATTGGGGGGGAATATACCTCCAAATAATTTTCATAATTTTTGAATTCACATGAGATTAATAGACAATTGACAACAACCTATACTCCAAAGCAAAATGGATTTGTTGAGAGGAGGAACTGTTTCATTATAAAAATGATTTTATGTATGCTTAAGGGGCACATCTTGAGCAGGAGTATTGGGTATAAGCAGTGAATACATCAACGTAGATCTTTAATAGAGCACCCCCAAAATATCTACATGGCATGAATCTACAAGAAGCATGGAGTGGTAGGAAACCCTTCATTTATCATCTAAGGGTTTTTGGGTGTAAGGCATTCATACACATTCCAAAATATAAGACAAATAAGTTAGATGAGAAAACATTATAGTGTATTTTTCTTGGTTATGATGAGCATTCAAAGGGATATCGATTGATATATCCTAATACCAATAAAACACACACCAGTAGAGATGTGGTATTTGATGAAGCTTTCACATTAGATAACACATATACAATTGTATACTTGGATGAAAAGGAGCCTAAGAAAGAGACTCCACCCCCACTGAAAAAGATTCCAAAATGGTATACTAGCACATTGAGATGTTCAAATTTGACTTCATTTTCATATCTAACTCTAGAGTGACCTTACAAAAACAACATGACTCAGTATATGAGAGCAGAGGCATAAAATTCAAAGGTTGATGAGCTTTACCAATAGTTTGATAAATTATCTATAGATGCAAAGGAAGATAAAGAAGTAGATATAGATTATGAAAGGGTTTATATGTCTACATTGGATGAGAATGAACCCACAATAGTTCGAGATGCACTTAGTGAGCCTCAGTGGAAGGATTCTATGGATGCTGAACATAAATCTCTCATGAAAAATAACACATGTAAGCTAGTTTATCTACCTTTAGGAAAGAAGCCCATTGGCTACAAATGGGTGTTCAAAGTGAAGTATAAGGTAGATGAAACTATTGATAAACATAAGGTCCATATTTTTGCAAAGGACTATGCTCAAAAATAAGGCATATATTATGAAGAGAATTTTACACCCACAACAAGAATGACTACCATTCGAGTACTTTGTGCCATGGCAGCTCAGTTCGAGTGGAATTTAGATCAGATGAATGTCAAAAGTACCTTATTGAATGGTGACCTATAAGAATAAGGGTACATGATCCAACTAGAAGGATTTTTTGTTGAAGAGAAAGAACATAAAGTTTACAAGTTGGTCAAATCCTTGCATGGATTAAAATAAGCTCCACGAGCTTGGTACATCAAAATAGATAGTCACCTATTGTATCATGGATTCAAAATAAGTCCTTCAGATGCTAATCTCTATATCAAGAAAAATGGTTTTGACATAGTGATTTTGGTACTCTGTGGATGATCTGATCATCAATAGTTGTTGAGAGAACATGATCGATGTAGTGAAATATAACTTGAAATAATCTTTTGAAACGATAGATATAGGACTTCTTCACTATTTTATTGGTTTAGAAGTGACTCAAAAAAATAATCATATCAGAGTGACACAAAATAAGTATGCCAAGACATTGATTGAAAAATGTCACATGATTGATTACAATCCAAAAGCAACTCCAATGGAACCATGCCTTCATTTATCGTGATATTGAAGAACACAAGCTTATACTGAGAGGGGGGGTGAGCAGTATAATACCAATTTTTAATTTTCTTTTCAATTCAATATTACGCAGTGTATATACAATAGTATCAATAGTAGTAATCAAGCAATACACAAAACACCATATACAATAGAGACATCACAGTTTACGTGGTTCACCCAATGTGGGCTACTCCACGGAGAAAATCATTTACTAAAAATTTCTCAATCAATTTCTTTGGGAATCCTTCTCAATTACAATGTTTATGGATCTTTGTCCAAAGGAGATGCTGATCCCCTAATCTCAAGTTTTTGGATATCTTCCACAGGAGAACTCTTTCCCATTATGCTCTAGCTAATGATCTTCTAGAAGAATTTATCTCTTTGCTGCAATGACTGGTGGATCTCTCTCCACTTGAAGACTCCTCACTCAAATTTATCTTCAATTGTGTTGGCTGTTGGATCTCTATCCATTAAGACTCTTTCCTCTATACTCTTTCACCTACAAAGCTCTATCAATAGGATCACTCAGAACCTGCTCAATAGGCTCACTTAGAACCTGCTCAACAAGATCACATAGAACTTGTCCAAATATACTCAAAAAGCTCACACAAAACTTGTCAAATTTTCTCAACAAGCTCACAGAGAACTTGTCCAAATGTTTTCAACAAGCTCACACATAACTTGTTAAATATTCTCAACAAGCTCACACAGAACCTATCCAAATCTTCTCAAGCAAGCTCACCAAGAACTTGCCCAAATCTGCTCTATCAAACTCACCAAGAACTTGCTCAAATCTACACTAGTAAGCTCACCAATAACTTGCTCAATAATTCAATATCATAGAAGCATAAAGAGAATTTTTAGAGACTCAATATGTTCTATACTCAAATCCAATCTCAATTCAAATCAATATTATATAAGCATAAAGAAAATTGTTAGAGACTCAATATGTTCTATCCTCAAATCTCAATCTCAACTCAAATCAATCTTATATAATCATAAAGAGAATTTTTAGAGACTCAATATGTTCTATCCTCAAATATCAATCTCAACTCAAATCAATCTTATATAATCATTAAGAGAATTGTTAGAGACTCAATATGTTCTATCCTCAAATCTCAATCTCAACTCAAATCGAAAACATAGAATAGTTTGTTTCATGGAACTTGAACAACCACTTCACAAAATAACTTGAATAGGCTCAAACAACTCTTCTCAACCAACTACCACAAGGAACAACTCTTCCTTACAAACCCTTGTCCAAGCATGTATCAAACAACTCAAATATTTCCAACAATGCTCAACCACAAATCTCACATAACAATGATACTCATGTTCTTTTCAAGTTCAAGTTCTTTGCATAAACAATGGGCTTTAAAAACAATGATAATAAAACATTCTTCACATAACAATGATACTCATGTTCTTCTCAAACATTATCTCAATTTTTCACACTACTAATGGCTTCAACAACAATGCTTATAAAACAAGGTTTAATAGCAACTCTCAACCCAGAAAACCTTGAGAAATTCAACCAACTACTTTCAAAAAGGAAACCACAATTAATACTTTTCTCTCCAATGATATTTCAAAAATCAACCACCATAAAAAATCAATAGGAGAATGTGCCCATACTTTTTATGAAGATGAAGAAGCCTTTTGGTTGTCCACAAAATTCGTCTCACTCAACACACTTTCTTTTTCAACTTTCAACATAGGTTAGATATCTTGATTAATAACACAATAATAACATCCAAATAACACCTCATTACTCCTACTCAATAACATACACCATGTAACTTCATAAATGAATTGATCTCTTTTAAAAAAGAACAAAGCAACCTTCACTTTTGAACCTCTTTACAAAATCAGAAATATCTCTTTACACACACCTTATTTCTCCCTCTAAGCAAGTTAATCAAATAGCCCTCGAAATAAGATTTCGAATGATGTATAATATGATATACTTATAAAACATAAATCATAAAAAATATCACTTTTTCTAAACATGCATCACAACCCTTATTCCTCCTAGGGAACTTTAGAAAAATAAAATATATTAAAAAAATTATCAACTTACCTTTGTCCCTGACGGGATCCAATCTCGTGACCTTCCTTGCACAGCACCTTAACCACATCCAACCTGTATTTGGGCCACATTCCATCACGTGCTCAAAAGGATCACACAACAAAACCTTATGCCATGAATATCTATGCCATTCGAAAACAAAACGCGCTTCACGCGTTCAACACAATGAAACACCTCCGACGAGAATCGAATGTAGGACTTCCTACTTCACACATAGCGCATGAACCACTAGGCCAAGGAGGCCTATACATTTGGCTTTACTCCACAATAATCTCTTTAATGAACACAAAAATTGTAAGCCTTTTAAAACCCTTTTCACACACACTTCGACACACGATGCAAAGGCTCTTTTACCATTCGAATCCAAATATAAAATCAAGCGCTTAGAGAAATAAATCAAAACTTTGGGTATATATATATATATATGTACTCCTCCTTTCCTTTGATTTCGGTGCTATAATTTAAATATTAGTTTTATGCCTTTTCCTTTCTTTGATGTCGGCACTATAATTTAAATTTTAATTGTAATTTTAAATTTAAATTTTAAACAATTTAAAATTTAAACTTAAATATTTAAAAATAGATATCTCCATCACTGGGACACCTTTTTCGATGAAACGAAAATCCAACCTAGGTTTTAAGAAAAACCCATTTCAAATATTCCATCCATGGTTTTAAATAAAACCTTTTATTTTGCCTACCTTGGTTTTCACAAAAATCTTGTATATATCCATGCTCTCCAAAATATCATAAATGCTTATTTATGAAATGCTTTGGCCACCAAAACTCAATGTGATCCATGTGATATCAATGATCCATGTGACATAAATGACAACATAAAATCACTCAAATTTCCAACAATCTCCCCCTTTGTCATTGATGGCAACACCTCTATTGTAAATCACGACAATCACTACAAAAACCATCTTTGAGAATCAAAGCTGCTCCCCCTGACTCAATACTCTCTATGGAGGCTTCTCACCTTAACTCAATTCTATCTTTGGAGGTTGCTTCCCCTAAATAAATGCTCTATTTGAATGGTAATACCCCTAACTCAATGCTCTCCCCCTTACTCAAATCCCTCCCTCTTTGACATCAATGGCAAAAGGGACACCTATGGGGCTAAAAGATATGACTCTTAAGCTTAGCCCATCACCACCTTCTCTATTGAGGTGATTAATTTTGGGATGGGAGTACATTTACTCCCATATTACATTGTTTCTTTCCTCTGTCAACTTCCTTCCATATTTTTTTGATATCCTTCTCTTGATGAATTACTTCATCTTCTTGTCTTGAACCTATTTGACCTTCTTGCCTTGAAACTGCTTAACCTTCTTGTCTTAAACTTGTTTGGAATTGAGTCCTACATAATTTTTCAATATGTTCAAATTTATTGCAATTAGAAAACTTGATATTGTAGCCTTTGGATGGTGCCCATATCCTGAATTCTTTCTTGAAATAATTTCCATATCCATTCCTTTCTTGAACCCTGTATTGTGAAGTTTTGTTTTCATGACCATTATGACCATGACTTCTGATTTGTGTAGCTCTAAAACCAAAACCATGTTGCCCATTTTATTTGAATTGAGAAGCTCTATGACCAATCCTGTTGCATAATAAGCAATGTTCCTAAAAACCATACCTTATTCCTTTGAAGTTTCTTCTAGCAAAATAAAACTTCTTTGATCCATGGATCCTGCAGTGTATAGCCCTGTGTCCAAATACATTACAAGAAAAAAAATGTCCTTGAAAAGCCCTTTTTTCATGCCTTGGTTCCTCATACCTTTATTGATCATTATCCTTGTAATCATCTTCGACTTGTGCATTGTATCCTTGAATGTTCTTTGTAGCATCTAAATCCTCTTCCTTAATTTCTTCCTTGCTTTCCTCTTCAATAATTTCTTTTCCTTTTGAACTTGATTCACCTATCTCAAAACAAGATCCAAACTGGATGTTTGGATCCATAGGAACTTTGGAACTTTCTTCATAAATATTAGGTGCTTCCTTGCTTTCATATTTTAGAACTTCATTTCCCTTTGAGTGTGATTTCCCAAACCTAAAATATGAAACCTTTGGTGCTTTGGAACCTTCCTCTTCTTTCTCTTCATTTGTTTCAAATAGAAAATTGGCATCCATCTTTGTTATCTCTAAAATACATGTTTCCTTCTTAGTGAAAATATCTTGACCTTTTGAGCCATGTGATGGATCAAATTTCTAAAGTAGGGAACATCTCAATTCTTTTATATTCTCCTTAAACTCTTGTAGTTGCTCCTGGATATCATTGAAGTCTTCCTTTAGATCAATTGATACATCTGTATTTCTTACAATATTCTCTTGTTTAACTTCTTTTTCTATTTCCAAAAGTGATATTTATTCTGTTTGGAGTGAATTTTCTTCTTCTATTTCTTTTATCCCATATAAAAATCCTTCTTCATATTCACTGTCACTAAGATCATTATAATATTCTATAGCAAACAAACTCTCATGATTTCTTTGACCATACCTGTTTCCTTAATGTGTCATCTCATCTTCACTATCACTGAAGCCATTGCAATATCCTGATCTGTGATCTCTTTGACCACACACAAAGCATTATTCTCTTTCATATTTTATTCCTAGGAATAGATGTTCTTCCTTTTCATCATTTGAATTATCTCTATCACTGTGATATGAGATATCACTTGCTTCTACAATGTAGAAGGTTTTCTTTATCTTATGAAAACTTTTCTTCTTCTCATACTTGCTTTGCGTGTATCTGTCATATTTGTAATGCTTATGCTTTCCATATTCTTTTCTTCTGTGACCCTATTTTTCATCATCACTATTTTCTTCATGTGGACACTTGTATGCATAGTGATCAAAATCACCACACTTGTAGCATCTAACTTTCTTCATATCCCTGTAATTTCTTAAGTCCTTTTTCCTTTTGATGAAGTTAGTTTCCTCATCATTAGCTGAATCTCTATCTTTCTCTAGAAATTTCCCTTTATTTTTCTCTTAAGCCTTGAATGTAATTTATTTTATTAGAACCTGATGCTTACTTCTCCTCATCTCATAAGCTATGAGAGTTCCTTGTAGTTCTTCCATTATTAGCTTTTTTATATCCATTATTTCTTCTATTGCTGAAACCTTTTCATCATACTTCATGGGAAGTGATCTCAAAACCTTTTGAGTAACATATAATTCTTTCATTTAAAATCCTATACCTCTCATGGTGTTAGAAATATCATCAAATCAAAGTAAAAACTATGCAATATCTTCAGAATATTTCATTTTCAATTCCACAAATATTTTTCTATGAGTTTGTAGTTTTGCCAAATTTACCTTGGAATCTCCTTCATAGGTATTCTACAACTTGGTCCACATTTCATTTGCTAAATTACATACCATGACCTTTACAAAATATGTCTCATGTAGCCCACTCAGAATACAATTCATTGCCCTTGCATTAATCTCAACCAATTTCCTGATAGTCTTATCTACCTCGGGATCACATTCAACCTTATACTCTTTTGCAACCATCTACCATACCTCATATCCTTGTGATATCAATTAGTTCTTCATTCTCATGCTTTAGAAAGCATAATTGTTATCGTTAAACAGTGGAGCCTTAGTTGTATATGATCCATTCTGTGAAGCCATCTATGTTCTTGTAGAATCTACCCTCAAGCTATTAGACTTTTCGAAGGAATCATATCGGGTTCTTTTCACCACTTATACTGAGAGTGGAGGGCTGAACAGTATAAGACCACTTTTTACTTTTCTTTTCAATTCAATATTATGTAGTGTATAGACAACAATATCAACAATTGTAATAAAGCAATGCATAAAACACCATACACAATAGAGACACCACAGTTTACGTGGTTCACCCAATGTAGGCTACTCCACTAAGAAAATATTTTACTAAAAATTTCCCAATCAATTTCTTTGGGAATCCTTTCCAATTACAATGTTTATGGATCTCTGTCCAAAGGATATTTTGATCCCCTAATCTCAAGTTCATGGATGTCTTCCACAGGAGAACTCTTTCCCCTTCTGCTATGGCTAGTGATATTCTCCTTAAGGGAATCGAGGATACTGAACCCTTGAATATCCTTCATTTACAGCCTTTCCATGCCTAGAGTGTTGTGGCCCACCCTAAAATGCTCCAAGGGTGTCTACAACCCGCTTGGTCAACCCAAAATGCTCCTAGGTAGTCTAGGATCATCTAGGTCAACCCAAAATTCTCCAAGGGTATCTACAACCTGCTTGGTCAACCCAAAATACTCCTAAATGGTCTACGACCATCTAGGTCACCCCAAAATACTCCAAGGGTGTCTACAACTCACTTGGTCAACCCAAAATGCTATTAGGTGGTCTATGATCGTCTAGGTCACCCTAAAATGCTCTAAGGGTGTCTATAACCTGCTTGGTCAATCCAAAACACTCCTAGGTGGTCTAAAACCATCTAGGTCACCCCAAAATGCTCCAAGGATGTCTACAACCTGCTTGGTCAACCCAAAATTCTCCTAGGCAGTCTATGATCATCTAGGTCACCCTAAAATTCTCCAAGGGTATCTACAACCCGCTTGGTCAACCCAAAATGCTCCTAGGTGGTCTATGACCATCTAGGTCACCCAAAAAGCCCCAAAGGCATCCATAAGCTCTTTGGTCACTCAAAAATCCCCAATGGCATCTACCCTACCCGTTGGTCACACGTAAATACATATATATCACTCAAAAGTCCAAAAAAATCATCAAAATATCAAAAATCCAAAAATATTATCAAAACATCAAAAATACAAAAATATTGCATTTCATTACATTGCATACCATTGCATTACATCATCAATTGCATTAGGCATACTCATCATTGCACTTTACATTTTAAAGTTTCTCATACATATCTAGCACTACGATTGTACACTAGTCATCATTCAAAATCGATGTTGTTCAAGTCATCATTTAAAGCATTTTGTATTCCACATATCATTTCCACCTACATTTCCCACTTCTTATATTTTTGTCCATTCCCTTTGCCTAGCCATTGTTCTATAATATCATTAGGATTTTGGTCACTCAGCCATCTCTAGTTTTCTTTTTAGATTTTGTAGAAAGCTATTTTGATTTTTAGGAGGTAGATTCTTTCTCAGATTGTACCTTGTATACATCAAGATACCAACACATATTTCACTAATAAATCCAACTTTTGCACAAGGAAATATGAAACCTACGAAGTGTTCTAGGGTACATTAAGTGAAAATTATATCTTTCTCATCCCCTATGCAGATGGTTCAAGAATGCTAAGAATTGACAAAAGGGCAATCTCCTCCTTATCCAATTCCCCAAAGTCAACAGTGGTTCTCACCATTGTCAACAAAGCAAATCAAGAAAGCCAATTCCCAAAGAAAATTTCCAAAATCAAAATCAAAATCCCAAAAAAAAAATCCCAAAAGAAAAATCAAAAGCAAAATAAACAGTGGTTATCACCACTTCCCAAATCCCTTGCTCAAAGAAAACAAAATACAAAATAAATAGTGATTATTATCACTACATATGAGCAAATATCCCTGAATTAAAATAAAATAAAATAAGGGAGTATTGAACTTGAATCCTTGGAATTCTTAGCATTCAAAAAACCATAAGGTGATCCTCATTACAGGTTTTATGGACAACCTACTTGGCAATGGTGGTATCCTTACGCATGACGATATGTCTGTCATATTAGCTTTTGCGTGTGTGTAGACCAATGTTTGCATGTGGATGAGCTAGATTTTGATAGCCTATTCTACCTAGTGGTCTAATCCAACTAAGTAAAAAACCTAGGATCGTGCTACTCATGGGGTGATCTTCAGTATATATGGGTTGTGTAATCCCGTTTGACACTAGGGTAATCTTATGCTTATCACAAAATGGACTCACTTGCAAACACAGGGATATTGAGTATCTTGGTCATCCTAGCATATTCATACCTTATCAAAAAGTCTTGCATGGTTAGTATATATTTTTTATCAGTTGACTAGATTGTTTGAGTCTCACAAAAACCTCGTAGACATCCTATAACATCCTATAATTTTTTCCATTTTTTTAGCAATACATGTTAGTCTACATTATTCACAAATCCATTACATAGTCTCATGACAACATTACACATGAATTGATGAATTCTATACAGTCTATGGTGCTAACATAGTGTGTCATATAGTTTATACATTTCATCATCTAGATCACTACATCATACATCTCAATATGCATCCATGCAAATACACATATCATGGAATCAAATAAAAACACAAACATATGCATACATGATAAACATCCATCGCCATATCATAAAGTAAATAAACACATTACATACATAAAGCAATAAATACATGATGATAAAACACATTAAATCTCATATATGTATATATGTATGGGGCAAAAAGATACATCATACTGCCCGTAGCCTACAATAAAATGAGTCCTCAGACTTCACAATGCTAAAATATCCAAAAATCCAAAAAGAGCCATTAGAGTCTCAATGACCATGGTCACGCAGGATCAGTACTATAACTCACACTCCCACCTATAGTCAGAGTATGTTGTGAACTCCCATGCCTACTACCACCTACCCTATCAGCCCACTACCTAGATCCAGGTGTCTCCATCCTAGCAAATTATTGTCCTATCCTGCTCCATCGACTCTGGTGTGATCTACTCATAGCTGAATCATCTGGTAGGTACCCTCCCAGGTGCACCACCTCATTCTCTAGTTCATCTATGTAGGTCCATACCTATTGGTACCACACCTGGTAGGTCTCCACTATAGAATAGAGCCATGTCACCTCTACCTACAGCCTAGCCACATCCTCACTACTGGACCCCTGTCGCCTAGGGCTTTGAGATTGCAACTATTCCCGTAGAGCTACTATCTTGATGTGATCATATTGTACCTATGTCCGAAGGAGATCTCTCTCCTACCTAAACCTGATTAGCTCCCCTCGTAGATCAGTCTCTATGTCACCCGATGCCACCTACTATGCCTACACCCTTTTATCCCTAGTATCATCATCCCTAAATTCACCCTGATATTCTAAATCCAATACGTCTGTTAGAATATTGTTAATGTGCACCATACCTATTTTTTGGCACTTGTCAGTTTCATTGGTACTTTTCATATAGGCTTATGCCTATATATTGTAACCTTTCTTTTATCAATATTATCTCATCAGTTTTCCTCCTAACATTTGGTATCATAGTAAGTTCACTCTCCTGCCTGTAATCCCTTGAGGGGGGATTTCCCTCATGGAAATCCCCCCTCCCCCCATTTCTCCCTCATTTTTTTTCAAGCTAAGGGAGCATGATCTCTATTTTATAATGGATCATAAACCAAACAGCTTGAGAAGAACTCATGGCTGCCCCTGAAGTGTCATTGCTTGGAGCCATGATATCTTAAGGAGAAAAGTTTTTCTATTTTACACCAAGTTGTCATTTTTTTAAATGGTGTAGATTTTTTTTATGAGGGTTTCATCTTTGTTTTCATAGACAAAGCAAGCCAAGATTTGGCTCTCCATATTGTTGTGTTTCACAACTATTATTATGATGGTGGTGTTGTTTTTAGATCAAATAATTGTGGTGGTGTTTGTTTTAGCATCAAATTATTTTTTTATTGACAACTTTGCAGGAAGATCATAAACATCCTCTTGCCACGAGCTGGCGAGCGACGATGAATGTTTTTTCTAGATCTAAATGCCGAGTTTAATGAATATTAGCATCCAATCAAGATAGCTATGTTTTCCCAAAAAATGCTTTGCACATTGTTGTATCACCAAACAGAGGTGGTAATAGGGCCTTGAGCATGGGGCCAATTGGCACCTCATAAATGCGCTCTCTATAGAGGCTCGGGCGGTGGTGGTCGCACCTTGAAGGCCTTGAGGAGGTTATGCATATTTAGATTGAGTGAAGCATAGTGGTAGCAGTTTCCATCAAAGGTGTGCTCAGCACATATGGTGCCACTCTCTAGCAGCGATACAAAATCAACTATGAAAAGCTTTCAGATGCACGTGGTGGTCAAACTATTTTTGCTGCCAGACTCTATGTTGTTCGATGATCGAAGGCGTTGTTCGAGTCGCTAGAAGTTTTTTTTAGGCCTTGAGTTTGACTTTGTATGGACCTGCGTGCCATGCATAATTCTTGCAAGCACACCCTCACCGTTATAATCTTCCCCAGATATTTTTTTTTATGAGCAACAATCAATTTATCGCATTTGGAGTGTTGGTGGTTCGTTATTCATTGAAACGCATTTGACATGTACAAAGTATATAGAGCCATCATAAGTGGAGTGTTGATCCCACTTGTACATATTATTTGGCATGGGTTCCTATGCATCATGAGCTTCACTATAAGGAATATTGACTCAGTGGTTCTTGTGCTTCTGCTCACTCACACTGTTAAATTTGCTAGAGTCTTGACTCCATTTGAAGATTTTAAATTGTTGTGTATACTATTGTCCAACGATTCTGGCATTGGGTGGAAATTTTTGTTGAGGGTGACTGATGGTGCATCGGTGATTTCAATTTTTTTTGCACGTGTAGAGAAGGCGAGTCCTATCTGGTGCAGTCACTGAAATGCTACAACGAGTACTTCCACGTATTTTCCACCGAAATTGCTCACAATGACAAATATTTATAGAGGTTCTACAGGTAGATGAATACCAATAGAGATCAAGATCATGGATGGCTAGCATTTCTTTGTGGGTGAGTGCAAAGTTTTTTGGTAAGATTGGTCTATGAGGTGTCACTATTGGACAACCGCAAAGCAGGGCCGACGGTAACGATATTTTTTATTTTGCTAAATTTTAAAATGGTGTGGGCAATATTATAAATATGTAAGGGGGGATTATGAAAGGCCTCATAAAATATTTTTTAATTTAAAAATCAAAGGGGGCATTTTTATTTTAATTAAAGGATCACTTAATCATTATACGAGAACTTGCCATGTAAAACAAAAATTTCAAGCTGGTGAAAAGTGAAAGTGGAAGGCTTACATGGCCATGTAATTTTTTCTTTGAAGGGAAAATTTGGAATGATGATTTTTATTATATTCTGCCAAAGAGCGATGTTAGGAATATTCCATGGGAATATTTTTTGATGCTAAGAATATTGTAATATTCTTGATGTTTTTTTTCTCAAAAATGAAGGTCCCATTGACCCTTAAACATAGGGGTATTTATAGTCATCAGAAAAGTTTTTTCTGAGATGGACACATTGGTGGTGTCAAAATGTAATTCTAAGATTGTTTCATTTGTCCTTTTTTAGCCTCAAATTTTTATACCTTGGAGTGCACTCTCGGTTGAACCCGACACTCCCAAGGTAAATTGTATGTGATCCTTGTACCTAGTCACCTTCTCTATAGCACCTAGCGGATGCAATAGCTAGTTACCCATGCATTCTAGTGGGATGAGGAGGTCACCATAAGGACACCTACTCTAGGGACTATAGACATAGACACCCTAGACTCTATCTAAGGTTTTTTAGGATCAACTTCTAAAGACTACAGATGAAGACACTTTAAAATATTCTATTCTCTTCTTATTCTCCTCCATTTGGATTCTATGGCTCATTTTTTTGCATTTCATGGCTCATTTTTCTATTCTATTAAGGTGCATTTTTGGTAGATACTGACACCTTCTAGATCAAGTTCACCATGAGGGAAGATTTGATATTCATGGTGAATCTAGTCAGTGACCTATGAGAGGCAACATCCTTTGAGGATGACCTACAGAGGCAACAAACCCAAAAGTGGCTGACCCTAAGGCACCCATGATGATCCTGAGGCACTTATATGGTTGACCCAATGGTAAAAAACCCATGGAAGTGGCTAACCTTGTGGCAAAAATCGAGATGTATGCACCATTTATTTAGCATTATTCATATTTGGAGAACCAAGAACAAAGAGCATGAGCCTAGACCAAATCATGTAATAAAGGAGGATGTTAGTTTTTTTAGAGAAGTCAACATTAAGGGGGAATGTTACCTAATATTGACTTTTTTTTTTCTTTAGTTAGGATAGTGCACATTAAGGGGAAATGTTAGAATATTGTTAATGTGCACTATACCTACTTTTTGACACTTGTTAGTTTCATTGACACTTGTCATATAGGCTTATGCCTATATATTGTAACCTTTCTTATATCAATATTATCTCATAAGTTTTCCTCATAAAAAGATCTACCTGCTCATCTACCATGCACCCATGCCCATGCCACTCACCTGTCTCAACTTGGTCCTCATCAGGAGCCTCCTCATGAGCCTCCCTTGTTGCCCCTGGTGCACCCCCTCCTAGTGGCCCCTCTCCTCACCACTGGCATGTCACCCACAAGGATTTATACTCCTATATAGTCTTGACATCATCCAAGTCTAGAATATCTACTATAGGATATGCATCCCTGCTAACCACCTCCACCATTGGCCACCTCAGTGTCCTTTCATCCTCGAAATGCTAGTAAGCCACTGGCTCTCTAGGAAACCCCTATTGTAGCCCAAACTATCTTATAACCTGAGCATATGGAAATAACTTCTGCTCTATCCTATGTTGGCCAACCATCCATCTCCCTTGCCTCACTCGATGAAGCTGCACCTCAGCCTCATCCCATGCTAGGCAATCCTTGTAGGGTCTCTAGAACACATCAACTACTCTAAGCCCTACAAAATACTAGGTATAATAACCCACGTCACCTTCCCAACATCAACTCTATCCTACCTCCCAAGCCCCTTACCATAGGATCTCATATCCAATCTCTCGGTCCTCCAGCTCTACCCATGTCATCAATGGCAGTCCCTTCGGCCTATCCATCGCTATATGCTACCATTCCTAAACCTGTAGTAGAAATTTGCACCTCAATCCCTTCCACCCTCAAGAGTTGATATTGTAAAACTCACCCTACAGCTATGCTAGTAGTGTCATCCCCCACACCATCACTAGTGGTTGCTCCATAGTGCACCCTACCAGAGTAAACACTAACTCAAAAGGTTTTAGGGAAACCTGGCACCTGATGAGTCTGGTAGAAGCATATTAGAGATTAGTTTCATTAGTAGCACGTGCCTCATGTCCAATACCCTAGCCTCATACCAATGCACCATAAGTATCCCTCCACTGTATGAGCCCCTTATCACCTCCTCTGTGGCCTTGCCAAAGTACCTCTCCATAACTGTGTCTCTCCGGTCCTAGTGAGTAGACTCAATCGGTTGGACCTCTATCAAAATGTGTAATAACTTATATATGTCCTCTAGTGTCACCATCATCTCCCCTATTAGTAGGTGGAAGGTTTTCATGCATAGGTCCCATAGGTCAATAAGCGTTGTCAAGTAAGCGTGGTCGCCCGACATTGGCTCTAATCGCATCACCTAATTGAAGCCAATGGCGTCAAGCCACTTCTAGTATATTTCAATAAATAAGTCTCTCATGGTATCAAAGAGGTTTAGAATTGATATTGACTCTTCACCACCTAGCAGAGATAAGTCGGTCAATAATAGGCTCCAAACAGGCTTCAAAATGCCCCAAAAACACTAAAAAAAAGAGATAAAAAAGGGCCCTTTCTTAAGCCAGTTTGTGGCCATCCCACCCTGGGAAAACCTCCAAATTTATGACTATCCCACCCTAGGATGGCCTCTAAATAGCTCAATTTTTCCATCCCACCCCAGGATGGCCCCCAAACTGGGCAAAATTGGGTCTTTTAGGCCCTCAAAAACAGGCAATAATAGTAAATTAAAGCCCTAAAAATCAATAAGAACACATAAAAATGCAAAAACAAGCATAAAAAATTATATGGTATCCCTAATAAATTTTAATTATCAAGAATTTAGTGTGCTCTATCAAAAAGAAAAAATAAGCCATAATTTCAATTTCAATTTCAAGCATAGTGCAGTAAGAAATCCAAATTCTTACACATCTCACATCGGCTCCACCACTGGAGGATTCTGCATGCTGTATCATGGTGACTAAAGGATGATTTCAGTAGCACTCCACTGCTCAAAATCCTTCTCCTCCTCCTTACCTCTCAAGCTCCAAAATTACAAATGCACAAATGATCCCAAATGACCCATTTTTGGCTTAAATAACCCTCCTAGGGCCCTAACCATCCTAGGGTGATCTAGGTAGCTTATTGGCTGGACGTCCCACCCTAGTACAATTAGTAAACATGCAATCATCCCACCCTAGAATGGCCACACAAAAATCTTATAAAAATAGCTTAAAATACACCAAAAAGGGTCCAAAATCCACCAAAAATAGCTCAAATTTGGTCAAATTTCACATCGGATCAAAAGGGATCTAAATTGCTCATGGATAAGTGGAAAAGTCTTTACTTCACACTCTAAGAAGGCCATTGTGGCTAAACCACCCCACAAAAATGAATTTTTTAGCTTCTTTCTTCCATATAGCATCAACACAATCACCTGCATTCCTCTCAAAAATGCTCCATTTTTCAATGAGTAAAATTGGAGGAAACCCTAGCAAAGTCATATGTGTCAAGAGACTCATGTATTTTATCACTGGTCACTCCCTCATTGACTCATAACTTTAGGGGGTAGTCATTTTAAGCACATTCATAATCACAATCAATAATCACACACTCAATCATGTGAATTGCGTTCATTCAATGAATATTTGACAAAGACAATCATGTCCCTGCTTGGGGCAGCAAACAAGCACAAATTAAAACAAATTTTTAGTATTATAAGAGAATGAAGGATCAAATACCTCACACCTTTATCACTGAACAATGTCCAAGATCAATCCAACCTTACTCAAAATGTTGCACTTGAAGCAAGTTCCTTAGCTCATCAGAAGCAAGGATTCAAGAACGCAGGCTCTTTTCATGACTGGGGAATCAAAATTTGGTTAGGTTACTAAATAACCTTAATCATTCAACATTTTAGTCATGTATTTTTGCTCAGAACTATTCTGCACATAATGCATCTCAAAAAGGGGCATTTGTAGACACTAAAATCTGGTCAATCTGATTAGGAAATCACAAGCACTAGTTAATTGACACCATATGGCACCCTTAGGCAACCCTCAAAGAGGCCCTACCCCACTTTTAGGATATTTTGGGCCATATAGGCATGACCATCCCACACTGGGATGGTCATAGTTTGTGGTCATCCTACCCCAGGATGGTCACAAACTGGTCGTCCTGGGTGGTACGGCCACAAACTTTGACTTCCAAAAAGTCAAATCTGGACAAATGGAACCTAGAAATTGCTATTTGCCCTACCTATTCATCCATGCAAGGCTTGAGGACATATAATTCCATGACATGCTACATGTAAGAGGCCAAATAGGGAGATTCTCTTCTTCCTCCAATGCATGCCATCCTGTTGGCCAAATGGCACCTCTTGCCCTGCATTCCCTCGCATGCCTTTTTACCCAAAGGTTTCCTTTGGCTATAAAGTGGATCATTTTTCCACACAATATAAGTAGAGGAGTTTTGAATACATAGCAATGAAGTGCTGCCAAGGTTTCCCCTCACCCTTTCATGCCATTTTCCCTTGGAATATCTAGCTAGCGAAGGAGGTTTGTGAGTGAACTATCTTACAAAACCAAACAAACTGAGTGATTTTTACCTCCAAATTTGATGACAACACTATTTAGGAGGTCCCTAACCAATTCACAAAGTAATTGGTGATAAAATAAGTACAAAATTGGTGGCCATCCCACCCTAGGATGATTCCCAATCTGTGATAGTCTCAACCATCCTACCCCAAGATGGAGGCTTTTCAGTGCATGATTTCCTTGCTATTCTTTTGTTAGTTAGATTCTAGATTATCATATGATGCTACTGTCCACATTTCATAAATTTTGGAGCTATATTGAGCGAGATATCACATTTTTAGTTTTTTTTAGGGTCTTATGCAGGTCTATGAAGGTCATCTGGAGAAATTTAGCATAGTGGTGGAGTATTCCCAGTGGGGAGGTAATTTCCAGAGCTAGGAATGATCACTTGTCAAATCGTACGGTCGCATGTCCACTCAACTACCCTTGTACGAACTTGTAATCTCCTTGTACGGTCCTCAATGCCTACACTGTATGATCCCAAATCATACAGTGTCAAGATGGTATGATATTGTACTCAAAAAAATTGACAGATTCAGTTTTGGAGGTTGTCGTACATAGTTTTGTAAGTGATTAAGTCGATTTCCCAAAACTGCCAAATCGGGTAAATTTCTATCGATCGTCTATTTTACCAAATCGGGTAACAATGCTTTGTACGATTTGTAAGGAAAATGATGTACGATATGTATGAAATATTGGCACAACACAATGCTAATCCAGATGTTCCACTACCCAATCTCTTTACGGGATGTTTTGTAAGGGTTTGATAGGCCAATCAATACAATCTTTGTCATAGGCAAAACATCTTAACCAGGCAGGTGAGAGATCCCATGTGCCTGATTACATTCAAAAATCGTACAAGGTTCTTTAATACATCTTCCTCTATGCCCTCATCCTCCTAGATCATTCTCCATAGTGCACCAGTATCAATTGCTATCTCCAGGTTGCAACAATGCATAAAACTAACCTATAACAGTAAGATAGAAAACACAATCACATAACATTCATCCACCATACACTGTTCATCATTACCAGGATCATACACAGTATTCCACAAACATCATTATGCTCATTAATGTCTATGGATTCGATTACAATGTGGAAAAATATATCAATGTAATTGCAATAACTCAGAAACAACTACAAGTGCTAACTCTTACTCTAGCAACCAGTAACCAGACTTATAATTTTGAAAATGGGGCCTTATATAACATTTCCCAGGCCATTCCAAAGTGGTTCCTGAGACAATTAGTTATTTACAACTGCCCATATACAACTGAATACATTAATTTGGCCTTTTCCTAAGTTTAACACCTTAGTTAGCAAATCTATGCGCCATTTCACTCTAAAATTACATTTCCCTTGCATTTGGATGAATTTCGGTGCGCCCTATATGATTTGCCACTACCCTGTATGGTTTGCTCCTCCAGTTGTATGATCTTGCTCTTTACTATATGGTTTGCTCCTGCCTGTATGATTTGCAAAACTTGAGCAAACTGTCACTTATGTCAAAACTATCAAAATTGAGCAAATCCCTGTAATCACTTCTTCTTCCTTTGGGAGGTGGATTTGCTGCCTACATCTGCCCCCCCTTTACTTTGGTCGGTGTCCTCGCCGACTCATTCTGCTTCTTCCACCATTCTTCATATTCTGCTACTACAACCGTTAAGTCCGAAACTTGTGACTTATACATTTCACGTTCATTCTTTAGCTTGGCTGCATAGCTCCCCATTTCGATGGCTTTTGCTCCATGAAAGTTAGCCTTTTCTTTGGCAGCTTTCAGGAACTCCATCATCTTCTTCTCATGGTCTGAGGCACTCTTTTTCAACTTCTCCTTCCAATGAGCTTCTGCTCGAGCAACCACCTAAAGTTCTTCATTCTTCTCTATAATGGTCTCCAGGTGGTGTTTGATATCTACCTCTAAAGCTCGAACATGGTCATCTTTAATCTTCAGCTGAGCTTGCTTTTCCAGGACCATCTCATTCAGATTTTTGTTGTCCTTTGTCAGCTCCTCTATCTGCTTGGCCTGGTTAGTCATTTGCTCATTCTTTTCAGCCAACTGAGCTATCATCTGCTCATCTTTTGCTTTGAGTTGTGCCTCCAACTCCTTAATTTTATCCTCTACCATCTATGAGATCTATCACTTTTCCTCTTCAAGCATGCTAATTCTAGCTTCAGACTCAGATCTGAGGCCTAACAGATCCTCCTCCAACTTCTTTATTTTCTCTTCCACCATAGTTCTGCTCTTCTACAGTTCTTCTTCCATTACGGCCAATTCCTTTTGAGTGGCTATAGTTTCCTCCTTCTGCTCTTCCTTGAGCTGATGGATTTGTTCTAATCCAATGCTCAACCACTCTATCCAGTGAGTTAGGAAGTTCAACTTCCTTAGGGTGATGGCCACTCCTATCGCAACCCTCTTGTACTCCAACTCTATCGTATTTGCAGGATAGGTCGGATGGCTGATTCTATCCAAGTACATCCTTGGATCTTTCCTGTAGTTTGTGACCACCCCTTCTGGCAAGTCCTCCCTTCCCAACATTGTTGTTACCTCTTCCCTGGGTAACCTCCATGGATGTTGTGCATGGATGTCTGCTATCTTCCTTGTATGCTCCACACTACTCACCCATTCTATAATCTTCTCTAGTTTAAGAGACACCTGCTCCTCCCACAACTTCAGTTCTCCCACATGGTCGATGCAAAATTCCAATTTGGCACTATTAATCACATGGCCTAACTAAGAAAAGAAGTGTTCCACCTTATCCTCTACTCCACGTGCCTCCTCTTCAGTTGTAATTCTTTGAAACCATAGAATTTCTAGAAGATAACTGGATTGCATTCCTTGTAGTTCTTCTTCTATAGGAGTTCGAACATCTTCCTCCTCCATAAGGTGGCTAGAGCTACCCCCGAGCTCCTACAGTGCTCTCACTATGTCTATTTTCTCCTGAGGTGGAGATTGTTTTACTATTTTCTCCTCCTCACTATCCATGATATTCACAATCTCCTCCTGAGATTGCTGCTACTCAACTTGTTCCTGAGCCTTCTCTATTTCTGTCGAGCCCCCCTATCGCTCTTCGATGTTTTCCCGGGCTACTTCTTGCTCAATGCTACCCACCTGTTGTTCCTCTGTCACTTCTTCTTCTTGGATTTGTTGTGCATCCATTGTTGTGACTTGTTGGGCAACCAATTCTTCCTTTTCCTATGGTATTTCTATATTCTCTGGGTCATCTTTCTTACTCGAGCTTCCTATTACAAACTTGTAATGAGGCTTTTTCTTGGGCTCTTCCTCTATGGTTTTTACTCCTATTACCACTTCATCCTAGGTAGTGGCTATTCCATCTTGCCCTACCTCAATTCCCTTAAATAAATCAGAGGCATCCATCTTCTCAAACTATGAAAATATTTTTGGAGATTTCACTATTCTCTCCACCTCTGTCTAGTACAACTCTTCCAGTTTCATAGCTTCTAAGTCTGACTATTCCTTCTGCTTTACTTTCAAAACTAGTTTGCTCACCATTCTTTCCTACTGCCTTCTCATCATTATTTGTATGGGACTTCTCTCCCTTTCCTGAGTGAGAGGCTGCTCCTACTGCCTTTGTGCTGGTACTTGTTCTAGCTCTGGCTCCAGCCATCTAGAATGTTTCCTCCGATGGTGTACATCGGCATCCTCCTCCGGGGATTTGTCTCCTTGAGCTTCATGAATGTGTCGCTCACTCCTTGTCCGAGGTTTCTCAGAGTTACTTTTGATATCGGCACTGACTTCACCCACTTCAATATCGTTGGTTGTCCTGGCTTGATTTCTCGGGGCGGTGTCAATCCTGGGAATTGCATTCCCACTTCCGTAACTGCATTCAATAGCAATCCAATTGCATGGAAGGTCATCCCAAAATTCTTTGGTCTCTTCGTTAGTGCCTCATGCATTCTTCTTTCCAGAAAGGTACCCCAATCATATTGAATCCCCTTGGTGATACCTTCTGCATATTGGGCCATCCACATTGGCATTTATGTGGCCCTTATATCTCCTGATAGTCGAGCCATGACTGTATTCATTGCACATGCCCAATGTTCCCCTCTCAACTGGCTCTATTTTATTCTATGCGTCCCTGCACCTAAAATATTTACCTCCATCAGTGACTTGACAGTGGTCATGGCGGTGATGAGGCGGTATGCTTCTATTGGGTCTACCAATATTTTCACTATCTCCATACCATCTTCCAGTAAGCCAAATGTCTTTCGAAAAGCCTCTACCAAAATTTCCACCTTTACTGACCTCTTGCCCACATTAACATAGGCAATTCGAGTTGCTGCATTATATGCCTGAACTATCTGTAAAATATAGTTCTAGAAGAATGTTCTATGGAATGGTGGAATCTATGCAATGATCGCCACATGCGCATCCTCGAATGTCTTCCTCCAAGGATGATCCTTGTTCTTCTCCTCATTCCACCACTTCCTACATGCATCTGCCCCATGCTGCACAAATGTGATTTTTGACACCTCCACCTGGCATTCCTCCTGCCCACTGCTCAGGTGTTCCTCCTATTCTGGTACATGGACTTCACTTCTTAATTCCCTCCGTGAGGTTCTTTCTTGGGCCATTCTCCCTTCTCTGTGCCTTGGTGGTGTTCTGTCCAGGTGTGCCCACCAATGTCGCTATCCCCTCCATGACCTATATCCTCCTCTCCTCCAAGGATGATTACCATGCCTTCCATGGAACTAAAACTATCACCCTTGGTGCTACCGTGGGTATGCCTCTCTCTCGTGCAGTGGACCTAGTGATCTCTCCACTCGATTGGCTGCAATCCACCTTAACCGACATCCAAACTCTTCTGTTGAGATCATTCCTTCCACATCTCATCGATTAACTCTACCTCCACATCACCTCTTCTTGCAATCAAAAGTGTACCAAAAATTGTACGACCTTCTGTAAAATTGTACAGTGTATGGTTCTTCATCCCTTGTATGGTTTTACCTTCCACCAGTCGCTCCTAGATCGTACAATGTTCTTCTTTCCTTGCAGTTCACTTTCCAACCCATCAGTCTTCAAACCATCACAACTTCTTCAAATCATATAGTTGCAACCTAAAATCGTACAGGGTGACAATACTCCGTACGATGTTACTTTCTGGCTGCCCCCTCCTTTCGAATCCGTACGATTCCATACGTTTCTATACGATCTCTTGAAAACTACCAAAAAATGGAAAAGAAAACTTTGAACTACACTATTCTTCTTGGAAATCGTACATACTATCCCCCAAAATCATACAGTACGACTTCTCCAACCCTAAGTGATGAAAAATGTGAAATTTATATCTCCTTTGTCGAATCCTTCACCGACCCATTTGTCGGATTGCCCCGATCTACTCTTTCAGTACTTTTCGGTAGCAATTCTTCAACTCCTTCAACCCTGGCATAATTTTCTTCAACTTGATGAAATTATGGTTGTACTGTATGGTTGTACGGACTTTATTTTCCTTCCCACATGTTTCTCAACTCGATTTTTACCAGATTCCTTCGATTTTAGGGTTCTAATCTGCAATTTTTTTGCAATTTCAACAATCCGGTCACCAGTTCCCACTTCCTCTGGCTCCAACAACAATTTTTCGCTCCTCAATCCATACAATGATGTATTCTACCATATTTTTTTGTTATTTCTCTAAAAATTTTGAATTCCCCCCTTTTTTTTGGAGTAAAACCCTAGTTTTCTCTCTCTCGGGTCAATTCCTTGAACATGAAAAGAACTCCTTGGTGCAAATTTTTAAATGAGTCTATAAATTCAGGCTATTGGTGAATATTTGTTGCTCATATGGTCATCTTCCTTTGGTTGCATGCTTTCCACCTTCGCTCTCCTGAAGAAAAGTTCGAATTTTTACTTGTACGATTTGAAAAAATTGCAATTGTGCCTTCCTATTTAAAGTGCTTGGAAACCCTAATTCGATCTATTTCAAATTGTGCCACTTTGCACATTTTCCCTCCATGTTGCATGGATGATTGACAACTCAATGGATTTTTGAATTTCATCTTTTTCCCCCACTTTTTCCTCCAACCACTACTTCCTCCCACGCATGCCGCATTAAATGGGTTAGTTAAAAATCGTACGACATGGCCCAAATCATACAATGTACGATCTAAATCATACAACATAACTTCTTGTATGGTTTCCCATGTCATTTTGTCAATTTTCTTTGTACGATCTTCCAATTTTGCCAATTTCCAACTCAATTTTCACTTTGTACGATCTAAGTACTTAGAGAAATTTTCAGATTTCTTTCTCTCTGAAGAGGCCATCGTTTCCGATTTTCAACCTCTTCCTTCCTAATTGCGTCCCGAGGGATTTTCACAACTAAGGCACATATTTTTTTCAATTTCTTTTTTTCTTTTTCTTTTTCATCCTAGTCTATTTATACTTACCTTCTAGGTAATCATACAATGACATTCACTTGTACGATCCCATATAAATCTTGACCTGGAGGTTCGACCATAACATTTCAATTAATGGTATCCTCTTGTACCTCTTGTTCCCTTGCTTGGCTTACCTCTACCTGTGATGTTACTACATGTTCGACTCTTCCCCTACAATGTGTACAATTTGGGATTGTACAATGGCAAGTTGGAGTCTCCTCACCTGGTGGTCCCACTTCTTGCTGTGCAGGTGATTGATCCCATGGTAGTGGTGTCCTTACCACTCTACTATCATTTGAGCGACTTCTTTTCCTATCTCCATGGATCAATTCTTGCTCCAGACTTGGCGATCGAACTCGTTGATGGCCTAGGTTTCTTTCCTCTACAAAGTGTACCCTTCCTCTTCCAGCAAAATTTCTACCACATGGGTATCTACCCCTTCCATTTCCTCTTGGCCTCAAACTTCTCTGTACTATTGGTGACTCCTCCCTTCCTTGGAGTAATTTCCTATTACCCATTGGTTGTTGAGGTCCTTGTCTAATTATAGGTGGATGTCCCCCTGTACGTCATCTTACTGGATTTGGTAGCATGCCTCTTACTCTTGGTACACCTCGTTGATTCCTTGCCCAATTCATATATGCTAGAGGATTATCTCCTGGCCATCTAGGAGTAGGGGGTCAGAATCTTCCTCATCCTCTACCTCCTCTATTTGTAACATCATCATGGTCTCGATTATTCTCTGGTCGCCTACCTCCTCCTCGTCCATATTGGAGTCTTAGAGGTCTTCGTCTGATTCCTCCTCTTGTTCTTTGGTTATCAGGAGTAATTTCTACCAACTCAATATTGGCTAGTGGAATCCGATTAGGTGACAACTATTGCAAGGTTCTGATTCTTCTATCAGCATGGACTAAGTGACGTCTCCATATTCTTTCTTCAAAGGATCTCTGGGGAAATGATGTTGCCAATACTTCTCTATATGCATCCGAGAAGTCTGTCTCAGAACTAGAATTAGTTCGATCATATTCCCTCTATTTTGCCCAATCGGTTGGCAAATTCATCACTCTCTCCAATCTCCTTACTTCCCTTCTTTGTCTTCTCAGTTGTCGATGGGCTATTGTATAAGCTTACCTATCAATACAAGGTCTTTCCCCTTGAATTCTCTGTGATTCCCTTTGTCTGGATGCGTTAGTTGGAGGGTCATGATTTCTCCATGGATTATGAGGGTTCTCTAGCTCATCCCCATCACTACTATCTATACTAAGCTCTCTTACCAACCATGACATTCCTTCATCACTAGAATTCATCATGTCCACCAATCTATTTTCTTGTAACTCAGGTGTTGTGGTGGCTACCACTATATTACAACAAGGAGCTTCTATGTCTTCATTTGTCCTTGGTTGCACGCTCGGTGAAGGTAGTGAATTTGAGCTTGCACCTTCATTTCCTCCACCATTTCTTGGGGTTAATCCTTTTGCCTCCTCAGATTCACTTTCATCCTCTCGCAGGCTAACTTCCCATTGTTCATCCAATCTTCGTATGGTTCCATCCAACTCCTCAATGAGTTGTTCTCTCAACCTCGCATTGTGACTCCACAATGTTTGATACTCTTCTTGCAATTGTTGCATTTGCATTCTCATCCTCTACTGAAATAGCCCAATCTGAGCCAATGGAGAAAGTTTAGCTAGTTCCTCATCTACAGCTTCATCCCTACCATCTTCTAGAATTTCCATCTCGGTCATGCCCACTCCATCCTCATTACGTACTATTAACCCTATCCTTCTTCGAGTTCTAGGTAATAGTGCTACCTCCTGATAGCCTCTTGGTTCGAGAGATACTCTTCCCTCTTCTTCTTGTGTGGTTCCATCAGTTCTTCTGACATGTACTCGTATCCTTCTTCTTTCACCAATTTGGGGTGTCAACTCTTGTTGTTCAATTATTAGTTGTGTCGCTTCCCCCTCTACGAAGAGGCATGTGAGTCCCATATCAGGTTCTTCCTATGATGGACCTGGCTCACGGTGAGCCCCATCTTGAGCTTTCACTCATCTTCATCATTCAATTTCTTTTGAAGCAATGAATAAACATTGTACTTTATAAGGCTTCAACTTTGAGCCATTTACAGTATTGGGTACCTCTATCCCATTCAAGTTCTGTAGCTTGACTGCTCCATTATTCATTACTTCGATTACTTTATAAGGGCCAAGCCATAGTGTCTTCAACTTACCTGGCTTGATTTCCCTTTTCCATTAAACTTTAGAACTAAGTCACCGGGACTAAGTTCCAACTTCCTCAAGTGCTTGTCATGCCACACCTTGCATATTTTTTGAGCTATCTCGATTGCCCATTGTGCCATGACTCTCCTTTCATCTAACTTGGTCAGTGTCATCAGTCATTCCTCCAAACTCTCTTGATCTCCCAAGCGATGCTCTACCGCAACTCTCAGACTTGGTATCAAGAATTCGACTGGCACCACTACTTCTTGTCCATACATTAGTTGGAAAGGTGTATGTTCCATTGTTGGTTTAAAAGTTGTTCTGTATACCCACAAAATGGATGGTAACCTTTCTTCCCAGTATGCTCCTTCTATTCCATAGGTTTTATACAGAGTAGATACTAAGACTTTATTTATCACTTCCACCTACCCGTTTGCTCTAGGGTAGTACGGACTAGACAATGAATGTAAGATCTTGAACTCTGTTGTCAGCATCTTGATAATCTCATTAACAAAGTGTCCTCCTCGATCACTTGTTATTTGTAGTGGAATACCAAATCTTGTGATTACCTATTCATACAGAAATCTCATTGTACTTTTGGCCGAATTATCAGGTAATGCTCTTGCTTCCACCCACTTTGTCAGGTATTCGATGGCTACGATGATGTATCTACACTTCCATTTTTGAGATGTTTTTAATGGTCCTACAAAGTCCAGTCCCCATCGTTCAAACAACTCTTGTGGTTGTGATGGGTGTAAAGGCATAAAGTCCCTCCTAACCAGCTTTCCTGCTCTTTGGCAAGTATCGCATGCTTTCACATGCTCCTTTGCATCATTGTACAATGTGGGCCACCATAGTCCAGCTAGCAGTACTTTCCTAGTGGTCGCATCAGGTCCCATATGTCCTCCTGCTAACCCTGCATGAGCTTCCTTCAATGCCACCTTGACTTCTTCCTCCATTACACATCTCCGTAAAATACCATCACTTCCCATTTTATATAGTAACCCTGCTATTATCTAGAAAGGTGTTGACTTCATGATTACTTTCTTCTTTTTGGTTGTCGTCATCTCTTGTGGCAACTCACCTATGGATAGATATTGGCCAACTAACTTGTACCATGATGGAACAACGTTGATGGCGAATAATTGTGCATATGGAAATTCATCAAGAACTCATGTTCCTATAGGCTCCCCTGATCGTATCCGAGACAACTGGTCTACAATTACATGCTTCTTACCAGGTCTCACCACTACTCGAAATACGAACTCCTTAAGGGTGACGAGCCACCTGCTGACTCATCCTTGGATCACCAGTTTGTTTATCAAGTACAACAGTGCTTGGTGATCGACATAGAAAGCAAAGGGATTTGCCAGTAGGTAATGCCTAAAATTTTGAACTGCATATACCATTCCCAAAGCTTCCCTTTTCATTGTACTATAGTTTCTCTCTAGCCTTGACAAAAGGTGACTAGCAAAGAAAATAGGCTGATCAAGCTTAAACTGTCCTTCTTGTGCTAGAGCACATCCAATTGCAAAATTTGAGGCATCAACATGGACATGGAATTCCTTATCCCAATTAGGAAACACCAAGATTGGGCTACTGACTAACTTAGCCTTTAACTCCTCGAAGGCTCCTTGATGTTCCTCTGTCCATCTGAATGGAATATTCTTTTTCGTTAAGGAATCTAATGGGTAGGATACATGTGCATAATTCTTGATAAACCTTCGATAGTATCCTATCGAACCAAGGAAGGTTTTAAGTGAACTCACATCAAATGGTTCTTCCATGTGCAAAATCACATGGATCTTATCAGGATCTGTCTTCAATCCTTCACTACACACAATGTGTCCTAGAAATTTCCCATACGGTACCATCAAAAAATATTTCCCTAGGTTTAATGATATCTGGGCATTTTTGCACCTACTCATACATTCGCTAAGGGTAGGAAGATGTTCATTGATCTTCCCATAAATGGACCAATCATCCAAAAATACCTTAAAATTCCCTATAGCTAGCTGATCAAATATGTACAGTATGATACATTGAAATGTAGTTGGGGCATTACAAAGCCCAAATGGCATTCGGTTATATGCATATATGCCATTCTCCATAATAAATGTGGTCTTCAACTTATCCTCCTCGATGATGCTGATTTGATTGTATCCCGAGAATCCATCCAAAAATGAATAGATCTCATGTCCTACAACTTCTTCCAAGATAGAATCTGTGAAGGGAATGGGAAAGGGGTCCTTAATAGTTACAACATTTAGACTTCTAAAGTCAACGCATATTCTAATCTTATCCACTTCCTTCTTCAAGGTGATCACTATAGGTGAAACCCATTCACTGTTTGTCACCCTGAATATAATCCCTGCTTCTAGCATCTTTTCTATCTCTGCATTCACTAATGCAGCATACTTTGGGTTCATTCGATATGGTCTCCTCCTTATTGGTTGAGCACCAGGCATCAGTGTGATCTTGTGGACACATAGTTCTGGTGGAATTCCTTTCAGGTCCTTATATGTCCATGCGAAGACATCCTTGTACTCCAAGAATATCTTAAAAGTTGTTGCCTTCAATACTGGGTTCCAATCATCATCGTAGTGAATCAACCTAGGTTCCTCCTCCATTCCTAGATTGATGTCCACTATCCGAGGTCCTTCATATTTGATACTTTTTGGTTCAGTCATAGCTTTCTCTACAGTCTTGGGGTGCACTGGTCTTGTGTCAATCTCCGCATCTCCTACTATATACTCTACAAAGATTTTTGGGAATGTCCATTTCTCTTCTACTTCCTTCTTAGGTTCTTTACTAACCTTAGGTTTGTCTTGTTTTTCCTTGATCTCCTCTGACTCAATACAGAGACAGTTGGGCTGAAACATTTTATACTCCTCCATTTTCCAATGGAGAAGTCCACTATCAGATCGAGCTTCATCTTCACTACATTCATCTAGGTACAACATTCCTTCCCCATCAGGTTCATGCCCTTCATATTCTGAGGAATTTTTTGATTCATCGGTTGTAGCTATATCTTCACTAACTCTTTGATTAGCTAAATTAATCATGTATTTATGTTATCCTTTATTAAAAGTGATCTGATTCTTTCCCCAATTATGATTAACTTTGGCTACTCGTAGCCAACCTCTCCCCAAGAGAGCATCGTATGTCGATTTTTGCATTGTAATCACAATGAAATCCAAGACAAATTCTTGTTCAGCTATCATTACTTGTTGTGCTATTAAGACTCCTTTTGTCTCAATACCATTCTAGTCAACACCATATAATCGAATCTCGGTGCCCATAGGGATGGAGCACCTAGTTCTAGCCAAGTTCTCTCAGGTAACACATTGACGTTGGATCCTCCATCCATGATAACCTATGTCAATTTGTGTCCTAAGATCTCCATATGTAGTAATGTAGGTTTCTTTCCTACATCAATCATCAATATAGTTGGATCCATAAATTGATCTTTCCACTCTTCTTCCTGAATTGGTTGGCTCTGTACTCCCATCACCTTCTATGGTTGTAATTCTTCCACCATTGCCTTCTGTAATGTTGGAATAGCTTCTAAGAGGTTGGATACTTTAATTTCCACCATGGTATCCAAAACTTGTGCTGCCAAATTTTGCACAACTACCTCTTGATCCGATGGTTTTCTTAATTCCTTATCTGCTCTCGATTCTACTGGTTTAATCTTCTCAGCTTCCTCTTGCAATATTTTCTTTGTTGCTTGCCAGTGTTGCTTTTCTTTTGTTGGCTCAGGATACTTATCCTTCTTAGCCTGATTCCTCATCATGGCTAAAACTTCCTGAGTTTCCTCCTTAACTTGAGGAACTTCGATGTCCAAATAACTAATGTTCTATGGGTTACTCGAACTCGCCTATTTTGGACAATTATCTTCCTTGTGGTTCCCCGGACCACACCATCTACACATGTGTGTAGTACTTGTTTGTGGTGTCTCTTGCCTCTGAGGTGAAGGATAATTCTTCACAAAATGCCCCCATTCCTGGTAGTTGAGACATTGTATGATTGGTCTTCCTTTTGAATCATACTATAAATGACTTTGTCCTCCTTGTCGATTACCCTGGTTCGATCTTCCACCTCGTCTGCTATTTCTATAACCACCACTTGTTGCTTGTTGCCTCATTTCCTTGGGTCTTCGGTTTCTCTTCCTGCTCCTGGATTGCCAATACCTGTGGGCGTATTCTTGCATTATACGGACATAGTGTTACCTCATGCCCCATCACATTACAAATATGACAATAGTCATTCCTTGGACATTTCATATTTGTATGTCCCTCCTTTTTGCATTTTGTACACCACATATCATTTCTTTCAGGTTTGATCTTTTGTTCTTTCACAAATTTATCAAACTCCTTGTGAAAAGAGGCTATTGTCCTTTGTATAGTGTCATCATCTTCACTATCTAACTCCTTCGACTTGGGATGAGACAAAATTCCTATATATGTTTATTTTGATTCACTTTCAAAATTCTTTGCATGCTTGAGTGCTTCTTCATACATTTCTGATGGTACTACCTTCATATTTTTCTTATATTTTGGAAGTAATCCATCTATGAACCACCATTTTACTAAAACATCTACCAATGGCATTTGCATCTTATCAACTAATTGCTTTAGTCTACGGTTGTAGGATTTCACATCCTCATCAGCTTTTTGCTTTGTCATGCAAATTTCCATAACAATGTCTCCATCATCCTTTAAAGGTCAAAATTCTTTGATGAACTTCTCCTTTATCTGATTCCAAGTCTGAAAATCTACGTTATTTTCTCTTTTCAGGTACCAATCTATTGCCAATCCTCTCAAGGTAGCAGGAAATAGGATTACCCAATCCTCAAGTCTATCTACACCATTTTCTCTCCAAATGGTTATGCAAGTCCCTATATGTCATGTGGGGTCTTCCTTACCCTCACCTAAAAATGGTGGACATCTTTGTTTGGCTGCCCTATTAGCCATCTTAGGAGAGTCATCACTATCACTTGAGGTATCTCATGGAATCTCTATCTAATTCCTCCTTGGGGGTGTCTTACTCCCATTGTCATCAGAAGTATCAATTCAAGGTATCTTATTTTGTCCTACCACTCGATGACCAAATTCTCGTGCATCTTCACCTTGCGACCTCCTTCACTGATGTGAGGGAGATGGTCTTGGTCTATCCTCCTGAGACCTCATGCCTTATTGCTCTGGTGCCTGACTCCCATCCTTTGCACTCTCTAGAAACTCTTCTATCACTTTCTCAGGTGTCACCATCCACTCTCCATCATCTTGCACTTTTTCTTTGTCAACCCTTTCCTCTACGCTTGGCGGTTCTATTTCCTCGACTTCTGTCTCTATCAACAATACCTCAAAGTCTCCTTCTTCGGATGTCCAAACTTGCTCAATCTCTAGTTCTTGAGTACTATGGTCTGAGTTACTTGTGTTTTCTCTTTGATCAATCCTCATGCTCCTTCTTACTGGGATGTTATCTCCTAGTTCTCATCTCCCACAGTTTCATGCACTGGTGTCCGTCATAAAAAATCACCTCCAGTCTCAGTATTCAACTTTGTCAAATTTGACCCATTTTAACAAAAAAATGCCAGATTCGATAAGGCAACAGTGCCAAATGTAGCATAGTGGTGGAGTATTCCTAGTGGGGAGGTAATTTCTAGAGCTAGGAATGATCACTTGTCAAATCGTACGATCGCATGTCCACTCAACTACCCTTGTACGAACTTGTAATCTCCTTGTACGGTCTTCAATGCCTACAATGTATGATCCCAAATCGTACAGTGTCAATATGGTACGATATTGTACTCATAAAAATTGATAGATTCAGTTTTGGAGGCTATCGTACACAGTTTTGTAAGTGATTAAGTCGATTTCCCAAAACTACCAAATCGGGTAAATTACTATCGATCATATATTTTACCAAATCGGGTAACAATGCTTTGTATGATTTGTAAGGAAGATGATGTATGATATGTATGAACTATTGGCACAACATAATGCTAATCCAGATGTTCCACTATGCAATCTCTCTACGGGATGTTTTGTAAGGGTTTGATAGGCCAGTCAACACAATCTTTGTCACAGGTAAAACATCTTAACCAGGCAGGTGAGAGATTCCATGTGCCTGATTACATTCAAAAATCATACAAGGTTCTTTAATATGTCTTCCTCTATGCCCTCATCCTCCTAGATCATTCTCCATAGTGCACCAGTATCAATTGCTATCTCCAGGTTGCAACAATGCATAAAACTAACCTATAACAGTAAGATAGAAAACACAATCACATAACATTCATCCACCATACATTGTTCATCATTACCAGGATCATACACAATATTCCACAAATATCATTATGCTCATTAATGTCTATGGATTCGATTACAATGTGGAAAAATATATCAATGTAATTGCAATAACTCAGAAACAACTACAAGTGCTAACTCTTACTCTAGCAACCAGTAACCAGACTTATAATTTTGAAAATGGGGCCTTATATAACATTGCCCAAGCCATTCCAAAGTGGTTCCTGAGACAATTAGTTATTTACAACTGCCCATATACAACTGAATACATTAATTTGGCATTTTCCTAAGTTTAACACCTTAGTTAGCAAATCTATGCGCCATTTCACTCTGAAATTACATTTCCCTTGCATTTGGATGAATTTTGGTGCACCATGTATGATTTGCCACTATCCTGTACGGTTTGCTCCTTCAGTTGTATGATCTTGCTCTTTACTGTATGGTTTTCTCCTGCCTGTACGATTTGCAAAACTTGAGCAAACTGTCACTTATGTCAAAACTATCAAAATTGAGCAAATCCCTGTAAATCACTTCTTCTTCCTTTGGGAGGTGGATTTTCTGCCTATAAGAAGCACCTAAAATTTTTCAGATATGACCATATGGGTTATCTTAAAATCATATTTTATGCATATTTTCCAAGTTTCATTTTATTTGGATGAGGTTTGGTTCACAAATTGCTTACTTTAGGTTTTGCAAGTTGGAGACAGGTACTGCAAATGCGACACACCATAAAACATAATTTTGGTTCTATTTATAGTCATATCTTCATAAAACCTTCTATTTTACATACCTCTACAATTTCAAGTCATTTGGAGTTTATTTGGTATAATATCCATGCATATTCTCATTACTAGTCTTTTGGTGCCTGTGGGGATTACATGTTTTTCATCATATGCACTTGCTATTTGATATTTTTGGTTTCCTTGTGTGTAGGTGTAGGTTTCTATAGTGAATTAGGAAGGATAACAAGACCTCAAGATCAAATATACAAGCAACGATCGTATTAGCCCGCCCACCTCGATTGTGGTATGAGGAAAGACATTGGAAGTGCATCGAGTTACTTGAAGGATTTGATCCTTGGGCACCCAAAATTTGTAAAAATTGTATCATATTTGAGCCCTCAATGGGAATTCTATGTAACCCCACCAAAATAATAATAATTAGACTTGCTTTACTTCATTTCTTGCTATTTGGTATTTCTTCCTTTTTTTACTTGCATGCTTCCGATTTGATGCTCATGAGACACAGGAGATAGATGCATATTGTTCCTATTTATTAGGTGCACCATTTTCCCCATACTTCAATATTAATTCATGCATTCCCCATGACCATGGTAATCCAATACGTGGGGGTCAATTTCTAATGTGATATTCAATCCAGCTAGGATGGGATTACACATTGTTGCAAGTATGATGTATATATTTTAAATACAAAAAAATGAGATAAAGACATATAGATAAGGGGAAATCCTTTCTCCTTGAAAATTATAAGGTCATTCTAAAGCATAAAGTGGGTTTTCCAACATAAAAATCAGAGATCAAGGCAGCCCCATTATTAATTTAATCAAAATAAAGGGTCTCATCATGGGTACATGTGACTCCATGTTGGGGATAAGGTCCTACTAAATAGAATTTCTTCACCAAAGGATCACTAACCATCTAATCAATATATCAATGAAGTAAAAGTGTACTAAATGGTATTTTAGTTTTGCAAAGTAACATTGACTCTCAAACCAAGCATGTGGAGAATCTATGGTAACCAAAATCTTAGAGTGAAATGTGCTAAAGGAAAAGAAACACCCATCATTGGATTAAGGATCACAAATTATTTTAAGAAAGACCACCAAATTTTAGGATAAATCACACAAGTGAATAATATTAATGATAGAAAACTAGTTAATATCAAGTTTTCAAGAGGCATAGGCAATCAACCCTTGCTTAGACAAGTGTTCTCTAGCATCTATTGTAAAGCAATTGCTTACAAGGCTACAATGGCTAACACCTGGAGAGTGTGTGTTGAATTCAAGAGTAGAAAGTATAAATATTTGTGGTATGTATGCCAAACTAATGTATGAGATTTATTTAAGGAACCTAAGAGTCATGTAACTCCTCTCAATTGAACATAAGGAAGGCCTGAATCATTGAGAAGTGATATGTCTTTCTACCACACGAATTACATGAAGGGTCAAATCACCATGGGGTATGTCTAAACCAAGGAGTAGATAATTCCTCAATAAACCACACATTTAAACAAAGAGTGCAATTCTTGTTCCTTAGAATGATGGCCAAATCTCTTAGACCAATAAATAGTGGCATATTTTTAGCAAGACTAGGGATATGCTTAAAGATAGATTGGCTTGGGGAAAGGCACTCATGCCAGATGAATGTAGTAAGAGGCCAACTATGCCATTAGAAATTTTTATCGTCATAGGAATTATCACCCACCACCCAGAAGCCTATTGGTTTGATGATGAGGCAACTACCATGGATAAACATAGGGGTGAGTAGTAGACAATCATGCCTTTATTGTTCTAGTTGTACTGAAAATATCATTTCCCATTAGTTTTCCAAAGAATGTCCAATAGAAAGAGGGACTGATGAAAAAGAGACTTTGATGATTTTTTTTATGGAGAGGTATATAAAAAGGGGCATCTTCCTTCATTATGCCTCATGAGCCCCAAGTAAAGTTGTTCTCCAAGTGATAAATTATTGTTCACAAGCTGAGTAAGATGAAGGGACATAAAGCTTCTTTTTTCTACCTAGTAGCTAATGCCAAGAAGATGCTAAAGAGGAGGATAAAGTAATGCCTTTGAAGAAATTTAGCAAAATTGAAACTCCCTATGCCATGAGGCTATGCTAACCCACAAAAATAGAAACATAATGACTTACATCCTTTTCAATGGTAGCTAAGTTAAATCTCACTATTGATAAGAGTCCTAGAGCATTTTCAATGATAGCTAAAAGGCCTCTATATTTAGAAAGACCCTTCTTATATAGTGGTCATGAACTTTCCCATAATCTATATGGGTGGTTTCAAAAATCAAACTCTCCTTCCTTATGACTAGGTTCATATTGACTATCCAATAAGTCACTAATCCTTGGTGTAATTACTAAGGCAACATTAGTAGAGGCCCCAAAGGAATGAAAATCAAGAATAATGAAAGAACAAGAAGGGACCTAGGGTGACTGGATAATAGATTGGCATCATCTAGAAGATATTACAATCTATAGAAACACAAACATCTTGGGTAATTCAAGCTGACAAACTTCCATAAATTGTATAGCCTTCTCAGCCTAGAAAGAGGTCAGCCTAGTCATGGCATGAAAGAAAAGAAAAAAAAATTAAACCCTACAATACAATAACACTCTTCAAATGAAGTATAATAATCTTACATAAAGGTAACTTTGAAGCATAAAGAATCAAGCAAAGGGTAGGGTGATAGTAGTAGCAACATTCACTAGATCAAAGATGACCAAGAGGGTGGAAATTAGAACTTTGGTTAATGTCTAAACTTAAAATTGGTTCAAAGGCTTAAAATAAGCCATCCAAAGCTTAGAATTACTCAAGACCTATGTGATAAAATTTTAGCTAAGCATAGAATCCAAAGGCAACCCTCTACCCAAGAGTCTCAATCCAAAGGTAGTAGTTTTCTCCACTCCCTTTCTCATTTTATTTCTCTTATGTTATTCTATATTTTGGATATCCCTAGCTTTCATATGTTTGGCTCTACACCCAATGACAAGGCAAGAATTTTGGGGTTCACTCTCTTTATCAGGATAAAATTCACTAAGAGCCACCAATATTATAGGGAAATTTTCCTACAATCTCACTTTACTCAATATCCTAATCAAAAGTGGGACCAACTAAAAAGAAGAGTCAAAATATGGAGTCTACCTCCTATCATAAGGGTAGGTTCCAACTCCTCAACACAAGAAGAAGCAAATATATTTTTATTTGTGCCAACCATTGTATCTCAAATCAATCATTAGTGCTCCCTTCCCACCTAATTTCATAAACTCAAAGGTTCCAAGGCCTATGGGCCATTGCTTTTCCTTTTGATGGTCCATGTTGATCTTCCAACAAGCAAAAGCAAAAGAAGTAAAAGGGCCCCACCATATCTTGGGTCAAGAACATGGCATTTGATCCAAATTATAAGGAGGTGAGCATTGGGGCATAGTTAGAGAAGAATTTCCATTGGTAAAATTAAATCCTATCTTAGTTAAGGATACATGGTAGTCATTCATGCATACAAGAAGAAAGTCAAAAATGCAATAAAAGAGGATATTTATCGTAGGCTACTAAAGTTACATTTCATGGTTAGACCTATCAGATCCATCCATATGGTAGTTGAAGTATTTATATTCCACATGGGTAAGCCTAACCTACCATCCTATGCTAGTCAAGAAGGCCATGTCTTCTATGTTAATGAGTAGGAGATTCTAGAGGGAAACTTGACAATATTTTAATGGTATAACCACCCTAGGGTTGTGACAACAAAGGTGATAGTAGAAAATTTATATTTGATGGTAGAGATGCTTCCAGCATTGATGGCCCCAAATATAGAGACCATAAAGTTAGCAATTATAGTTGTAGACACCTAAATCATGTCATGCTTAGGGGAGCTACTCACATAGACACACTCATAAGATCATAAGACATAATCTTGGACTTTCCAAGCATCAACAATGGTTCTCACCACTCATTTGGGGCCTTTTCAAGCCATCCAAGCTTGGCCGCTCAAACCAAGAGTGGCCAGATCCTAGCCGCTCAAGCCTAGAGTGGCCAGACCTTAGCCACTATAGATGACAATGGCCAGATCTTAGCCACTGCAGATGACAATGGCTAAGCCATAAGAAGTAGTTTGTCAAAAAATAGGCCCAATCTCAGGTGGAAGTGGTAGTCTGCATGCAATAAAGGTGAGTGGGAGTGACTTTGCATTCCTTTTCATGACCAGTTCACATGGGAGGTTTGAGTTTGCATTTAGACTTAAGTTAACTGACCTCCAAGCATAAACAAAGGACAAAATCTTCTCATGCTAACGACCAGTTCGCATAGAAGACTCAAGTGGGCAGTTAGATTTTAGTTAACTAGCCTTCAAATATAGACAATGGACAAAATCTTCTCATGCTAACTTGCACTACGCATGAGAAATTCATTCCTAGGGCTTGGACATAGACCTAGGGTTTCACACTATAAAAGGTGCAAGCCTAAGAGCACCAAAGGGGGATATTTTATCACATCAGAGAGAGACATATTTTTGAGGAGAGCTTTCGAGACTTGGAGAGTTCTCTTTGAGATCATATATACGATGAAGCTCTGATGAATTGAAGAGCATAACACCTACTATTTCAACATCAGATTATAGTCTTTGACCCATAGCTTTGGGGCAAAGAGGGCAAGGTTTACTTTAGCGATCACTATCTTGGACAGTGGCCCACAGGCTTAGCTTAGGATAGACATAGCTTCTTTTATTCTATTTCTTTATGTTTTCATATCATTAGCATAGATTTACATGATTTTATGGCATAGTTTTATCATATTTCTATTACACTCTTTGATTACTAACAACCTCATCCAAGGAGGCAATCTCGAACACCTAAATGTGCATTGTTATTTCATTGCTTGCAGGGCCACAGGTACATCAGACGAAGATTGCAACATACGAGAGCAAAAGGGATCCCTCTAGGAAATAGACCTAGAGAAGGAGGCATCTGTAAGCCCTCATACATTTCTATGTGTGAAACCGGGAAGCTTTTATAAGCGCACCACCTCTTCATGGAAGGGGCACTCCTTGCCTATTTGTAATTTATAGTATCAAAATGGGTATCCCTAAGAGGGACCGACATGTAACCGAGCTTCAATATCAATAAAGAGATCCATATTTTGTTATTTCATGTTATATGCTTTTTCCTCTTGTCTTTCCATTTTATCTTTGGTATTTTAAATAGCATTGCAAGTAGGGTTTAGAAAAGGGACCGGTGCGTGCATTCTTGGGGTCGCTACAGATGGTGATCACGGTGGGACCACCACTAATTTTTCATTTTTTATTAGAATACTAACTTAATTTTGTGTGCAGGTCTAGCCGCTCTGAGCTACAATGGCCAAAAACTAGCCGCTCTGAGCTACAATGGCCAATAGAGCTTAGCCGCTCTGAGCTACAGTGGCCAAGAACCAACCACTCTGGTCAACAGCGGCCAAGACTAGAGTGCAATAGAGGTCAAAACATAGACTCTCTGAGCTGGATCAAAGGTTGGTATAGCTTCTCTGATATTTTATAACTTTCTATCTACTTTTATGTGTTTAAAATAGAGAACTTAAAGCACATTTATGTTTGGAAATTGAAGGAATAAAAGAAGAAATAATTAAGCATTTCGCATATCTTAGATCTCCTTTTAAATTTTCCACTAGGCATTGCTAGGAACAATGGCTTATGCCTAAAAATTTCACCCTAGAATCCAACGTGCTAGACATTGTATGTTGTTTGCTTGCTTTGAGGCCCTGCTAGAGGCCATAGTTGCATGAGATAAAGTGCGCTCATACAAATCATAGTAGTTCATGCATATTTCTAAATATTGAAATGTATTTTTGCACTTAGGCATATAGGAAAGATTCATTGTTGCTATATGATGCACTTTATGATACGCAAGCTTAAAATGAACACCACACATGCACGTCTCATTTAAAACATTGGAGAGTTGGATTTCATCACCAACCTTCAATTCAGTCCAATGACATTGGAATTCATCTCCTTCCACTAGTTTACCCCCTAGAGCTTCCTAGAAATGGATTGAGAAACTTACTTATAGTGACACTAAGTTACTTGTGTTCAAACTATCTCCCACTATTGGAACAATCATTGGTTCAGAGTGGAAGAGCTAGGTAAACCCTCCATTGGGTCTTCAAGGTGTACCCTAGCTTCTTTTGAGAAAATCATGTTTGGCATGAGTGTACTTGATTGTCACTATGGATGAGTCTTCTCATTCTTAATCCAAGAACAAGAGCAAAGAAATCGAAAGAGCAACACATCAAAACACATCAAATAGTCTAGGGCACACTCAAATCGGTAATCAAGATAAACATTTGTTTGGTATTGTGTGGTCATTCCTAAATTGCAACTCAAAATATCAAGTCATAAAACAACATGGTCAAAACAAGAAGTAAGCACCCTCGATCTGATACCGAGGGAGAGACAAAAGCAATTCATGCCCATAGGCGGAGTCATAGTAACATTGAATGACCTACCCATAAGACCATGAGACGTAGCTCCATGAGCCTAAGGGGTGATAACTCAACCCTTGGGGGATCTCCTCGAGAAACCCCAAGTAAGGAACCACATCATGGAACAAAGTCACATAAACAAAAAGAGGCTTCACAGCCATCCTCATCAAGGAGACATGAGGAGACCTCAAGGGCCTCCTCTAAACACACAGAAACATCTCAAAGACGTGAGGAAGCTTCAAGGGCTTCCTCCTCACATGGACATAAAGAAGGTTCTAAAACCCATTCTTCACATGGGGATGACGAGACTGCTACATCTCCATCCACATGGAGAAAACATGTTACCACCAAGCCCTCTTCATCAAGAAGGCAAACAAGAATTGCAACACCTCAAGACTCACAAGAAACATATGAAATAGGTCTGCCCACTGAAGGGCAGGAAACTAGAGCTACATCTAGTCATGGGAATCATATAGAAGAAACCCTTCACACAAAAGGAAATATTCCCATAGACTATGACCTCATAGGAGTAAATGGCACCCCATGGGACCAGCCATGGAAAACAAGATAGCTAGATGGGTTGGATCGATTTCCTACTCAACCAACTCAAAGAACTATAGCTACTGAGAACTCTGCATCTGGAAGCTCATGAACTATGACTTCTAAACATACCTCCCAGTCTAGGGGTACCTCAGAGTGACCCCATAGAAGATGCATGGAGTCTGATCATAGGGATACTCAATAGTACACTGAACAAGTCACATTAACTAGCAAGAGTACAGATACAGTAGAAACCCCTCGAGGAATCTATGAGTCAAGACAACAAGAACAGAGTCAGATAAACATGAGTCTTCTATGATAGCACAAACTGACCGAATGAGGTAGTTAGAAAATGCATTACGTAAGGAGCGAGAGCTAGTAGAAGCTCTCGAACAAGAGAAACAAAGAGAAAGACTCTTGCGCCAACATGAGCAATGCTTAAGAGAGCAAGTTGAGTGGCTAGCTCTTAACAATTTATAGGAAAATGGTGGTGACCAACAAAGAACAAGACACGCTGACTCACCTAAGGAGAGGCGCACTAGACAAGATAGCCCACAATGAAACCCCCCACCAAATCATGAATGAAATCCAACTAATGGGGGAAGGGCAAACATAGCAAACCAAGATCATAATCCTGGGTCCCCTCATAGGAGAGAGGAAAATGGAACAAATCAAATGGATAGAGAGTTACCTCCATTGCCAATGTGAATAGGCTTACAAGAGGAGGAAATCCATGCATCAAAGGCATTTCAAGAGCTTGCTAAAAAGATGAAAACCTTTGAGAAACAAGAGGCAGCTAGGAACTCACCAACATTGAGCAAGATACACAATCAACCATTGTGCCCATCAATCCCTAGCCCTCCATATCCTAAGCACTTTGAGATGCCTAGGTTAGAAAATTTTAAAGGTGAAGAGGATGCACAAGAGCATGTCACCAATTTTATCAATGCCTATTTTCATCTTGAAGACAATGACGCTCTCATGCTAAGAACATTCATAATGACATTTTTAGGTGCTGCCACTCAATGGTTCAACCAACTACCTAAGCATAGCATAACCAAATTTGAACAACTAGTAAACGCATTCTTGAAGCGTTTCTCCTTTGGTGCTAAGAAGAAGGTGAACCTTTCAGACCTGGCTAACTTGAAACAGTATGATGATGAGCCAGTAATGGATTATGGGAATAGATGGAGAAAAGTCATGGTAAAATTATCATTCTCCATTCCCATAGAAGAGATCATTCGCATGTTCACCAAAATTTGTTCTAAACATATCTCCCTCTTGCTACAACTCCAATAGTATCCTTCATTTGAAGAAGCTTTAGCACAGGCCAAGCTCATCGAAGAGATAAAAGTAGATGAGGGAACCATTAAGCTCCAAAACAAAAAGGAGTGGAACAAGAATGGTAAGAATGACAAGTATAAGCAGAAGCAGGGCAACCCTGCTCTAGTCAATCAAGTCATATTAGCTACACCCAAGGATGGGGGTGCACAACAACCATAGAACTATCAAGCACATCCCTCGCCAGCCAACTACGACCAAAAGAACAATCAGGGAAGAAACCGAGAATGCAAGCCACCTCATTATTTCATGCCTCTGACAGAATCAATGCAATCAATATTTAATCAGTTGAGCGAGGCCAGGAGGATCAGATTTCTTGATATACCTCTTATAGATCCCAACCATCCTAAGCCAAAAGGATATAGGGAAGATCAATTTTACCCTTATCATAGGATACCGGGGCATGACATTGAGGCTTGCATCGGGTTTAAGCATCAAGTGCAAAACATGATTGAGGTAGGAGAACTCAAAGTTGACAATCCACTAGCTCCCGATAATAGAGACATGGGCATATACAAAAACCCATTGCCCAATCATGAGGCCCCTCGAGAGCAAGGGGCCCAAGTCAATCAGGTTCGAGCTGACATACCTACCCATGGATGCATGGGGATGGTTGAGATTATTAACATAGCAACAAGGACTAGGTGGTATGGTCAACCACAACCACCTACAACTCCCATGAACATCCCAACTACCCCTAGGCAAAGGCAAGACAACCTTCTAGGTCCACCAACGTGACCTATGGTAACTATTTAGAGTAGATTGGAGCAAAACCTACAGATGACTCCAACTAAGTTATCCATCTATGAGCTCATACAATAGTCTCCAAAGCATAGGGAGACTCTAATGGAGATTTTAAGAACAATTGAGCTTCAACCGCAAGATGCGAATGCATTCACTCACTTTGTGGGACAAGTGCAAGAATGCCAGGAACCTATAATCTGATTCTATGATCATGAGATTAAGATAGTTTCTGCTGCCTTACTAGACCCTCTGCTAAACATTGTAGTGGCCATCAATGACTTACCTTTCAAGAGGGTTTTGGTCGATACAGGTTCATCGATTAACATCATTACAACAACTGCAATAGAGCACCTCAAGATACCCAAGACCAATATCATTCCAGGAGCTTACACATTGAGAGCTTTTAATGATGCTTTATGCAATACTATGGGAATGATAGTCCTACCCATCAAGGTGGGGCACAAGACCATCCCCATGATGTGTCATGTCTTGGAAGGAGCTATGCAATATAACATCCTCTTAGGGCATCCTTGGATAAGGGCCATGAAGTGTGTGCCTTCGATCTTGCACCAATGTGTCAAGTATGTGCATGAAAACAAAGTCTATGTGGTTCTGGCCGATGAAGAGCCTTTTAAATACATCAATCAGGTGGACATTCTAGGAGAATTCATGATCCCTTCTACTCACCTATACGTGGCACCTTCATCCCCAACCACACAAGTGGATAACAAAGACAAAGGGGTAAGAAAAGACCCATGCACATCAACACCTCCTAATGGACTCAAGACAGTCAATGCTTCTAAAGTACCATCAACATCAAAACCAAAAGATAATCAGAAGCTAAAGGCACCCTTAGTTCAGGAAGAAAGACCCAAAGAAGTGCCAACTATAGCCATTGCTAAAATACCAAGTCCTATGGAAGAGGAAGATCCTCAAGATCAAGATGAAGATAGTGATTATCACCCTACTTCACCAGTATCATCCATGGGGTCATCCACATCGCATGCATCAATACACTTGGCAAGTACAGGCATAGGAGAGTACCTTGTGCAGAACATTACCTTTACACCTATCATTGAGTCTGCACAAGACATAGGGAGGCCTAAAGACTTGAGGCCGCCAGTAGGAATAGTGGTTCCACTTGGAATCCCTCCCAACCAAACCAATTTTGTCTATGTCAGCCTGGACTGCGCTCATAAGTCTTCAGATATAGAAGAGGATGGTGATAAATTATTCATAGTCAATGTTCATTACCTCTCTAATCCTGAGTTTGCTCTAAGCTACTTTGAGCATTGCCATTGGCATGGCTATGGCCTTGGCATATATGAGCAGGGGCGTAGGCAGCCCTACGAGCCACTATATCAGCTTCCCTCCAATATATTTGGCTTAGGTTATTATAGCGGAGGTCGAGATGACTCTCTTGTAGTAGCATTGGAAATATTAAGCATAGGGTTGGGAGAAGACATTGATTTCATTCCTTATCACCCCTTAAGAATAGCAAATTTGAGCAACAGACAAGTGGCCATGGTAAACATACCACCTCTAAAAACTTATCATCCAAACACCTCAATTGATTCCACCCCAATAGGGTACAACTCATGGGATGAGGAGAATGGATATGAGGCAAGTGATGATGAGGTGCAACTTGGCTTAGCCTATCAAGGGCCTCACTATTTGCAAATATTCACATGGTCCATCCACGATGAGAGTGGATATACATCAGATGAAAGTGACTATGAATCAGAAGACTCAATAGAAAGAGCTTACTTAGGCCTAAGCCATCAACCCCTGACTTTGGGGCAAGAGACAAATGCAAATGGATTCTTCATAAGTGATGAAGAATATGAAGATGAAATAGAGATGGCCTACTTGGGGCCAAGACATGAGCCCCTTGTATTAGGGTTGCATACCAATGCTAATGGTTTCTGGATAAGTGATGATGACTTTGAGGATGAGATCGAGATGGCTTATCTTGGACCTCACCACTTGCGGCAAGTCAATGAGCTAGTAGAGAGAGAGGTGGCACTTCATGCCATAGACCCTCATCTCTAATTTTTGGGGAGACCTATTGACCTAGCTGCCATTCATCGGATGGTCAACCCCCTCCACCTACATTCAGAGAGCAGTTAGAGCCCAATGATCCTATTGTCCACCCTGCTCATGGGCCAGATCCAAAAATTCCCATTCCTCTAGAACCTCATCGTGAGTATGGAAGGGAAACCCCTGAGACAAGATCGCACCCATGTGGTCCTAGAGATTTCATCCCATCCATCAACATGATCTCCATTGATTTGACCACTCCACTTCATAATCCAATAGATCCTACCAAATCATTGCATCTTGATGTAGAGGCTATTGATTGGGATCATGCTAATTCACCCATAAATCTAGAAGACCTCTTCACCAATGAAGAGATGTTACAGCCATTCCATTTCGCATCAAGTTGTACGTATGACATCTTCCATGTTGGTTTGGAACCTGAGTCACTAGGTCCTATAAATCCCATCGATGACATTCATTTGATACCCATGCCTCATCAGCTAGAGGATGGGTCACATATGGCTATAGAAGTGACTTTCGAGGTGGACATCAGTGATGATCCTACCCAACCAAGGAAAGTCAAGTTCGGAGAAAGTCTATCTCCAGAGGAACAAGCCATCCTAATTCCTCTCCTCAAGGAGAGGCCAAATATTTTTTCTTGGACTTACAAAGACATGCCAGGGATAGATCCAAAGTTAGTCATTCACAACCTTTCATTGGATCCCATGAAGAAGCCAATCAAGAAAAAACTGAGGAAAATGCATCCAACCATCACTTTGATGGTGAAGAACGAATTGCAAAAACTACTGGATGTAGTATTCATAGTTCCTATCGACTACCCTGAGTGGGTGTCAAACATGGTACCCATAGGGAAACCTGATGGAAGAGTCCATATCTGCATGGATTTCAAGGATTTAAATAGGGCAACACCAAAGGATTCATTCCCATTGCCAAACATAGATGCTCTTGTAGATGCAACCGTAGGTCATGAAATGCTCTCCCTAATGGATGGTTTTTCTGGATACAACCAAATCTAGATTAAGCCCGAAGATCAACATAAAACTACTTTCATTACTCCATGGGGAACATTCTATTACAAAGTGATGCCATTCGGTCTCAAAAATGTTGGTGCCACATATCAATGGGCCATGACATACATATTCCATGACTATATGCATAAGATCTTGGAAGATTACATGGATGACTTACTAGCCAAGTCCCTGTTGTGGCAAGAGCATGTCGAAGTCCTTAGACAAGTCTTCGATCACCTCATAGAACATAATGTCTGATTGAATCCTAAGAAGTGTGTATTTGGCATAACTTCTGGCAAGCTTTTGGGATTCATCGTATCCAAGAGAGGCATCAAAGTAGATCCTACAAAGGTAAAGGCTATACTAGAAATGGCCGCCCCTACCAACATTAGGGAGTTGAGGAGCCTACAAGGCAAGATAGCATCCATCAAAATATTCATCATGCAATTATCAGACAAATGCAGACCTATGAATAGGTTGCTATGCAAGGAAGTCCCCTTTCATTGGGATGAAGAATGCCATCAAGCCTTTGCAGAGATCAAAACTTATCTAGCAACACCACCAGTATTGGCTCCACCAAGGCCAGACATACCATTTTTACTATATATATCGGCTACTGATTTTGCATTGGGCACCATGTTAGCCCAAAATAATGCACAAGACAAAGAGCAAGCCATATATTACATTAGTCGCACCTTGGTGAGTTATGAGCTAGGATATGCGTATGTCAAAAAGTTGTGTTTAGCAGTGGTCTTTGCAACTCGAAAGTTGTGACACTACATGTTGAGCCATACGACCTACGTCATATCAAAACAAAATCCTTTGTAGTACATGATGAGCAAGACATATCACAATACACGTACCACAAAGTGGATCATGCTATTGATAGAATTTGATCTAGATTTCATAAGCCAAAATTCCATCAAGGGACAAGTCATAGCAGATCAATTAGCAGAGGTGCCTCTTCAGGATAACAAGCCTCTCACCATAGAATTGCCTGATGATGCGGTCTTTGCATTATCAGATCCGCCAGAACTCGAAGAACCTAAGAAAGAAAGAGACATGTCATTATTCTTCGATGGTTCGAAGTGTGAACAAGGAGGTGGAGCAGGGATTGTCTTTATCACACCATAGGGTGCTCCATTACCCTTATCATTCAAACTAGACTTCCCATGCACAAACAACAATACAGAATATGAAGCATTGATCCTGGGACTCCAAACAGCCATAGCGATGGGCATTAAAATATTGAATATCTTTGGTGACTCCTTGCTCATAGTAAACTAGGTCAAAGGACTATTCCAATGTAGGTGCCCACTCCTAAAGACTTACAAGGAACTTGTTGACACCTACTTAGCCCGACTAGAATGGTACGACATCGAGGCAATCCCTCATACATCGAATAGATTTGTAGACACCATGGCCTCTTTGGGATCCTTAATCCCTCAGAATCCATCCACTAATTTTACAACCATCCATGTGAAAGTGCTTTCGCACTCAACAATACATCATGAGGCTTTTGACAATCAAGAATCAGTCAACATGATCAACATCGAACCAAATCAGGATTGGTCCTTCATAGCCAAATATTTCTTGCAAATAACACCTTGGGGGTCTTTGATCTCCCAAGGACCTATAGAGTGTGGTGCAACCATATACCATAGAGTTGTTCCTCAATCCATGTTCACTACCTCAAAAATGTAGGAAGAGCAAGTTGTCTATTCTATAGAAGTTGTGGCCTATCAAGATTGGCTTTCCCAACTATGGGACTTCCTGAAGCTTGGAATAATACCTCAAGGTTTGTCACATACTGAAAGGTGAACGTTCAAGCAGAGAGCAACAAGATACATTTTTCTAGGAGAAATCCTCTACAGATGAGGATATGATGGAGTATTGCTCCATTGTCTTGAGCCCCAGGAAACATCTTGGGTAGTTTTGCAAGCTCACGATGGAACATGTGGAGGCCATTTTAGTGGCATGGCCATCATTAAGTGCATCTTGAGAATGGGTTACTATTGGCCCACCATGGAAAAGGACTACTATGAGTATGTCAAGAAATGTAGTAAGTGCCAACATCATGCAAACCTAACGCACTTACCATCGCAAGCTTTGCAGCCCATCCAGGAAGCATGGCCATTCTCGCAATGGGGACTAGACTTGATTGGGAAAATCTCACCCCCATCCTCAGGCCGACACACATTCATCATAATGGCCATAGAATACTTCACTAAATGGGTAGAAGCGATCCCCTTAACATCAACAACTGGACCAAGGATTGCGGAGTTTATACTCCACAATATCATAAGTCATTTTGGGGTCCCTTCTAAGATAATATCGGATAATGGGCCATATTTCAAGAACAAAAATGTGTATGCTTTAATGAAAAAATACCATATTCAACACAATTTTTCAATGCCTTATTATCCACAAGCAAACGGGCAAGCAGAAGCCTCAAACAAAACAATAGTCTCCATTTTAAGGAAGACAGTGCAAGAAAATCACAAGGATTGGCACATGCAGTTGCCTCTTGCACTATGGGCATACAGGACTAGTATACGAATGCCCACTAGGGCAACACCATTTTCACTAGTATATGGCACTAAAGCCATCATGCCTCTAGAGTTGGAAATCTTGACTCTACGCATAGCATTAAAGGACTTCATAGATGATGAAGTTACGCAGCAAGGCCACCTTGATCAATTGATGCTTCTTGATGAACGTCGAGTCAATGCTTTAGAGCATCTCCATGTTTACCAAGATCACCTTGCATGAGCTTACAATAGTAAAGTCCACCTAAGGGAATTCAAGGTTGGAGATCTAGTGCTCAAAGAAAACCAACAGAATTCAAATCTATCAACGCATCTACGAGATAAGTTCACAGCAAACTGGATAGGTCCATATATGATTTCAATGAGAGTTGGGCCTGGAGCATATCACCTTATATCATTAGATGGTGTTGAAGAGCCTGAACCTCTCAATATCATTCACTTAAAGGCATTTTACACATAAACACAAAAACATTCAAATATGTCATAAAACACAAAAACATTCAAATATGTCATAAAACACAAAAACATTCAAATATGTCATAAAACACAAAAACATTCAAATATACAATCAAACTCAAAATCAAAAAAAAAAAAAAAAAAATTCCAAAAATCAAATCAAAGGCTCCAAGGGTAATTCATACCACTTGGTCAAAATCAAATCAAAGGCTCCAAGGGTAATTCATACCACTTGGTCAAACATCAATTCAAAAGGCTCCAAGGGTAATTCATACCACTTGGTCAAAATCAATTCAAAATGCTCCAAGGGCATTCAAGCCACTTGGTCAAAAATCAATTCAAAGGCTCCAAGGGTAATTCAAACCGCTTGGTCAAATCCAATCAATCAAAGGCTCCAAGGGTAATTCATACCGCTTGGTCAAACATCAATTCAAAAGCCCCAAGGGTATTCAAACCGCTTGGTCAGAATCAATACCAAAAGCCCCAAAGGCATAATAAGCCCTTTGGTCAAATTAATCAAAAAATACAAAAACAACGTAAAATCAAAAATACAAAAACAATTGCACTTCACATTTTGCATCCACATCATTGCATTACATTTTCACATACATTACAATTGTATATGTCATGAGAGCCTTAAAAGTGATACCACAGTTTGTCGCACAAGTCATTCATATCCATACCTCCATCCACATGTGTGTAATTGTGTTTTTCAACACAACCATTATTTGTTGCTATACATAATAAAATAAGGTTTTTTGGTTAGTCAACCACACCTAGTAATCTTATCAAATTTTGAGGAAAACAACTTTGATTAGTAGAAGGTAAGGCCTAGCTATGATAAAGCCTTGGATATTCAAGATCCCATCACTAATTGAAACACTAAAATCCTAGCTGGTACAAGGAAAATATGAAAGCTACAAAGTGGTCTAGGTTACCTTAGGCGAAAAGGATCTTCCTTGCTTATCCCCCTATGCAACCGGTTTAAAGGTGCTGAGAATTGGCAAAAGGACAAGCTTTACCCTATCAAAATCCCTTGCTTAAATCAAAATAAGAAAAAATCCCAAAGCAAAGTACATATTCAAAAGGCCAAGCATACAGTCCAGATTTCAAAGCAAAAATCCGATACACAAATCAAAATCCAAAAAAAAATCAAGCTCAAAAAAATCAATCAAAAATAAACAGTGATTTTCATCACTACGTATGAGCAAAATAAATAGTGATTATCATCACTACAAAAAAATCCCCGCTCAAAGAAAAAATCAAATCAAAATAAACAGTGATTTTCATCACTACATATGAGCAAAAATCCAAAGCCAAAAAGAAGGGAATAAAGCTTGAATCCCTGGAATTCTCAACATTGTACAAAATTGGAAGGAGAAATCCTTACGCATGATGATATGTCTACCACAACTGCTTCATGCATTTGTGTAGACCAATGTTTGAATGTGGATGAGCTAGCTTAGGTAACCCAATATTGCCTAGTGGTATAGTCCAACTAAGTCCAACATAAGGATGAGATGAACACTTGAGGATCCCTGATCTTAGCAATGGGCTGAAAGAATCCCGCCTGACATCGGAGGAAATGCTTGAGTTCTATCTCAAAATATACAATCACATGCACACACAGAGATCATGAAAAACTAGGTCCATGGTAAAAGCCTTACTTTTCAAAAGTCTAAGTGGTAAGTAGACAATTGTTGATAGGGGAACTAGAGTGATTGAATCTCCGAAAGCCCCAAAAATTCTTACATAGCAACAAATCATAACATCATTCACACCATCATATTCTTTATAAGATCCTATAAATTAGGGGGTATCAACATAGTAGGACAGATACCGCATATATATTAGAAATAGTATATAGATGACCACTGACTACTTTATATCTTTTAATTTACAGAAACTTATTAAGAAAATACATTACACACCATTACATCTCATATATGAATACTTAATCAATTCTTATGATAGGAGTGATTATTTAAATTCATGATTATTTTTTTACTTTCTGTGGTATCACCCATTAATATTGTCAATGTCATATGCATTCCATATGTTTTAAGTGATTAGAGCATACAGGTTCATTTATACCATTCCATCACATAAGTTAGATGCATATAATTAAAGCAAAAATTAAACATGCATTTAACAATAACATTTGCATCCACAAAAACAAGTCATTAATCATCCATAAACCACATCATAAAACATATAGGCAATATCCATTTGCATACCAAATCATAAATTCATCATTCATCATCAAAATACATCACATCATATCATCAAAACATATAAGCATCTACACATCCATCTAAGCATCTTCAAATATCATCTATCATCTAGCATATTCATCAAATCATCATAATACCATCATCGCATCATATCATAAAATAAAATAATAACAAAAACATAAAGCAATAAATGATACACATAATGAGTCATAAAAAGCAAATCTATCATAAAAGTATGTGTGTCAAGTCCAATGGATATACAAAAATGCCCATGGGCTACAGTCATCTAGGTCAGTCGACCTCAAAAATGAATCAAGGACCAAGTAGAGCATCAATCAAGTACCGGGCCTGAGCCCCCTACATCACCTCCTCTAGTGCTACCTCCCCCTATGGTGGTATCATGAGTCGAGTGATGTGAGCCTGTAGGTCTCTCTATCCGAGTTCGGGTCCGCTAGCTAGGATGGGTGGAAGACTACCCCGAGGTGGAGCGCCCACTGACCTACGAACCACCCACACCTATTGGATCCTTAGGGACAATCCCATGCCTCCTAAGCTACATCTGAAGAAGGGTAACATGATCCACAAGTCCCGGATCCGCTCCTCATGCTCATCCAATAAATACTAGAGATGTCCCACATCTACCCCTAAACCTATCATTGGAGCCTCCTATGGTGTAGAAGGAGGAACAACAAACTGCATCCTGACATCGCCACCCCCAATAGTAGCCTATAGAGCCTATATCTATGCTGAGAGCTGCTCAATGGTAGCATCTCACCATTGTACCTAGATCTTAGTGGCCTAAAGCTCAACCTCGACCTCATGCAACTATGCTCTCAGAGGAGAGTCTCTCTCCTCAAGCTCTAACTCCTCCTCCTCAGGAACATCAGGATCCTCTACTACCACCTACTCTACCGGCTGGCCCCATACCTCGGTCCTGGCTCGAACCCTACATCCTACTAGATCTATGCCATCACCCCCACCATCATCCTCACACCCTAGGCTACCGATGCCATGCCACATCCGATCACCCCACCACTGAGAGTAGGCCTCTATAACTCCCCCAACCACTATAGGGTCTATAGTTGGGGCATCCTCCTCATCTGAAAGCTTTATGATCTATCATGGAGGTAGGTCCTTCTCTACTATGAGGTGCCTATACAAGAATGGTATCAAGGGCACATCCTACTACAATCCATACTAATGAAGAACCCGAGAGTAGAAGAAATACTCCTAGATGGCAATATTACGGCCAACGAGCCATCGCTCATGTCGTGTCCTAGTAGTAAAACTAGTTGGATCATCCCAAGTAGGACACTCATAGTAAGGCCACCACATGACATCTCTGACCAATAGTCTAGTGAAAGCATCAGTATAGTGGGACAGCTCCCCTACAAAAGTGTGGCTCTTACGCTCCTCATGCTCTCGAGCCCATCTGGAAGCATAGCACTATGTCCGAGCATCGACCACTATGATCATGACTGGGAGCCCCTTAGGGTGATCTACTATAATGTGCTCCCATCCCCAAACCTGTAGGAGCAAGCTACAGGTAATGCTGACATGTCCCCATCGATGGATGTGGTACAACTCATCATAGCACTGAGCCAATAGTGATCTACCCCATGCATAGATGATAGGCTCCTCGCTATCCAATAGGTCCTACACCATCGCCAAGAGGTTCCAAGGGAACCTCAAACCCGAGCAATCTAGGATAAGAACATTGTTGATCACCATCAGCAACATGACATGCCTCATTGTGAAAACATGAGCATCATACCAAGCTTTGATAGATACTCCCCAGACCTAGTCTCCTAGAGGGCCTATGTAGAGCGTGCTCCAAACACCCGAGCATAGACGACCACCTGATCATTAGTGGCCGATGAAACAATGGGCACCCCATCAAATGGGATCCGAAAGATCCTATAAACATCCTTCGACGTGATAGTCATCTCACGGGTGGAAGGTGGAAGGTGTTGGTCCACGGGTCCCAACGGTGGGCTAAGGCCATAAGATAAGCTGATTGCCATAATATGGGGTAACCTGATGATGTACTATAGCCCACGGGCCTTAAACCACTCCCAGTCAATGTCATCAAATCTAGGAAGCAAGTCAAGTAAGAGCTTCAGGTCCCGAGCCCGAGCAGTGAGGATCTAAGCAAAGCAGAAGAAAGACAAAATATAACTACAGTGCATCTAAGGCATAATTCACAATAAACATGAAAATGGTGCAAAAGAGTATGAGTTACTCTAAATATAAGCAAAAGAAGAATAAATTGCACCTAATCAAGCAAAGCAAAATTCAAAAATTCATAAAAAATTCAAAAAAATACAAAAAAAAAAAAAACAAGGCTCAAGCTTTAGCCATTGTCGCCTATAAGGCCGAAACCTAGCCACTGGAGGCAGCAGCAGCCAAGACCCAATGATCAAATTTTTTACCATTGGGATTCAAGCTTGGCCGCTCTGAGCGACAAGCTCACCCCTCTGAGCGACAACGACAAGGGCGGCACGACAAACCCATGAACCCTTGGCCAAAAAAAAAAAAATTACAAACTAACAAAATAATTTCAAAAAAAATAACATAGGGAGGGAAAACAAATAGAATGTAAAGCAAATTTCCTACCCAAGCATCAAAACTAAGCTAATTTCAAAATGCCCAAAATGGTGGCAGGTAAATAACTAAAAAATTAAAAAACCCTAGGCTGAAGCCACTGACAGAAAGCAAAATTGGGGACTAACCCACCATAGCAAAAGGGAACCTAAGCCTAATTACGGAGTTTGTTCATTGCCAGTAGGTTTAGTGAGGTTCATTTTGCTCATTACTTAGTGAGGTTCAATTTTACTTAGACAAAGAAAAGAGAGCTAGGGTTTTGAAGAGAGAAATACCCGAGAAGCTCTAGCTCCTCCAGCAGTTGATGTCTCACCCTACGTAGCCATATCCTCAACACCAACAAGTTTCAAAGTCGCAACCATCATCGTCGCACCAGAGCTCTAAAAATGAATCTTCAATAGTGAAAATGATAGGTCAAACCCTAGAAAAACAAATTTTTATATTTCCTTAATTATACCTTGTCGCTATTGACATCAATGGCCTAAACTTCTTGGCCACCCAAGGTGACAACGGCCATAGGCAGGAACTCATAGGCCACTAGACCTGACAACGGCCAGATCCACAGAGCAAAATAAGGGATTTTCTCCTTGAGGGATCCCACAAAAATAATAAATAAACACACTTTGGTGGTTTAGGATCATCAGAATGTTCAAAATAACAAAAAAATCACATAAAATCACAATCTCAAGTAGGCCTCGTATCCAGTTACCTACTCTATCCACTCGATGATTGCAGTGATTTGCACTCCATGTATTTTGGTGAGATGAGTAGATAACCATAAGGCCACTTGGGGCAAAAACAACTCATTTTGGAATTACGATATGTCACCCTTCAAACCCGAAGAAGATCAAGATGGTCGGACTGCTCCACGGGTGCGAAGGGGTCATTCTAATTCCCCTATGACATCAAAAACATTAAGTCAAAGTGATACAATCTAGGCATAAATAGAATCACTCATCCTAACTCCCTAAGAAGGCTATTGATAGTCAGACCGCTCCTCGAGATAGGGATGGATGATTATCATAAGCAATTGGAATCACACTTGGATGTGGGATTGCCCATTAAAAGCAACAAATGCTAGAAAGGAACCAGATTAGTCATATTGGTCAAGCGACTTGTCGCTTCATTCATTGTCATTTCTTCACCAACTCATTGTGTGAAGAGGTAGTTCAAAATTTCAACATAATCATAATCAAAATCAACAAAATATCACTCGATCATAACAAAATCATGTTCATCCTACGAATCATTGCATACAACAATCACAAATTTCCCTTGTTTGCTAGGAACGTAAGCAGACATGACATCTTTAATTGTAGCTCTCCTACCGGTCGAAATTGTTGTAGCAACTGAAGCTACCCGATTGAGTTTGAGGAATGAGTGCAATTTAACATGCAAAAGCCACTGAGCTAAGTCCTCCGAACATTGAGGCAATGATTCAAGGGATGCGTGCCATCTTGCATGATTGGGCCATCCAGCGTTGATCAGACCATTGATCACCATACACCCTACAAATAGATCAGTCTACATTTTTGCTCAGCATTGTGTTTTCCACACAATGCATCGCAAAAAGGGGCATCTATAGACACCTAAATCATGTCATGCTTAGGGGAGCTGCTCACATAGACACACTCATAAGATCATAAGACATAATATTGGACTTTCCAAGCATCAACAGTGGTTCTCACCACTCATTTGGGGCCTTTTCAAGCCATCCAAGCTTGGCCGCTCAAACCAAGAGTGGCCAGATCCTAGCCGCTCAAGCCTAGAGTGGCCAGACCTTAGCCATTGTAGATGATAGTGGCCAGATCTTAGCCACTATAGATGACAGTGGCTAAGCCATAAGAAGTAGTTTACCGACAAACAGGCCCAATCTCGGGTGGAAGTGGTAGTCTGCATGCAATAAAGGTGAGCGGGAGTGACTTTGCATTCCTTTTCATGACCAGTTCACATGGGAGGTTTGAGTTTGCATTTAGACTTAAGTTAACTGACCTCCAAGCATAAACAAAGGACAAAATCTTCTCATGCTAACGACCAATTCGCATAGAAGACTCAAGTGGGCAGTTAGATTTTAGTTAACTAGCCTTCGAATATAGACAATGGACAAAAGCTTCTCATGCTAACTTGCACTACGCATGAGAAATTCATTCCTAGGGCTTGGACATAGACCTAGGGTTTCACGCTATAAAAGGTGCAAGCCTAAGAGCACCAAAGGGGGATATTTTATCATATCAGAGAGAGAGACATTCTTTTGAGGAGAGCTTTCGAGACTTGGAGAGTTCTCTTTGAGATCACATGTACGACGAAGCTCTGACGAATTGAAGAGCATAACACCTACTATTTCAACATCAGATTATAGTCTTTGACCCATAGCTTTGGGGCAAAGAGGGTAAGGTTTACTTTAGCGGTCATTGTCTTGGACAGTGGCCCATAGGCTTAGCTTAGGATAGACATAGCTTCTTTTATTCTGTTTCTTTATGTTTTCATATCATTAGCATAGATTTACATGATTTTATGGCATAGTTTTATCATATTTCCATTACACTCTTTGATTACTAACAACCTCATCCAGGGAGGCAATCTCGGACACCTAAATGTGCATTGTTGTTTCATTGCTTGCAGGGCCACAGGTACATCGGACGAAGATTGCAACATACGAGAGCAAAAGGGATCCCTCTAGGAAATAGACCTAGAGAAGGAGGCATCTGTAAGCCCTCATACATTTTCGTGTGTGGAACCGGGAAGCTTTTATAAGCGCACCACCTCTTCGTGGAAGGGGCACTCCTTGCCTATTTGTAATTTATAGTATCAAAATGGGTATCCCTAAGAGGGACCGACATGTAACCGAGCTTCAATATCAATAAAGAGATCCGTATTTTGTTATTTCGTGTTATATGCTTTTTCCTCTTGTCTTTCCATTTTATCTTTGGTATTTTAAATAGCATTGCAAGTAGGGTTTAGAAAAGGGACCGGTGCGTGCATTCTCGGGGTCGCTACAATGGTTATAGAAGGATTTTGTCTACATAGTAGAGAAGAATATGTAGGCTTTATACATAGTGTTTTAGATGGAAATAACCCTCATCTCAACCTATAAATAGGCCTATAGTTTCATTTTAAAGGCATTGGGAGCTTCTTTCTTGTGCCTCATATCTGGCCTTTTGAGATATTTCTTTTATTCCTCGCATTGTATGAGTACGTCTTAAACCTTAAATCATTGTCTAAGGAGCATCAAGACTCCTCAAGTTGCATGTCTTGTAACTATTTTGGCATATGAATGGAAGTTGTGACTAATTTCACTTTGTTCTACTTCATTAAATGTGTTTTTAGTTATGGATTATGTGTATTGAAGTGTGTTCATATTCTAGCTATTAGACTACGTTGAATGTGTTTATTTCTATCATGTTCAAACAGTTGTGAGGGAAACATTGACATTGGCACATTGCTCCAATAGCTTAGGTTTTATGTTTTTGCAAATTTAATTCCTTGCAAGTTATTTTCCTATTCTTTATGCTTGCTATATTTTACTTTCATTGGATTTTTTCCCTACACCCCTTAAGAAAAGCAATCATGATCCTACAAGATCTAAAATCATGCAAAGATCAAAGTAAATGTGGATTCATACTTGGTTAAAAGCCTTAGAGGTTACCTCATAGTCATTTCCTTTTCTCATAGAGATTCCTACTGTGTCACTCTATACAATGCGTAGGTGTCCCATGTATGTTGGGATGCTATCCCAATAGGTCAAAACATCCAAATATGACAACAATAAGTTGTAAAGAGGGTCTAACCATAACAAGGTTAACTATGGCCTATAGGCATTACATAATAAAATATTATAATTAATTAATGTATTGTACAATAAAATGCCCTTAGGCCTATCTAATACATCATACAATATTAGCCTTGACCATTAATCAAATTATAATTTCAACTCCCTTTATAATCTAAGCTAAGGGGACAAGGAGAAAATACATTAGTAATAATAATATCACCCCCATAATGAATGCTCTAATGGGACTCCACATTTTGAGGTAGACTCATTTGGATCCCCTCATCATCTAAAATATATTACTACAAAATATTTTCTACATAAGAGTCCCCTTAGGTTGGATCATAGTCACCATTGCCACTATTATACACTCATATATGCATCCAAAAAATACATCTTCTAGGACTTCAAATAAAGAAGAGAAGTCAAGATCATCATTTCCTTTAAATATAAGTCCTTCAATATTATATATTGCATAAGGTATGTCTTGTAGGCATAAATTTCCCTCTTATAATATACATCACCTTTTTTTATAACATCCTCTTGCCCTTGAGCCAACTAATTTTGCTCACCAAAAGAGGCTTTGCATGAACTTGCTTAAAAGAAAAGTTGTAATAAAATTTTGAGAATAACTAGAAAAGAAATAGAAGAAGAAAGAGATTATGAAATATTATATCTTCATTAATAAGTTGAATCAAATGCCCAAGGGAGTGACTAAAGTGCATATTCAATCTTTTTTTTGCAATCCTCCAAAAGACTCAAAATCTAATGAAACTATTATAAATCCATCTATATTTCCCAAAAAATTAAGCAAAATATTTTTTTTTGTATTGATAAAAAAAGGGGTTGAAGGACCCAAAACCTTTACACAGAGCTCAAAAGATATAAAAGAAAAAATTATATAAGATCATACAAATACAAGATAGCCCTATCTTAGTAAAACAAACAAACCTGGGCTAAACTTATTTATGGAGAAGCTGAAATAATATTCCTCCCACTATCCTTCTATTTAACGTAGCTAATGCAGTGCTCAATGTTTTACATAACTGATAAAGAAATTGCTGATAATAATGTAATTTAGTGTGTTCAAATCCTTCATCGCATGATCCCAATAAGTATTATGCTTTGCTCTATCCTCTTTATCTGCTAGATTCATTATCAATTCTTATAATCTCTTCCAACTCCATGGGGCATATGACCAGACCTTGAAATTCTCATATTTAACTACCATATTTACCATTTTATCGATAACTTTGTTTCCCTCTCTATAAATATGTTTAACTTGAATTTATTCTAGGTTTCCCAAAATACTCCTCGCATATGTAATTATTTGGAAAATACTAGAATTATTTAACTCCCATTTTGAAGAGAAGTTATAATATTCCTGGAATCCCCTCAAGAACAATTCTCCTAAAACCCAAATTCACTGCAATTCAGAGGCTTGTAAGGATTGCCCTTGCTTCAGCTTGGTGATTTATAGTAATTTCTAGATCCTCAGCATATGTAGCCACTACCTGACCTTTGTCATTCCTAATGAGGCCCCCACCACCAACATGACCCGGGTTACCTTTTGCAGCTCCATAGAAATTAATTTTTATCCAGTATTTGTGGGGACGTTCCCATCTGGTATCTAGTATCACCTTATTTATTTTTTCCATATTTAAGATCTCTTTTTCTCTAGAGAGGATCATTGAAATATTTTCCTGGCCAACAATTTTTTTAACACAATCCTCCAATAGGGCTATTTTTATCCTAGCATAAACCCTAATTATTCCTCTAGTTTTATTTTTGAACACTCATTTGTTTCTTTCCAACCAACCCCCCCAAAAAATATGTGGAATGCATTTTTGCCAAAAAATACTAATTCCTAAGTGCTACTATTCCCAAATCCTGATTAGAGAATCTAGAATGACCCAACAACTTTAAATTCTCTCAATAACATATTTAGGATATCACAAAAAAAATTACAAGTTCCAAACAGGTGGTCCACACACTCATCCTCTTTTTTACATAATACACAAACAGTTTGAACCACAATTCCTCTTTTGAACATATTGTCTTTTGTAAGGATCTTATTGAGAATGGAAGTCCAAAAAAATATAGCAACTTTAGGGATGATTTTTAGCTTCCAAATTCTTTTAAGCTTGGGTTTCTCTGAGGTTACTTTGCCCAAGACTCTATATCCATCCTTCACTAAGTACTGGCCTTGCTGGTTTCTTCCCCAAATTATTTGATCCTCCTCTAAACCTCTACCTAAATAATAACTCCTTAGGAGGTTTTTCAGATCTTTACCCCCCGAGCAAAAGATTTTGATTTGACTAAATACTATAATTTTTTCCATTAATATGAGTAATTAGATATTTGTGGTGCATCTTACATAATATTATCCCTAACACCATAATAGGTCTATGAATTGATGTCACTAGTGTGTAGGGATTGAAAAATTGTATGAATTTTAAAAATTGGGCTCAAAATTCTTCTATATGCAAAATATATGACCTCCAAAAGTTTTTCCCTAATGGACCCTAAAAAATAAAAAAACTAAAGGCTCTAACCTTAAGGTTTCCAGGACCAATCTCAATCTACCACTTGGCAAAATCTAATTTTATAATGCAATCCAAACACAATTTTTTCCATTTTAGCTCTTTTGATCCACTTAGTCATTGACATTGGCCTTAATTTGATTGTTTGATCCAATTTAAATATATAAATATTAGGTTGACATGGCATAAAAGTGGGCCACATTGGCTTCCACATAGGTAATATAATCCAATATACTCAAAAATTAATTTGTAAGCATCATAGGGATTCAAACAAAGGTATTTCCAATGCTAAATATATCACCCTAGCCAACTCTCTATCACTATACTTGAGAAGGGAAATCATATCCCACCTATAAGACACCTATTTTTATTAGCTACAAAGAAAAATAATACCTATAATTCAAACCAGTAACCCTACCTTACCAAAATCATCCTACTAGTTGTCTCACACAACCATGCTTAGGGGATTTAACCTTATGTAGATGATCAAAATATTGAATGACTACATAGGATAGGGGCATGACTCAATCTCATTCCTTCCCTTTTCTCACACATAATCCAAACCATAGTATCATGCCAATTTTTGGCTAAGGTAATAACATTCCAAAAATGTAATCCATTTCCCATGGATGATTGAAGGGTATCCTCCCCATGAATTGAACTTGAGCTGATAGTGAAGCATTTTTTACCCCTTTATTTTGGCCATAATGGTCACCCTACAAGGTGAAAACACACCTTGATGTTGATAGGCATAAAGATAAAGCTATAACAAGGGAAACACAGTGGTTTGAAATTAAAATTCTAGCAAGAAACCCTCAATCCAATGGTAGCTAAGAAAACTATTCTTCAAAGGGTGATTTTGGAGAAAAATTTTATTTTTTCTAACATTTTTTACTAGAGGAATCTAAAGATATAATCTTAAAAATATATATTTGCATAAGGTTTGAAATAAAAATTAGAGACACTGAACTATCTTCCTACATAACCAAGCAATGCAACTCTATACTCACTCTAATACCATGTTGGAATTCATAATATGTTCTAAAAATGAATGGAAGCAAAACATTTACTTAATATTTATATAGAAAGTAAAAGAAGGATTAAAGATATTTAGGGCCACCCGTAGGCACCATAAGTATTCACTAAATCCATATATAATATTGTGCAACACTATGATAATAAAAAGAGTAGAAGTGAGTATTTATACCAATGCCAAAACCCCGATTGCATAATAAATTTTAACCTAATATAACATAATAAGATGAATTTAGATTAATTACAATTTATTAATAGAGTTTAACTATAACAAGGTTAATGAAGGCCCTTAGGTCTTACATAATTAAATATTACAATTAATTAATATAGTGTACAGTGAAATACCCTTAGGCCTATCCAATATATCATGTAATCTCTTCCTTGGCCATGAATCATATTATAATTTTAACATTCCTTGCATGATTATCCTTTTACAAATGATTATCTAACATCCTTTTATGGTCTATCATATTAAATATGGAAATATTTTCTTAAAAATTGTCACCTTCGGCTACATATAAATTTTTTGGACATCCTCATGATGAATCCAATATTTCACCTCAACATCATGCTAATGTCATAATTCGATAAATTCATGCATCCAAAAGGTTGGTAGACTTGGTTTTTTTCAAAAATTTTGATTCATTAACATGGCCGGTCAATGTAACATCATGTTAATATTACCTTATATTCATCACATCATCAATATGTTAGTCAGTCTACAGATAACATGCTTTTATGTATTGATACCTCTATGAATCAGTCAATCCATGGACTAGGATTTAGAAAAATTATATGATTGTTTTTACAAAAGTGGCTATTGTATCTACTTAATTAGATGGGTTCCTAGGTGGTTGTATTTTTTGGTCTTTCCTTTTGACATTGACACCTTTCATTAGCCTTATTGATCATAATATGTATTCCAATTTTAATGATAGCAATGATCAAAATGGTTATGCAATGTTAATGAGTTTAAGATCACTATAGTAATAATATAATATCTAAGTCTAAAGAGACAAGCTAAATGATAGCATTTCTTGCAATGTTATTGGACTATTAATGGATTAGTATATTGTGTTACCCAATCCATTCATAGTATAAAGGTATTTTTAGAAAGCATTTGAGGTGAATTTTATATTCCTACAATATGGTAATAAAATCACCAAAACAATTTACAACTCCAAATAATGTGAGGTTGACAATTAGTCAACAAATTAAAGAAGAAACCACTTGACATACTAAAGAAGCTTGTCTCATTATGGCATTTTTGTTAATTAGGAATAATATTAAGATTGTACCTCCAAATCTATACCAAGAAGAATTTAATATAGATATTAACCTGTCATCAGTTAAACTTTAATATTATTTACATTCATAATTCAATAATATGAATGAATAGTATATTATAGAGTAGTTGTATGGTTGGATATAAGTAGCTCATAGAATATTATAATAAGATTGTATAAGGAGATTACAGGAAGCTTGCATGAGAAGATCACGACACCAATATTTCTAAAAAGTGAATGTTGTAGAGTTGTCATGGGATACTTTCCATAAAAGGAATATTGAAATTGTTAATGTACATATGGTAATTGTAAATATATATTTGTTAACTATAAAAGTACAAGTGAATATAGTAAAAATTATGAGTCATAGTAAAAAGTAAATGTTTCATAAAAATTAAGGTCTAGGTAAAAATTATTCTCTTAATTATATTAAATATATAATATAATAATGGATTTATATGCTACATAAATATGTGTTATGAAAGTAACTAAATTTAGTGTGGTGTCTTATGCAAGGAGAAGAAATACCTAATTAAAGCAAGGAAATGGCTGAGCAAGCAAATTTTGGAGCTATATAAGGAATTGAAAGAGAATCCAAAGCTTAAATATTGAAGGAGCAATAAAATTCTCAAAGGATAGACCAACTACATAAGGAAGGAGACAATTTTTAATTACAAAAGTTAAGAGTCATGTGTAAGTTACTATTTTGTATGTCTTGTATGGAGTATTTAAAGATTTAATAATTAAAAATTCTAGAGTAGAGAGTTACAAGGGAGTCAAATCAAGTTGGATGAGAGTTAAACATAATTTTTATAAAGTCATATAGTGGTTGTCTAAAGTCACATGTCAAGTATCCAAAATTCAAATATAAGTAGTTGAATTGTTGCATGTAGTTGTATACAAGTCAAATATTAATAGCTGAAGAGTCGTAGTAATTTTCTATAAGTCAAATTAAGTAGTTGAAGGGGTCACATCAATATATCTACAAGTAAAAGATGATTGGAAGAAAAACAAATGGGAAATATGGAAGCATCTACTCAAATATAGATAATAGATAATCACATGGAATCCTTGTAAATCCTATAAATAAAGGAATATTTTTCCCAATTAGATCATTAGAATATTATGATATTGTAGCATGTTAGCATAGCATGATTATAGAATGTCATATTTGCAACATTGTAGCATTATATTAAAAAATCATTTTAGTAATATTATTTCAACAAGTGTTACTCAGAATAGATTGTTGTAGAGTTGTGAGAAAAAGGAGTACTTGCTTGTGTTTATATTGCAAGTTGTACTAGTGGAGTAAATAAGTAGTAGTCAAGTAAATCCATGAGTTGGTGGTGAGTCTCAATGGATGCAAAATCCACTCACTAGATAGTAATGTAGTGTTTCTTCATTGCTTTAAAAAAAATCCTAAATTTTTCTCCATTTTGTTATTATGCATTTGGAATTAATTTAAATGTGTATTGCTACCATAGGTAAACCATTTGGGAAATATGTGCATCTAAATATTTAAACCAAGAAAAAGGATTAGGAAAATATTCGTTAGTAATGAGTGATGACATATTTTGGTTCCATTATCGTGATATCTCCATATTGGTTGTTATTAGTAAGTTTCCAAGAGTGACATCATGTAATCACTATAAATTAATTTTTGTGATTGATTACTTTTTTATAGATATTTGAAGCAGGGTTATGCATAAGAGGTTGGACTCAAAATGTACTTGTAAAACAATGGTGAATTTTAATCAAAATCAAGGTGAATCCTAAGAAAATCAAATCAATCATCTTCACACTAAAATTTGGGGCATTTGAAATCTTAAAAAGTAGTGTCATATTTGGGATAAATTTTGACCTATTAAATTACCTTATAACTTCATAAAAACACCACCATTAGATCATGTTCAAAAAGAGCTTTCCAATGAGTACAAATATGCCTATGTTTGGATATATATTATGGCGAATTGACCCTAATACAAAATTGCTCCCAAAATTTTCAGGTGAATGGGCCAACCTCGAGGGTCCTCATATTTGTCAATTTCCAATTTTGGAAATCCTAATTTTCACCTAATTTGCGAATATTCACCACTGTGCATAACCCTGATTTGAAGTAAGAGGAGGGATTAGGAAATTATTTTTTAGTGATGGGTGATGACATATTTTTGTTCTATTAGTGTGATATCTCCACATTGGTTGTTATTAGTAAGTTTCCAATAGTAACTTCTTATAGTCACTCTAAACTAATCGCTATGTTAAATTGGATTTTCTAAATGGTTACTTTTTTATAGCTATTTCACAAAGTATTTTGTGGTAAAGTAGTACCATATAATCATGATTGTAGTTAATTTGTTGTTAATATGATTTGAAGAGTTGTGCATTCATAGAATATTGTGTGTTTATCAATTGGTTGTGTTATATTATAATGATAATGCATTACAAATTATATTGCTTTTGTATGACATTGGTTGAAAAGTAGAGGTAATTTATTAGAATTAGTGGATACATGTTACACTTGAATCTCTCAATTATATGGAATTGATCTCTTTAATTTAGGATCTTCCTTTCTAAAGTCACAGTATATTATTATATAGGTAATAACATTGTATTGCCATGACAACATATTTTTATACCATGGTAAAAATTATATGGTGGATATTAGTTATAAGATACATATTTTTGGGGTACTATTAAAAAAAAATCTATAACACCCCAATACCCTATAGATTTTTTCTTTCTAAAATAAACATTTATTGGTAAACATTTCATATTATTAGAAGAATTGATTATAAGTAATCTCATAATATTTGCAATATTTAGGATATTCTAACTAATTGAAGCTTAAATAAGACTAAAATACTCTTTAATTAAGTGTTATGTTGGCAAAATTTATAGGATTTTTATAAAGATAAAAAACCAAAGTTTGAGTTCTAATCATCTTTAGGCATCCTTATACCAATATAGGTACTTTGTAATAAGTAATATGGGCAAGATTATTATTTTTTTACCACAATTTGGGCAGAATATTAAGTCCTTTATTTAAAAATATAAAAGAATATATATTTGTACTAGAACAAGGAAATAATAATAGGTAAATTTGACCAACATTCTTAAGTTGCACTACCTTAACATGTATGAGAGGTTGGACGATACCACTAAGATTTCATGGAATAGGATAACTAAAAGAATTATTGAATATTATTATCCTTAGAAAAAATAGTATAATTTAATGATAGAAATAACCAAGTTCATGTAGGGAACCATAAAAATATTTGGGATTGTTATACCCAAGCATAAGAGATAAAGAGGAAAGTTGAAGTGCAAATCCAAAGAAGGAATTAGCAAGTGGATCATTGGTTGGATTGGATAGCATATTGTAAAAATATTTTATTGTAGGAATGAAGGTGGAGATAAGTAAATGGGTGAAGTATGAGCAACCACTAACCATTCTATAAGAATATGAAGTGTCAAATGACAAGAGAAGAGCTTGGAGGAAGAACTAGATCTAGTTTCTTCTCTATCTTCATAATATTTTTAATCCACTAAAGTAAACACTACCCATTATCTACATGTAAAATAAGTTGAGTATACAATTAAGAAAAAATGAAAATTAGCCATAAATATTTTGTAAGGAAAATAAATGGTTCCAAAGTCTTCCCAAGAAGGGGATAAAAGGACTAGGAGAAAGTTTTTAGAAGTAGTATGTTATGGATGTAATGAAAAGGGTAAATTATAAGTCAAATTATCCTAATAGAGCATCAAATTCAAGAATTAAGAATAGTGGCAAAGAAAAATCACTTACCGAAGTTCTTAAATTAGTTGAAAATTATGAAGACATAGATGTCATGGCAACTAAAATAACCAAGGAAATGAATAATGAAGATGATAGACATGCTAAAAATATGAAAGGAAAAACGTTTTGAGCATAGGGAAAGAACTATAGGAGTTCAATATTTTCTAATATCATAAGGTCAAGCACCATATTCCATATTAGAATATCTATCTAAGCAAACTACCAACATCACATATGGACAACTACTTACCATGTCTTCAAAAAGAGAAAGGATCTACATAATAGAGTAAGTGCTAAGCATAGAAAAGAGGCCAATGTTCCAATGTTATAAACTAAAGGATATCCTTATGCACCACAATATAAGGTATATATAATGGTATATTTCTCACAAATATTCTAGAATATGGAGGTGATGTTATTAATGTTATTATAGAGTTTTTTATAAATATTTTGAGACTAAAAATTGATCATCACTTAAGCCTAATGTTGATATTCTTAAATAGGGGTAAATCTAAAAGTATTTGTATCAAACGTGACTAGATAGATAAATAGATATAATCATAGTTGTATGTGTGTTAGATTTCAAGTTGTAAAATATGGTAATATTGCTTACCTCATATTGTTAAGTAGGTCATGGCTAAGGAGATTTCATGTTACAAATTATTGAAATAATAGTCATGGGTCATGGCACATACAAATTAAAAATACATATAATTCCTCGAAGCCTCATGAATTTTTCTCCAAAAACAAGTGATGATTGAACATATTCAAAATATTATAACACATGTGGGATGGACATAGATAATAAAAATTAAGTAGACATATCAATGATGGATATCATCCAAAGTGTTCTTGTTGATTCCCCATGACCATTTGCAAAGGAAGAGATGGAGGAATGAATCTTAGAAAATTTAGGTTAGAGATGCCATTAGTGAAAAAGAGAAGGGAAACTATCATAATATTTTTCATAGGTATATATATCTCTTTACCTTATACCATAGGAATTACATGATCTACGTATTAACCATTTTGGGGTATGGATTTATTCCCTAAAATACCAAAAAAATAATTAATCATAATCACATTGTCAGGAACATAACTTTGTGCTTGGGACTATGTTTTGATCCATTTAAGTATTGAAAATCTTAAAGGGAGAACAATAATTTCATAAAGTAACCTATCATAGATAGGTTTCTAGTGAGTGCATGAAAAAATGGTCTAGAGGCCCTAGAAAATGTAAATTAAAATATTTACTAAAAATAAAAATTTTCTATTATTAGATTTTCATAGCCAAAATGCATCTCTTGTTGAAATTTACAATACTTTCTAGAAATATTATAAAACATACATTCACCACAATAATATGCAAAAACATAAGAGCAAAATGAAAGAGCATATAGAAAAAAAATAGAGAAAGAGATAAACAACACAATAGATAGAGGGAATAAGGAATAGGTGCCTCTAGGCACCACCATGATCTCACACATCACAAAATGATGCAATGGATCAATAATTGGGGGATATTTATAATAATATGAAATACCCAATTAAACATTAACCTCAAGTCATCATAACTTCACTTTAAGGTTAAACTACAATATAATAAATGTATTGAACCCTTTAACCAAGGTTAACCATAGTGGTGGTTTAACCATTTTAAATAAGGATGAATACGTCAAAACTACCCATAGGATTACATAAATATTTCTAGAGGCTTATATCAAGATGTCATAGGCTTACATTTTGAAGACTTACATAGTCCTTGCAAATAGGCTATATCAAGAGTGTATGTAGATACGTCATCCCTTTCTACCTTGGCCTAATAAGGTTATATTATAAATATTTCAACACCCCCTCACAATATAAACTAAGGGATTAAGGAGAGAAGACATTATAGATGGTACATATCCCCCCATAATGAATGTTTATTTGGGCTAATTAATCATATTATCTTCTCTTGACAAAGGTACATGAACTAGATCAAGCTCTCCCTAATCATGAAGTTGTGACTCCACCTCCTTGATAAATATGTTGATCTTACCATGAGGATATTTTTAACATGCAAAATGGTTACAATAGTCCATCCTTAAATCTTAGAAGAAAGTAGATAGATTATGAAGCAAAATATTACCCATAGGAACAAGGCATACTTTGCACAGCCCATCCAAAACCTACTCCTCTTACAATACAAAATATTACCACCACACCAATAGGTTGTTGGAGTTAAATAGAATACATATTATAAGAGAAGATAAAGATAAATACAAGGAATTTAAAAATTCTTAAATATAATATAGTTAACTAAGTGCTACACTAATTATCTTAATTGGGGTTAGATATATATCGTTCCTAGAAAACATCAAACCTTGAGTTCTATGGTAAAATAAATAAGAGGAAATAAGTTTTGAATATGTGACCCCCTTGCTAAAGAAGGATTTTAAACCATACATGTGCTAGATGCAAGCAAATATACCAATTATCATGTCAATGACTTAGTTGTAGTTAATACCACAACAAAGTAAAAGAGGAGAATATCAATTGGGTTTATTTTGCATAAAGAAGTCCCACAAAATAGTAATAGGTCCTTGAGCTTATGTCATCATTCTATAGATATTGAAAATTTATGTAATCCAAAATGATCTTAAAAATATTTTGTATGCAAACGTTATGGCCTCTGGAAGTTTGGGTATATAAGAGGTTAAAAAAAATTAGAAATTAAATTATAAACCTTAGAAAAATTTTAACCAATCATAAACTATTGTTTGTCGTCTCTATGTGCCACCTCCAATGACATCATTCATTAATAGGACTGCTAACTAGGATGATGAATGATGAATCAAATACCAACATTTGGCATAAGAGGATTAGATTATATATAGTAAAAAAATGATTTTATTTTATTGTTGAATACCAAGTCAACCATAAGAGAGAATCAAAATTGTGATATACATCTCACAATTCAATCTCCCCAACACTACAACATTCACATAAATATGCTATAGAAGGGTTCTCACTCCTCTTAAAGTACATGTCATGGAAGATTGTAAAATTAACTTGGGTTCCAATGTTACAAATATTCTAATTTAAATATGCACATCCACACAAATATTGCAATAGATAACAAAGTTAATGGAAATTAAAACAAAAATATTGTAATAAAAAATAGAAATGTAGTATATTATATTAATCAAAATAGAATCATAATGTAGAATTTATGGCCTCTTCGAGGAGGCAACCTCCTTAGAAGAAAAACTTCAATACAATATGCAAAAATAGATACCTCCATCTATACCCCTTGCCTTTTAAAGATGCTTCTCAACCCTAACACTATTGCTCAAGGGTTAGCTTCACATGCAAGTGGGGACCCAATATAGAATATTCTACTATGAAATAGTTACATTCTTAATAATGGTTATATTAAATGACCCCATTTGTCTAGGTGCCTCAAGTGCCATTTGCACATTACAATGCATTATATAATAAAATTAGTTGCACATTACAAATTATTACATAATAACATTAGTATGGGGTCCTAATGTTAGAAATGTTGTCATTACATAATAGATATGGGGTATTATCATGCCCTTCCCATTCAAAAAGCTTTTTTCTCAAATATAAAGATGAGTAAAATATTGTTGTAGTTACTAGAATGACTCGCATGTGGCATCTTCTAGTGGTAGTCTATGTCATTGCATAATAATATCAATGATGATATGGTTTTGAAGGGTGTATGATCACTAGACCAAAATTATTTGAGCTCTAGAATGATGGATCCTTCTTCCTCTATTTCAAGTAATATTTATTAAACTCGTACCTTGTTGTCAATGACCTTCTTCAATAAGGAGACTTGAAAACTAGGTGGATCTTGCAAGTGGGAAGAAGGGCCTATTTGTAGGTAGTTGAACCAGTCTATTGTAATACTTGGTAGAAACCATAGAATTTCACTACAAGTTTTTGGCACCCATTGAGCTATAGTGATGATTGTTTGTAGGGTTGTAGATGGAGGAAGACCATATCCCCTAAATCAAAGTTACACTTGTAATGGTATTGATCAGCTTAATAATGCATATGATTCTAGGCCAGGTCTAGATTCTCCTTAAGTTATCATAGTTATATTGCATGATGGCAAAGAGTGATATCTATTGTCTGAACCATGGAGCTTCCTAGAATGTAGGAGGAATATGCTGATGGAGGATGACCATATACTACTTTAAATGGTGTGATCTTGGTGGTTGTGTGATATGAGGTATTATACCATTATTTGGTGAGAGAAAACCATTTGGCCCATTGTGTAGGGTGTTTAGATGCAAAACAACAAAGGTATATTTTAAAGCATTTGTTCACAATATTTGTTTGGCCATCAGTTTGAGGGTGGTAGGTTGAACTCATTTTGAGGTGGGTGCCCTATAACTTAAATAATTCCTACTAGAAGTGACTAATAAAATTAGGGTCCCTATCTAAAATAATATATTTGGGTATTCCATAATTATAAAATATGGATTCCAAGAAGAATTAAGTGACTACAAAGGTTATGTCAAGATGGGATAAGGATTAGAAATAATCACACTTCACAAGATAATCCACTACCTTTAGAATGATTGATTTCTCTCTAGATTTTGGTAGCCCTTAAATGAAACCCATAGAAATATTAGTCCATAACTATTTCAAAATTGGAGTTGCAATCTTATTTCATTTGTAAGGTCTTTGACCTCTCTTTGAGGAGGTCCAAGGCTCAAACCCCATTTAGTGCTAGGGGACCAGGACACCTCATAAGACCTATATTTTTAACTCAAATTTCCAATGGATCTTTGGTTCAATGATTGGATAAATAGTTGATGCAGCCCATACCAAGGTTTAAATCTTGTCTGAACCAAATAACTCAATGTGACTAAATCGATGTAAAAGGGAAAGGGCAACCCTTTCAAAACCCTAATTTTTAATTTTATTTTTAAAACTATTCCAAAACTGGGAGAGATTGAAGTGCTTCTAGGTTGCAAATAATTTTATCTTTCAGCCTCTAACTCCTTTCACATTCTACCACAAAATTTTGAATATTCCTCTTCATTATCTTCCAAAATAAAGTGTGCTTGGCATTTTCATAAGTTTTAATAAATCCTAAATGTCTCTCTATGAGTGATGCATGCATTTCTATAGTATGAATTCTTGCAGATATTAATTTTGAGGGATAACAAGAAAAACATGATATCAAAAGTGTTATTCATCCCACATATATCTAGGGTATGAGGTGGGGTATTCTTAGATTTTGTGAATAAATACTTATAAACTAGGATCATTAGTCATCTCTTCTTAGAGTTGATTGCTCCATTAAGGAAGTGGTGTGGATATAGCACATAACATACCCTAATTTTAATTTTAGAATGAGAGTGCATTCATCACTATATTCTAATTTCTTTTTTATATGTGATGTCATAATCATAACCCAACAATTAAGATACCCATCATTGCTATTCTAGTGTGGCTACCAATTGTTGTAAGAAAAACTTAAGATTTTAATAGTTTGTTTCGATTGAAATGTGATGCCCAGTGAGGTATGACTACCAATGATTGATAACATGCAAAATGGAAATATCTCATTTTCATAAGTAGATTGTTCTAAATTTTTACCTAATAGTGCCTTGTTGGTTAAATCCAATGGGATCCCTTCTTGCATCAAAGCCCCCCCTATTCCACTACCAGAAGCATCACTTTCAATTACAAAGGTTTTAGATCAATTGGGCATTACTAACATCAGCATTTATATCATGGCTTATTTTAGGTCCTTAAAAGCTTGTTCTATTGGTTTAGACCACATGAATGAGTTATTCCTCAATATATCTAATAGTGGGGTGGCTTGATGGCTATTTAGCCAGATTAAATCATAGATCCCAATATTCAGGATCAAGTATAAATCAAATAAATTATATGAAGGCCCAATCACAAAATAATATCAACGTCTATGAATATAACATTCATGAAAATATAATAATATTAATCAATAATATACTCATAACATTATTGATCAAATATACAAGATATCTATTATACACTTCATACAATTTTATCATACATTTCTTAATACAATGTATGGAACTTTGTCTTCATAATATAAATTTACAAGTGACTTTTCAATACTTTGACTATTGCTCTCCTCACATATCCGGGAGATGCATCCTTTTCTATTTCTCACATAAGACAAACCTCTCATGTCTCTTCACTTTACATCTTGACACATATCATGTGTCTCTTCATTTGTATACTTGACACATACATTAGATAAAATATAACTCATACTTACAAATATGTAATGTTACCAAATAATGTAATATCTCTAACACCCCTCATATTATATTATTTGGTATGAAAGTCTTTTGATGTGCATAGATGACTCTAAAATATCTTATATTTGTTTTGACCAAGAGATTTTGTAAATATGTCTATAAATTGTTCTTTAGTAGGAACATGTTTTACCTGAATATGATGATCCTAAACATGATCTCTAATAAAGTAACATTAAGCTTCAAAATGTTTTGTTCTTTCATGAATTGTAGCGTTTTCATTAATTTAAGAACTCCTTGATTATCATAATTTAGTAATTTTGAAGTCCTTTTGATCCTCATATCTGATAATATATATTGTAACCAAAGTGCTTTGATATTGCATCTCTTGTTGCATGGTATTATGCTTCTATAGATGACAGAGCCACTACATGAATTTTATTACTATACCAAGTTAGAACACATATCTTGATGTTGATTTTTTGACATCTATAGATCTAGCATAGTCAAAAGATGAATATCAGTATAAGTAAAAATTATCATTTTTTTTTATTTTACTCCATATTCTATAGTTTTGTTTATATATTGCAATATGCTTTTTAAGACTTTCCAATGAATTTCTTTGGGTACTTAAATGAATCTAGAGAGATAATTTATAGCAAAATTAATATCAACCCTAGTATTTGTTAATATAGAAGACTTCCAATTAATTATCAATACATAGTAATAGAAACTAGTGATGTCTTATCATAGCTTGATAGATACAACCCTTGCTCCATAGGTGTTTCTTTATATTTACAATTTTTCATTATATATTTTTCAAGTAATGATTTTGCACACTTTGTATTATTGTGATGCTATTGTTATTTTGATAAATTTCTAAATCAAAATAGTAATGTAGTAGTCCTAAATCTGTCATTTCAAAATCCTTTTTCACTTCATCTATTAGAATCTTTGATCTTCCTATGATTACTATATCATCAACATATACTACAAGAACTATTCTATCTGATCCAATTTTTTTTTGTATAAATATTTGAGTCTGATGTACTCTTTTTGAAATTGTGTCGTAGCATATGATCATTAATCTTAATAAATCATGATATTGGTATTTTTTTTATCCATATAAGGATTTGTTTAATGTATAGACCTCATATTCCTATCCTTTGATAACAAAACCTTCTGGCTAAGTCATATATACCTCTTCTTCAATATCACCATTAAGAAATGTGCTCTTAACATCCATTTGATGAAGTTTCCACCCAAGTTGTGTTGCTAATGCACAAATTGTTTGGATAGTAGTCATTCTTGTTGTAGGTGCAAAAGTTTCTTCATAGTCAATTTCTTCTATTTGAGTATATCCTTTTGTAACTAATCATACCTTGTATTTGTCAAGAGAACCATTTTCTTTGTATTTTATCTTGTAAACCCATTTACATCCTACTATTTTCTTTCCTTGTGGTAGATCAATTAGATCCCATATTTTATTCTTCATTAATGCAGCATATTTTCATTCCATGGTTATTTTCCATTTTGGTTGTCTTATGGAAGCTTGTGTAGTTGTAGGTTCTACTACTAAACTCATTAATCCCATATTTGTTCTTGTCATGTTGCAAGTTTGAGGTCTTGTGGTGGTAAGATCTGGTATTTATTCTAGCTTTGAATCCTTAAGTGTATTTATGTACCATTTTTCCTCTTTTCTTTGAGGTGTCATTATGAATTCTAAGTTTTTAGTTGACTCATTAAATATTTCTGATTCTAATTCTTCATTTGATAATTTTTCTTCATCTAAAATATTTAGAATTTGTATTGCATTGACCTTTTCATCTTCAAAAAAGTGTTTGTTTCCTTCATCAAAAACTACATCTTTTCTCACATGCATTTTCTTTGTAATTGGATCAATTATTCTATATCTTGTTGAATCATCATCATAACCAAGAAATATCCCACATATGGTTTTGTCATCTAGTTTTGTCATTTTTTCTTTGGAACATGCACATATGCCTTGCATCCAAAAATTCTTAGACATTCTATTGAAGGTTTTTCTCCTGACCACGCTCCTTTAGGAGTAATATTTTTGAGTATTTTCATAGGTGATCTATTTTTTATGTATACTATAGTTTTCATAGCTTTTTCCCAATATTATCAATCAATATGAGCTTCTTTTAGCATACAACATACCATTTTCATAATAGAATAATTCATTCTTTCTGTTATACCATTTTGTTGAGGTGAATAAGTTGTAGTGGGTTATTTTTTTATACCATTTGATTCTAGAAATAATTCAAACTCTTTTGATAAAAATTCATCGCCCCTATCTAAGAAAAGATTCTTGATTGATTTTCTCATTTTGTTTCCACTAGTTGTTTGAATTGTTTAAAGAAACTAAAGGCTTTAGATTTAAGATTCATAAAATATACCCACATTTTTTTGGAAAAATCATCAACAAATTGCTAAAAATATATGTGTCCTCCAAGGCTAGTGTTGGCAATTTTGGGTTTGAGATCCTAGCTTCTTGTCTATGAGTTGTCATTGATGTCAAAAGGAAATGGCATTAATATTAAGAGGATGTGTTGGTTTCAAAGGTGGAAGATTCCAAGAGAATATTTTTAAGAGAATCTGGAGAGATTCCATTGGCAAGGGTTTTTCATTAAAACCAAACAGGTTTTTATTAAAACCAAGTTGGATATGGTTTTTATTAAAACCAAGTTAAATGGTTTTTATTAAAACCAATGGAGGTTCTCTTTATTATTTATTTAATTATTATTTAAAACCCTTCAAGGTTTTAATTAATTAATTATTTAATTAATTAAGGGATAAATGGTCTTTATTTCCGTCGACATCAAGGTGTCTTCGAAGAGACTATTTATTCTCCAACTCCTAAGGTTGGAAGGCTAATTAATTTGAAATTCCTCGAATGCAATTTGCGGTGGTTGTGCTCTGTACTCGCTGCGATTGAAGGAAGACTTAGGAGCACGTACGATTGAAAAGTCTTTGGGAGTTTTTTCAAGGGTGAAGTGGAGGGAAGTTCACTTGTGAACTTCATAGCCCGCGTGGGCTAGTGGTAGCGAAGGCTGCTATTGGGCGCTGCATTGGCGGAGGTCACCGTTTCGAGTCTCGTGGGGGTGCTTTGCTAGAGTAACACACGTTTTTATTAAAACGTCTTTATGCCACGAAATTCGAAGTTTCTTGGACAGCGATTTATAAGGTGTGATTAAATTTTATGAGTTTTGGCTTTTGTGATTAGCATTGAATAAAAGCTTAGGAGAAATAAGGGCATATTTCTTTGGATGTATTTTTAATATTATTCTTTGCTATGCTAAAATTAAAAATGGAGGAATAAGGTGTGAGTCTGTGATTGTTGATTTATTGGCATGTTATGGTGGTTGTGTTTAAAGAAGTGGAGCTAAAAGGTGTAATAAAGGAAGTTTATATTATTACTCATTTCTTTTTATTCTAACCCTAACTTGGTTGGAAGTTTGAGAGTTATGTGTGGTGACAGATTGAAGGTTCAATTATCTTCTACTCCAATAAGGTATGGGCACATTCTTCTTATGAGTATGATTGGTGTATGTTTTCTGAAATAAGGTTGGAGTGAAAAGGTATTCTACTAGGTATCCTTTGGCTAGGTGTAAATCCTATTTTCTAATGTGTTGAAGACTACTTATGCATTGTTATCCTTAAGGAGAGTTTTTGGTGAATGCATAATTTCTTGTTTGAGATAGTGGAAGCTTTGTGCACTAGGGTTTATATTTGTGAGTCTAGCTACTTGCATTGAGTTGGTGGAACCCTTGGTTGGCTGTTTTGAGTTTGATGGTTGAGTTGCTTCCATAAAGGTTGTTTGATCAAGTTATTGCTTTACTTGATTCATGATATTGGGCTTACTCCATTGAGTTGATTTGAGCAAGTTATTCTTTTCATTTGGTGATATTGTGTTGGTGGCTATTTTGTTCAAATATCTTTGGAGGAAAAAGTATTTCTACTTGTTTCCTTTTCTTGTGATGATTGGTTGAAGCTTCAAGGTTGATGTTGAGTTGAATGGTGTTGGTTGACTAAACCTAGTTTGATGAGCATTGTTGTTGAAACCCTAATTGATGGTGAAAAGAACATGAGTATCATTGTTATGTGATTCTTTGCATAGTTGGCAATTGTTGGGGTTTCATGTTCTTGAAAGAAAACATTCTATCCTATCCATTTCAAATATTGAGTTGAGTTTTCATATTTGAGATTGAGATTGAGCTGAGTTGATTTGAGTTGAGTTTTGAGATTGGGATTTGAGTATAGAACATATTGAGTCTCTAACAATTCTCTTTATGCTTCTATGAGTTTGACAAATCACATTGGGTCTCTAACAATTCACTTTGTGATTTCCTACTAAGAAATTTTTTCTTAGTGAGCTTGCTGAGTTTTTGGATAGGTTCCAGTGGGGACTTGTGAGCAGTTCTTGGACAGGTTCCGGTGGGGACTTGTGAGCATTTTTGGATAGGTTTCGGTGGGAACTTGTGAGCAATTTTTTGGATAGGTTTCGATGGGGACTTGTGAGCATATTTGGACAGGTCCTAGCAGAGGACTTGTGAGCTGAGTTTGATAGTTCTAGCAAAGAACTTGAGGACAGAGGTGCATTGGTTCTATGAGAAGAACCTGAGGATAGTTGGCAAGTCTTTGAGAAGTATTGTATGTAGAGGATTGATTTGTTCAAGAGTTGGACAGATCTGACAGACAGAGGAAGACTTGTACTATATCGACTGACTGTGTTTGGTACAGGTTGCTGAGCTGCTGTGGACGTGATCATAGAAGGCAAAGGTCTCTTAGGCTAAGCATTAAGGATAGGAGGTCTTTGATGGAAAGGAGTTCCATGTGCTGGCAAGAGGTAGAGGCAGTTGATCTTCTAAGGGATCATTTCCAGAGCAGAGGGAAGGTATCTCCTTTGAGTAGAGGCTCATAAATTCTGATTGGGGGAAGGTATCTCCTTTGAGCAGAGGCTCATAAATTCTGATTGGGGGAAGGTATCTCCTTTGGGTCAAGGCTCATAAACATTGTAATTGGGAAGGATTCCCAAAGAACTTTGAGATAACTTTTAGAGAAAAGTTTTGTGGACGTAGCCCAGAAATTCTGGGTGAACCACGTTAAAATTGGTGTCACTTTGTGGATGATATTGTGCATTTATTTGATATTGCTTTGGGTATATTGCTTTACTGTTTTGAAGTATAAAAGAAAAATAAAAAGAGGTCTTATATTGTTCACCCCACACCTCTCAGTATAAGCTTGTGTTCTTCAATTGGTATCAGAGCAGGTGCCTTCAAAAATTTTAACAGCTTGAAGGAAAAGCTAGTAAAGAACACAATGGATCATTCAAGTTGCAATGCAAGCACCTATTCTTGATGGGTCAGATTTTGGTCTTTGGAGTGCAAGGATGAAGGTTCATCTAATGGCACTTGGGAATGAGGTTTGGGAAGTGATTGAAGATGAGTACACTATTCCTAAACATGGTCCTAATACTAAAGAAGAAAGGCTCCTACATCATAGCAATTCAAAAGCAATGAATGCAATCCTAAAAGGCTTACAGAAAGCAGATCTCACCAAAGTGATTCACTGCAATATAGCTAGTGAAATGTGGAAACAGTTGAAGGTGGTTCATACAGGTGATACAAATGTCAGAAATGCCAAGTTGAGACACTTCAAATGTATGTTTGAACAACTCAAGATGAATGATGATGAAAAGATTAGTGACTACATGCTTCGTATGGATGAGGTTGTTAACTCCATGAAAGACTTAGGTCTTGAGCTTGCTGAAAATGATGTTTGTGATAAGATTTTAAGATCTCTTCCTAATATATTTAGTGAAAATATTTCTGCTATTTAGGAAGCTAAAGATTTGGATAAGTTGAAAAAGGATGAGCTCCATAGTATACTTGCAGCATTTGAGTTGAGAATTCAAGTGAAGGTTGATGTCAAGAAAGAGGCAGCTTTCAAGGCTACCAAGAATTCCAAGGGTAAACAGACTTCAAGATAGTGATGAGTCTTCTAGTGATGAAGAGGCATATTACAGCAAGAAAGGCAAGTTCTCTAGAAAGCACAAAAGTATGAAAAATATAAGATGTTTCAATTGTGGAAAGTTTGGTCATTATGCTACTGATCTGTACTGTTCCCAAGAATGAAAGTGATGAAGATAAATAGGATTCTAAGAGCAAGGATTATGAAAAGCACAAGCATCACAGGAAAAACAAATATGAGCACAACAATCAAGGAAAGAGGTATTCTCACAAGCACAAGAAGAGTTTCTACCTATAAAAAGCAAGTAAGTGTTCTAGTAGTGATAGTGAAAGTTCTTCAAGTGATAATGAAAATGAGATGTTGTTCATATCAGAAAAAGAGGAAGAACCAAAACATAGATTCATTATCATGAAATGTCTTAGATGTGGAAATTTTTGTCACCTTGAGGATGATTGCACAAATAATTATTTGGTTTCTAGTATGTATGAGGATGCTTCAGAAAACTATAAGGAAGATGCATGTATGGTTTTTGAAAAGGGTAGCACCTCTAGTGATAAGAAATCTGAAAAATGTTTTGATGATTCAAAAAGCAAACAAATAGAGGAAGATATAGAGGAAGGTGAAGTAGATCTTGAAGGTGAACTTATTAGTGCTCTTAGTGCTTTGAAAAAGGAAAGAAATAAGAATGCTAGACTCAAGGATAAGTTAGATGAATGTTGTATGGAGAGAAATGATCTTATAGAAAGTCTTGACTTCTCTATGGCTAAGACACAAGAACTCAAGGATGAGTTAGAGTCTAAGGTTCTTGAGTATAGTGAGTTAGAACAGAAAATGGCTTCTTTGAAAGAGGAAACTAAAGAGTACAAGGATAAGCTTTACAGGTTTCAAGATAGCTCCAAAAAGGTTAAGTCACTCATCAAAGGTCAAAGAAAGACAACGGATAAAACAGGCCTTGGTTTTGTTAAGCCACACAAGGAACAAGTTGGAGAGTCTAGTAAGAGACTCCAAAAGGAAGAGAGTTCTGATGAGGAAAGTATTTCAGAAAATGAGTCCTTGAATGATAGATGCACAGAAACAGAAAATAGAATTCAGAATGAGAAGAAGAAGTTTTTAGAACCTAAGAGGTCAATTAAAGGAAAGTTTCAAGGCAAATGTTTTGCTTGTCATAGGTTTGGTCACATGGCTTCACATTGCATGGCTTAAGTGAAGGAGGTAAATGACAATTTCAGAAGTGCTAGTTACTTTCAAGGGTATTGCTACTCTTGTCAACAGTTTGGGCACAAGGCAATTTATTGCAAGGCAAATAACAGGAACAGGTTTGGTCAGAATAGGTTTGGCCAGAACAGGTTTGGTCAGAACTGGTGGATTCAAAGATCAGGTTTACCTTAGAGAAACAACATTGTCAAGTGTTTCAAGTGCAACAATGAAGGTCACATAATCAGACAATGTAGAGCTGAAATTCTAGAATACAAGAATAGGAACAGTGGCATGATCAGGTCCAAGGATCAAGGCATGGACAAGAACAGGGATGAGAACAAGAACAAGAACAGTGACAGGAACAAGAATATGGACAAAGAGTTCAAGAGAAGGCCCGACAAGGAAGTTATAGATGCTGATGATGATCAGTGCCTAATGGGAGTTTTACTCCCACCCAAGAATTAATCACCTCATCAAGAGGTGGGGGAGGGACTAAGCTAAGAGGCTCATTCTTAGTCCCGAGCCCCAAAGGTGACCCTTTGCCATTGATGACAAAGGGGGAGAGATTTGAGTAAGTGGGAGAGCCTCAAGACAGGGGGAGCTATTTATGTTGAGTTTCTATGTTGTTGAGAAGCATGGTTTGCCATCAATGACAAAGGGGGAGATTTTTGGCAATTTTGGGTTTGAGATCCTAGCTTCTTGTCTATGAGTTGTCATTGATGTCAAAAGGAAATGGCATTAATATTAAGAGGATGTGTTGGTTTCAAAGGTGGAATATTCCAAGAGAATATTTTTAAGAGAATCCGAAGAGATTCCATTGGCAAGGGTTTTTCATTAAAACCAAACAGGTTTTTATTAAAACCAAGTTGGATAGGGTTTTTATTAAAACCAAGTTAAATGGTTTTTATTAAAACCAATGGAGGTTCTCTTTATTATTTATTTAATTATTATTTAAAACCCTTCAAGGTTTTAATTAATTAATTATTTAATTAATTAAGGGAGAAATGGTCTTTATTTTCGTCGACGTCAAGGTGTCTTCGAAGAGACTATTTATTCTCCAACTCCTAAGGTTGGAAGGCTAATTAATTCGAAATTCCCCTAATGCAATTTGCGGTGGTTGTGCTCTGTATTCACTACGATCGAAGGAAGACTTAGGAGCACGTGCGATTGAAAAGTCTTCGAGAGTTTTTTCGAGGGTGAAGTGGAGGGAAGTTCACTTGTGAACTTCATAGCCCGCGTGGGCTAGTGGCAGCGAAGGCTACTGTTGGGCACTGCATTGGCGGAGGTCACCATTTCGAGTCTCGTGGGGGTGCTTTGCTAGAGTAACACACGTTTTTATTAAAACGTCTTTATGCCATGAAATTCGGAGTTTCTTGGACAGCGATTTATAAGGTGTGATTAAATTTTATGAGTTTTGGCTTTTGTGATTAGCATTGAATAAAAGCTTAGGAGAAATAAGGGCATATTTCTTTGGATGTATTTTTAATATTATTCTTTGCTATGCTAAAATTAAAAATGGAGGTATAAGGTGTGAGTTTGTGATTGTTGATTTATTGGCATGTTATGGTGGTTGTGTTTAAAGAAGTGGAGCTAAAAGGTGTAATAAAGGAAGTTTATATTATTGCTCATTTATTTTTATTCTAACCCTAACTTGGTTGGAAGTTTGAGAGTTATGTGTGGTGACAGCTTGAAGGTTCAATTATCTTCTACTCCAATAAGGTATGGGCACATTCTTCTTATGAGTATGATTGGTGTATGTTTTCTGAAATAAGGTTGGAGTGAAAAGGTATTCTACTAGGTATCCTTTGGCTAGGTGTAAATCCTATTTTCTGGTTTGTTGAAGACTACTTATGCATTGTTATCCTTAAGGAGAGTTTTTGGTGAATGCATAATTTTTGGTTTGAGATAGTGGAAGCTTTGTGTACTAGGGTTTATATTTGTGAGTCTAGCTACTTGCATTGAGTTGGTGGAACCCTTGGTTGGCTATTTTGAGTTTGATGGTTGAGTTGCTTCCATAGAGGTTGTTTGATCAAGTTATTGCTTTACTTGATTCATGATATTGGGCTTACTCCATTGAGTTGATTTGAGCAAGTTATTATTTGCATTTGATGATATTGTGTTGGTGGCTATTTTGTTCAAATATCTTTGGAGGGAAAAGGATTTCTACTTGTTTCCTTTTCTTGTGATGATTGGTTGAATGCTTCAAGGTTGATGTTGAGTTGAATGGTGTTGGTTGACTAAACCTTGTTTGATGAGCATTGTTGTTGAAACCCTAATTGATGGTGAAAAGAACATGAGTATCATTGTTATGTGATTCTTTGCATAGTTGGCAATTGTTGGGGTTTCATGTTCTTGAAAGAAAACATTCTATCCTATCCATTTCGGATATTGAGTTGAGTTTTCAGATTTGAGATTGAGATTGAGCTGAGTTGATTTGAGTTGAGTTTTGAGATTGGGATTTGAGTATAGAACATATTGAGTCTCTAACAATTCTCTTTATGCTTCTATGAGTTTGAAAAATCACATTGGGTCTCTAACAATTCACTTTGTGATTTCCTACTAAGAAAGTTTTTCTTGGTGAGCTTGTTGAGTTTTTGGACAGGTTCCAGTGGGGACTTGTGAGCAGTTCTTGGACAGGTTTTGGTGGGGACTTGTGAGCAGTTTTGGATAGGTTTCGGTGGGAACTTGTGAGCAGTTTTTGGATAGGTTTCGATGGGGACTTGTGAGCAGATTTGGATAGGTCCTAGCAGAGGACTTGTGAGCTGAGTTTGATAGTTCTAGCAGAGAACTTGAGGACAGAGGTGCATTGGTTCTATGAGAAGAACCTAAGGATAGTTGGCAAGTCTTTTAGAAGGCTTGTATGCAGAGGATTGATTTGTTCAAGAGTTGGACAGATCCGACAGTGACAGAGGAAGACTTGTACTATACTTGACCGACTATGTTTGGTACAGAGTTGCTAAGCTGCTGTGGACATGATCATAGAAGGCGGAGGTCTCTTAGGCTAAGCATTGAGGACGGGGAGGTCTTCGGTGGAAAGGAGTTCCACGTGCTCGGCAAGAGGTAGAGGCGATTGATATTTTGAGGGATCATTTCCAGAGCGAGAGGGAAGGTATCTCCTTTGAGTAGAGGCTCATAAATTTTGATTGGGAGAAGGTATCTCCTTTGAGCAGAGGCTCATAAATTCTGATTGGGGGAAGGTATCTCCTTTGGGTCGAGGCTCATAAACATTGTAATTGGGAAGGATTCCCAAAGAACTTTGAGATAACTTTTAGAGAAAAGTTTTGTGGACGTAGCCCGACCATTCTGGGTGAACCACGTTAAAATTGGTGTCACTTTGTGGATGATATTGTGCATTTATTTGATATTGCTTTGGGTATATTGCTTTACTGTTTTGAAGTATAAAGGAAAAAGTAAAAAGAGGTCTTATACTGTTCACCCCCCCATCTCAGTATAAGCTTGTGTTTTTCAGCTAGTAGTGTTCATTAGTCAACATAAATATGTATATATTAATTCTAGTGGCCCTTAAGCTCTAATTTACTAAGTTTGAAAGATATTTTATGTTGTTTTTCTGCAAGACGTTCTGGACAAACCATTTGATATCTACTCATTTCATTCAAAGAAGATGCACTTATATGTCCTAGCCTTTTATGCCAAAGTTTCTTGGTTTCTAAATTTCTTGTTGATAGAGCCACATTTGATAATGTATCGAGAGAAAATATACCATTTATGTATGAACCAAAGACTATAAAGTTTTTTATTTTGTAAGAAGACATTTCTTATTGTTAATAATTTTGAGCTCTACTACTAAATTTTGATCCATCATTTGAAATACTGAGAGTAGGTTAGCAGTTACTCTAGGCACATACAATACATTGTAAATTATGTCTTTAATATTAGATAAATTGATTAAAATATATCCTATGCCGTTGACCTCATATGTCTTATTATCAACTATGGCAACTAGTTTCTCAGTATTAAACCATTTTTTATTTCCAATCATATGCCTACTTGTACCTAAGTCAATATACCAATTATTTATGTCATGTTTATTTATAATCATTGTCATGATTTATTCAATATTTTCTTTTATCTCCTAATTTATAAAATAAATTTACCCTTTTAAATTAATTTTCTTTGGAGTATTTCTCCAAAAATTTAATTTTTTGAAAAATAAATTTTCAATTTTTAAATGCAATCAATTTATCCTTATCTCTCCAATTTCATTTTATAGATTTATTTCTATATTTTTCATCCTATATCTCTCTTCTCATTTTTCAAAAAATAAAAATCAAGTATTTTAAAGCTTTATTACTCTAAATTTCAAATTTAAATAATCAAGGATGAAAATGTGATAGGTATCTCATGTGCATCAATCATTTTCCATGCAAAAATTAATCCAAGCTTTCACCTTTAGTGTTCTTCAATGCTTGGGCTTCCTCTGCTACTCTAAAAATCTTGGTATGCATTGTAATGGCGCTTATCTACATGGAAGGTCCATGTCCTTCAAGATATCTCCAAATCAAGCGATGTTTTTTGGACTACCTTTCTTTAGGTAGGCTTGTCACCACTTTATTTTTTGAAGTGTATCAAACTTCTATTTAACACTTTGCTTTCTTCTTTGGTGTTGTTAGAGGAATCCAACTTTTGGATTCTTTCTTTGAGCTTCTTTCTATAGGAGCTTGACTTATTGAATCTATATCCAAGCTTCTATAATTCCCTTAATCTTCTACCTTTATACAATATTTGTAGGCTTTCACTCTTATCACTATTCTATGTCACATATAGCAAGGAACTTCACATCTAGCTTTCAAATAATAGGTGTTGCTCTATAATCTTTCATAGTCAAGGTGTATTGCACCCGATTTAAAAACTCTTGTCAAGTGCCCTCTTTCCTTCTAAGCTTACGCTTTCTTAATGTAGCCTTTTCTTTAATTTTTATCACAGTCACTAACATGTTGCTTGCAAATTCTAGGTGCAATCAACTTGGTTTCTCAAATATTAAATGGCCAAAAATATGGCTCTTCTTCAACAATTATTAAGCTTCTTTTTTTGATATTTAAATCTATTCTTTTACGTTCACTCCAAATTTCTATGATTCTAGATTTTTAAATTACAACTTTTACATTCAACTTCTCACACAAAGTGAGGATTAATAGAGTCTACTCAAGGTAGATTTGATATAATTTATGGCTTTTTAGCTAGATTAAATCATAGGTCCCAATATCTAAGATCAAGTATAAATAAAATAAATTATATGAAGGCTCAATCATAGAATAATATTAATGTCAATGAATATATTATTCATGAATATATAACAATATCAATCACCAATATACTCACAATATTATTGATCAAATATACAATATATTTATTATACACTTCATACATTTTCTCATACATTTCTCAATACAATACTTGGAGCTTTGTCTCCATAATATAACTTTACACGTGACTTTTAAATATATTGATTATTGCTCTCCTCACATATAGGGAATATGTATCCTATCATATTCCTCACATAATATAAACCTCTCATGTCTCTTCACATTACATCTTGACACATATCATGTGTCTCTTGATTTGTATACTTGATACATATATTAGATAAAATATAACTCATACTTACAAATGTGTACTTTTACCAAATAATGTAATATATCTAACATGGCTATCTTCCCATAGTTTTGAATAAAATTTTGATAATATCCAATGAGACCCATAAAACCTCATAGTCCTTTAAGGGTGTGAGTATTTGGCCATTCCTATATAGCATAGATTTTCTTGGGGTCCACTATAACTCTATCCTTTGAGATAATGTGACCCAAGTACTCAATTTCTTGTATGACAAAAGAACACTTTTACAGCTTTGTATAAAGTTGATTCTTAGACAAAATATGTAAGGCCTAATCCAAATGTTTGATATGCTCCTCCCAAGTATGATTATAAATCATAATATCATCCAAGAAGACTAAAATGAATTTGCATAAGAAGGATCAAAAGATAACATTCATCGAACTCTAGAAAGTGGAAGGTGGACTGGTCAAATAAAATGGCATGACTAGATATTTATAATATCCGTCATGAGTTCTAAAGTTAGTTTTAGGAGTATCTTCTTCTTTGATTCTAATCTGATGGTAGTTAGACCAAAAATCTAATTTTGAGAAAAAATGAGTGTCATGCAACTCATACAATAGCTCATCAATTACCAAATGGTTATTTTATTGAGTTCCTTGAAATCCACATACAACTACCATGACCCATCCTTTTTTCATACCAACAACACTAGAGAGGAATACAGACTAACATTGGGGTGAATAACCCTTGTTGCAATAAATTACTACACCATGTTCTCTATCTTTGATTTTTGGACATATGGATACCTATAAGGGAAAAAATTTGGAGGGAGACTACTTGGAAAAATCTGAATTGCATGCTTATGAGTACAATGAGGGGAAAATCCATTAGGTTTCTCAAAAACTATTGCATGTTTTTCAACAAAAGCTATAGTTTCACCTATAGGTATTTTTTATTATCAATTGGGGATTGTGTAGAAAACAATTATGCCACCACTCAATGATATAATTAAGTTCTTCATCCTTTCATATGAGACAAGTTGAGTAGCATTGGTCATCATTTCCTATAGATTATATTCAATTTTCTACTAGTTGAATTTCATCCAGAGTAAGTTGTCACTCTAGGTTCAATAAAGTTATGTGTGTTTATAGAGTCAATGAGAATTAATATTCATTGTTTCTTAAAATGCCCTATCACCTTCATAGTTTGGAGGTATTTATTCATACTAATACATAGACTAAAAATTTTCATTAGGGTTATTGGGCTTCTAACTATTCTATTTATTCCTCTTCCTAATGCTTCTCTTCTACCTCCTAAGATTTTGTGGTTGTTGAATCATATACATCAAGAAAATATATTTTTTATTATACACATTTATATCCAAGTGAATGAATTACATCACAATTATAACATAGCCCTTGAGATATATGATCTTCCATCTCTCCTTGAGTCAATTGTTTGATAATGGGCGATTTATTAGTCAAATTTAATATTGGCTTAGATGAAAATGGGGGTTATTCTTATGGAAACTTGGAGGTGTATCTCTGAGCCATGAATTTATCTTCTACCAACCTAGCCAATTCTATCACCTACACTAAGGTTTTTCAATTGAATATTTTGACCTTAGCCTTGATAAAATCCTTCAATCCACTAACAAAACAACTTTGGAAGAAATATTTGCTCAACTTATTAGTATAGTTTTCAAATTATTCAAATTGTACCTAATATTCTTAGATATATATTTTTTTCTTATTTTAATGAGGGTCCCAATGAGGTACTCATATTCACTAGGGACAAAGTGATTAAGTAGTTTTTTCTCAAATTATTCCTAGGAAATATTGGGATGCATTTTGCTCACTCATTGATACCATTACAAGGTGTCAAATTCAAAGTTGAAAGATGCAATTATGAGCCGCTATTGTGGGATATTATGAATATTTAAATACTACACTATATGAGACAACCAACCATCGAGATCCTTCCCATAAAATTTTGGAAAAATCTAACTTGGGAAATTTGTATTATTGTAATGGTTGCTATGTATCTCCCTTTCTAGGTTACTCGAGCTTTCTCCCTTATGTTCAAATTCTCTATGACCAACTTGACTATATGCTTGAGTGCCACCCATTTGAATAGTTTCCATTACATTAATTCTTTTATTAAATGTATATTTTAGCTCTTTCTACTCCCTTATCACATACTTTATAGATTCATGTAGTTTATGATTATCAAATTCTATTTTGTTTTGATACTAACTAATCTCACTTCACAACTAGGTCATTTTATCAGTAATTTGCTTACCAAGTGACGTAGCTAGTCGCTCACTTAATTAATTTAATTATTGGTTGAATTTTTGTTCTATTTGTTGCTCTATTTTTTTATGTCTAGTGCTTGTAGCCATATACTAGGGTTTTGGACCTTTTGAAAGGCTTACTAAAAATAGTATTATTTTGAAGTTATTATATTAAGGGTCCAAAAATATGTTTGGGTGTTATATACCAAAACAATCAACTGAAAAAGATGATAAAAATGGACTATAGCCCAAAATAACAACTTTTAGACTCTAAAAAAACCTCATGGGTGCTATATACAAAAATAAAGTGTGACAAGATCATAATGGACTAGGTCTCAAAATGATATTTTTTCTAGATTTTTTGTAATACATTGACTGATTGTTACACCAAACTCACTAACTAATTGTTACACCTAGTTCCTTCTATACTAACTAATTTTTTATTGACTACATTTGTTCTAACTGTATTTACAACTATCATTATACTCAACTATTATTGACACCATTATTTTATTCCTAATGGCCAATAATGGTTATTATATTGTCAATTTAGTGGTGAGTGCAGTCTCTATAGTATACTCAAGTCTGTGTAGGGATTCTAGGTTTGACAGCCTATGTATGGTATTTGAAAAACAATAGAAATAGGGTGACTCTAGGACAAGTGTGTGTATTGCCCATAGTCCTCTAATATACTATAGCAGTGTTCAATAATGCTTGGACCAATATTTTAGACCATTAACCAAGGAGGATATAGCATATATCCTTAAATGCACTACCCACCTCTCTGATCAATATGGAAGGGTAATATTCTTAAGTGTTGTTCTCGGTGCATTATGGATAGATACATCATCAAAAGCTTCCTAGGGATAAATGTCTCTCCTAAACATAGGAGGTATATCTATATACACAATGGTACATGGTAACTAAGCTTATTTATAGGTGTTGTCTGAGGCTTAGGTATTGGAGTTTGATCACCCCTCACTTCAACAGATGCTTTATGGGAAATCTAGCTTAGCCAATAATTATAGCTCCTTTGTGATATTTTAAAACCCCTGGCATAGGGTTTCTAACATATTAAACTAGGAAAAAAATTGACTCAATTTTTTTTGGCATAGGGTATTTTGTAGAAAAAAAAAAGGCAAGAAAATTATACCTAACTGACAGGATAAAAATTGTTGTAGTTGTAGCAGGACACAGCTCTAGAAAGTGCTCTGATACCACTTGTTAGTAACCTTATAATTAAAAATTGTACATCCACATAAATATTGCAATATATAATAGAGATAATGGAAATAAAAATAGAAATATTGTAATACAAAATGGAAATGCAGTAGGTTAAATTAATCAAAACAAGATTATAATTCATAATTGCTAGCATCTTTGAAAGGGCAACCTCCTTAGAAGCAAAACTTGGATACAGTATGTAAAAATAGTTACCTCCATCTATGCCCCTTGCATTTTTAATAACTCTCCTCATCCCTAACCCTAATTCTCAAGGGTCAACTTCACATGCAAGTGGGGACCCAAGCTAGAATCTTCTACTAAGAAATAGTTATATTCTTAATAACAATTACACTAAATGACTCCATTTGTCTAAGCATCTCAAATACCACTTGCACATTACAAAGCATTACATAATAATATTAGTTGTACATTACAAATAATTACATAATAATAAAGGATAGGATCACAATGTTAGAAAGTGGGTCATTATGTAATAGTGTTAGGATGGGATCCTAAAATCCAATCAAAAAAAGATGATAGGTTTTGATTTTGCAACCAAGATTGTAGCAACTACCTTACCAATAACCACACCAATGGATGGGTTGGAATATAAGGTATTAGACAATAATATTCATCCCTTATAAATATAAAAGAAAAAAATAAAACAAAGTAAAAAAATAATCAAACCCAATTTGAACTCACGATCAAAGAAATTTAAACCTAGTGGCTTATAACTATTCCATGGCAAGTTAGTAAAATGTTCTTCTAAATAGTAGCAATATGTTAACTTTTGAATGCCATAGAAAATATTGATGGCCAAAAAGTAAAAATAATATGCATTTATGATGGGAAAGCTCAAACACTAGACTTCCTTCTGTCTATCACATGACCTCATCATTATGTTGTAGATGCCTAAATGAGAGTAACATTGACTTAAATTTTTTAAAAATCCCAAATACATTGATAATTGATGTATTATCCTTCAATAATTAAAATAAACATCATTATTTTTTTAACATTTGACTTGTTCATTGTCGTTGATACACCTTACTACTAACATGCATAGTTTATTCATAAATTGAACTGCCTTTTATAAATTCAGATACATTTTTAGCATGAAAATACAAATGTGTGTGCACCTATACTTACCTTTTCAATAGGGAATAATTAAAAAAAATGTTTTGATATTCAAATTCAATTTTTGAATACTAAATAAAACTTTCAAACTCAAAAAGCAAGTGTCAAAATGGCAAAATCGTCAAAAATGTTGAATTGGGACCCTTAGAAAATTTTCTAAAATCCACTAGAACTAATAGTTCAGGCATATTTGCCATATTTTTTTGCATACATAATTTTTATGTGATTGAGATAAGCTGATTTGTTTTGGCTTTGACACCATATTATAATTCATAATACTTTATAGAAACACTAAAACATACATTCACCACAACCATATGTAAAAAAAGGAATAAGATCAAAATGGAAGAGCATAAACAGCACAAATAGATAGAAGGAATGAGGGGTAAGTACCTTTAGGCAGCCCCATTATCTCACATAACACAAACCGATATAATAGATCAATCATTAGAGGTATTTAAAGTGATACAAAATCCTCAATTAAATGTCAACCTCAATCTAACATGACTTGAAGGTTATTATAATATAATAAAAGTATTAAACCCTTTAAACAAGGTTAAATATATGTATGGTTTAACCAAATTTGCTAATGATAAATACATCAAAATGCCTATAGGCTTACATAAATATACTCATTGGCTTACTTCAAGATGTTTGTAGACTTAAATAAAGATACGCATAGGCTTACAAAGTAAGATGTCCATAAAATTTTATAGAGAATTCCTAAAGGGTTACATAGTATTTTCCCATAGGCTACATCAAGATAATCTTTAGGTACTTCATCATTGCCATCCTTGACCTAATAATGTCAAATTATAAATATTTTTACATCTCTAGCCATGTTGACATATAATAGAAGATAAAATATAAAAGGGTAAGTCATATGTATTTAATTTCTATTTATTATGCAATTTGTAACTCATGGAAGGTTAATCACCATATTTTCATATAGGTTGCCTTGTAACTCATGGAAGGTAAACCACCATATTTCAATTAGGGTTACTTTCCATATTATATATGGTATATTTCCAACACACCAAAAATATTGAAAAGAAAAGAAGATTCACCTATGACTATAAAATGATGAGTAATGGATGCAATGTTATAGCCTCATATCTCTTCTCAAATATTACTTGCATTGTACTCTATTGTCTGAGCAATAAAGTCATTCTATTATTTTCTTATATAATTTTGTTCTAATTTTGTATACTCTCTTATTTTTGAGTTTACATTGTTTATTGATCTTTCTTAACTAGATCTAAGTTTTAAATTAGTGATATCAAAGTAGCCTATATTTCAAGTGTATGTCCATAAATATAAAACCATGATACCAAAGGGTATCAAAAGCAATATCCCTATAACTACATCCCTTGTCATTCCAAATGATCTTAAATGGGAACTAGAATGAATGACATAAAGATAATTAATCCTCTATATTTTCTCTCAAATTTTCTTAGCAACATTCAATGCTCCCATACATTTTAAGGTGCAAGTGAATTTTGATATTTCTATTTTTGAAGAAAATTTTATTGTTGATGCTCTACAAAATTTGTAGTATCTGTTATCTTCATACTTCTTCATAAATAAATTCATCAATTGTGAAAATATCTTATATGAATCTTCAAATCCTGATCACATTTGTATTATTTTTAAGTGCTTAAATAAGCAGAAAATAGATTACATGACAAATACAAGCATGTAGGAGTAGAAACTAACAATATGCTAACTAAAGTTAGCCAACAATGTTCTAACTTAAGAAGCCAATATTTTAGGTGTAACTATTCCTAAACAACCTAAACAAAATCTATATGAGCTTTTATGTGAAGTCTCATGTTTACAATAATAATATGCTTAAGTCTTAGATGTCCTCATCAATCCTTCCCACCATAGAATCATTGGACTTTAATATTTTTGCAAGAAGGTGGGAGAGAATATGGGAGTGTGGAAGTGCCCAAAATACAATAAAATTGGTGAAGAATATAGATACCCTTTAGAAGGATTTGCTCTATCATAAAGAGCAAATAATCTCCTCAAAAGAATCTCTACTACTCCTGTGAATGGAGCACCCAAAATCAAACAATGCTCACAAGGGCCATGGTAAAAAATTTCTTCTTCTTCACAAAATGTAGCCTACTTCTCACATCAATCATGCTTCAAAACTAGAAGCATGCACCTCAAACTAACAGTATTTATAATCCTACCAAGCATGCACCTTGAAACTATAATTGATTCACTATGGGGTAAATTTACAATAAAGAGAGGAAAAAGGCATAAATCCTTGCAATCTAGACATGGCATAGAAGTAGATTGGAACAATAGAATGAAGTTTTGGATACGATCAAAAATGCACTCCATATTACAAATCCACAAAGGATAGTGCTTACAAAGGCTTCAACTAGTCCAATTGGATTATAATACAAATCCACAATTATAAGTGGATAAAATTACTTTAAAAGTATTAGAATTGATTTTTTAAGTTTTTTCCAACAAAACTTAGAAAATTTGAGCAACTAGTGCATATAAATCCTTTATTTATACACCCCTTTACAATAATAATTAATTAATCAACTTGATTAATTAATATAATTGATTTAATTAATTTAATTAAAGGATTAATTAAACTATTTAAATAATAAAACTTGGGAGAATATAAATAAGGCCACTTATTAAAGTATTTTGGCAAGACTTTAATCCAAATATCTTGGGTGTCCACATTTATGACCTAACGATAACTTGCAATAGTTTGTGATAAAGGGTTCATCATGGGTTGTGTCTCAAGCATCCATTTGGGAGCAATCTACCATTGGGATCTCATGACCACGTTCAACAAGGTCATGTGCAATTTACCCATAACTCATGAATAGCCACAAAAAAAAGGCACATGCCCTATGAATCACCCTTGGTGTCCTCAATCAACCATTGCATGAGCTTGAAAACTGCTAGGTGTGCATTTTTTGACTTTGAGCATGTCAAGGCCACTTATAGAAATAATAAAATCCACTTTAATCATCAATGAGTCTTCCAATTATGCTATTAAATCAAGGAGACACCTGAATCTTGATGTCATAAAAATTTTGCTACATTGTTGTATATTGATGCTCCACCACCTATATGTACTAGTGATTTGACCATGGACCCAATCATATATCACAAAATAAAATGGTTGGCAAGCTATGTTTTCATGTGTCCAACATGGTAAAAATGAAGGAATCCATACCACCATTACAAATTTGTGCTCCCATAAACTAATGCTCATCATGGATCTCTATGAGGGAAACAATTTCTTTGATTGATCATCATCAATTAAGCACCAAGGTCATACAAACTATAGCAATCCTTAAGAGAAGCCATTTGTTGGTCAATATCTACTACAAAAGCTGAATTTATTTTTCCAAAACAAGACATGCATGTCCTACAGTGGCATTTTAAAGGATGGCATTATTGAAGACATGTTGATGATGGAGCAGGTAGGCTTCAAGGGCATAGCGAGAAAGGTAAGGTTATGTCTATTACAAGAATATTGTAGAAAATATTATTTTAACAGATTCTTCTAACAAGTTGTAAACTCAAACTCAGGGTAGGGTGCACTGTGAGGTGGCATGACCATAATATGTACCAAAATGCAATGAACAAGATCATTTAAAACAAAAAAATTATTTGAGATAGTTGTTTTTAAACTTTCAATGATCACAATCATAGTAGATTAGAAATCAAGGGGAATATAGACCTGTAACAAGCCAACACAGGTTAGTTTCTAAAGTAAGGGTTAACTTTTGAAACAATCAATATTGTCTACTTTTGGGATCACTTTGAAGTTGAACACCATAGAAAAAGGAAAGCCAACAACACCAAAGGTTTGAGTCTCAAAAGGAGTGCAACTCTACAAAAACTAAGAACAATCCTTCAAATGTTTTATCATGCTAGGATCATGCACCAACATGTGAGAGGTTCATTGATGACAAGTGATTCCTCTATTTGTGTAGCTTTGGTAGGGTGCAAAAAAACTATCCAAACACATTGCAGGTGCAAGAGAATGTTTTAATGTCATTTTTTTTTCTTTTAAGCAAAAAACTCCTTGTGGGGTCGCCTGGGTCTGAGAGACCATGAATAGGGGGTTCTACACTGTCAAAGTCACCCAAGAGTCACACCCAACCCTGCCCGCACCAACATTATCAATTGGATTTTGGATACCCAATTCATATTTTTGGTAGGGTGGAGATTTGAACCTGGGACCTCTCTTGGAGGATTTCCCTCTCCTCTCCAACTCACCTACAACACTTGGGTTTAATGTCGATTATATGTAGCTAAAATATCATCCTTATTTTTGGTACATTGTCATAGGGATAGTAGTGCCACTGACTTGAGCACATCCCTAAAAATCAATAGATCAAGGGACCTTGTGTGCCTCTCTTATAACAATGTCGATGCACATCAAGTTGAAAATATTCTAGGATGTTGATGTCTACGTGTGGATCATGGGGCCCATCCTGCTATGAGACCACCACATTTTGTATTCCACACACCAACAAGAATTATTTGATCCTTATTATGTGATCTTCCATCTTGTCTTTGATGACAGGAAATAATTTTTTTCCTAGATGTGAATTTAGATATCTCCATTGGGAATTTGTATGCTAGTAAGATAGCTTGTCTGTTGTCATTATGGAAAGGAAGTAAATCACTAGGTGGGATTCATTCAATTCTTAGAAGCAACAAAAAAATTACAAGAATGGAAGTTCCTTATTGCAATCACATCTATGGATTTTGGTCATATTCAAGGGCACATTAGATCTTAGAATTGACCATGTGAATAAAATTAGATTTTATCTTGGAAGAAAAATCATTCATAGAGAAAATAGTTTGTAGTTCAAGCAGAAGGAATCTGTAGAGGATCAATTGTAGAGGGGAAATTTATAATAGGGCAATTCCCACTCACAAGCAACCAAATCAAACTACTTTGATACCAATGATATGGATCTCCAAATCTTGATCATATTTGTTTTATTTCTAAGTGCTTAAATAAGCACAAAATAGATTACATGACAAATAGAAGCACATAGGAGTATAAACTAACAATATGCTAAATATAGTTAGCCAACAATGTACTAACTTAAAAAGCAAATATTTAGTTGTAACTACTCCTAAACAACCTAAACAAAATTCACATGAGATTTGATGTGAAGTTTCATGTTTACAATAATAATATACCTAATTCTTAGATGTACTCATCAAGATCACTCTTGCACTTTTGAAAGCTTCATTACCTATTCAAAATTTATGGGAATATTGTGAAAATTTCAAGGAGAAGAATGAAGATGAATTATTGTTCACATGGTATTATTTCATGGAGGATTTCAAGCAAGAATATTACCTATAATATCCTAGGAATACTAATACATGTGAGGCAACAATTATATTAAGGTAAATGCCAATATGTTTGAGCTTATATTGTTGCTTTTAGTTCCATGGTAGAAAAACTAGGTATTCAAGATATATAAATGCATTTAATCCTCAAGTCTAATAGTGGGATATAATGATATATTCAAGAGGACATGGACCTCTTCAAATTTAATATATTGGAAGAGGTATACAAGCTCACTATCAAATTGGAGTAGAAGCACAAAAAATAGAAAATGAGAACCAAATAACAATAACTAGAACACTAAGTACCAATCAAAGAAAGGAAAAAGTGACACTCCAAAGAATCAATACAAGAGTGATCATTATACTTGGAAGCAAAAAAATACTCCTAAGAAAAAACCCCAAAAGGAAAATATTGGAAAATGATGTCATTATCACAAGAGAAACTAGCATTCAAGGGAGAAGTGTCAAGCAATTTATTCATTGTTTATTGATATGCAACCCTCTATGCCCTCTCCACCATAGCCTCTAAATCCATATGCTTAGGGTAGAGGGAAGCAGATCATGAAAGATAAACCAAATACAACCATTGTCACCATACATGTTGCACCAAAGGGATCGCAAGAAGATTCCAAGAGGAGGAACACCTATTTCACTCATAACTATGGGTCAATATAAAGACATTATATTTTACTCATAATAGTGATAATCAAAAGAATTTAATTTCTACTTAAATTATGAAGGATTTGAATTTTCCTATCACCCCACACCCACAACCATATAACGATGGATGGTATTCATGTAACTTAATAATGTCTTCTCTCTTATGCCATACAACCCTTCAATGATAATGTTTTATGTGTTGTGCCCTTGAATGTTTGAGATATGATTTTGAGATGACCAATCATGTGGAAGAGGTATGGTGTGTATGATTTTAGGTCCCAAAGTGTCATCAAAATTTTCAAAGGTTAGTGATCAAATATACCATAGGTATCTCCTCCATATATTTCCTCAATTAGTGCTAAAAATAGTAGGAATATGATGGTCAAAATAGCAAAATGTATTCTATTGATGATTAAGACACAAAGTAGGAGGACAATTGTTAATATCAATTCTAGGATTTGCACAACAAAAGTAAATGTATTGGGTGGTAGTAGAATATGATGACTTGTTCATGACACCAACTAGGGTTCCACTTTATTATGAGGTAAAGTATTCCATTTATTTAGTTCCTAGTTTTTCTTTTTATAATACACCTGTTTATCAAATATTAGTCCTTGTAAATCATGAAATAAAGAGGTAGATTCAAGAAGTGATTCAAAATGGCACATATAACCAAGTGATTCACCATATTGTATTCCAATTTTCTTGGATCTAAAACAATATGAATGTGGAGAATTTGTATTAAATACAAATCTTTGAATAAATTCATTATAAATAACCACTACCCATGTCCTTGGATAGACAACTTGTTGATCCCGCTCTATGGTTCAAAGTTCTTCACCAAATTTGATCTCAAACCTAGATATCATCAAATACCTATAGATCATATGGATATATAGAATACTATATACAATTCAATTAGGATATATTTTAGTGTTTGGTTATACCTTTTTATTTGACCAATACACTTACCACATTCATGAGGATAATGTATGACATCTTGTGTCCCTACACAAATCCATCATGGTAATCTACTTAAATGGCATCTCACCTATAGTAATATAGGAGAGGAGAATTTGTAGCATAAGGTAAAATATATATGCCAATTTGGAAAAGTGTTCATTTGGAATGATAAAGATTTAATACCTCAGATATATTGTTGAAAAAAAGGAATCCATGTTAATCCTAAGAATATTATGGTTATTATATATTGGCCTATCCTAAAGACTCTAACAAAGCTTCAAAATATTTTAGATCTTACTAATTTCTATCAAATATTTATATTAGGGTTCTCACACATTACTCATCCACTACACTAGGTGACCAAAGGAGGTGCCAAATACAATTTTTATTAGGGAGATACACAATAGAGAGCATTTTATAGGTTGAAGGATCAATTTTATTCAACTCCTATATATTCTCTACCTGATCTAGATTGACATTTTAAGATATTTATTTATGCATCAAAGTATACTTTGTAATATATTCTCACATAACAAGGGCATCTAGTTGCTTATCATAGTGAAACATTCAATGAAGTAGGCTGAAAATACCTCATATATGGAAAAGATATCTATGTCATTGTCCAAGAATGTAAATAATCAAAGCACTACTTCTTGGACAAGAAAACCATAAACCATATAGATCATAATCCTTTAGAGTATATTCATATGTAGAGTAAGCTAAGGAATTAAAGACATCAAAAGTGGGTCATGTATTTATAACAATCCCATATAATCATCAAGCACAAGGAAATTCTAAATAATTGATAAATTCTTTGAGTCAACATTCAATCATAGCATTCACCATCATTTTTATTTTTGTGGGAATGATACTTCTAATTGGTCATATTATATGAATTAAATCCTACTTTTGTTGATATATACTAAGATATTTTTGTGGGTAAGCATATTTATATTTTTTATGTTTGTCTACTAGCGAGTGCTCAAATATTATTTATAAACACACTTCAATAAATTAGTAGTTCACTTTATCATAGGAAAAATGAATGTAGTTCTTCAAAAGCACTTTTATTAGCCCAAAATGAGAAATGATATCAAGAGGTACATCAAGTTATGTACCCCTTGTATTATTGTTAAACCAATCATAAATAAATAGGAAATGTATACACCATTACCATTTCCATCCAGGCCTTAGAAATTTATCTCCATGGATTTCCTTTTAGGTTTTCCCACATCTAACCACAGTAATGATTCTATTTTTGTAGTATTTGATTTATTTTAAAAAATGGATATCATGATTCCTTGTAAGAAATACATTTTAGCAAAGAGACTACTAAGCTCCATTTTAGTCATGCATGGATCAACTTTGGCTAGTCCAATTCTATTTTCTCTAACAAGGATAGTAAATTTTGAGCATTTTTTCATCCATCCTAAGGAACATAATGTAGACCAAGTTGATCATGCCCACAACCTCCCATCCATAAACTAATGTCCACATAGAATTTATGAATCACTGACTATACATCTTCTTCAAATTTATAATTCTAATCATTCATGCACATGGTATGAGATCCTCCCCTATTTTCAACATGGGTATAATCAAGTTGTATATAGATCTACCAAATATTACCCATTTCATGTCTTTTTTTTTTTCTAACCCTTGGCACCCAATGATGGAGCTCCCCTTACACCAACCATGGAGTACTCACCTCATGGATAGAGAGAAGAAAAAAAGGTAATATAGATTTTGGAATAGATTTAGCATGTCCAAGAATAGATTAATGATATTTTTGGAAAGATAAATCATAAATACAAGCAACACCATGACCATCATTGGGTCCCACATCAATTCAAGGATGGAGATAAGGTATGAGTACATCCTTAGAAATAGATAATTGTACGATCCCATAGGAATATCATAGGTATTAACTATGGAATGTACATGATCACCAAGAAGGTGGAAGAAAATGCCTTTAAATTGAATCTTCCATCTTATCTTCATTTGCATCCAATCTTCAATTTTGAACTTCTCAAGCCCTATTATCCATATTTATTGAAAACTTCCATAGTATAAAAATAGTTGGATATTGAAGAAATGAATCTAGATATCTTAACATCCTTGAAAAAATATTATATTATTTACACAAGGACTAAGACCAACAAAAGGTAGTCCATTTAGATGTATAGAGTGGTCAAGGTAAGACAATTGGGTCACCAAGGAGAATGGCTCTCAAAAAATAAAACAAAGAAATAATTTCCACACCTAATGTCAAAATTTGATGCAATTGAACCATTTTTTTCTAAGGGAGAGTGAATGGACCAAGAATGTGACCTTTTTGGGGCATGGGTTTATGCTTGAAAACATATTTTTTGAACCTAACAATGTTGTCAAAGGCATAAATTTATGTTTAGGACTACATTTTAATCCATTCAAGAAGCATTAGAAATTTTAGAGGAAAATAATGATAATTTAAACAAACAAAATCATTATAAACAAGTGATAATAATTGCATGAAAAATATACTCTAGAGACCCTCAAAATACAATATAAAATATTCACTAAAAATAGTAATTTTCTATTTTTAGATTTTTATAGTCAAAATGCATCTCTAGCCATGTTGACATATTAGTAGAAAATAAAACATAAAATAAAATTTTATATATATAGTTTTTATTAAATATGCACTTTAAAATTCATTTAAGGTAAAAATTGGTGACCTTTTAACTTATGGAAGGTAAACCAGCATATTTCCTTATGGGTGACCTTCCATATTCAATACAATGGATTTATAATACACCATAAATATTATATAAATAGAGGTACACTCCTAAATAGAAAAATATGAGTAATAAATGCAATGTTATAGCCTCACATATCTTCTCAAAGATTGTTTACATTTTATTCTATTTTTTGAGAAATAGAATCATTCAGTTAATTTGCTTATATATCTATGTTTTAATTTTTTATACTCTATTATTTTTTATTTTCACTCTTTCTTAACTAAAAATGTTGAGGCTTGGATCAATGGTATCAAAGTAGTTTATTTTTTTAGTGTATGTCCATAAACAAGAGATCGAGATAGTGAAATTTTGGGTGTTAGACATGATATCCATTTGACTATCTCCCTTATCATTCCAAATGATCTCAAATGGTAACTAGAATGGATGATAGATATAGTCATTCCTTTTGAGAAGATGTTCAATGAAGCCCTCACAAAATAGAGGAATGAGATGATTGATCATTTTACTCAATTTCTTCAATGGATTCCTACTATAAATTTTACAACCTTTTCTAAATGGTTTTTCAATGCCTTAGCACCATTCAATGATTCCATGGATTTTATGGTTTAGATAAGCTTTGATATTCCTACTTTTAATGATAATGCCTAGAAAATTGATTGGTTGATTTATCTTCATACTTCTTTGTAAATAAATCTACTGATGATGAGAAGATTGCTTTTATACTTTTGAAAGCTTCATTACCTATTTAAAGGCCAAGGTAATTATACTGTAATAGAGTCAAAAAGAGGTCAATAAAAATAAGTAGTGTTCACATGGGATTATTTCATGGAGGCTATGGAGGAATAATATTATCCTGTGGAGCCAATGAATACTAATACATGTGATGGCAATAATTGTGTCAAAGTAAAGACTAATTTATTCAAGATTATATTGATGCTTTTAATTCCATGGAAATAAAACTAGGTCTTTGAGATAAAAAAAGGCATTGAATCCTTAAGAATCCTGGTGGACTATAATGGTATGTTTGAGAGGACATGGACATATTTAGAATTATGACATTGGGAGAGACATACAAACTTGTCAAATTGGATTAGAAGAACAAAATCTAAAAGATAAGAGGAGAATAAAATAAGAAGAACCAAAACATTAAGTTCCAACAAAATAAAGGTAGGGTTAGCCTCAAAATCAAAATTTTAAGTAAAAAAAGATCCCCAAGAAAAAAATCCCCCAAAGACCAAGACTAGAAAATGGTGTGATTATCACAAGAGTGAAGAACACAAGCTTATACTGAGAGGGGGGGTGTACAGTATAAGACCACTTTTTACTTTTATTTTCAATCAATATTATGCAATGTATAAATAGAAATATCAACAACAATAATAAAATCAATGCACAAATCACCACATCAATAGAGACACCAATTTAACGTGGTTCACCCAATGTGGGCTACTCCATGGAGAAAATCTTTCACTAAAATTTTCTCAATCAATCTCTTGGGAATCCTTTCCCTATTATAATGCTTATGGACCTTTGTCCAAAGGAGACACCAATACCCTAATCAAGTTCATGGATCTCTATCCATAGGAGAACTCCTTCCTCCTCTACTCTGGTTGGTGATCTTCTAGAAGAACTATTGCCTCCACTAGACTAGCTAATGGATCTCTATCCATTGAATACTCTTGTCCTCACTCAGAAGATCTGTATTCACTACCCTATATAATGTATATCTATCCACTAGATATTTTTGTCCTCTATACTCTTCCATATACAAAGATTTATCTCAAATCTACACTAAACATAGTCCTTTGGTCTAGCACAAATCTGCTCAATATCTATTTCTGGTCTAGCACAAACCTGTCCTCAAATATGCACCAAAATTTGTCCTTAAATCTGCACTAAACATAGTCCTTCGGTCTAGCACAAATATATCCTCAATCTCTATCCTTAAGCCTTAACACAAATCTTGACTCGATCACAAATAAATTATGCTATATCTACCTCAAACCTTAACTCAAGGTTTGAACAAATAAATCAACTAAATCTTCTCATAAGTCTTCTCAAAGACTTATATCAGATCTACCTTGTAAGCTTCCACAAAAGCTCACACTAATCTATCCATAAGTCCTCTCTAGAACTTGTCCAATATGCTCAACAATATCTATCCTCAAATCTGTATTGTAAGATTCCACAAAATCTCAAACCAATATGTCCACAAGTATTCTCTAAGACTTACCTCAAATCTGCTCAATAAGTCCTCACTAGAACTTATCCAATCTCATAGAAACATATAGAGAATTTTTAGAGACTCAATATGCTTCACACTCACAACAATGCTCAAATACTTTCACTCTCTCTCTCTTTTTTTACCACAGAAATATATAGAGAATTTTTAGAGACTCAATATGTTTCACACTCAATCACTCTCAATATCTTTCTCAAATCAATTTAGAATATAGAACAATTTGTTTCATAGAACTTGAACTATCACTTCAACACATCCACTTGACTAGGCTCAACCAACTCTACTCAACCAATCACTCAATGAAATAATCCTTGCTTACAAACCCTATTCCAAGCATATGAACACTCACTCACTTATTTCCAACAATGCTTATCAAACAATTTCACATAACAATGATACTCATGATATTTGCAAACCCTAGTTCAAGTTCTTCACTCAACCAATCACTTCAATAACAATGCTTATCAAGTAATCCTCACATAACAATGATACTCATGATCTTTTTAAAACCTAGTTCAAGTTCTTCACTCAACCAATCACTTCAAAAACAATTCTTATCAAACAATCCTTTTTACTCCAACTTAGAATTCACAACATCCAACAATCACTCACTAGGAAGATGTACCCATACTTTTTTGTTTGATGTATAAGTGCCCTTAAAAACCTATCTCAATCACAATCTTCTTCTTTGCCAATTTCAATGGTTAGATGACAAAATATCACACTAACACTCTCTCAAAAATATCTCTCAATTACAAAAATAATCAAACTCAAATACACCTTATTACTCCTTGAAATTAGCAATCATCAAATCACACATAAAAATAATTACTCAATTTCTCCTTATAATCTCCAACTTTAATTAATCAATATTCCAAAATTAACCTTTCAAAATAATATTTTCCTACCCTTTTATCTCCCACAAATGCTAAATATCCAAATTAATTCAGGCAAAAATTAAACTTCATAACCATCAAAAATATTTTATTTTTCTCAACCTTAGGGCATCCAAAATATTCAAGTGACCAAGATAAATGACATCAGCGCATACCTTTAACATTGCCAAAATGCCTCGGTGGATTTCGAACTTGAAACCTGCTCCCAGCTAAGTGCCTTATCAAGGTCTAGCCCACCATGTGGGCTAGGTGCTTCCACGGGGAAGGGAAGGCACAAGCCTCCCTTTATCCCTTCATTCGATGTTGTTCAAAAATGAAAATGCCCTCATTGCTTTGCAAAACCGAACTCGATGGGGTTTGAACCCTGCACTCCTTACCTTTCGAAACACTTAGCACTATCCTCTATCGCCAACTGTGCTACCAATGCCTTTGGTACTAAGTTCGGTGCTCCCTTCAACTTCTCTCTTCACCGCCCAATGTGGATTTAGCACATGCAAAAATCCTTTCGTCTTTTGCGTTCGAACACTTAGCATACATGGGCAATATTTTGCATGGATGGGTTAATTAAAATTTTAACCCCCCCTTTTATACACACTTGCATATGCGCTTTCAAACATCGGTGATAATATCGAATTTAAAATTCAATTTAAACATACAACCTTTTACTTTGGCGCCAAAACTATTATTTACATTTAATTTTTTGTTTTTTAAGCAAAAAACCCCTTGTGGGGCCGCCTTGGTCTAAGAGACCATGAACAGGGGGTTCTATACCGTCAAATTCACCCGGAGTCGCACCCAGCCCTGCCCGCACCAACATTATCAATTGGATTTTGGGTACCCAATTCAGCTTTTTGGTAGGGTGGAGATTTGAACCTGGGACCTCCCTTGGAGGATTGCCCTCTCCTCTCCAACTCACCTACAACACTGGGTATTTAAATTTAAATTTTAACTTTAGTTAAAATATTTAAATTTAAATAATTTAAACCTTATCCTTTTAAATTTGCTTCTTGGATTTTTTAGAGAACTTGGAGAATGATAACTTCATGGTCTTCAATTTTCTTCAAATCAACCTTTAACTGGAATATTATAATAAAATATTATAATATTTTTCCTTTGGCCTTGATACATTCTTCCTCTTGCACTGCTCATTGAAACTGACTCTTGACATCAATGACAACTCATTTAATCAAAATGTCCAACAAATAGAAACTAACATTCAATGGGGGAGTTTCAAGAAACTCAATCATGATTTATTAAGTCACAACCCTCTAAATCTATCACACAATACTCTCATCATTCATAGGCTAAGGATAGAGGAAATTGGATTATCAAAGTTGAACCAAATGTGACCATTGCCACCACAAATACTACAAAAAAGGGTTCATGAGAATAGTCACAAGAGGAGAAATACCTATTTCACTCATAAATATTGGGTCAAATTTAATCCATCACATTTTTTTTCTAATAATAAGAGTCAAAAGAATATGATTTCTACTCAAATTGTGAAGAATTTGAATGTCTTATCACACCACACCTACAATAATATAATATTGTATGGCTACAACAAGGGAGATAAATCCATGTTACTCAATAATATCTCCTCTCTTATATCTTAAAACTCTTCAAAATAAAGTTTTGTGAGATGTTATTCCATCGGAAGGTTGATATGTGATTTTGAGTCAACTAATTATGTGGAAGAGGGATGGTGTGTATGAGTTTAGACCTTGAAGTGTCATTACACTATTGGAGATCATTAATTTAGGATTCTATAGTATCTCCTATTTCCTTAATAAATTCCAAACAATGCAAGAATATGATAGAGAAAACAAAATAAAAATATTTTATTAATGATCAAGCCACAAAGTAGGAGGACCATTGATAATATTGATCATGGGCTCTACACAGTAGAATCAAATGGACTAGATTATAACAGAATATGATGACTTGTTCAATTCACCAATTGGGATTCCACTTCATTATGAAGTAAACCGTTCCATTTTTACTTCCTAGTTCTTATTCTTCTAGTGCACCTCACTATCATATATCAATCCTTTAAAATAATGAAATCAGGTGGTAGATCCAAGAATTGGTTCAGAAGGAGTATATTATACCAAGTACTTCACCATGCAAAATTCCAATTGTCTTGGATGCAAAGAAAGATGAAATACGACAACTCTATATTTATCATAAAACTTTGAATAAAATTACTATGGAAAATTGTTATCTACTTCCTTAGATAGATGATTTGTTGGACTAGCTTTGTGGTGAAAATTTCTTAATCAAATTTGATCTCAAATTTGGCTATCATTAAATACCCATAGAACCCACTAATGTATGGAAGACTAAACTTATATATAAGGGTTTATTTAAGTGGTTGATTATATCGTTTGGATTAACCAATGAATCATCCACATTCATAAGGATGATGGATGACATCATGAGTCCCTACACCAACTCATTTGTTGTAGTCTACTTAGACATTCTCGACTATAGTAAGATATGGGAGGAGCATCTAAAGTATTTTTTATGGGAACTTCAAACCCTTCTAATAAAATCTATATGCTAATTTAGAGAAATGCACATTTAAATGATAAAGCTTTAGTACCTTAGGTACATTAGTAATTAGAGATTGGCCTACCTAAAACACTAATAGATCTTCATAGATTTTTGGAGCTTACCAATTTTTGTAGAAGATTTGTATTAGGGTTATAACACATTCCTTGGCCACCACACCAAGTTACCAAAGAAGGTTCCAAATCCAAGTTCCATTGGGAATATACACAAAAAAGAATATTTGAGAGCTTGAAAAACCAATTGTGTTCAACTCTTACACTTTTTCTACCTGATTTACATCAACTTTTTGAGTTAAGAACTGATGTGTGAAAGTATGAATTAGGATTTTTCCTCATACAATATGGAAATCAATTTGTGTATCATAGTGAAACATTCAATGAATCAGTTTGAAAATACCCCATATATGAGAAATAGCTCTATGTAATTGTCCAAGCATATAAATAGTGAAAGCACTATATCTTGGGCAAGAAAATCATTATTCATACAAATCATAAATATTTGGAGTTCAATCAAATGTAGAGTAATATAATTAATGAAAGACATAAAATGTGGTCCACATATCTATAATAATTCCATCTAATAGAGTGCCAACTCAACAATAAGTCAACCTCTAATCATAGCACCCACCACCATTCATGATTCTTGTGGGTATGATACTTACAATTGGTCCACCTTGTATGAAGTAGATTATAATTTTTTGGATACATAAGCATTTTTTTAATTTTATTTGTAATATAACCTCCACTCTCATATGGGATATATTTGTGTACCAACAAGTGAGTACTCAAATATGATTTGGAATGCATACTTTAGCAAAGTAGTAGGTCTCTTTGGGATGGAAAAATATTGGCAATTATTTGAAATTACTTCTATTAGACAAAAATAAGTAATGATATCAAGAAGTACATCAATTCACATACCTCCTTCATTATTGTCAAACCAACTAACAATAAAAATGGATTATATACATCATTGTCAGTTCCATCAAAGCCTTGTAAATCCATATCCATGGATTCCTCTTAGACTTTTCATATCTAAGTATGGTAAATATTGTGCAATTATATTAGTTTATTATTATTAAAAAATGGCTATCATTATTCCTTATAAAAATCCATTTCATCTAAGGAAACTACTAACCCCTATTTTAGTCATGTTTAGCTCAAATTTTGATTACCATAGTCCATTATCTCTAATAGATATGAAAGATTTCATATCATTTTCTACTCCACCCTATGGATAATGATGGATACCAATATAACCATACCCATAGCCTTCCATCCTCAAACTATAGGATACATAGAAATTATGAATCAACTAATTGTACATATTGTTTGAATGTACAATTCCAAACATCTATGTACATGGGATGAGAACCTCCCCTATATTTAGCATGGGTATAATTGAGCTTTGCATATCTCTAACAAACACAACCTATTTCATATCTATTTTTATTCCAACACTTAGCATCCATTTATGTAGCTCTCTCCATGCAAACCCATGGAGTACTCACCTCATGGATGAAAAAGTAGATATAGTAGCATTGTTTGTGGAATAGATTCAACATATCTTGGAATAGGTCCATGATCTCTTGGAAAAAATAAATCAAAAGTAAAATAAACACCATGAACATTGGGTCCCACATCAATTCAATGTTGGATATAACTTATGGTTATATATTTAGAAGGATATACTTGTAGATTCCAATAGGAAGATCAGACCTCTTCGCTATGGACCATACACCATCACCAAGAAGATGGAGAGAATGACTTTGAATTGAATATTCCATATTGTATTGGTTTATATCTTAAATTTTGAACTTATCAAGCCCTATTATCCACCTCTATTGGTAATTTATATAGTAGCAAAATAGTTAGACATTAAAAAATTTAATATAGATATAGAATGGATGGAGGAGGATCAAAATGTTGATACATGGACTAAGACCACCAAAAGGCAGTCCATTTAGATGGATAGAGTGATCAAGTTAAAAAATATGGTTATAAGGGGAATGGCTCATAAAAATTTAGACAAAGAAATAATTTCCACACTTGATGTCAAAATTTGATGTAATGGGGACAAATGATCAATATATGTGATCTTTTTTAGACATGGCTTTATTCCCAAAAATGCCCCAAAACCCATTTTTCCATCTTAACCACATTTTTAGGGGCATAAATTTATGCTTAGGACAACATTTTGATCCATTGAATAAGTTTTGAAAATCTTAGAGTGAGAACAGTAATTTTAGAAAATAATCCTATCATAAACAAGGTTGCTAGTAATTACATGGGAAAAATGCCTTGGAGGCTCTAAAAATGTAAAACAATTTTTTTACTAAAAAAATGTAATTTTAGATTTTTTTATTTTCATGGCCAAAGTGAATCTCTATCCATGTTTAAACATTAGTAGAATATAAAACACAATATGTAATTTTAATTTAATATACACTTTGTAACTCATAGAAGGTGAATTGCCACACTTTCATATGGATGACCTTGTAACTTATGGAAGGTGAACCACCACATTTCCATGTGGGTAACTTTTCATATTCAATATAGTGGATTTCCAATCCATCAAAAATTATGTATAAATAGAGATACACCCTTGACTATAAAAATATGAGTAATGTATGCAATGTTATAGCCTTACATCTCATCTTATAGATTTATAGATTGCTTGTATTGTACTCTATTTTTGAACAATAAATTCATTATGTTATTTTTCTTATATATGTGTGTGTTCTAATTTTTTATTCTATATTATTCATGAATTGCACTCTTTTTTATCTTTCTTAACTAAAAGTTATAAGTTTAAAATTAGTTGTATCAAATAAAATTGTATTTTGAGTGTATATGCATAAACACAATATCAAGATATTGGAAGTTTAGGCATCATATGTGAGATCCCTCAAACCACATCCGTTGTGATTCCAAATGATCTCAAATAGGAACTAGAATAAATTATACTAAGGCAAATAATCCTTTTAAGGGGATGTTGAATGAATCCCTCATGAAAAAGAGTAATAAGATGATCGATTAATTTGTTCAGATTGTTCAATGGCTCCCTACTATAAATTCTACAACCTCCTCTACATGACCTATGAATGCTCTATCATCATTCAATGATCCAACATCTTTAAAGGTGTAGTTAATTTTGATATTCCTACTAAATTAATGATTATGCTTTAGAAAATTGGTTGGATTATGTATCTACATAATTATTTGTAGATAAATCCATTGATGGTGAGAAGATCACTAATTTTTAAAAGATTTATTAACTCTTAAATTATGGAAAGCATATTGTAATAGGATCAAGGAGGAAAATGAAGATGAAGAAGTAGCGATCACATGGGATTGTTTCATGGAGGCTTTCAAGGAAGAATAGTATCTTGTGGGAGCCTATGGATTTTTTTTCTTAGGTGGAAAAAGGGGTTTTGAAAGGAGCCCCAAACATTTTTACAAAGTGGTTTTGAGGGTCCTTGAACCTCTAACAACATAAAAGGGCCTCAAAAATGTGATAACAATAGAAACAAAGATAAGGATTAGAAGGAGATACAAAGGGATCCATTAGTAGGATCCAAGAACAAATCAACAAGAGAAATATCTGGATCTTCTAGGATCTGGATTAATCTTCAGCAAAATAAAATTAAAAAAATTTAGTATCTTAAAGAGAGATTCAGCAATTACCTTATAGCCATAAGCACTTCAATTAAAATTTGAAAACCATAAATATCCTACTCGATTTTTTAAAATAAAAATTTGAAAAGCCTTCCCACCTATCCAAGAAGATACTAGCTTGAATCCAGCTATTAGCCACCTTCCACCAAGGTCCTGTTCAAATTTAAACCCATAATTTGAAACACTTCCCCGCTTAGTTCAAAGAGGAGCAAATGTAAATCCAGGTATATGAGAATTCTATATAATCTAACCCAAAAACCATAATTTTAGGGGGAATCTGAATCTCCATAGAAATAGAAGGATCGAATCCCTTCAAAATACCAATAATAATGAGCCTAGAAACCAATAATACAAAAAATTTAGTTCCAATTCAAGAAACCACTAAGAAGGTATTTCTGCTAGACCAGCCATTCACAACCAAGATCTTGAGCTTTCTTGCAATAGATAAATAACAAAAAGTTTCCCATGAAGGAGACCAAGCCAAGGATCTCTTGAGAAGACTTCCCAGGATCCATATACACAGGTGGAACTAGCTCCATTCCAATAGTAGCTAAATCCAAACCTCCAGGTACCAAAAAACCATCACTAAGATAGGAATCTAGGGGAAAGAAACTCAAAATTGAAAGTGTATTTGCATCACCTAAAAACCTTAGAACCAATATCCCTCTCAACGTAAATATTTCCTATAGAAAAATCTCAAGACCCACAAGCGTTTGATCCACAAACTTAGGTAGTAAACCTCTAGGAACAGTTGTTGAACCCCACACAGCCAGAACCTTGCACACAATAGCTTTAGGCATTTGGATATTTCTCTCTCCTGGCATAAATCCCAAGGAGGAGATAGCCTACAAGAACCTATGAATACCAATGCATATAATACATATGGATACCTATGGTACTTATGCATATGATGGAAAAATTTACATCTAGGTAAAGACCAACTTATTCAAGATTATACTTATGATTTTCACCCTATTTCAACAAACTAGGTATACAATATATAGAAAGGCATTGAATCCTTGAGTACCATAATGGGATATAAGGGTAAATTTGAGAGGACATGGATCTCTTCAAATTCAAGATAATGGGAGAGGTGTACAAACTTACTATCCAATTGGAGTAAAAGCACAAAATCAAAAATATAAAAAAGGAGCAAATAATAAGATTTAAAACACTAAGAACCAACCAAAGAAAGGTAAGAGTGACACTCCAATGAATCAAGATAAATGGGGTCTACCCCAAAATAAAAATTGAAAGTAGAAAAATAATTCCAAGAAAAGAAACCTCTAAAATCCAAAATGGTGTAATTATTATAAGTGTAACTAGAATTCAAGGGAAGAGTGTTAGGCAATCTATTCATTATTTATTGAGTCACAACCCTCTACATCCACTACACCATAGCCTCCACATCCATAGGCTAATAGAAGAAATGGATCACGAAATTTGAAACAAATATGACCATTACCACAAAACATGTTGCACCATAGGGATTACAAGAAAAGTCACAAGAGGAGGAATGCATGTTTTACTCACAAATGTAGGTCAAGGATAAGATATATTTTATTGTTGATAGTAAGAATCAAAATAATTGTACTTATGTTTAGGTTATGAAGAATTTGAATTTGTGTATCACAACACGTTGTTGGATGGTTATAACAAGGAAGAGATATTCATATCACTTAATAATGTCTCATCTTTTATACCATCAGACCTTTTAAAGATAAATATTTATTGTTGTGCCCTTGGATGTCTAAGACATAGTTTTGGGCCAATCATTCATGTGGAATAGTTAAGGTGTGATGAGTCTAGGCCTCAAAGTGCCTTCATAATTATCAAAGGTCAATACCTTAGGATACCATAGGTACATCTATTTTCTTAGTCAATGTCAAATAATACAATATGATAGCCAATATAAGGAAATTTATTTTATTGATGATGAAGAGTCATGACCCTCCCTTGAAAAACTTATTCACATGATGGATTTGTGAACTGATATGATATCTTGTTGATGGAATGATTGACTATTTCATGTTTTATTTTTGTAGGGAAAATATTTTGTATAACAATAAGATATATCTTGTCGATGGAATGATTGATTATTGCATATTTAATTTTCTTCTAGATATGATTTTATATGATATAATCTTATTTTAGATGTGATTTCATTTGAGGAGAAAAAATATATATTCTTTGCAAAGAAGAATAAATATTTATCTTTTGATTGACATTACTGCTTGATAATGATGTGGAACGTTTGATAGCATTATTATTATTGGCTTGAGCTCAACAATGACTAAGGTTTTTATAAAAAAATTATTAATGAATTAAGTGCTTTCGTTTACCAAAGAGAGGAAAGCATTTTTGAAGAAAGTCATTGAGTGGAGACTTACTAACCTCCCGCTTTGTTAGATGAATTATAATTTCATTCTAAAAATTTGGATCTTCCCTTTGCCTCTTTTGCTAAAGGTGCTTATGAAGCTTTCAGAATCAATTTGTCCTAGAAATCAAAAGAAATATCGAAGGCTTCAAATAAATTTTATGTATGACCAAGTGATAAATATCCATACTTGCTCTACTACCATGTCGAAATTTACAATAGTTTTTAGAAATGAATAGAAGCAATCCTTCCATGCAAATCTTATACAAAAGGTAAAAAAGAAAAAAAAAAAAAAGATATAAATAATCATTGTATTATCCGTAGATAAAAATCACAACACTCCAATAAGAAAATGAATGGGAGGGGCATTTATAGCATTATAAAAATCTCATTTTATTACAAATTTTAACCTAAGCCAAAGGGATTTAGGTTAATTACAAGTTATAAAGAGGGTTTAACCATACAAGGTTAACTGCAACCCATAGGGTTTACATAATAAAATATTATAAATAATTAATACATTGTATGATGAAATTCCTGATAAGTTCCTGGAACCTATCTTATGTAGTGCAATGAAATATTGGAAATTAATGTTAGAATATGCAAAATAAATACTGAATCACCTTTGGAATTGAATCGCTTTTGCATGGGAGGAAACCCTTCCAATGGATAAATTATATATATTATTTTATTCCCTGGATGCTTCCTACACCCAATCGAGCTATATTTTATACCTATTCTAAGGTAATGTGTAAAAGGACACAATGGTCCATATGAATTAATAAACATAAATGGAGTAATTAGTTAATTATAGGGGGTTAGGATAGTGGATCCTAACATGCCATCCTTAGTAAAATAAGTTGTCCTTAAAGCTAAAAGTGAGAAAATTATTATGGGGATGGATGAAGCGCTTTCCAAGTAGCATTTACTCAAGTTCTTGAACTATTTTGATGTCATATTTTCATAACCAAATATATTGTGAAGGTTGAAGAATTTGTGGGGGAATGGTAGGGAGAATAGTAGGATCAGAACGACGGTGGAGGGGCAACCATTTTAGTGCATGAAATATTCTAGAAGGTCATGTTAGAAGTTGTAATTTTGGCACCTCTTTTTGTTCCTTCTTAGTGGCTTGGATAGAAAATAGGTGGGCAACCATTCTCTTGCCTCCCTTACAAATAATTTTCTCCATTAAATGAGAACTTACGATTTAGGAAGGGTCTAATTGTAGTCCTTTAAGAGTATATGTTTGATTCTTTACTATGAATTTCATCCAATATCCTCAAAATCCTATTGGATTGTCCCAAGTGTTCATAACCATTGCACTCCTAAGACAATATTACATCTTCCTAATGGGATGGTATACATGTCATTTTTCATGTTGTAATCACCCATGGTGAGCTTAATATTTTGGCATTTCCCTTTGCATGTGATCCTTCCTCCATTGCCAATCATGACCTCAAAACTATTACAAGGTTGTATAAAGCAGTTAGCTTGTTTTACCACATGTGGATCGATGAAATTATGGGTACTATCGGAGTCAATAAGCACAATAAGATTTTGTCATTTGAAGAACCCTATAACTTTCATAGTTTGAGGAGAAGAATTACCAATGAGGGCATTAAAAGAAATTTCTAGTGGACCTTTAGCGTTATCATCGGGTGTATCCGTCACTACTTCTACCTTTATTTTCTTCATTGGTTGAACTACAAGGATTAGCTGCATCTAGAATATATAGTTTTGGTTTAATACATTTATGATTGGGTATAAATTTTTCATCATAATGATAATAGAGGTATTTTTCTCGTCATTCCTTTATTTCCTCAAAGCTTATACGTTTAATTGGTAATATTTGGTTAGGTGTGTGGGTAGTGGAAGTATTTGGTGATTTCCCCATAGGTGGTTTTCCTAATCGATGTTGAGCATTGAATTTATCTTCGGCTAATTTGACCAATCCAATGGTCTGCATCATGATATTGGGATTGAACGTTTGTACCTCCAATCGAATTTCTTCCTTTAATCCATTGATGAAAAAATCTTGAAAAATGAGGCATCTAACCCTGTTGTGTGATTGGCTAATTTCTCAAATTGTTCTTAGTATTTGCACATTGAAGTGGTTTGACACAACTTGGTAAGGGCTCCTATGAAATTTTCAAATTTACTAGGGCCAAACCATACCAATAGATTCTACGTAAAGTATAGCCAAGTAGAGGTGCCATTAGTCTTCTCATACCATTAGTACCACTAGATAACCTCATTTTCGAGGTGGAAGGATGCAATATGAACTTTTTGTACCTCAGGGATCTGGTTTAGGGAAAAGTATTATTCTGCCTAATAAATCCAATTAGTGGGGTCACCTCCTTCAAATTTGGAAAAATGCTTCAGAGACCTTAAAAAATACAAAATAAAATATTTACTAAAAATAGTACTTTTCTATTTTTAGAATTTATTAATCAAAATGTATCATTAGCCATTTTGACACATCAACAGAAAACAAAACATGAAAAGACAAGACATATATATGTAATTTTTTTTAATATGCACTTTGTAACTCATGTAATATGAGTTGCCATTTTTATATGGGTGACCTTCTAACTCATGGAAGGTGAACCACCATATTTCCATGTTAGAGACCTTCCATATTTCAATATGATGGATTTCCAACATGCCAAAAATGTTGTATAAAGGTAGATGCATTATTGAAAATAAAAATATAAGTATTGGATGCAATATTATAGCCTCACGTCTCTTCTCAAAGATTGTTTGCATTGTATTTTATTTTTTATTAATAAGTCATTCTATTATTTTATTTATATACTTATGTTCAAGTTTATTACATTGCTATTTCTAAATTGCACTCTTTCTTTATCCTACTTAACTAGAAAATTTTATTTTTGGATCAGTGGTAACAGAGTAATCTATCTTTTTAGTATGGCTATAAAAACGAGAATTGGATATCAAAATTTTGTGTATTAGACACAAGATCCCTCTTACTAGCTCCCTTCTTATTTCAAATGATCGTATATGGGAACTATAATGAATAACACTAAGATAGTTTATCCTTTTAAGAATATGTTAAATTAATCCCTCATGAAATAGAGGAATAATATGATAGATCAGTTTGCTTAAATTCTTTAGTGACACCATGTTATAAATTCTACAACCTCCTTTGTTATAACCTCTTAGTACTGTAGCACCATTTAGTGCCTCCACATATTTCAATATGTAGGTGAATTTAGATATTTCTACTTTGGAAGGTAAAATTGTTATTGATGCCCTAGAAAATTGATTGATAATAAGATCACTTTTTCAGTTTTGAAAGCTTTTTTACCTGTTCAAAATTAGTTGAAAACATATTCTAGTAGGGTAAGGAAAAGAATAAAGATGAAGTAGTGTTCACATGGAAATATTTTATGGAGAATATCAAGGAAGAATATTATCCCATTGGATCCTATGAAGACCAATAGAAGTAATTGTAATAATTACATCAAGGTAAAGAAAAATCTACTCAACATTATATTGATGTTTTCCATTCTAGGGAAGAAAAACTATGTATCTAATATACACAAAAGGCATTGAATCCTCAAATAATGTAGTGGGATAAAATGGTATGTTGGAGAGTATATGGACCTCTTTGAATTCAAGACATTGGGAGAGGCATATAAACTACTTATCATATTGGAGAAGCACAAAAATAAAAAATAAAAAGAGGAGCAAATAACAAGAACCAAAACACTAGATACCAACCAAAAAAATGCAAGAGACACTCCAAATAATCAAGATAGACTCCTCAAAATGAAAATTGAAAGCCAAAAAAAACTCTTAATAAAATAATCTCCTAAATACCAAGAGTGACAAGTGGTGTGATTACCACAAGCACAACTAACAATTGAGGGGGAAATATCAAGCAATTCAATCATTGAATTTTGAGTCACAATCCCCTACATCCACTTCACCTTAACTTCCACATTCACAAGCTAAGGATAGAGGAAACGAATCATGGAAGTTGAATAAAATATGACAACTACCATCACACATGTTGCACTAGAGGGATCATAAAAAAATTCACAAGAGAAATATCTATTTCACTCACAAATGTGGGTTAAGGGTAAGCTATTACATGTCATTGTTGATAGCGAGAGTCTAAAGAATTTTATTTATGCTTAGATTGTCAATAATTTGAATTTGCATGTCACACCATACCAACAACCAGATAATATTAGATGGTTACAATAGGGAAGAGACATTTGTACCGCTAGACAATGTCTCCTCTCATATGCCATCAAATATTTTAAAGATTTGTTTTTATGCAATGGTGTACCCTTGGATGTCTAAGATGTACTTATAGGCAAACCATTCATGTAGAATAAGAAAGGTGTGTATGAGTCTAGGAAAAAATTTCATCATCACTATCAAAGGTCATGTTTCTCCTAGGTTGAACTGGCTAAGGGGATTTTCAAGAGGTGGGTAGTACCATGTGGTGTCAATGCTTCAAAATACCAAAGGTACATCAATTTTTTAATCAAATCCAAATAATGCAAGAAGATGATGTTCAAAACAAGAAAAAATACTTTATTAATGATCAATTTGCAAAGTAGGAGGATCATATCTAACATTGAACACAAACTTTACATATCAATAATAGATGGATTAGAGTATAGAAAAATATGATGACTTGTTCAAGTTACCAAATAGATTTCTAATTAATTGTGAGATAAAGCATTCCATTGACTCAGTTCCTAGTTTTGCTTTACCTAATGCACCTATTTATGACATATTAGTCTTTAAAAATAATGAAATCAAAAGGTAGATACAAGAATTGATTCAAAAAGGTACATCAAACCAAGTGCTTCACCATGTGGTAGTCCAATTGTCTTGGATCAAAAAAATATGGAATTTGGAGACCCTATATTGACTATAAATATTTTAATAAATTCATTGTGAAGAACTACTACCAACTCCCTTGAATGGACAACTTGTTGGACTAGCTCTATGGTTCAAATTTCTTCACCAAAAATGATCTCAAATCTAGCTATCATTAAAAACCCATAAATCCCACTAACATATGGAAGACAACATTTATAACCAATGAGAATTTATTTTAGTTGTTGATTATACATTTTGGCTTGACCAATGCATCTACCACATTCATGAGGATGATGGATTACATATTGTATCCCTATACCAACTCATTTAGATTATAATCTCACTTATAGTAAGACATGAGAGGAGCATATATAGAATGTTTGATGGGTACTTTAGACTATTTGAAGACATAAGCTATATGTTAATTTAGATAAGTGTTCATTTGGAATAACAAAGTTTCAATACCTCAAGTACATTGTTGATTAAAAAAGGAATTCATGTTGATCATGAGAAGATTCAGGAAATTAGAGATTGTCCTACCCCAAAAACTCTAACAGAGCTTCATAGTGTTTTGGGTCTTACCTATTTCTATGAAATACTTATATTGGGACACTCTCATATTCCTTTTCCACTACACCAAGTAACCAAAGGAGTTTCCAAATCCAAGTTCTATTGGAAAGAAATGCAACAAAGATTATTTAAGAGGTTAAAGGACCAATTATGTGTAGCTCCTACACTTTTCTTATGTAATATACGTCAATATTTTGAGGTAATGATTGGTGCATCCTAGTGAGCATTGGAAATTATCTTCATACAACATGGGAATTTAATTGCCTATTATAGTAAAATATTCAATGAAGCAGTTTGAAAATACCCCACATATGACAAAGATTTGTATGCCATTGTCCAAGCATATAAATAATGAAATCACTATTTGGTTAAGAAAACCATGATCCATAAATATCATATACCTCTAGAGTTCATTTAGATGTAGTGTAAGCTAAGGAATGAAATACATCAAAAGTGGATATATCTATAACAATTTTATTTGATCATAAAGCATAAGAAAGGGATGTTAGTTTAGTAATATATATATATATATATATATATATATATATAGTGCTTACCACCTTTCTCAATTCTTGTGGGTATGGTACTTCTAATTGATCCACCTTATATGAAGTAGATTCTAATTTTTTGGATTCATACCAAGCTCTTCATATTGGTTAGCATATTTCTTATTTTTATTTGCAAGATAACCTCCTTTGTCATAGGATATATTTATCTACCAACTAGTGAGTGCTCAAAGATGATTATAGAAGCAAACTTCAACTAAGTAGTAGATCACTTTGGAATGGAAAAAATATTGAAAATTATTTAAAAGTACTTATATTGGCCCAAAATGACAATTTTAAGAGGTACATCAAGTCATGTACCCCCTTTATTGTTGACAAACCAACCCACAAGAAGCAAGGACTATATATACTATTACAATGTCATCCAATCCTTGGGAAATTGTATCCATGGATTTTATCTTGGGTTTACCCACATCTAAGCATAGTAATGATTGTGTTTTTGTAGTAGATTATTTTTCAAAAATAGCTATCATGATTCCTTATAAAAAATCAATTTCAATTGAGGAGACTACTGAGATCTATTTTAGTCATGTGTGGCTCAACTTAAGATTGCCAAAATCCATTTGTCTAATAGAGATAGAATGTTTTTTAGCATTTTCTATTCCACCCTATGGATAATAATGGACACCAAGCTGACCATATCCACAACATTCCATAGTCAAATCTATGGCTATAGAGAAGTTGTAAATTGGTTTATTATGTATCTTCTTTGAATGTTAAAATCCAATAATCCACACACACAAGATGAGACTCCCATGCATTTAACATGGGTATAATTGAGCTTTGCATAGCTCTACCAAACACAACCCATTTCATGTTTATTTTTGGTTCCAACCCTTGGCACCCATTGATGTGGCTCTCCCTATGCAATCCATGGAGTACTCACATCATGTGTAAAAGAAAGTGGAAAATTTAAAATAGTTTGTGAAGGAAATTCAGCATAGTCCATGATCTCTTGGATAAGAAAAATCAAAAATACAAGTAACATCATGACCAACATTGGATCCCACATCAATTCAAGGTTGGAAATAAGGGATGGTTGTCTTTAGAAAGAGACTTGTAGGACCCCATAGGAAGATCAAAATTCCTCACTATGGACCATACACCATCACCAAGAATATGGGAGATAAAACCTTTGAATTGAGTCTTCCATCTTATCTTGGTTTGCATCTAATTTTCAATGTTGAAATTATCAAGCCTTATTATCCACATATGTTTGACACTTTTGCAGTAGCAGAATAGTTGGACATTGAAGAATCCAATCAAATAGTTTAGCCTTAGTGGAGAACAATTTGAGTGTTGATACATGCACTAAGACCACCAAAAGGCAGTACATTTAGATGTATAGAGTGGTCAAGGGAGGTCAGCTTGGTCACCAAGGGAAACAATTCACAAAAAGTTGAACAAAGAAACAACTTTCACACCTAATGTCAAATATTGATGCAATAGGGGCCATCACTTTCTAAGGGGGATAAATTATCTAGGCATGTGACATTTTGGGGGCCTGTATTTATGCCCTAGAATGGATCAATATGAAGGTGATATTTCAAACCAAGTTATTAATTTTTGAAGCTCTAAACATAAAGACATCAATTTTTTGTGTAATATTCTACTGAAGGCAATTGAAAGATATTTGCAAGGTGAAAAACGATCCTTGTTCACATAAAGTACTATTAAATATAATTTATAAAAATAATGCATTATGTATAAAATATAATTTATAAAAATAATGCACTACATACTAGATATAATTTACAAAATAATGCATTAGAGTTGATGAAATGTTGGATCAATTATTTCAAAGGTAAAGCACTATGTATTCTATGGAGGATTGGTCCTACCATTATTTCTTATAATTTATGGTTTGAAAGGAATAAAAGAATTTTTAAAATAGATCTCAAAATCAAGCCCAATATTGAAACTGTATTATTGCCTCTCTTACATAATGTTTACATATATGGTGCTTATCATGGGAAGTTTCAAGTGCGAAAAAAGAGGTGCTAGCTACTTGGTTACAATATTTGAATATCCATTGAAAACTCATTTGTTACAATGGCATTAAAAAAAAGGGTTTGTTCAATCTATGGTAAGATAAAAATGTTTAGAAATTGGGTTTATCAAAATTAATTTTGAGGGTGTCCCGTGAGTGATACCATAGTGGTATGTTTATGGGTTTTCATCTAGGATATCCAAGTTTAAACCTTAGTACAAGGGAACAAGGACCCCTTTCAAAAACTCATTCTTTACCCTAAAATTTTGTCCCTATTAGGAAGCGCATTGGTATGGTTTTAGTCCCTTGAGGTATACCATAGTGATGTCTTTGGGTTTTCATCTAAAAGACCCAAGTTCAAACCTCGTTGCAAGGGGACTGGGATCCCTTAAAAATCCCATGCTTTTACCCTAAAATATTTTATCCTATGAGGGATACCATAGTGGTATGTCTTTGGGTTTTCATCCAAGAGATACAAGTTCAAACCCCAATACAAGGGACCATAACCCTTTCAAAAAAACTATGCTTTACCCTAAAATTTCATCAAGTCTTGTGAGGGTACCTTAGTGGTATGTCTTTGGGTTTTCATCCAAAATATCCAAGTTCAAACCCCAATACAAGGTACCATGATCCCTTTCAAAAACCCTTGCTTTACCCTAAAATTTAGTCCTATGAGGGATACCATAGTGGTATGTTTTTGGGTTTTCATTTAGGAGACCCAAGTTCAAACCCCGATACAAGGGGATAGGGCCCATTTCAAAAACCCATGCTTTACCCTAAAATTTTGTCCTATGATGGATACCATAGTGGTATGTATTTGGGTTTCCATCCATGAGACCCAAGTTCAAACCTTGGTACAAGGTTCTAGGACCCTTTCAAAACATGTGCTTTACCTTAAAATTTTATCCTATGAGGGATACCATAATGGTATATCTTTGGATTTTTATCCAAAAGACCTTGCTACAAGGGGACCAAGACCCTTTAAAAAAAACCCATGCTTTATCCTAGAATTTAATTTTCTATCAAATGGTATTAGCTCAACTATTCTTCAACATTTAAGGAGGAGATCCAAGTTTGAATCTTGCCAAGCGATACATGGATAATATCCAAGCTTTGTTGTAATATCATTATGTGGTGATGATGTAATATGGGTGGGGCCCATTTCAATCCCATATAACCAATTGAAAAAAATGAGGGTGCTTCTAAATGAAACCCAAGAAAAGCTGATGGAGGTGGTCTTTTTAAAATAATGAAGGAAATATTCTCTTCACTTATAATCATATGAAACTTCAACTAAGAACTATACAAAGTCTAGGGAACTTCTTATAGGGATTAAAATGGCAATTGAAAAATGATGAAAATATATTTCAATTGAGGGGGATTCACAAATTATAATTAATGTTATCAACAAAAATGGATGTGGGATTGAATAAAAAATAATATTATTATTGATGTTCATCTTCTATAATTGGAGGTAATATCTTGAAAATGTAAGAGAATCTACAAAGTAAACCAGGTACTAGATAAATTAGCCAACCATGATATTGATCTGTTTAGTAAAATTCAAAATTTGGGAGGCACCTAGATGGGTGAGATTTTATCTCTCAATAAAAATGATGTCAAGGAGCCAATTGTGAAAACGTAGCACTTAAAGAAATATGAAGAATATATTTGATAGAAAAGAAAAGAAAAAACATCTTTGATAAAGGGGCAAGTTGGCTATGGTTTAATTGACTTGACAGCAAATGTAATATTTTAGTATTTTGTCAAGAAAAGCCCCCAAAAGAATCCACAAATAGTCTATCTAAAAAAAGTAAAGCAATTGCGAGCAACACGCCTTGCCTTCTTAATTTTGATGATAGGTCAATTTTCATTCTCAACTATTAATGGTAGAATACTTATATGATGCATTCTAAAGGAGGGGGTCCAGTGAACAACTACCTCCTCTAGTAGCAATAATTTTTACAACTTATAAAAATGTAACATTAAACATCAATCAAGATTGCACAACAATAGATGACACTTCTACAAGACAACACCCTGCACAACAATGCTTGAAAGATGGCACTCCACAAGATGACACTAGATGGCACTCCACAAGATGACAATAGATGGCACTTTGCATGATAGTGCTCTACAATATGACACTTTGTAAGATGGCACTCTGCAAGAGGGCACTTTGCAATATGGCGCTCTACAAAACGGTGTTTTGCAAGATAGCAATGGTTCTTCAATACTCACATCCTTACTTGAATGAGGGATTGACTTGAACAACGATATTATCTTGGAATATGCTTGATTTGAACAGCGGGTATCATGAATTACAACCAAACTTGATTGGCAACTAATAGAATGGCAAAGTGCTTGAATAGTAAAGAACCACCAAGTTGATCAATAATTCCTTGCACTTTGTATTCTTGATCTCCAACATTTAGGACGGCAATAATACATCCACAATGCCTCATTTACAGCAACACTTTTGTAATATCTTGGACTACAATATTATATTTGCAATATCTCACTTTAACCTACACATAATAAACTACACAACATATTATTCTAATAGTGCCACCATTCGCATATGCACAGAGCAAATTGAAAATGATATATTTGTATTACTCATATACCAGAATGACCATTATAAAATAGTAGTATTCATCAACTTATGCATATACTTCAACTATACCAGATTGTCCTGTCATGCTCTCAATATACATATGCACGTACTTTTTCCTACCTGTAAAATGGAATAAAGGGGTTTCTTTTATGCATTTGGGTGGTACTTGTCGTAATGGCCAGCCGAGATACCTCATATCCAATCGTTTACATATTGACCTACTATACATACCTTAATATAATGCTCATTTATTTAAGGATGATATAAGCACCCTTGGAACTACAAGATAACTTGACTTTTTTTATACTTACCTATATGTCATATGCTCCCGCATCATACATGCTAGGTAAGAGAAAATGTTTTAAGAGCGAAAGCTCATGACCATTGTATGAAATCCTCAAGTGGAATTTTGTACTTATCAACCTCGAAAGCAATCATCCATGTTACTTCTTCAGTTGCTCTATTTTTCCAGTTGACCAAATATTAATAATGTTCCTTGCCTCTTATCCTCTTAGCCACTCTAAAATCTACCATTGCTTTAGTTTCATCTTGCTCTTTTTTTGGCAACTATTGTATCCATTCTTCCGTTAGAAAATCAAAAGTGATATATTTATTATCATCCCTTGATTTGTTATAATATGGATATAAATTGGCTACATTAAGAATTAGTGAGATGGTTACTCCTAAGAGTTCAATTTCATAAGCATTTGCTACAAACTTCTTCAAGACCTTGTAAGGTCCAATATTTTTCCAAATTAATTTGTTGTGTATGCCTTTTAGAAATTTTTCCTTCCACAAATGTGTTGAAACCAAGTCTCCAAATTAAAATTCTTGTGTCATGTGCTTGAGATCAGCATATTAATTGTATTTCATACCACTCTTCTCCAAATCACCTTTCACCTCTTGATGTAAATCATGTATATAATCAGCAAAGTCCTCTGCTACAATGTTTGGTCTCTACAAATTAGTTGTATTTTGCAACTCATCTACTCCTCTTGGATGGATTCCATACATAATATCGAATGGACTTTTGGTTGTACTTTTATTTACTGAATTATTATATGCAAATTTTGCTTGTGCCAAGATGGTATCCCATAACTTTAGCTTCTTTCCAACTAAACATCTCAACAAATTCCCAAGGTTTCTATTCACAACTTCGGTTTGTCCATCCATTTGTGGGTGATAATTTGAACTAAAACTCAATTTTGTGTCCAACTTCTTTCATAAAGTTTACCTACAAACATAGTATCTCTATTTGATATAATACTTTTCGACAAACCATGCAATCTTCTTGCAGATATAAAATGTATCATCTTTGAAAATCTATCAACAACAACAAAAATGGAATCATTACCTCTTTGTGTTTGTGGTAATCCAAGAACAAAGTCCATACTTATGTCTTCCCATGGCCTTTCCAGTATTGGTAATGGTTGATACAACCCAAAGTTTTGGCTTCTTCTCTTTGCATGTTGACAAACTTGACAACACTACACATCTTCTAACATCCACATTCATTCCTAGTTAATAGTAATTTACACCAACTTGTCCCATGGTTTTATCTATTCCAAAATGTCTAGTAAGTCCACTATGTTTTTCTCTTAACAAGTTATCTCTCATTGAGCTCTATGGTATGCATAATTGTTGTCCCATGAATAATAATATTTCTGGAATAAAATAATCAATCCATGGTATTCTCTCCTGTATTAGGGTTATTACACGTTTCCCAAGCTTCTCTGAAATCCAAATCATTGACATTTTTTTCTAGCATAAAAACCAACAACTTCAATTATCATTACATTCATCAACAAACTTCTTCGACTCAATTCATTGGCTATCTGAATTGAACTACCACTTCTATGTTTCAAAACAAATGAGCAACGTTGAAGATACTCTACTCATTTTATGTCTTTGGTTCAATTTGTCTTTATTGTTAATGAATTGCAAAGCATGATGATTTGTAAACAACAAAAATTAGTTTGGTAATAAGTAATGCCTCCACTTCTTAAGTGGTTGCACAATAGCTTTAAACTCTTGATCATAAACTGAATATTTCCTCTTGGTTTCATTTAACTTCTCATTGAAATAAGCAATGGGCTTACCTTCTTGGCTCAAAACACTTCCAATGATTGTTTTGCTTATATCACAATTTACTTGGAAAATTTTGTTGAAGTTTGGCAATGCTAAAATCAATTGTTCCATTACCTCATCCTTCAATATTTGAAAGCCCTTTTTTGTTGCAGTTGTCCATTTGAACTCATGTCTACCACGCTTCATTCTTTCCATGATTGAAGCACAAATTCCACCAAAATTTCTAATTGATTTTCTATAAAAACTTGCCAAACCATGGAAATTTCTTGCCTCAAACATACTTCTTGGTGATGTCCACTCCACAATAGCCTTTACCTTTGTTGGATCCATCTACAAACCATCATTGGTGATGACAAAACCTAAATATACCAATTTCTTCATAAAACTATATTTTTTCAAATTAATCAACAATTTATTCTTCATAAAACTACATTTCTTCAAACTAATCAACAATTGCTTCTCTTTCAATCTTTGCAAAACTAACCTCAAATGCATTAGATGTTCTTCCTTTGTCTTTCTAAACACCAAAATATCATCCAAATAAACCACCACAAACTTACCAATAAAATGCTTCAAGACTTCATTCATCAATCGCATAAAAGTGTTGGGTGCATTTGTCAACCCAAATGGCATAACTAGCCATTCATACAATCCTCCTTTGGTCGTAAATGTAGTCTTCCACTCATCTCCTTATCTGACACAAATTTGATGGTAACCGCTCTTCAAGTCAATCTTTGTGAAGTATTCCGCGCCACTTAAACAATCCATCAAGTCATCCATACAAGGTAATGGAAACCTATATTTTATTGTGATCTTATTGATAGCTTGGAAGTTCATGCATATATGTCATTCTCCATCTTTCTTGGGTGCTAGTACGGTTGGTACTGCACATAGGCTCAAGCTCTCCCTAATTAACCCCTTGTTCAATAACTCTTGGATATGTCTCTTCGTCTCTTCATTTTCTATGTCTATCATCATATAGGCTACCTAGTTTGGTAAACTCGCTTTAGGTATTAAGTCTATGTTATGGTTAATGTTTTGCATAGGCAGTAATCCATTTGGCAACTCCTTCAAGATAATATTTATAAATTCCTACAACATATTAGTTATTTCATGAGAAAATTCATCCATTTCATCAACTGCCCCAACTTCCCTAGGTTTGGTAATGAAGGCAAAGCACACTTTCATCTTCTTCAAGCCATTCAAGTATTGTTTTCTTGAGGTTAGGCAAACTTTAGAATTGTTGTCCACCTTTTCTTTTATCCTTCAATGGACTCAATGTATAACTTTTACCATCCTTGACAATAGCATAAATGTTCATTCTACCATCATGTACCACTTTCCTATCAAATTGCCATGGTCTACCCAACAAAATATGACATGCATCCATCAACATGATGTCATATAGAATTGCATCTTTATAAGAACCAATCTGAAAATTCACCATACATTGTTTGGTTACCAAAATTTGGTGTCCATTTTGTAACCATGACACTTTGTAAGGATTCGAATGCTCAATTCTCTTCAAGCCAAGTTTCTCCACCATCTTTGTTGACACTAAGTTGTATGTGCTTTCATTATCCACAATCACCTTACAACATTTACCTCTCAACCTACAAATCGTCTTGAACAGGCTCCTTTACACAAGTTCATGCACCTCCTTGGTTGGTTTTAGGAATACCCTCTTCATCAAAAGTGACTCTCCTTGTTCTAGTTCCTCCATGGGCTTTGGTGAAACAATACTCTTTTCATTTGGTTATACAATATGGTTATGAGCTTCCTTTCCATGCCCATTGGTTTGTTGCATTTGAGGGCACTCATAGGCTCTATGTCCTTCTTCCAAGCACTTATGACACTTGCCGAAAAAACCACGTCCTCTTCCTCTACCAAATCCACCTCGTCCTCTTGATGATTCACCCCTTTTTCAAGTGCTTTGGTTGTAAATATTTTTTTGTGAGAAATATTCTCCTGCATCATGAGCTTGTTGCTCTCTTCCTCCATATAAATGTCCTCTTCCTCTTGAAATAGGTTGTTGCTTGCGGGCTAACTTCTCTTCCGCCTTGAGTGCATATTGATAAGCCTCTTCAACTATTTTAATTTAAACCATACCAATTTCATCTTGTATGGACAACCTTAGTCCATTTATGTATCTTGCCACTTTCTCCTCATCATCTTCAATATGACCTGCTCTTATTGTCAACTTATAGAATTCTTCCATATACTCCTTCCCTTCCAACTCTTCTTGTTTGAGGGTTTGTAGTTTCTAAACAACCCAATCTGATAATTAGTAGTCAAAATTTTAGATTTTAATTTGGATGTAAACTTGTCCCAAGTTCAAATTTTATCCTTGCCCTTTCGTTGCCTCCTTGTTTGGACATGATCCTACTAAATTGAAGCATGTCCCTTCAACCCTCTACTTGCAAATTTGACCTACTTTGGATACTCCATAGATTCATAGTCAAAGAATCTCTCCATATCGATTATCCAATCTATCAACTCTTATGGAATTAAACTTCCATTAAAAATGGGGGTATCCATCTTTGGCTTACTTCTCATGCTAGAGATTGCCTAAATCAACTGTTTCTCTGATTCTTCTCCTTGCTCTTCATCTTGAGCTTCTAAATGACTAGTCTCCTCCTCTTAACTGTCACTAACCTCCTCAATACAAACACCTATCCTTTGGGCGATCTCAATTGCAACGAATTTGGCTATGATTCTTCTCAACATTTTAGTTGTCTATTGGTCGAGGTGTAAGACCACGCAAACATCCTCTTCCTCAGTGTGCCACCTCTCCTTCAGCACATATTATAGACCTTTAAAAAACCCACTCAAATACCAAAAATGTTGTAGTCTAAAGGAAAGGGTCTAGTGAACAACTACCTCCTCTAGCAGCAAGAAGTTTTACAACTCATTTATAAACATTTACAACTTATTTAAAAACAATGTAATATTGTACATTGTTCAAGCTTGCACGGCACTAGACGACACTTCTACAAGATGGCACTCTACACGATAGCACTTGCAAGATGGCACTCCGCAAGACGACACTAGACAACAATTTACAAGATAGCGCTCTACAAGATGCTCTACAAGACGAAGCTTTGTAAGACGACACTACACAACACTTTGCAAGATAGTGCTTCACAAGACAGCAATGGTTCTTCAACATTCACGTCCTTACTTGAATGGCAGGTTGACTTTTTGCATATGTTGGTTAAAAGTGATATGTTAAGAATCTTGTTGGAGCTTATATCCCTTACGTGTTGATGTCCTTGTGAGTTCTTTTTGATTGATTACACATTTTATTTTGAATCTTAAAACATGGTTCACATGAACAAATTTGTTAGCATTTCCAAGTTATTTGTGGCATTAGAGTATAATTTCCTTTGTTGGGAACATATTACTTTATTTTCTTTGTGGTTACTAGGAAGACATGCATTTAGTGTAGTAGCAATATTGCATATGCATACATTTTACATGCTAGTTAGCTTATCATAGCCTTATTTGTGTGTATGCCAGGTGTATTTGCCTTGGATAAACTTATAGGATTTCTCGTCCTTTCTTTTTCCCCATGCCCCACTTTTGGAGATTGCTCTTCACGTTTGATAACATGTTTTTAAGCATTTCTGCTACCTATCTTCCATGCAAAACATTAGTTGCTGGTGAAAGAGGATGCCTTTTCATGGTGGTTTCCCTGTGCTGAAAATACAAGCAGCTTGTATCCATTGATTAAATGTATGTAAAGCATTTGTGGTATTCCTATTGTATGCAATGGGCTGTGCTTGGTTGCTAAAATGTTTTCACATGATGCACTGATTCTAAGCAAAATTTGTGGTATTCTATGGGAAGTTTTGCTCTTGTTTACTCTTTATGAGACAAGAAACTTGTTCTAGTATTTGAGAATATTCAAATATACTTGTAACAATGTATATGTGTTTTAAATATCAAGCATCTTCTAAGAGCTCCCTGGAATGTAGAACAAGATAAAAGATTATGTTGGCTTTCACAGTGTGAAGAGCATTCTATCTGCAACGAATGAACCTGCAGTGAGAATGGGAATGGAGATCATTAGATTTGAAACAATAACAACGTTGTCTAATTGTGTGGTCCATACAGTACACTGCATTTAAAACGAACATTGTTAAATAGTTTGAAATTTTGAGTAAGCAATGTGAACTGTATCTGTATATAAAGTATCATGACCAAAGTCGCCCCATTTTATAGGTTCTGATGCTTGTCATTGTACAAAGGGAATTGCTATCATACTTGGTCAAAATATGAAGATAAAACCTGAGAAGCTCAACATGTGTACCACTATTTTTATAGTTTTAAATAATACGAGTAGCAAAATCTGTCACCACTGAACATGTTTTACAAAACATATATGCCATTCTAATCTGAACATGTTCTTCAAATACTTATTTTCTATCTTAATTTCCTCATCCCAGTTAAGAGTTCCATTGTTAAGTAATATGAAACTGCAAATAGATCTTAGGATAAAGTCTTTTCTTCTACACATTCAGAGTGACTCGTAGGAGTGGGGGTGGAGTTTGGTCACTATGCATGCACAAATATATATAAGGAAACTAATAAGAGTAATTCTGTGGTTGAGAAAATCAATCTGCATTTGCCTGTTGCTTTATTTTTTTATAGAAGTCAAAAAGAGAAGAAAACATTCACTAATCATAAATGAAAATCGGAGGCGTGCTTAATATTTATTGATTGACAAATTTTGGCTTGTATTGCTGTATTGGTGCTGTGGAACTGTTTGTCTTTGTTATTTATTGAATATAGGAAATGAGTAGCTGACATGGATTTTTTCTACAGTTCTTGACTTTTAAAGTTGGCTTCATACATTGTCCAGAATAGAGGTGTTACTTTTTGCAAGCTCTTTGGTGGTAGAAGCCAAGCAAATCATCTTAAAAGTCTTGTCTATTGGCATTGCAACAGGTTTGACGAGGGCTAATGAATATGTGAAAGTCATGAAGACAATGGTAGGCAAATATTGAATTATGTTATGGATATAATATTGAGATGAGAACAATGGGAAATCTAATAATTAATTTTGCAAAATAAAGAGAACAATCATTATCTGCAATTGCGTCTTTCGCACTGAAAATCCACATGGTATTTTGATCTCCCTTGATATTTCCCACAATTCTCAGAGAGCAGGTTAATAGTGTCACAGTGTGGATTGCATTTGAGCCTTGAGGCATATTGAAGAAGGCCTTGATGTGTGTGCTTATTGTGCTTACAGATTTGATCATGCAACTTGGAAGACTTAAGTTGCACATAGCAATAGAATCTCAGAGTTAATCCAAATGGAAGCAATTGGGACGACTTGCTCGGTGTTTTGGAAGTTACATATGGTACACAATTGTTTAAGCCATGTAGCAGATCTTAGTGGACTGTTAACATCTCTATTATGCTTTGATAGATGGGAAAGGAATGTTCAAACTAGATCATAACAGGAAAACATTGCAAAAGTTACTTCTACAATGATTACAACCATTGTTCAGACCTGAAATAAATTACCATGCATTTATTAAGGACTAAAATAATTAATCAAGAAGAATATTCTTTACATTTTAACCAAAATCTTACGGTAGCAAAAAGACCTTACTCAAATTCCTCGTGTGCGTGTTCTATGTTAATTTAGGGGGGAAAGAATCCCTGAAAAGTTTCTTCATTTGCCTTTGGTGTTCGAACTTCCAGATGCACTCTTAGGATATAGTCTTGAGTCGTCATGAAATAATCTCTTTTAGCAAACACTGGGGGAGGATTGGTTAACAGCAAAGATAACTTGTTTTTATGATAAAAAAAATGAGAACTCAATTTTTGCGTTTTAATTTACGAGGCATACAAAGAATTTGATGCACATTTCTTTACATTTGTAGAAATTTTCAAGTTTGCAGGCACTATTAATTTCTATTGACAGAGGGAGTATTACTAAATTTTAATTATTATATTTTAGGGCTTTTTTTTCAACTGCTTTTTATAAGATCATCATGGTATAGATGAAATTACAAAAAACCATTCCTCCTCTGTCAGAAACATTGCTATAAATGCAGTGCTTATTGCTAAATGATATCTTCACATGCATGATATTGGCGTAATATCTTCTCTAGTATTTCTAGCTCAGGGACGCAATTAACAAGACTGGTGAAGAAGGATGATATTAAAGTGTTGAAAGCTTTTATCTCATTAATTTTATGACAATCGTTTTGAGCAAGAGGGGAAGATTGTTATGCAATCTTCTTTTTGGCAGGGCTCTTCGCTTTTGTAAATTATACATCTACTTAACTTGAGGACTAGTACGCAGCCCTTGTTATATTGTATTGTGGCCTTTTGCATTCATTTTCTTCTGCTTTAAAGAGGATTTGTATTTGATACATTGGCATTTGAGGGTAGTATATTTGCTTTAGTGAACTTGTGGAGTTCATTAATTTTTATTTAGAAACTTGAGATTTTGCTTTATATTGTCCTTGGGCAGTATAGGCAGTAACTGTTGTTGATTTTAGAAGGATGGTTGGCATCCTTAGTTCTATTTGTAAATAGAAGCTGTAGATTCACAAATTCAAACCTTAGAGGTGGCAATTCCACACATACAAATGAAGAACATAGAACATAAACCTTTAACCACAAGTACTTGGAATTATTCAAACAAGTAATAAAATTTTTGAAGCAAAAATTTGTCAGATTCTTAGAATGGCATCAGTTTGTAAAGAAGAGAAACTGTACCCAGATTTGGTTCAGGAATACTTTTTGACTCAATCTGGTACATCTCCATTTTTTGCTGTCTTTTTGGCTAAGACCAATGCATCATAGTCATGCCAACCAAATATCATCTAAGAGTAAATTTCATGGGCTTCATGTGCATAGATAATGCTTTTGTGCAGGGTCAGATATCATGAGTATATGTGTTTTTTCAATTCTTGATCTCATGTTTCGTTGTTTAATCTTTTTGTTCAAAGAAAATAGTTTAAAATTGTGTAGACTTTCTGCTATAACTGGGAAGATTTATTTATAATAAATTAAATATTTTGGAGAAAGAACGAGTTATTGATAAATTCTACAAAGTTTGCATTGACTTTAGTATAGGAAATTATAATTAATCATCAATGTTTGCTCCAATTATACTATCTAATATTCATGCACTTGCAAGTGATAGGAAAGAAGTTAGATTCTGTGAATATTCAGAACTGTTCCGGGTTAGTGAAACCTTTTGATATAGATGGTAGGGAGCAGTTTATTCATGTAGCAATTGTTACCTGGTGGCAATGTTAGGGGTGATAGGAAAGAAGTTAGATTCTGTGAATATTCATAATTGTTTTGAGTTAGTGAAACCTTTTTTTTTTTTTTTTATAAGTAACTAGAATTTTATATACAAATTGGGTTTTTTAAGAGGATCCCAAAACCTTATAACAAAAAGGGCCATAGCACCGAGATTTAAAGCAACTCCTTAGTACATGAAAATAAACACAAACTGAAAGGGAAAGGGCCAGAAACAACCCTTGATCCAGCAAAAAGACCAGATTCTAGAACTAATTAGTGAGACCCACTTCGCCAAAGTATCATCCTCCCATTGTTGGCAGACTAGGATCCTCCCAGGGGTGGATAACAGCAGTCTGGGATCCTCCCGAGGGTGGATACAGCGCATCTGCCCAAACCTACGCAGGGAGAGCGGGAAGGCCAAGAATAGCCTGCAACCTGAAATCTTGCCCGAAAACCCGAAGCAGGGAAATTTAGAAAACCGGAGAGGATCCTCGCCCAAGGACGCCTCGGGATGCAATCCAGGGTGTAGCGAGGCAACAAGCAGCCGCGCGAGCAAGGCAGCAAGCAACATCGGGCTACAGACCAGGGATCAGTAGCGAAACAACCTGGGAAATGGCATCAGGGTCCTCAAAGAAAAAACGGGAAGCCTCCGCTTGAGCCTGAAAAGAGGAACAACACTACTAGGGATATCTACAGGCCAAGATATCCCTGTGCACAGCAAGGAGAAATACGAGGAAGCCGGAAGGATCCAGGGAAAACAGCAACAGGTGCAAAGACAAGATCCCAGAAGCCAAAACTGAAGGAGGAAGGAGGGGCAACAGCTGCAAACACACTGATCTCCCCCCCAGACCAGTGAAGACAGAAGGAAGCCCCCACCACTCCAACAGAAAGGCCCAGGAACAGATCCAGGGAACTGGGACCAAAACAAATCCTTGCTCACGAACAGATCTAGGGAACTGGGACCAGAAGCCCCTGAACAGGAACTAAAACCAACAACCTGAGGATCCCAGGCGGGAAGCGGGAACAGGCACAAATATGGGATCCTTGGAAGCCTAACCTGGGGGAACCAGGGTCTGCATGCACTGATCATGGGTCCCCCCCAAGATCCAGACATGCAACAGAAACCCTAGGAACCCCAGAAGAAGGGACCAAGATCCCCCCATCCTTGCTCATGGAAGCTTCAGGGAACTGGGACTGGGGCTGGATACAACCCAGGAAGAGGAAGAGGCCCACCCCGAAGGCCAACCAATTCCCTGGGTGTCCACCAAATTGCAAATCCAGCAAGAAGAAGCCTCCGAACAGGAAACCGAAAAGGGCCCTACCCAACGGGACGGGACCAGCAACAACCACGGGCATCCCAGAGAGGAGTCACTAGCAAAAGAGGAAACTGGCCCCCCAGACCAACCCCGAAGCAGAGAGGACCTCACGGGATGCACCAAGAAGCAGTCGAAAACCCAACCTGCCACCACCACCAACCGAGGAAGCCCTGGGAACCGAATCCAAGCAAAAACCTATAGAAACCTCAGGGGGAATCCTGAGGGAGATCGAGGAAGGGATCCCGGAAGCATGCAAAAAACCCTAGGAGACCCCTGGGATGCACCAGACCCCGGGCTCGGGCAGGGAAACCCTGAAACTGCTGGGAAAGGAGCAGAAAGTGGAGAAGGATCTCCCCCCAAGGAGATCATCTGCTACAAAGCATTCCCAGAGCGGGATGACCCGGGATGAGCCAAGGACTGGGCAAGAACCAGGGGAGGGGGAGCAAGGAGAGGGAGCAGGACCCTCCCCCTCCCCCCCTGAAGATCATTAGTGAAACCTTTTGATATAGATGGTAGGGAACAGTTTATTCATGTAGCAATTGTTACCTGATGGCAATGTTAGGGTAGGTGTCTTTTTATTGTCAAATTTTAGATCTTAATCTATTAAATTTTAAAAATTAAACGATAGTTTTGTATTAAATGGGTTCAAAATTGAAATCCAAACACTTTGCAACTAAAAAATCTAAACACTTTGTGACTAAAAATTGTTAATTTTCAATTAAAACAAACACTAACAAGTATTGTTTACTGTATGTTTAGACAGTGTTACCTTTACATCCATAACATGACGAGGAAGATTTGAGAAGTTGTTTTGATATCAACATGATAAACTACACTTTAAATGCCTTTTGAATTTGATGCTCTTTGTCCATTTGAGTGGTTTTAAAGCAGAAATCAAGGATCAAATTCTTATACTAAAAACCATTGGTATTTGATGTGGACTAAGTTACAAGGTTTGGGTTTTTACTGCTCCCTAACTCAGCCCAACATCCGAACACAATTTCCAAAGCCATTGCTTCCTTACTGACATGAGTAGCTGCCATATACTCTACCTCTGTAGTGGATAAAGCAACTACAACCTGTCGCTTGCTCATCCAACTAATTGCACCACCAAACAGGCTAAACACATAGCCATTGGTTGACCTCCTGTTGTCAACATCTCCTGCCCAATCTGAGTCCACAAATCCTTGTATGTCTAGCTGCTTCTTGTGAAACTTCTTGGTTGTCAAAAATACCTGATAACAAATAGAGTAATGAAAAGTACCTTGGAAATATCTGAAAACCCTCTTCATTGTTGCCCAGTGATCCTTTCTAGGATTTGCCATAAACCGGCTCAAGACTCCCACTGCTTGGGCAATGTCTAGTCTAGTGCAGACCATAGCATACATGAGGCTCCCAACCACACTAGCATAGGGTACATGACTCATGTCCTCCATTTCTCCAAGTGTAGGACACTGCTCAACAGAAATTTGTGTTCCCACAGAACCAGGAACACTCACTAGTTTGCAATTTTTCATGTTGAACGCTGTAAAACAGAGTCAACATACTTTCTCTGACTTAACCAGATTTTTTGTTGGCTCTATGTCTTCTAACCTCCATCCTTAGGATAAACTTAGCAACTCCTAAATCCTTCATTTCAAACTGTAGTGAAAGCTAAGATTTCAATACCTTAATGACATCCTTATTGTTACTAATTAGCAGCATGTCATCCACATAGAAAATGATAACAATAAAATGACCACTCTCTTGTTTATAATAAACACAGTGATTTGATTTAGATCTAACAAATCCCAACGTCAAAACATAAGAATCAAATTTCTTGTACCACATTCTAGGAGATTGTTTAAGACCATAAAGAGATTTCTTTAACTTGCAAACTAAGTTTTCCTTATCCTTTTCCACATAGAGTTTCAGTTGTTTCATGTAGATCTCTTCCTCCAAGTCTCCATGCAAGAAAGTTGTCTTTACATCCATTTGTTCAACCTCAAGATTAAATGTAGCAACAACAGATAAAAGGAATCTAATGGATGTAAGCATAATTGATAAAATCGGAATCGACTAGTAAATCGGCTAGGGAAAATGTCGACAAAATATCAGGGAAAAAAACGGCAAAAAAAAAAAAAACGAAGAAAACTATTTTTTTTTTTTTTTTTTCATGCATATTACAATGAATTAACATTATGCAAATCAAATATTGCAATAAAAACAACAATTCAAGTCAAGACATCATACAAGGCTCAAGCTTTAAGTACACATGAAAGTGACAAAACACATCTTGTATTGCTTATAATATGAAAAGGTACAAATTTACAAGTAACAAGAAGGAAAAAAAGGTTTCATTTTTTATATGCCTACACATGGAAACAAGTAACAACAAAGTTACAATCACTTGAAAAAAATGAAAAAAACCTAAACCCTAATTAAAATTGAAACATTGACAGTTGAAAAATGGGCTTGCATACATAGTTATCAGGCAGCAATATTTAATTAAAAAGAGGAGGAAAAAAACACCTAAACCCAAAACCCTAGGGCTTAGACTAGGGTTTAGGGTTTAAACTTCAAGTTCAAAGTTCAAAGTTTCAAATTCAAACACTAACAGCTGAAAAATGGGCTTGCATACATAGTTACTAGGCAGCAATATTTACTTATTTACTTAAAAAGAGGAAAAAAAAAAAAACCTAAGGCCTAGCCTAGGGTTTAAGGTTTAAACTTCACAGTTTCAAACATTAACAGTTGAAAAATGGGCTTGCAAACATTGTTATCAGGCAGCAATATTTACTTTAAAAAAAAAAAAAAAAAAAAACCCAAAACCCTAAACTAGGGTTTCAAATATAGGGTTTAAACTTCAAAGTTCAAACATTAACAGCTGAAAAATGGGCTTGCATAAAAAAACCCTAAATTGGCCACAACTTGAAAAAAAAAATTATTATTTAAAAAAAAAAAATTGCAGATTTTTTGCCGATTTTTTCAAAAAATCAGCAAAAAAATCACCAATGAGTCGGCGGACTCGCGATACGACACCGATTAAATCGGCCCGGCAATGATACCCGATTAAATCGCGATTTTGGCGATTTTCTCAACTAAGGATGTAAGGTTTGCAACTGACAAAAAGATCTCACCAAAATCAACTCCCTCCACTTGGAATATCCCTTAGCAACCAGCCTTGCTTTATACTTATCTACCTTGCCCTTAGAACTGAATTTTTTCTTGAAAACCCATTTACAGCCAACAAGTTTCCTTTCCTTAGGCAACTGAACTAGGTCACATGTGCCATTCTTCTTTAGAGTTGCCATCTCCTCATCCATGGCCATCTTCCAAGACTCATTGTCATTCATCTCCATTGCCACCTTTACAGTTCTATGCTCATCATTGTTAGTAGATTGTTGTCATTTCTGCAACATGGTGCATATTCAAGTTTCCATTGTTTCTGTCTACTGACCATGCAGGAAAATCCTCCTTCCGATGGCGATGGTGTTTCGTGCCAAGTCCCCTGATGCAATTTGGCCCCATAGAGAAGGAAGAGCGCAGCCCAGTCTTGGGACAAAACAGATAAGCCCAGTTCGAGGAGCGCACTACCAGCAGAGCGCAGCGCCTGTTAAAACGGTCAAAAGCGCAGCACCCATCTTCGGCATGAAAAATGATTGAAGTGCGCAAGACTATGGCGCACTCCTTCCAATGCGCAAGACTGTGGCGCACTCCCTAAGGTGCGCAAGACTATGGCGCACTCCCTGAGGTGCGCAAGACTATGGCGCACTCCCTGAAGTGCGCTAGACCATGGCGCACTCCTTCCAGCGCGCAAGACTGTGGCGCACTCCCTGAAGTGCGCAAGACCATGGCGCACTCCTAGCACGCAAAACTATGGCGCACTCCCTGAGGTGCGCAAGACTATGGCGCACCACCTCAAGTGCGCAAGGCGCTTGCGCTCCACTCCACTGCGCTTTGCTTATTGACTTTTCAAACTCTGCTCTACTCCCGAGGCGGCAAGTGGATTAGTTTCTCATCATCCTTATCCATTTGGGCGCTTCTCCTCAGTCGTACGATGTGCAGTCAGTAGGAAGCTTCCAGACCTGACATTCTGAAGATGCAGAGCCTTATCTTTTACCAGGGCGGCTCCAACAAGCAATGAGACAGCGCCACCAAATGGACCTGTCAGAACATTGAAGATATTCAGTTACGTTCCGAGGAGTCATCAGTTCCGGTTCGTGCCCGCCTACTATTTCATAACTGTTTCTCCTTGTAAATCTTATCTTCTCTGCCACCACGATGTTTAGTGGGTGTGCATTTAATTTTCAAGCGGCAGAATTCTCTATATAAGCCTGCTATTTTATTGTAAAACGATGGGTGTTTGCTAGAAGCTTGTTGTAACTCGGATTCTGCTATAAATACAAATAGTGTCTGGCTCTAACTCTGGACTTCTGATTGTGTGTATGTCTTCTATTGCTTATCTTCTATTAAAATTCTCTGGTTTATCTGTAGGCTTGAATTCTAGTATCTGGATTTAGCTTCTGGTAAAACGTGAATTCTGGAGTAGCCCTGGAGATTATGCATGTTAGATGTTCAGTTTTAATTTTTGTTAGCATTTGTATTAAATGGCTATTTGATTCGATGTACAGTTAAGTTATCATGTTGTTAGCCCATCACCCCTGTTCTATCCGGCTTGTGGCCATATTTCCCATTCCTTTCAGTCATTTACATTTCTTTCCAGTTCTCTAATCTCAACCCCCTAGATAGAATAGCAAGGGAACCAGCCCATCTCTGGAGATTGGCACGGGAGGCATTTCTTCCTCTCGGCCTTTCAATGTTGGTCGGGTCTAGGGCGCATAACTAGACAAACCCTTACCTAAGGCAGATCTTTGACCAACAGTTTCTGGCACGCCCGGTGGGACCTAACGTTCCACTGCAAAAGCAGTATTAAGAAGTTGATGTTCGTCTTATTGCTGACAAATCCGAACATCTGGCGACTCATACGAACTCAGACACCTCTGAACCTCGCAGACCAGCTTAAAAGATCACGCCTTCATGCGAACGAGGTGGCAGATTAGAAATACAGAAGAAGTTGAGTTCCTCGAGCTTGACATCGACGTTCTGGGAGAGCACCCCAGAGTGGTCAGGCCAAATATCCCGATAGACGAGACTTCTTCGCAGGAAGCTATTGTTGCTACACGGAATCCAACTCCCGACAACACAACAACTAGCTTGCCCCCAGTTCCACCGAATTCTCCGGATCATCAGAATACTCCAGTTCCACCTAACGTTGATCCGGGTGCTCCGAGTGTTCCCATTGTTCCGGCTCAGCCATTGCAGCCACCGCTCCAAGCAAATCTGCCACCCCATATGGCGCAACCGACTCCGCCCAGGCTGTTCCCGGCCTGGAATCACACTGGACCTCTTGCCCTACAAGCTCAACACACTGTACCGCCCGCCGCTCTGAAAGCTTTACCTACTTACGATGACACGGGAAAGATGGCGCATGAGCACATTCAAGACGTCGCAGGACTGGCAACTATTCACCAAATTACAGAAGAAGACGTAATGGTGAAGTTGTTGGTACTTTCACTAAGAGGTAAGCTCCTCTACTGGTACCGGTCGCTCCCGACCGACACCATCACTTCATGGGACCACCTGGCAGGGCAACTCATAAGGGGCTTCAACGAGCAAGCAGACCCCTTCTCTCTCCTACACCAGTTCACCTCTATCCAGAGGCACCCTCAGGAGGAGATAGCTGACTTCAATGTTAGGTTCGCTTGAACCTGGCAGAGAGTCACTCCCGGCCTTCGGCCCACATCTGAGCAGGCGACGTTCTATTACCTAAGAGCGTTCCACTCTGATATTAGCATGAATATCCGGTATGCTAATGTTAACACATTTCCGGAATTGTACCAACAGGCGCAGAAGGCGGAAGCCGACCTGGTAGCCATCGGGAAGTTGCCTCCAAAAGCGACTACACCGATTTACCCGGATTTTCCGTAGAACATGTACCCAAGTGCATCCGCTTCCTCTGCACCTCAAATGTACCCCAATCAGCCATGGGCTCCTAACCCACAAAATCAGGTGGTACCCACTCCTCAATTTCAGGTACCGACTCCTCAATATCCAAACCCCGCGGTTCCCCAACTTTTGGCTCCTCCTCAGTACCCAACATTACCAGCACCATTGGCACCGTTACCATTACCCGCGCCCACAGCTACGGCATCTCTAAATGCAGATCAGGCCAAGGAGTTGCGGGATGTGTATGGGTTCATGAAAACCATGGCGAACGATATGGCTATCATGAAGAAAAGCCAGTTCAGGGATCAGAACTATCCGCCAAGGAGGTTTTCGCCCACGATCACGAAGGATCAAGCCGCCCATACCGGAAGACCTCATGACAGGAACTCCGCGATGTTGGAGTGCGATGAAGCTAGTTCATCCGGCAGGGCCTACTGGTGCTCCACCTGCAACGACCCACATGGCGAGGAAACTTGCATGGTTCATCTGAACTATATGCAGACACTTGCAGACGAAACACCTAGCAGACAGGTAAATATGGTAAGGAAAGCTGATCATAATTGCATAATCCTCCCTATCGAACAGGTCTCCATTCTGATGCGAACAGGCAAGAAGCCAATTGAGGTCGATCCGGTTCAGATGGAACCACTCAAGGTACCTGCTGATCCTAAGCTGCCAAGAGAAAAGGCAGCCATGCCACCAGAAAGAGAGCCAGCTCAAGTATCGGAGCCGGCGGACACCGCCCGACTAAGAGACTATCTGCCCCAGAGGGCAAGAGCGAGGACCCCTCAGCCGCAAGCTTCGACCTCTCAGCCCCTAGCGGAAGCAAGAGATCAGGCGAGGGAAAAGTTGCGGTACCCCTCGATTACCAAGCGTCAGAGGGTGGAAGCAACGCAACAATACCGCACCCGGTACGAAACCGCTAAAGAGGGAGGTCAGTCTGGTGCTGGAGCATACAATGTCGTCGAAGAGTTAAGGAAGACTCCGGCTAAGGTAAGCCTCTTTGACGCGCTCCAATTGCCTGGTCAAGTTGACCTGCTGCAGGAATCCCTCAAGTCCATCAAGGGCAAGGGGAGACCAACTCAGACCGTCCTAACGCAGCCGTTGACCACCTCCGCTACGGGAAAGAATAGGCCGCCACCATTTTATCTATCCCTCAGGATGGAAGGATGGGTCGTGCATAATTGCATGGTTGATTTTGGCGCTGCCACCACTGTAATGCCCAAAGTTGTATGCGAATTCATGGGCATGGAGTACACCAGGAGCAGTCCTAGAGTGCTTCAGCTGGACGGGACTCCGGTCAGGACAGTGGGGGTCATCAAGGACATCCCGATCGTGTTGCACAAGATGTCACAGATCACAGTAATCCAAGAAGTTGTGGTAGTTGACTTGGAGCCCTATTTCAGCATGTGCTTGTCAAGGGAATTCACTGCCAAGCTTGGAGGCTATCTGTCTCTCGATTATTCGCATCTGGAGGTCCCCTTCAAGGGGAAGAGTGTCAAGATTTTTAATGAGAAGCCCTCCACCTTTCTCATTGAAAAAATCCAGGATGCGGAGAAACCCATGGACTCAGTCAACATCATTGACGGAGTAGAAGTGGAGGAAAAAGTGGAGCTGATGGAGGAAGCTCTTGATGAGCTGCGCATAGAGGATGAGTTCTCCATGCATGATTTCAATGCTATGATAGAATCGGACATCGGGTGTTACTCGATTACCAAGCCTGAAAAGGCTAAAGTGTCGAGTGACGCTGACCCTATGGACGACCAATTATGGAAGCTTTTTTTTATGGTGCCCGATGCAAAAATGGCGTTGGAGCTGGAGTTGTCCTCATCTCTCCCTCTGGAAATCAAAAGACATACTCGTACAGGCTCGCTTGGAGCTGTACTAATAATGTCGTCGAGTATGAAGCCCTGTGTTTGGGGTTACGAAAGGCGGAAAAGTTAGGAATAAAATAGTTACAGATATTCGGGGACTCCGAATTGATCTGTAACCAAGTAACAAATAAATGTGTTGCCAAACAACACTATCTCAAGGCATACCGTAATAAGGTATGGGATCTGCTCGAGTCCTTCTCGGCTCTTAACATTCAATTTATTTCGCGAGAGCGGAATAAACATGCTGACGTTTTGGCATCCATCGGAGCAAGATGCTCCCCAGCTGAGAATCTGATGCAAAGGCCAAAAACGGTAACAGTTATCTACAGGCCCTCGGTGCCAGATAAGAATATTCACTGGCAGGTCTTTGACAACGACGAGCAGATCGTCAATTTTTTGATTGATGAAGTTGGAAGCATCGAGGATAGAGCTCTCAATGATGAAGAATATGAGGGCCTAATCCAGCTGAAGAATAACCACCTCCCCAAGGGTTTGATCACCCTTGAAAGCCTGTTCGATCAAGATGACAGGGCTCTTCCCCACAAAATCAAAGTGGATGCGAGGGAGTACCAAGAGCTAGAGCTAGAGTCCGGGAAAATGATCAAGGTGGGGACTGATTGCACGCCACAAGAAATTGAACAGATCAGGACCCTCTGTAGAGAATATCCGGACATCGTCGCCTGGAGCTACCGCGACCTGAAGGGGTACGACAGAGACGTCTTCCAACATACAATTGAGCTCCAGGAGGGAGTTAAGCCTGTCCGACAGAAGCAAAGGCCTGTGAATCCAAATATTGAAATACTGATGAAGGCCGAGCTTCTAAAAATGTTGGAAGCAAAGATAATCTACCCCATCAAGCATTCATCTTGGGTAGCGAACCTAGTCTCGGTTCGAAAAAAGAACGGAGATATTCGCCTCTGCGTGGACTTCCGAAATCTTAATCAGGCATCCCTGAAAGATCACTACCCACTGCCCCAAATTGATCAGATTCTTCACGTAGTGGCAGGAGCCCAGAGGTTTTCCCTTCTGGACGGTTTCTCAGGGTATAACCAAATTTGGGTCAAAGATGAGGACCAGTATAAGACTGCCTTCACCACCAAGTGGGGCACCTTCGCTTATCAACGCATGTCGTTCGACCTCTCCAATGCCTGAGCAACCTTCCAGAGAGCAATGGACCTAGCCTTTGGTGAGTTGCTCAACCATGTCATTGTAATATATCTAGATGATATGACTGTTTTCTCCCACAGGAGGGAGGAGCATGGTTTACATTTACGGCAAGTTTTTGAGAAGTGCCGGGAGTTCGAAATATCAATAAACCCAAAAAAATCAATTTTCGCGGTTAAGGAAGGCAAACTCCTAGGGCACCTCATATCAGAGAAGGGTCTTGCTATTGATCCCACTAGGGCCGAAGCCCTGCTCAAGCTACCTCTGCCGGCGAACAAGAAGGGCCTCCAATCCTTCTTTGGACAGATAAATTTTGTCAGGAAGTTTATTTCTGACTTCGCCCAGGTAGTGAAGCCTATGACTGAGCTCCTCAAAAAAGATGCGGAGTTCCTATGGACAGAAGAGAGAAGGCAGGCGTTTAAGGAGATCAAACACAGAATCGCCCAGGCTCCCGTTCTAGTAAACCCCGACTATTCTAAAGACTTCATTTTATATGCGGTCGGGGAGCCAGAAAGCTATGCGGTTGTACTAACCCAAAAAAATGAAGACGGGGATGAACGACCCATAGCATTCCTCAGTCAAGTCATCCTCCCGCATGAGGAAAAGCACAATTTTATTGAGAGTCAAGTGCATGCGGTAATGAGGGCGCTGAAGAAGTTTCGTCATTTCGTCTCGCAGAGCAAGACGATAGTGTACGTGGTACACCCGGACGTCCGAAACTTCATCAGTCAGGGTGAGCTTGGTAACAAGAGGGCAGGTTGGATCACCAAGATCCAAGAATATGATATAGAGGTCCGGCCCACCAAGTTGGTCCGTGGTCGGGCTCTATGCCTGGAGCTTGCCAAGAGTGTCGCAGCTGAGGTAACAACTTGCCAATGGGAAGATTCACCGCTGCAGAGTAATCTGGTGAATCAGTCAACAAATGACAGGGATTGGACTGAAGACTTGGTGGAGTACTTCAACATGGGACAATGCCCTACCGGCCTCAACTCTTCGCAGAGGAGGCGTTTCAGGCTTCAGGCCTGCAGATACGTGTTGCTACCCGAGGGGTTGTTTCATCAAAATATCGACGGTGTCCTCCTGAGATGTGTCAAGGGGACAAAAAAACAGAAAATCCTGGATGAGTTCCATTCTGGAATGTCCGGGGGCCATCTCGCCGGAAGGCCGATGGCTTTAAAAATAATAAGGGCGGGCTATTATTGGCCCACCATTTTTGCTGATTCCTTCAGTGTGAGCCAAAAGTGCGATAAGTGTCAAAGATATGTTGGCCGCATCAAGAATGCTTCTCTGCCTCTGCACCCGATTCAGGTTGAGGCTCCATTTCAGCAATGGGGTTTGGACTTCATCGGAATAATTGAGCCTAATTCTTCCGCAGGGCACAAGTACATTTTGATAGCTACGGACTATTTCACCCGGTGGACAGAGGCAGTGCCCACCAAGCGGGCTAATCAGGATGTCGTCATCGCTTTTCTGGAAGGGCTAATAACCCGTTTCGGAATACCGGATGCCATAGTGACAGATAATGGTTCCCATTTCATTGGGGCCAAGATGTGTGCATTCGCCAGCAAGTACGGTATTTACTTGAAAACTTCGTCAAACTATTACCCGCAGGGCAACGGTTTGGCGGAGTCTACCAATAAAAACTTGCTCCGGATCCTGAAGAGGACGTTGGAAGACAACAAGCGGACCTGGCATCTGCTCTTAGATTTTGCGTTATGGGCGGACCGAATTTCCATCAAGAAATCCATTAAGACGTCCCCATATTCCCTGGTCTACGGGAAGGAAGCGGTGCTTCCTGCGCATATCGAGTTGTCGGCACTACAGTCTCTCCGGTCATTGGATGGCGAGGATGAAGGGTTTGACCCTGTTAGCGTCAAAATTGCCCAACTGCTGCAGTTGGAAGAGGAAAGGGAGAAAGCCTATGTGGCTTTCATGAAGCATGTCGTTACCACGAAAAACTGGTTCGGCAAAAAGACCTCTGATCGCACTTTCCAGGTCGGCGACTTGGTGCTTAAATGGAACGAGAAGAAGTCCAAGCCCGGATACCATGACAAATTTGACGCATTCTGGGAGGGCCCATTTCAGGTTTCTCAAGTCCATCCGGTAAACTCTTTCACACTGCAAGACCTGAATGGGTTTACTCTGCCACTATCAGTTAATGGCATTCACCTGAAGGCGTACTACCAGTGAGGGGTAGTACAAGAGTTTCTTGTACAGCTGTACATATTTTTTGTGTTTTCCCTATGCATTTCAGTTTGCTTTTCGGAGTATCTCTTCGCCTCCTCCCACGCTAGCGATAGCATAGTTTTTTGGGCCAGAATCTCAACTGGCAGGAGGATGCCGAGGGGTGCAGTCCTTTTATTTTTTGTATTCTGTTGAGCCGTGTACAGAGGCAAGTAGCAGTTTTTGCTCCATCGAGCACCACGTTTGTTTTCAATAACATTTTGCGCCCAAGGCAGGCGCATGTCCCACAGTACGCCCAAGGGAGGCACATGTTCCACGGTGCGCTCGCATCCCAAGGAGACCGTTGCACTTCGGTTTGCGGGCACAGCCCAGTTTTCAGGTTTTCGTGCGCAAGGCACCTTTTTCTAAGCATCTCCGGTGCGCTATCCGAGGAGGGACTTATCAGGAAATAAATGCAATGGGTGCGGCGCGTCACCTTCTCCAAGAAAGATTGCACCCCACTTTGTTAGTTAGCATTGGGATGCGCACTCCTCCATCGGTTGCCGCGCAAGAAATCTTCCACAGCGCCCCCAAATCACTTCCGGCATTTACTCCGCTTAAGCAACATTAATGCAGGTGGGTGTAAACCAGAACTATAAGAAGATGCATTGTGCACCAGTTATGCCTATTAAAATTCTTAAGTTGTTGCGCCATCCACCATTGCTGAGTTTCAGAGGACGATTGTCGCGGGTAAGAGCGGAAAGCATTAGTGGAGCGTTGTGTTGTTCTGGCGCAAGCGAAATATTGCTCAGACGCAATCCGGGCGAACTGTGCTTAGGCGTTGTCATTCCCAGTGCGCTTGGACGATTTACCAGTGGAGATGGGCAAGAAAGGAGAGCCAAAGCAAAAAAAGGAGAAGGTCCCAAAATCTACGGAGGATGAGCAAGAGCAGACAAAAGAAAAAAAGGAAAAGCCCCTGCCGCCTCCGCCTGAAGACAAACTGAGTAAAATTCGGGACTGTGTCCTCACTAGGACCAGTATAGAGAAGCTGCGCGAGGATATTGATCAGATGATAACTAAGGTGTCTGAAGTGAGTAATCGGGCAGTTGCCTACCACTCCCTCCTGTACTGGTACCTGTGCACGCCTGTGCACCCCTGCCCGGAGTTGGTTCACGCAATTGCCCAATTTTACGACCCTCAGACTAGGTCGGTGAAGGATGCAGAGGAGAACAAGGTTGTTCTCCATCTCTGCTGACAAAATCCGCGCTGCCTTTGCCTGTGGGAGGGAACCCTCTGGTCAAGTCATTGTCAGGAAAATTAACACCAAGGAGCAGAGTGAGAGATATACCAACACGACGCCAATGAGGCGATTCATGGAGGCCCATTCCACAGAGACGGTTGCACCCGGAACCTTGCCGCAACTCCCCATGTCCTTGAGTAAAGAAATTTGACACAATGCAGATAATGGAAATCGAAGGAGTAACTTGTATTGAATAGGATGGTAATATATATACATTCGTGGTAGTTTCTAAGTGGTTATGGAACCACCAAAGTGGTTGTGTACCCACTTAATCTGGAGAGCGCCTATGAGCGTTTTTTTACCACCCCCGCTATAATGTAATAAAAACATGTGAATTAAAACATTATGCTAACATCCCCCCTTATTACATTATTGGCAAATACCAAGAGTATTGCGAAACAATTCAAATTTGACACGTGCAAGTGCCTTGGTGAAGATATCTGCAACTTGCGCATCAGTGGGAATGTATTGGAGCTGTATGTTGTGCTTTGGAACTTCATCACGAATGAAATGACAGCGAGTGTCAATGTGTTTGGTGCGATCATGAAAAATTGGATTCTTGACAAGATTCAAAACACCTTGATTGTCGCAAAACAAATGAAGTGGAAGATTCTTTGGAAGGCCCATGTTTGTAAGAATGCGACGTAACCATATTATCTCGTAGACTGCTCCACTAGCTGCACGATATTCTGCCTCTGTAGAAGAGATAGCAACCACCTGCTGCTTCTTGCTATGCCAAGAGACAGGACCAGACCCAAGATGAAATATGTATCCAGAAGTTGATTTTCGATCATCAATGGATCCAGCATAGTCGGAGTCCGTGTATCCTTGTAGATAGAACTTGTTATTCTTTTTGTATTCCAAGCCAAAATCTGTTGTACCATGGACATAATGTAGAACTCTTTTTGCTGCTTTCCAATGACTTACTTTGGGTTCCTGCATGAACCGTGAAAGATAACCCATAACAAAACTGAGATCAGGCCTGGTGTTGGTTAGATATAGGAGACTCCCAATCAGTTGGCGATAGAGAGTACCATCTACCTGAGGTGATTCATCATATCATGATAACTTAAGTCCTTGCTCCATTGGAGTTGCTTTAGACTTACAGTTAGTCATCCGATATTTTTTGACTAATGTCTTGGCATACTTCTTTTGTGTAACTCTGATATGGTGCTTTTTTTGAGTCACTTCCAAACCAAGACAATAGTGAAGAAGTCCTAGATCTATCATTTCAAAATATTGTTTCAAATCATCTTTTACTGCATCAATCATTTTCTCTGAACTTCCTATTATGATCAGATCATCTACATATAACACCAGAATCACTATATCAGAACCATTGTTCTTAATATAGAGATTTGCATCTGAAGGACTTCTTTTGAATCCATGCTGCACTAGGTGACTATCTATCTTGATATACCAAGCTCGAGGAGCTTGTTTGAGCCCATACAAGGATTTGATCAATTTGCAAACTTTATGTTCTTGCCCTTCAACCACAAATCCTTCCGGTTGGGTCATGTATACTTCTTCTTGTAAGTCACCATTCAAGAAGGCACTTTTCACATCCATCTGATGTAACTTCCACCCAAACTGAGCTGCCATGGCACAAAGTACTCGAATGGTAGTCATCTTTGCAGTAGGGGCAAAAGTCTCTTCATAGTCTATGCCTTCTTTTTGAGCATAGCCCTTTGCAACAAGATGGGCCTTATGCTTATCAATAGTACCATCTGCTTTATACTTTACTTTGAACACCCATTTGCAGCCAATGGGCTTCTTTCCTATAGGCAGATTGACTAGCTTCCATGTATTATTCTTCATGAGAGATGTGTGTTCTGCTTCCATAGCAACCTTCCACTGAGGCTCACTAAGTGCATCTTGAACTGTTACAGGCTCATTTTCATCCAATGCTGTCATATAAACCTGTTCATTATCCATATATGTGTCTCTGTCTTCCTCTGCATCTACAGATAGATCATCAAACTATTGGCAAAGCTCATCAACCTCTGAAGATGATGCCTCTGCTCTTCTTCTGTTGTGTCATACTCCGAGTGCATGGTCGATCTTGAGTTAGATCTGGAAGTGTATTCAGTTTAGAATCTCTCAATGTACTAGTATACCATTTTGGAACCTTCTTCTTTGGAGATGAGCTTTCTTTCTTAGGTTCTTCTTCTTCTTCAAGGTATACATTTGTAGATGTGATATCTGATGTGGAAGCTTCATCAAATACTACATCTCTACTTATATGTGTTTTCTTGGTTATAGGATCTATCAAGCGATATCCCTTTGAATGCTCATCATAACCAAGAAAAATACATTGCAGGGTCTTCTCATCTAACTTCTTCCTTTTCTGTTTTGGGATGTGCATGAATGCCTTACATCCAAAAACCCTTAGATGAGAAATGGAGGGTTTCTTACCACTCCATGCTTCTTGTGGTGTTTTACCCTATAGAGCTCTTGTGGGTGCTCTATTTAGGAGGTATGATGTTGTGTTTACTGCTTCTGCCCAATACTGATCCTCAAGATGTGCTCCCTTTAGCATACATCGAACCATTTCCATAATGGAACGATTTCTCCTCTCTACAACTCCATTCTGTTGAGGTGTATAGGTTGTAGTCAGTTGTCTCTTAATCCCATGTTCTTTCAAAAATGATGAAAATTCTTTGGAAGTGTATTCCCCCCTCGATCTGAGCGGAGGGTTTTGATGAAACATCCCGACTCCTTCTCAACAAGTTTCTTGAATTGTTGAAAGTATGAAAATGCCTCTGATTTCAATTGAAGGAAGAAAACCCACATCTTTCGTGAGTAATCATCAACAAACAATTGAAAATACTTCTTTCCACCATAGCTGGTTGGCATAGGACCACACAGATCGGTGTGTACCAACTCTAAAGGTTTCTTAGCTCTGGAAGAGCTAGCTTCAAAAGGTACTCGGTGTTGCTTCCCTGCTAAGCAATCCGAGCAAACTAGTAAGATGGAGGAGAGGTGAGGAAGTCCTCTCACCATCTCATATTTGCGCAATTCAAGCAAATATCCTGAACTTAGATGCCCATATCGTCTATGCCAGAGAGAAGTAGCCTCCTTTGTAGTTGCATCCAGAGCAACATGAGGCGTTGAAAGAGCATCTAGAATGAACAAGCCATGCTTGTAGGATCCGGTTGCGACATGTTTACCTTTGTGGGTTATAAAACATCTCTTCTTGCCTTTCACAACTCGGAACACAACATCCATATTTCTATCCAACATTTGAGGAACAGACAACAGATTATTGGCTAATCCAGGGACATAGAGGACCTTCTCTATCTGACATTTACCATCTGGAAGAGAGACAGAAACATCCCCTTCACCCTTCACTTGGTAGACTTGATTGTCAGCAATTGTGACTGGCTTACCTTCTTTCTCCTCAAATGTTTCAAACCATGATTTGTCCCCAATCATGTGCTTACTAGCTCCTGAATCAATATACCATACAACATCTATCTGGGAAGATGAAGTATGGGTCATGAGCACCTTGTGTGCTCTTTCAAAGTCGAAATCTGAATCGGACCCAGGGGAATCTGAGTCTGAGTTGGAGTCAGCATAAGCAACATGTCCCTTAGGTTGCTTATGTTTCTTTTTATATTTATGTTTCTCTTTGCCTTTCTTCCTATGAGGTTGGTCATTTTGTTGCTTGTTTTTGAACCAACACCTGTTGGTGTCATGGTTATTCATATCACAAATCTTGCAATATTGTTTATCCTTCTGCTGATTTTGCTTCCCTTTTCCCTTGGAAGAAGAACCCCCTTTTTGAAACTGACCTTGTTTCTTACCCCTTTGTTGGGTGGAAAGGGCATTATCTGGCACCTCATATTTCTGAACCTGATTTGCCTCCTCAATCTGAAGCAAATTTACCAACTCCACAAAAGATACTTGTCTACCAGAAACGTTGAGGGAAGTGATCAACATCTTGTAGGAATCTGGCAATGCTCTCAAGATGACAGAGTTCAAGATATCATCATCCATTGGTTTTCCCATAGCATTCAATTTGGCTTTCAAGTCCGCCACTCTGCAAAGGAATAGATCAATTGTCTCCCCAGAATTCATACTGAGGGTATGTAGTTGAGTTTGAAGGTGTAGAATAGTGGACTGATTCTTTCCTTCATACACAGTAATCAAAGCATCCCAAGCTTCCTTACTGGTTTTGGCATCACAGATATGAGGTTGGACCTCATCTGTAGTAGCAAGCAGGAGAAACATGAGACCTCTTTTGTCCTTCTTATCCCAAGCTTCTTGATCTGTTCCTGCTGTTTGAGGGCGTTTTGTAGTGCCAGTCACTACATCCCATAAATCTTCCACCTGAAGAATTGCTCTCATCTTTGTCTTCCATGGAACAAAGTTAGGACCTTTCAACAACTGTGAATCTGAGAGATACTTGTGAACAGTGGCCATTGTGAAGGTTCCTTATATCACCAATTGGTCTCCCTTTCTTTATACCTGCCGGATCTATATATCGTAACTACTCAATATATACCCGCCCTTACGTGAGGGAGACTATAAGTATATATGAGAAGCATGATATATTGAACTTAGGCGATACTGAAAGGGCATCGTGTTGTTAATGACACCTACCATAGAAAGTTTATTCCTCATGCGTGGGGCGTAACTTCCCCTAAACACTTTGGAAAAACCTTCGTCAGGATTTACGCCTAACAACAATCACGATGTGGGTATGAAATGAAGTGAACAATAGAACTGGTTTGCCTTATTTCTCCTCGACGATTGATAGAGAACAAGCTCAGACGTCGTTGTTGCAGCTATATTAGGCGGCGGATACAGTAGCCCAAAGCACGACAACATTACCTGTAAGTGTGGGCCAGAGGTATCACAAATACCGAACATTGTTGTGCAATAAATTGCACAAATAGGTGTATAAATTTGGGGTCTTTTCTTTGTTTTGTTTATTTATTTATGATTGTTAATGCAAGAAAACAAGAATATTTAAATGCAAAAATACAATCACAAATGCCCACAAATTTAACTACTCTAGGTGTCGGTTTCCACCGAAAATGCACCTATTACAATGCCAATTTTTTAATGAAGATATTCACTTCCACAAGTGTTCAATAATTTTGCTTCCCCCCTTTGTCTTAGAATTTTGCAAAAAGAATGCTTATGATCCCCCCTTTTTGTTGCAAAATAAACAAGGAAGAAAATATTGTGCTTTTACCCTTTCAAAAAACTGAAAGAAAACTTATCCCTCCAAGGTGTTGTAGGTGAGTTGGAGAGGAGAGGGCAATCCTCCAAGGGAGGTTCCAGGTTCAAATCTCCACCCTACCAAAAAGCTGAATTGGGTATCCAAAATCCAATTGATAATGTTGGTGCGGGCAGGGGTCGGGTGCGACCCCCGGGTGACTTTGACGGTGTAGAACCCCTGTTCGTGGTCTCTCAAACCAAGGCGGCTCTGCAAGGGGTTTTTCGTTTTAAAAAAAAAAAAAAAATAGCTTGAAAACAAAGTTGTCAATTAAATTTTGTCAACAAAAAAAAACTTGAAAAAAAAAAATATTGCTCTTAGGCGGTTGAGTGGCACGGGTGGGATTGGACCCCGCGACCTCTGCGTCGCCAATGCCTTAACACAGACTAGCGAACCACCTGGACTAGACCGTCCAATGAGAACAGGAAGGCACCATGTGCCTCTTATATCTGCCAAACTGTCTCGACTATGCTGTCGGACGAGAACACAGAGACGAGGGGGGATATTTATCCCTCTTCAATGCCATGATTTTTTTTTAAAAACGGACATTTAGTCCCACATGAGTGTTGCTGCGAGCATTTGCAGCATTAATAAACAGCAATGCGCAATGATGTCTTTGACTGCCTACGGGCAGTCGACGAGATTTACAAACCTTTTTGCCAACCACAGAAACCTCGCCACATCAGCATGCCTGTGTTCTTGCCATGTCACCTAGTCCACGTGCAAACTGTCTTCTCGGGATCTGTGCCCGTACAATGTCTGTCTTCTCGAGATCCGTGCACGTACAATTCCTGTCTTCTTGAGATCCGTGCTCGTACAGTGTCTGTGTCAGTCAAGGTTGCATCGTCGTGCATCAAGTGTTTGTGATAGCATCCATCCTCTGTCAGCGGTCTGCGTGTAGGGCCAAAAACTGCCTCAGTCAAGTCAGCGACCACCTTGGGAAACATGCCCAACTTTGGCTCCGTCCTTCTCCCTGCAGTCACGCCCAAATCTCCTTGAGAACTGCTCTGGTACCATAAAGAAATTTGACACAGTGCAGATAATGGAAATTGAAGCAGTAACTTGTATTGAATATGGATGGTAATATATATACATTCATGGTAGTTTCTACGTAGTTATGGAACCACCAAAGTGGTTGTGTAACCACTTAATCTGGAGAGCGCCTATGAGCGTTGTTTTACCACCCTCGCTATAATGTAATAAAAACATGTGAATTAAAACATTACGCTAACATTGAGGAGATTCAAGAACTCCGAGCTCTTCTCCATGCTGGCGTGGATTACTGGTCTTGCCTCAGACGCCCAAGTGAACGCCTGGCAAGCGGCAATTGCCGAATGCGTGTCCCACAGGGACTTCTACGCCACCGATGCTGCGTCACGGGGGATAAAGCCCATCTTTTTCGACTGGGCAGATTGGGTGTCTCGGCAGTTGCACCTCCAGTTATGCGGGATGCAGGACGGAAACATGGCGTTCCAAAGCTGCTCATTCCTAGTGTGGTACTTCTTTCATCAGCTGTTTTCGCACCGTCGCTTTGCCTTCATTGACAAGAGTTGTACGGACGAGAAAGGCAAGGCGCTCCCTGTGTACCAGTGGACTTCTAGCCTGTCAAGGTGCGAGTCCTACTACAACTTTAACCGATTTTTTCTCAGTCCGGCGCTGGAAATTATTTATGGTGTCTGTGAGTGGGTGCCAAAGGCTATGAGGGAATATGTGATACAGCAGCAGCTCGGAGACGTTTTTCAACTGACACAGGGGCTTGTGGTACGGATCTTCGGATTTTCTGGCAAACCCTTTTTGTTGTTGTACTACACAACCGAGTACCTATTTGCCCTCGAAGTTGCTCGCCAATGCGACTTCGCAGACGATATGTATGGCAAGGGGCGAAAAAGACAGCACACCTGCCCCTGGCCTATCGAGCTTGGCGCCATCAAAGTGACAAAAAACAAGCAAAACGTCCATTTGGCAGTTACTCTGTATGAGTTTGGTCTAATTGACCTACCCCAACGGTGGAAGTATGACCCAGAAGATGTATTTAAGGAAAAAATCGCAAGGGACAAATTCCACCATTGTCCTTGCCCGAAAATCGAGAAGCAGCGTAATAACCCTTCCGGGCTGGATCTTGAATGGCACATAGAAAGGATGGTCTCTTTCCCCCCGTGGCATGACTTCTACATCATGGAGGCTGAGTACAACCCTAGGCGGTATCCGAAGCAGGACCCCAACGACCGAGTGTTCAAGACGATAAAAAAAAAGAGCCCCATTGGTCGGAGAAGATTGCGAACTAGTGGATCATGAGGTGCCACCACAGAAAAGGAGTATCTGACCCAACGCTACAGATAGATCAAAAATCTTCTGACATATTTGACAAATATCATGACTCCTACCAACCCGTCTTCTTCGGCAACGTTGTGCCCAGGAGTACGGAGAGTCCCAGCAGAGTGGAAGACGCGTCGGCAGCACAAGAGCAACAGGCTAGTCAGGCGCCACCTGTCGAGGGCAAGGGTAAGCAGCCGCTTCTCAAAGAAAAGGTTTCTCCGAATAAGAGGAGTGCACCCGTTGCACCTGCGCCCCAGCACACCGCGAAGAGGCCTCGTACTGTTAAAATCAAACTCACTGGCGCAGGCCCTCCGACAGCATCAGCAGCCGTAAAAGGGAGCGCTTCAACAGTTTCCATCCCAGTGCAGCAGGTGCAGCAAACCCAGCAAGCACAGCAGGTGCAACTCAAAGTGTCGTATATCAATCTGGAGGATGAGGCACCAGATGGAGAAAGAGAAGCCAGCCCGATAACACAGCAGTTCACCATGTCGGCTCTGGAGATGTCCGAGCCCGCAGATGCGTCTTTTGTTCCTCTCTTTTTCTCATCCACCCCTCTAGAAACCCCACTCCTTGGCGCCAAAACCCTAGTGTTTGCCCACATTCCGTTCGATGCCCCTGCTGAAGTCTTTCCAAACCCCCTGTTTCAAGCGAAGTCTCATCCTCCCCTGCCCGTAGTTTCTAAGTCGTTTGAAACTTTTGCATAAGTCCCCAACGCCTTCACCTTCCCAGTGACTTCCATCCCTACTCCCCAGAGTTCAGTATTTTCGGTTACAGCTTATGTGGCCACAGTGAGTCTTGGCCAGCCCTCTCCTATCCCCGCCTCCTCGGTCATTCCGGTAGTAGCCTCCATGCAGACCCCTCCTGCCAAACCTAGCATTCCGGCCTTAGTTGTACAAACCCTAGCACCCCCCAAGGTCACTGCAGTCATCACTCCCGCTATTCCAGAAACGCTTGTCGAATCGAGCCCTCAGCAAGATCTGTTCCCCTTTACCCCGTTCTTTGGAGTACATGAGCCTACGAAGCTGGATTTCTGCGAGGAAGGCCCAATGGCTGAAAGCATTCGCAAGGCGCAACAAAATTCCTCAACCTGGCTGAAAGGCCAAAAAAGAAAGAGCACGCAAGCACTGGCTCGGCTAGAGAAAAGAGCAGTATTCGATCCTCGGAACATGCAGCTCCATAGAATGGAGAAGGCGCCCAAGGTTCAGAAGCCGTTGGAAGAGATGACGCCAGCAGATTATTCCTATCGTCAAACGGTGGAAGATCTGAATACTGCCGACCCCGCAGAAAAGGCTGGGAATATTCACATTGATGCAACATCCCTCTACCTCCAGGTGGAGCATTTTAAGAATCGTTGCTACGATGCTAAGGCCAAAAATATGCAGTTTGAAGAAACCCTGGCACTCACGAGGGGGCAGCTCGAAGACGAGCAGTCCAAAGTGAAGCAGTTGCAGCAGCGAGTGATCGATCTGGAGCAAGAGTTGGAGGACACCAAGAAAGATTTCCAAGAGCGTCTCAAGGTTCAAGGAGAAGATTTCCAAGAGCGTCTCAAGGTGTATAAGGAGTTGTCTTACACCGTTTAATTCTATGCTCCCTGCAAAAACTGTCCAATTCTTTGCTACAAAGCTCTCCTCCATTGTTTGTTCTAAGAGACTTAATCTTTCTTCCTTTTTGGTTCTCAACAAGAGATTTGAACTCTTTGAACTTAGCTAACACTTCAGATTTTCTTCTTCGAAAATAAATCCATGTCATCCGTGAATGATCATCAATGAAAGATACAAATGCAATGATTTAGATAATGAAGGTACATCAATTGGACCATATACATCACTATGCACTAAATCAAGTAAATGCATGCATCTATGAGAGCTCGAGTAGAATTTAATTGATTTTTGTTTTCCATTAAGACAATGTTCACAAAACTCGAAATCAAAGGAAACATCATTTATCCCCTCAATGAGGTTTTTACTCACCAAGGTTTTAAGACCTTTGTCACCAATGTGACCAAGCCTATAATGCCACAACATAGTATTATCCGTTGGAAAGTTGCTATCTGGAACAGATGTCTTTGTTGCATGCAATTGTCTTAGCATCAAGACAAAACAATGTCCCATCACATACTCCTTTAGCAAGCACTATTGATCCACGAACCATAGTGACTCCTTTGTTAAAGATCACTTGCACACCCAAGTCATTCAATCTACTCACGGAAATCAGGTTTCGTGCCAAACCAAGAATATGCAAGACATTGGTCAAGGTCTTGGTCATGCCATTTGAGATTTGTAAAGAAACTTGTTGGTTACGAATCTGCCATGAGGAAAGGATTTTTGGTTAATGCGCCCAGATTCGCCCACCAGCATGAAAGGCCGGAAGGAAGAGATGCCTTCCGAGCCAATCTCCGGAGAAGGCCGGCTCCTTTTGGGGGGGACTTGATTTAAACTAAAGGGACCAGGAAAGAAATAAAGGAACGGAAAGAGACAAATGTACAGAAAGAGATACAAATATGTCCAAAGGTTGGTGGGGGGGGAACTAACGATGCGGGAACACACCAATCACCGCTACTTACTGCATACAAACACGAAGCATGACAAGGAAGCGCAAAACCTAGACGTACTTCCGATACACCAGCGACGTATGCACGGCTTCAATAGCTCCCTAGCAAACATTCCCTACAAGGAACTAACGGCGAGGGATCGTATCAATCACCGGATACGTACACGGAAAGTAAACCTAGAGATGTCGGAGCCAGGTATATGTGTTAGGTAGAGAGTTTAACCGCACGGCTTCAATGGCTCCCTAGCAAACATTCCCTACAAGGAACTAACAGCAGGGGATCGCATCAATCACCAAATACGGGCCAGCAACGTCACACATAACTGATGGAACTGCTACCAAATTTATAATGAATGCTTTAAATAATGAAGTACAGAAGGTGCTTTAAGCAAGCAATGCTAGAGGAACCTGATCGCCAAATGCCAAAGTGAATTAACGAGCGGCGACACAGGTGGGCCTAAGGCATATAATGAAAGACAGCATAAAAGAATAAAGACAGTAGAACCGAGAACCGGGCATGCTGATTGTATTCATAAGCGAAGCACGGTTACGATAAGCACAGTAGTTCCCTAACAAACATTCCCCATCCACCCTTTACAATGAATTTCGGATGGGCTTTTATAGCACGAGTCCCACTGTTACATTAATGGGCACGAGTCCCGATCAAACATGAGGCGACGAAGCGGCGAAAGAGCTGCAAATGCTGACCTTTTTGTCGGACCAGGCTGTACCCGCGACATGGTCTTCCTGGAAGGCCGGACGGCTACGTGGCGGAGTCTTGGGTAATTCTTCAAGTCGGCAAGCTTGCTGATAGGCTGGAGCGAGGTGAAACCTCGGATCGGCTTTGAATGAGGCTATTGACGCGAGCGGTGCGGAGCCGCCCATGCTTATCCCTTTTGGTCGGCAGTCTTGGTTCAAATCCCGAAGCTGGACACTTGTCCGATGATGGGTTATCTTTGTGTGACACATGCACGCCTTAGAGGGCGATCTATCCATCTTTGCTTGGGATCGGGGCTCCTTGGGATGCGTGCGAAATCGGTGCGATCGGGGAAGGCCTTCAAGCCTTGGTCAAATTCCGGGTTTGTTCCCCTACTGTACACCTGTCAAGGGCGCATTCCAACTCCATTGAGAAGTCGAACTGCGCACAGGCGAACACTGGTGTTTGCCGCCATACGGACCTGCTCCGGCGTTTTACCTTTTTTCTGCATTGACCTGCCAGTCTGCCAGTGCAAGGTGCGCCCAGAAAGTGGGGCGAAGTCGGACTTCGCACCAAAACTGGGCGAAGTACGAACTTCGCACCAAAGCCGGGCGAAGTACGAACTTCGCACCAAAACTGGGCGAAGTGCGAACTTCGCACCCAGACTTAGCCAATTTCAGATAGACCTGCTGGAAAGCTGGAAAATCAACTGGGGAACTCCAAGGAAAAAGGGGGGAGAGAAAGAGAATGGGAAAGAAAAGGAAAGGGAGAGAAGGGAGAAAAACGAAGGGAGGAAAAGAAGAGCAGCACTGTTACAAAACAATATTGAAGACATTGCACCCCGTGCAAAATGTGACAACAAAACTCTCCCTCTGCCAGCAACCTTAAGGGACAAGTTGTCCCCCAAGAACACACTCCCATTGTCACTGTCTTGGTACTCCATGAAGTACTCTCGATGTGGAGTCATATGGTATGACGCTCTTGAATCAATCAACCAAACGCCATCCCTAATGTGAGTCAAAAAAGCAACCACGAATGCATCTCCTGCATCCTCCAGAGAAGCTTTAGAATCAGAATCCTCATCGGATTCATGCTTGTTCTTATGCTTCTTCTCCTTGCAATCTTTTTTCACATGCCTCTTCTTCCCACAATTCCAACATTTGATCTTTGTTAAAGTGGGAGTCTTGGATCTTCCCTTGGCTTTGGACTGACCAACTTTCTTCTTCCCTTGTTCCTTTCTTTGGATCTGCCATGAACAACCAACACATCCCTAACGCCTTCATGGTTTTCCTCCGCATATTTTCTGAAAGCAATGTAGAGACTATCTCCTCCATCTTCAATTTGATACTAGTGGAGTTGATAGCCATTTCTATGTTGTTCCAAGAATCAGATAACGAACATAGTAAAGTGATACATTGGTCCTCCTCATCCATTTTTACTTCAATGGATCTTAGCTGCGAAATGATAATGTTGAATTCATTCAAGTGTGCTACTACGGAATCTCCTACAAATGTAGAACAACTTCCTACTTAATCTTTAGAGGAAAGTAGTGCAAAACAAGCCTAGACTTTCAATTCAACAAGCAAAATCCCAAATATATCTCACACAAAAAGGCACATATACCCTGAGAAACCCTTTTAGGAAAAACCCAGCTATCAAGGAGCACTCAAATAATGTATTATTAAGTAATCAGCAATCCGCTTTCTACAATACAATTTTCTTCGAGTATCCACTTCATCGATCCTATTTATCAGCAAAGCTTGAAATAGACCTACAATAACACAATTGTCTTGCAATGACACAGTGCTGGGAATAGACCTACAGTAATGCAGTTGTCCTACAGTAACACAGTGCTCGAAATATACCTGTAGTAATGTAGCTGTCCTATAGAGACAGTGCTGGAAATAGACCTGCAGTGACACTGTGTTGGAAATAGACCTGCAATAACACAGTTGTCTTGCAGTAGACCTACAATAACACAACTACCCTGCAAATAAAACCATGGTCTAGTTTACCAGTTTTTCTTCCTTTATATATACTCTTAACACATGAGACAATTAATGTTTGAAAGGTGTATGACACCTGTTCCCAACAAATGCAAGATTGCTACTACACTAAATGCATCTCTTCCCAATAACTACAAAGACAATCAAGTAATATGTTCCCAACAAAGGAAATTATACTTTAATGCCACAAATAATTTGGAAATGCTATCAAATTTGTTTATGTGAAGTTGTGAACCATGTATTACGATTCAAAATAGTAGACAGCAGTTGCAAGAAGAAATGACAATTCAGAACTGTTTGACGAAATGCCTACATAATGTTTTGGAATTTTGATATAAAATAATGTTTTGCAATATGCTTTGATGTATGTAAGTCAGCCGTCAAAATGGGTATGGACTGATTAATAATAATGAATGTAATGACAATATTGCGTAAATCAGCCGTCACAGACTGATTAGTTAACTAGACGACTGCATTAGTTAAGTTCAGACTGATTGTAACGCCCCAGACTGATTAGTTTTGAGCGGTTTTAGTTAAGGTTGTAGCGAGTAGACGAATGGGGACGTTGGAGCCTGATTGGTTGCAGTAACCGCCAAGGCTATCTTATAAATACCCCCCCTACTCATTTTGTAATCATCCATGAATACATACGTCAATGAGAAGTGTTCTATTGTTGTGCAAATTTGTGTGTGGAGCATTGTCTTGTGTTGCAGGTATCCAGGTTATGAATGCTATGAAGTAGGTTGGAGGCAGGCTTGTATTGCCAATGTTGTGTGTGTTGTGTAGAGTTGCAGGGAGGAGCGCTCAAGGACGAGTTCGAGGTTTGCAAGATAAGTACACGATTGCAGGGCAAGTGTCATCGAGGACCCGTCTAGGCCTACCCGTCCAGGCCACCCATCTAAGGCTTGCAACCATCCGTCTGGCGCTCAACCCGTCTAGCCTTGCACTACCCATCTGGTGCCCAACCCGCGTCTAGACCTGCAGTTACCCATTTGGAGGTAACCTGTCTGAAGGTAACCCATCTAGCCAGATACTCGTCTGGAGCTACACGTCTAGCAAGATACCCGTCTAGAGTTACTCGTCTAGCAAGATACTCGTTTGGACTCGTCATTCTGTAACTTATCTGTCAAATGCAATCCGCCATTGGCTATTCATCTAGTGATACACAACATAGTTTAGTACCATGATTAGTAGCCAAGTTTGCCATTCCTTTCCCTCCTAAAACCTGTCATTCCCTCATCCCGAGAAGGTACTCACCCCTGTCTACATTTGGCACCGTTGCCTAGATCAAATTTGGGTCAAGGAAGAACTAAACGTGACAAGGCAAAGAGGTGAATGACAGATTCCAGGCTACAAGGCCAACGAGGAAGGAATCAAATACCACTTAGGTGAAGTGCGAGATTGGCAAAACAGAGGACACAAATTCAAGACAAAGTTTCACAACTGGAGGTGGAACGAGTGTGGAACCCTTTGGACGATGAGAGTCCAAGACTAGAGCGAGAAAGGTGGGAAACATTATTCTTGACAACAGAAAACGAAGTACAAAATCAAATAGCAGAGGACATGCCTAATATTGGAAGCGAGGAGTGAATGGTAACACCTAATCCAGTGGAGAAGAATAGGCTAATGAGTGCAGAAGATCGAAGTTTTGTACCGAAGCAACCACGGATGGGTTCTTGGGGAGGAAGACCAGAATTACACCTCGTATACTCGCGAAGGTCCCGAAGTAGTGACGTACGTGAGTCAGGGAGAAGGCTATTTGAACACGTACTTGAACGAGATTTTGAGCCACCTACAGCAGAAAGAGAGTGGAATAGAACTCCACAACGATCATCATCAAGTGACACGCACAGTGGGAGAGTCCCAATGGCAAATGTTGCCAACAGAGCAGGCAAACAGAAATGCCCACCCTTCACTGAGGAAGGGAAAGAAGACCTAGCACGACATATAGGTACTTGCATTACAATTTGGGGGGCAAATGGAGTATTGCAACCGACAGAGTGGTTGCAACTATTTCCGGCCACCTTACGGGGGATGGCTATGGATTGGTATCTAAAAAGACAAAATACCCAACCATTTGCACAATGGAATACCTTAAGAGATGCATTCATAGAAGAATTTCGGCCATTGAGGGATGATACAGAGATTATCATAGAAATATTTGCAACAAAACAAAAGCCAAAAGAAGATGTCAAAAGCTACAATCAGAGATTGAAACAACTTGGTTGATAAAATGCAAATGCACCTGCGGATGAAATGGTGAAACACTGGTTTTTAGACGGACTACTACCTAAATAGAGGAAGAAAATGAAAGCGGTACCATCCTCCACGTATGAGGAAGCTCTCGAAAAAGCAAAGAACTTTGAGAGCGAAGCCAAACAAACAGCAATAGGAATCGGAGGACATTCAAGGAATGACGATTTCAACAGCGACACGAAAGATAAAGTCCAAAGCACCATACACTCCTTTAGAAGGGAATTTGATAAAATCATGAAAGAAGTTAAAGGAGAAGTGAGGAAAGATCGAAAGGACGTTTTATCAGAAGCTAAATCCAGATATTAGAATTCAAGCCTACAGACAAAACAGAGAACTTAATAGAAGATAAACAATAGAAGACATACACATAAAATAGAAGTCCAGAGTTAGAGCCAGACATCAGCTATATTGATAGCAGAATTCGGGTTACATCAAGCTTCTAGCAAACATCCATCATTTTACAAAAAAAGAGCAGGCTTATATAGCAAATTCTGCCGCTTGAATATTAAATGCACACCTACAAAATATGGCGGTGGCAGCCAAGAAAAGAGTTACAAGAGAGTACAATCATAAAATAGTTATTAAGCATGGTCGGGACTGATGACTCCTTGAAAATGCAGTTGAGCTCCTTCAATGCCCTGACAGGCTTGGCCTGCTGGCGCTGCCTCCTCACTCGCGGGGACTGCTTCCGTGGAAGATAGACTTGAAATCCCGGAACGTCAAGTCCGGAAGCTTCTCAGAATGGCTGCGCTCGAACGGATAAGGATGCACCTTAACTTTGCTGATGTGGAGCGCTTTTGGGAAAGATCAGCGCCAGAGTTTAAAAGGCCCGAAGGTGAAGCGCAGCCAACCCATGCGCAACTGCTTGGCGCAATAGAAAATATGCGCAAGGCCTTGCGTAGAAGGAAAGGAGCGCAAGAGTGGGGCCTCGGGAGGCTCGCAGCGTTTGAAAAGTCAGCAAGTAAAGCGCGCTGCCCTGTTGCGCATTTGTCTTGCGCCCGTGAAGTGGTGTGCAAGGCCTGAAGCCTTGGAAATGGCGCCAGCATGGAAAAGTCAACCAGCGAAGCGTGCAAGCATGGAGCGCCAATGTCTTGCGTAACAAAAAAGGAGCGCAATGCCTGGGCATCTTGGAAACTGTGCTGGGGTTGACTTGTCAAAGGAAGAGGCGCAGTTAGATGGGGCGCAGCAGCCTTGCACACTTGAGATAGTGCGACACAAGCCTGCGCACTCAGATGGTGCGCCTTAGCCTTGTGCACTTGAGATAGTGCGCCACAGTCCTACGCACTGGGATGGTGCGCCTTAGCCTTGTGCACTTGGGACAGTGCGCCACAGTCCTGCGCACTAGGATGGTGCGCCTTAGCCTTGCGCACTAGGGACAGTGCGCCACAGTCCTGCGCACTAGGATGGTGCGCCTTAGCCTTGCGCACTTGGGACAGTGCGCCACAGCTTGCGCACTTTGAATGGTGCGCAACACCTTGTACACTTAGTCGTTTTCTTGCGCTGAAGTTGGGTGTTGCGTTCTTCCTTGGTATTCAAGGCCAAATTGTATCACACGAAATACCATCGCCATCCGAAAGACAATTTTCCTACATGGTCAGTAAACAAAAACAACTGCACACTGCTTCAAGCATTGCAAAAAGAGTTTGACAGAAAAACTCAGGAGAGAGAAAAATGCATTTGAATAATGAGAACAGAGTTTCTGAGGAGCGAAAATTACTGGAAGGTTTAATATACACCATGTTGCAAAAGTGACAACAAATTGCTATGCAGAAACCTGCATATAATGCATTACTTGGACATGGGTGGCTAAGAACAGCAAAGGTGAACCACAACTGGGAGAAAGAACATATTAACTTTAAAAAAGGCCAGCACAGGTACTTGATTAATTCGAAGAACCACGCAATAAGCCAAGATATTGCAACTACGGATGAATCGGAGAGTTCCTCATCAAATGGAGAAATGGGATATGAACCGAACAAAGGAGTATTGCAATTAGAAGAATGCATTGAGGATGAGAATGACAAGTATAAAGGCTTACTTCACTAGCAGATGAAGGACTGAAGTATTATCTCCACAATGTTTATGCATCAATGCAGAGGACAAGATGCAAGAGAATGAAAAGGAGCCTGAGAGAGGAGAAAACAGCAAGAAGAAATCAGCAATAGAAAGACCAAGAACGGGAAAAGTGGACATTTCCCAAGAACTTCGCAGAATATACGATGGGAGATGCAGTAATTGAAGATAAGCCAGCCCATCCTATTGATGTCCTGAAAGTGGTAGAAGAACCTGAGTCCATTAAGTATGAAGGACCAAGAATGGTTCAGGTTAATTTGGGAGAAGAAGGCGAAGAGAAGATGATTAAATGCGGGGATGATTGGGATCCTGTACTGAAAGCAACAACATTCAAGATTTTTGCGGAGTACAAGGACGTTTTTGCTTGGACATACAAGGACCTGAAGGGAGTACCACCAGAGATGTGTGTACATAAGATTCCTTTGATCGAAGGTGCACAACCAGTAAGGAGGCGGCCATATAGAATGAATCCAAAATATGCAGCCTTGGTGAATGCCGAAATCGAGAAAATGTTGGATGCAGGCATAATATTCAAAGTTACGACAAGCGAATGGGTGTCACCAATTGTGATTACCTTAAAGAGAGGCAAATAAAATCCGGATTTGTGTGGATTTCCGAAGCCTCAATGTCATAACTATCAAAGATCCCTTCCCAATCCCCTTCATGGATTCCATTTTGGAGGAGGTAGCCGGTCACGAGATTTATTCGTTTTTAGATGGATTCTCGAGGTATAACCAAATAAGTATTGCGGAGGAAGATAAGTTGAAGACCACTTTTATAGTGGAAAATGGAATATATGCTTATAACCGCATGTCGTTTGGATTGTGTAATGCACCAACTACTTTCCAAAGAATCATATTATACATCTTTGATAAAATGTCCACATGTAACTTCAAAGCCTTTCTAGATGATTGGTCCCTATACGACAAGACGCAGGAGCATTTGAAGGCATTGGAAGAATGTATGAGCTTGTGCAGAAAAGCTCAAATATCGTTAAATCCTGGCAAATGTGTATTGATGGTGCCATATAGGAAGCTATTAGGGCATATTGTATCACTCGTGTACAAGATACGAGTGATACTGCTGACAAAAGAGTCATATGATGCAAGTTCGGTGAAGACCTTCTTAGGAACAGTTGGTTATTATAGAAGGTTTATCAGAAACTATGCACAAACCTCTCATCCGCTAGACACTCTTACATCCAAAGGTGTTCCTTTCAAATGGGCGGAGGAACACCAAGAGGCTTTGAGGGCTTGAAGGCACACTTGGTGAAGGCGCCTATCCTAGTTTATCCAAACTGGGAAAAAGAATTCCATGTTCACGTGGATGCCTCAAACTTTGCAATTGGTTGCGCATTGGCTCAAGAAGGATAGTTCAGACTAGACCAGCCCATATATTTTTCAAGTCGGTTATTGTCTAGAGCAAGAGAAGAACTATAGTACAACAAAACGAGAAGCACTGGGAATGGTGTACGCAGTACAGAAGTACAAGCACTATTTGTTGGCTAACCCATTTGCTTTTTACATAGATCACTAGGCACTGTTGTATCTATTCAATAAACCGACAATTTATGGATAAGTAGATGGCTTGTCACTCTACAAGAATTCATGTTTCGGGTGGTGGTGAGATTAGGGAAGAAACATGTGATAGCTGACTAGTTGTCGAGGATTCGCTCGAGAGAACCTACAGAAGGAGGAATACAGGATGAATTCCCTGACGCATAACTATTCATGATAAGTGCAATACCGTCATGGTACAAGTATATTGGGGAATATTTATCGGTAGGAGAGCTGCCAAAGGAGATGATGGCAGCTAATCAAAGAAAAGTTATTACAAAATCAACACCTTTCACATTGATTGCAGGTTTGCTATATAAAATGGGGGAGGACCACATTTTGAGAAGATGCGTAATGGAGGATGAAGTACAACATTGAAGGAGGCACATGAGGTACTAGCAGGAGGCCATATGGGACCAGACGCAACAGCTAGGAATGTGTTGTTGGCAAGGCTATGGTGGCCTACTCTTTATCACGATGCCAAGGATTATGTCAAGGCATGTGATACATGTCAAAGAACGGGAAGAACGGGGAAGTTGTTAAAAAGAGACTTCATGCCATTACACCCATCGCAACCTCAGGAACTCTTTGAGAGATGGGGTTTAGATTTTGTGGGACCATTGCGAACCAGCCATAAGAGAAAATGTCGATACATTGTAGTAGCAACGGAATACTTAACGAAATGGGTAGAAGCGAGAGCCTTACTTGATAACTCTACAAGGAGCACGACTCAATTCTTGTATGAGCAAGTTATCACACGGTTTGGAATTCCTCTTCAATTGACAAGTGACCAAGGAGGCCATTTCGTTAATGAAATTATTCAAAATCTGACAAAGGAATTCAGGATCTTTCATTCCTTGTCAAGCCCATATTACCCCAGGGCAAATGGGCAAGCAGAGGCAATGAATAAAGTCCTGGTTTCAATTATGTACAAAACATGTGACGTAGAAGGAGCCAATTGGGAGGAGCGCTTGCCGGCAGTTTTGTGGGCGTACAGAACCACCTTCAAACCAACCACAAACCATACACCCTTTCAGTTAATGTACGGGTAGGAGGCGGTGGTACCAGTTGAGTTTTTGGTACCAAGTTTAAGAATAGCAGTAGAGCACCGCTTGAATGATGAAGAGAGCATGGAAGAAAGGCTCACAACACTAGTACAATTAGGAGAAAAGAGGGTGATGGCACAATGGGCAACAAATATTGCTCAACAAAGACGCAAGTACTGGCATGATAAGCATCTTAGGAAGATGGATTTGAAGACCGATGATTTAGTGCTCAAATACAATGGAAAAAGAGAAATCAAGCCAGGAAAGTTAAAAATTTTATGGCTTGGACCAAGCACTAGAGCAAAACTTATTGACCAGGCCAAAAATAGAGACAACTTGGGTAACCCCGAAAGTTTTTCAGGACTATTGGGTAACCCAAGTATGCCTAACCAAGGGGGAGTTTGGTTGGTCTCCTTCTCGATAGCTTGAGAGGAAGAAATTCCCCTCCAACTACCCATAGGTCGACTAGTCCACGGAATGGACCGCAAGGACCATCTGCAAACATAGTTCAAACCAACCAACAACTACGAATTCCTGAGGATAGACCATCAAGTCCACCTCAACGAGCTTGTAGAAACCGAAGATGTCGTCATGAGCGACCGAGGGACCAACCGAATCTCAAGCAACTCGGAGTGCGGCAGCCCAACATTAGAGAGATTTGACCGAATAGGGGAAGAGGACGATTCGAGCAGGCTCGAGGGAGACATGGATTCAGAAATAGGGATCAAGTACCTCCAAGGAATCCAACCCAAAACCAGGCTCGCCAAGAAGAAGCAGAAGTCCAAATACAAGAAGACAAACTTCAAGGCAGAGGGCAAGCCATAGGAAAGATCCATGGGAATGTCGGACGACAAGGTAACCACCATATGGTCAAAAGGATAGACAACCGTCAGGAGTAGAACAAGACTGAGTTCTATATATGGATGACAACATAATTATCCGTCAGGAGGACGAAAGGACTGAAAGAATCAGTCCAGAAGACAACAAAACCCATCTGGGTGATGACTGCCTAAGACTGACCCATCCTGAAGATAGCAGAACCCGTTTGGATGACGGTTGCCCAGGACTGATTCGTCTTGTAGACGACAGAACCTGTCTAGATGACAACTGCCCAGGACTAATCCATCCTACAAACAACGAAACTCGTCCAAATGACAACGGAACCAGTTAGAGTGATGTCAGAAGGGGAATACGTCAGGATACCAACAGCCGGACTGATTCAAGGGAACTTCATCATCCGCCAGTAGAAGGAAGAAGTCATCCGATGGAAGGAGATAGGGCAAATTGGCATATCATTCAGATGGCAGGAAGAACAACCATAGATGGAGACCCCCCGAAGCCAAGGAAATTGCCAAAATCGCCAACATACAAAAGCAATGTACAGCAACAATGATTTCAGCAGTCAAGGGACTCGCAGTTATCGACAAGAGGGAGGGTCGCCGGAAACACTAGAAGTCCACATTGGCATTGCCATGCGCTTCACCAGGCAACAGTGAAAGAAAAAACACATCTTTGAAAAAAAAATTAATAATAAAACAAAAATAAGAAAAATAAGATGGAATAAGGTAAAAGATGACAGTCGCATGCAAAGGTGGCAAGGTGGCACACATGCGGAAGTCAGGGATGAAGGTGGCAATTAAACAAGCAGTTGCCTGAGTGGCAGTGAAGCCTATAAATTGGACACTAGGGTGAGGATTGCTCATTCCGTTCAGAGCATTTGCAGGCAGTAGTGCAGAGGCAGAGTGCAAGGGAAGCATTCGTTGAGAACGGGATGGGCTGTGAGGCAAAATTACCGGCGCACCAATAAATTGCTCAAGACGAAAGCTATCTAGACACCATAATTCATCTGGCAGTTTGAACACTTTGTAAAATTTTCAGAATTCGTAGTGCAAGTGCAAGCTACTCTGTCTCTCAATTCACAGTCAGATGAAAGGAAGCGCAAGGAAAAATTGCGCGAACCAATTTTGGCTGTGACGCATTCCAACCATCTCAGAATATAGTATCCAGACCTGCAGGCGTCTGAGGAGCCATCTGCAGAAGGAGCCGTTAGGATTTCAAGGCGTCTAAGGAGCAATATGTGTCTAAGTTGCCACCGTTTGAGCTGCCACACGTTTGAGTTGCCACCCATTTCAGCCGCCACCTGTCTGGACTACAGCCCGTCTGAACTGCAGTCGTCAAGGACCGCAACCGTTTGAGCAGCCGTCTGGGACTACAGCCGCCTGAACTCCAGTCATATGTCGTCTAAACTGCAGGCATCTGAGGAATCGTCTGAACTGCAGGCGTCTGAGGAGTCGTCTAGCAGCGAAGCCGTTAGGTAGGAGGTACCATCAGACAAGGCGATTGTCGAAATTTTGGAAGTATGAGTCGACATAGAGAAGGCCAGATTCGAATCAATGAGCCCAAACGTTCTAAAGGAAGTAGAACGCCAATAACGCCAAGACCTGAAGAATTGCTAGAGTCAGTTGCAGGAAAACGACTTCACCATCATCAAGAACATGGCCAGACTGAAGGAGTGATGGGGGGACAACTGCCAAACCCAGAGCAAGGGAAGGCTTGGTGTAAACAAGGGAATACGTAAGAAGCAACGCCTGAAAAGAAGAGTAAAGTACAACAGTCTGAAAAGGATCAAGTACCAATTGAGATCACATGGATTCATGCAAAGGGAGATTTTTGTTGGCAATGGTGGGAACAAGCATCGGAAGATGATCCAATTAAGAAAAATCAAGGCAATTGGAGTACATTTCATCCTATAGGTCCCTAGTTTCGAGAGACTTTTTTATGGAGTACCTGATGCAAATGTTGCTGACCTATGATCTGGCGAAGAATGTCAACAAAGTACGCGTGGGAGATAGAACCAGTGGTGGAGTTCTCAGCAAAAGCCTTCTTTTGGATTGTCGAGAAAGGGACAGCCTGTATTGAATGAATGAGTCAACCCCAGGAAGACCCCCCACATACCCATGTAATGGACAGCTTGTGACTGCAATTCGATGCAGGTTGTGTAGGGCAATGGAAGAAATGGCAACTGATGGCAGAAGAAGAGTTGGACAAGTTGGTAAAATGGGCTAGAAAGGGAGCCTGGCAAGCAGAAATCTCTAGCATTTACCAAGAACAGCCATGGACGCTGCCTATCGAGCACTTGAAGACTATGGAGGGAGTTGAGAAACTGCAAGACAAGACACCTACCCTCTACTTGGAACCAACACAGGTGTATGTTCTTGGCCATGGTAATAATTCTCGTTCCCAACACACCACAAACCAAATGTCACAGGTGGAATTGGTACCTAAATTACTGCCAATGTACAGTCAAATGAATTTTATAGCCCACTTGTTGTGTTGGCTAGCTGAGGGGATCAAGCACTTGAATCTGACAAGGCAAAATCTGGACAAAGACCTGCAATTGACGAAGATAGAATTGCAAGAAAAAGAACGGCAGTTGGCAGAAGATGTTATACAGTTGGACAACGCTCTGCGACATATTCGGGAGAAACAACAAGAATTCTTGGACCTTAGTTCCCAACTGAGGGACAGGGAGAAAGTGATTATAATCGTGGAGGCAAAAATGTTGCGCTAAAAAGCAGCCAAGGAATTGTTGGTGAAATAAAACGCAAAATTAGTGGCCCCGAAGAGTCAGAGTGAGGGTACCTGGCAGAAGGAACGGAAGGCGTTGCATAATGAATAGCTTCAATCACAACAGCGCAAAGTAGCTCTCAAGGCAGAGCTAGCACAGAGGGAACCAACTTCCTCAACCCTAACAACACAACAGATGAAGGAAATCTTCATTCAACGCGAATCGGAGTTGTTGTCCAAACTCCAAGAAATGGAAGATAGAGCCAACAATATGGGAGTTGAATGGGCCAAGTATTTTAATTATGCCAAGCGAGTTCGCGATGAACAAGAAGCCTTCAAGCTCCGAGTACAGGAATTGGAAGACGAACTCCAGGCTGCTGAGCCAAAGGATGCTAACACCTCGACAGGGCAACACAAAAAGTTGCTGTGGACATCAACTACTTTAAAGGGGAGGATAGATGTAGACAGCAGTTCTAAGAAGAAATGACTATTCAGAACTGTTTGACGAAATGCCTACATAATGTTTTGGAATTTTGATATAAAATAATGTTTTGCAATATGCTTTGATAAGTGAGTCATCACAAATGGGTACGGACTGATTAATAATAATGAATGTAATGACAATATTGCGTAAATCAGTCGTCACAAACTGATTAGTTAACTAGACGACTGGATTAGTTAAGTTTTCAAACTGATTGTAATGCCCCAAACTGATTAGTAATGGACTGATTAGTTCTGAGCGGTTTTAGTTAAGGTTGTAACGAGTAGACAGTTGGGGACGTTGGAGCTTGGTTGGTTGTAGTAACCGCCAAGGCTATCTTATAAATACCCCCCTACTCATTTTGTAATCATCCATGAATACATACATCAATGAGAAGTGTTCTATTGTTGTGCAGATCTGTGTGTGAAGAGCATTGTCTTGTGTTGCAGGTATCCAAGTTATGAATGCTATGAAGTAGGTTGGAGGCAGGCTTGTATTGCCAATGTTGTATGTGTTGTGCAGAGTTGCAAGGAGGAGTGCTCAAGGACAAGTTCGAGGTTTGCAAGATAAGTACGTGATTGCAGGGCAAGTGTCGTCGAGGACCCGTCTAGGTTTGTCCATCTAGGCCTACCCGTCCAGGCCACCCATCTAAGACTTGCCAACATCCGTCTGGCGCTCAACCCGTCTAGCCTTGCACTATCTGTTTGGTGCCCAACCCGTCTAGACTTGCAATTACCCGTCTGGAGGTAACCCGTCTAGACTTGCAGTTACCCGTCTGGAGCTACCCGTCTAGCAAGATGCCAGTCTGGAGTTACCCGTCTACCAAGATACTCGTCTAAAGTTACCCATCTAGACTCGTCATTCTGTAACTTATCTATCAAGTGCAATTCGTCATTGGCTATTCGTCTAGTGATACACAACATAGTTTAGCACCATGATTAGTAGCCAAGTTTGCCATTCCTTGCCCTCCTAAAACCTGTCATTCCCTCCTCCCGGGAAGGTACTCACTCCTGTCTAAAAAAATAAAATGTATAATCAATCAAAAAGAACTCACGAGGACATCAACATGTAAGGGATATAAGCTCCAAAAAGATTCTTAACATCTCACTTTTAACCAACATATGCAAAACTTTTAAGACACCAATAAACTGAATCATGGGAATTTTGTTGCAAGAAATAAAGCAAACCAAGAAAAGATGGATTCTTGCAACTTGAATTAATGGTGCAGCAAAAGGAAACCCAATTAAACCTAGAAGGAATCTTTTCAGACCAAGAAGTCAGGTTAGTGCATCTCTATTCCACACAGAATAATAGACCAAGGCAACTCTCAAAACATATGTGATGGAAACACATAGAAAAGTGTCTTAAAGCTCATTATCAATGCAATTAATGAAGAGAGTTACCCTAAATGGTGTCGGCAAGCAGTTGTTTATGTAGAAAAGAAACTCAAAGAGAACTTTGAATCAATTTTCTTTCAAGCTAAAAGGAGGCCAACAAAGTTGTGAATTAGCATGCCAACATAGAAGTAGGGTAAGATGCCCAACCTTGGCACCAAGATTGTCATATCTAATGATATTGACCATGAAGTCTTTGGCATTTTTTATGCCTTTTTACATATGAAAAATTTTAACCTAATTACATAATTCACCTAATATCCAAGCATGCTCTTATAGACATTAGAAAACACATAATAATAACACATTATTCTCTTAGCCATCTTGATCAATGAAACCTATACTCAAAGGCATTCACATAACATGCTCTGATAGATATTAGAAAAAATCTTCTAATAATACATTATTCCCTTGGCTATCTTGATCAATGAACCTATAGTCAAAGGCATTCCGTTAGAATAAACAATTGCTCTTGAAGACATAATGAGAAAAATCTTCTAATAATACATTATTCCCTTGGCTATCTTGATCAATGAACCGATAGTCAAAGGCATTCAGTTAGAATAAACAATTGCTCTTGAAGACATAATGAGAAGAACAGGTGGAAAACCCATTACCACACAAATGTGAAGGTGGCTAAAGATATCCCACATATTGAATGCTATTTAATCTCTTGCCAGTCACCAATAATTTTGGAACCGCACAGGACTGTACTCAAATAACCATTGAAGCCAACAACAAGGTCCCAATATCCAAAGACAATTTATATGCTAAGGAAACTGACAATGCTCCCTGCATGCCTCAAGTTTGGCCTGAATAGGATTTTAGTCCACCTGAGAATTTTTTTATAAATTCAAGAACAATTTGCCTGGTCTGAGATGTCATGCAAGGCCTACAAAACCTTCAATGGAGCTATGCCAGGCTCCAGGATATGCAAGAAGGCAAAGAAATAACACAATCATCAGGAGAAGGTGTCCCCATGTTGTTTAAGGGGAAGCAAAAGAAAATGTTATTAAAGACAAGGGAAACCCCTGCTCATGCAGCATTGATGAAGCTGGAGTCAAAGGAAACCCTCTTATGAACCAAAAATTAAAAAATAAAAGCTGGAAGCTTTGATGATAAGTAGGAAAGCCTGCCCCCCCTCTTAGAGTATTTCCATAATCACAATCCAACACCAACTTTTATCAATATGGCTAATATTAGTATACTCATTGATAAGCAGGAAGTTGATGCTCTCCATAAAGGAAGATATACGGGAGCAAACCCAATTCCCAATAGGGGTGATTATGGAGCACTTAATCTGGCATGGGTTCCCTATCGTGATAACCCCATTGGAGCTACCTATTGGTCACAAATCTGCCACAGGAAAGGATTTTGGGAAGTATACGCGCCCTAGACCTGGACCAACATTGAAAGGCCGAGGGGAAGAGATGCCCCCCATGCCAATCTCCGGAGAAAGGCCGGCTCCTTTACTAAACTACTTAATTTTTTGAAGATGAGAGTGCAGGAAAGAGATAAAAGAGTAAGAGTGCAGGAAAGAAATAAAAGAGTAGGGAAGAAACACAGTTAGTCGATTTAACGAGGGGAAGAACCGGCAACACGATTGCTAGCTAATAGCTCGAAGTGGCAGCAATAAATACCAAAGATAACACATAAATGAATACCACGCTAACTTTCCTATGTATCCTCTGGACGAGTTCCAGGATTTACCTATTCCCCTACGCCTAAATCCAGATTTCAGAATTACAGCGAACAGGAAACATGTAAATATAGCATAAACACTATCCACAGGCAGCATACAAGAATATCAACCTGGCGTTTTCTCCCCTATGTATCCTCCAGGAGAATTCCAGGGTTCTGTCCCCGATTACACACCTAAATTCAGGATTCAGAATCACAGTATACAAATGAAGACAGGATAGCAGAAATAATCACAGAAGGCAGCATACAAGAGAGAAATAAGGCCCGAAGTCTTTAATATCAATTGCAGAAAATCAAGTTACAGCAGCTTTCTAGCAGAAAGTTTTCCCCCCCCTTTTCTCATTACAATTCATGGGTTTTTATAGAGGACCCGACCCTCTAAGCCATCAATGCACAAAATCGGGGAGTACACCCTCGAAAACCCGAGAAATCGGTCCTCGCGACTCCCGTGACTGAACTCTCAAATCCTTTTCTACAATTAGCAGCTATGACCGGGTCAACCGGGGAAATTTGTATTTATGAGCCGCCTGACTCGTCCTGAATTTCTCCGGGTGCGGAGCTCGAGTGGCCGCTACGTCCGCCGGGCTCTCCTTCTGCGACTGATATTTCTTTTCAGGTTGCCAAAAATGAGCCCCGAGTCTTTCGGGCACGTAAAAATCCATTTATGAAGCACTCAATTGCCTCGAAAAGATACCCGGCCTTGGAGTGTGTGCCTCTAAAGCGCTTCGCCAAGTTTTAGTTCGCGACCTTGCTTCGCAATGGATGTGAGCCGAAGCGGATCTATCTTCCTTGGTCGTGCACTTCGCGCGAAGGAGCTTCTCAAAATGGCTTCGCGAGGACTAATTGCCGAAGCAGATATTCCTTCTCAAAACAGGGCTTTCAATCTTGCATTGCTTCGCTGAAAAGGTGGGTTAAAGGCTGCTTCGCGAGATTTCCTGCCCGAAGTGGATGCTTCGCTGATGAGCTGTCAAAAATGCTTCGCCGCGAACCTTCTTCAAAGCAGCTGTTCGGGAGTTTTTGGGCCGAAGCGCATCCTTGCCTTAGAATACTGCTTTGATTTTTCAAGGGCCGCCAACGCTTCGGATGAAGGCGCTTCGCACAAAAGTTATCCGAAGCAGATGCTTCGCAACAGCCTAAGGCGAAGTAGATCTTGCTTGGAGAAATGGTTCGCCAGGAGAGGGGTTCGAAGCGGAAGCTTCGCTGGATTTTTAGCGAAGCAATCTCTCAATACTAAGAATTTTTGCATTTTCCGCTTCGCAAGGTTCTCGCCCGAAGTGACTGTTTAGGCTGCTTCGCTAGCGAAGCTTTCTCCCTGCCTTAGCGAATCTTGGGCTACAACCTGGACTTCCTTGCTTTCCCTTCTCGGCGAAGCTACCCTTCTTTTTTCCGCGAAGCTCCTAAACCTGGTTTGCTTAGTGGCGAAGCTCTTACATATCCAATTCTATGTACAAGGGGTTGGCAATGAAAGCCAAAATTGCTGCAATACTTAAAATTTTTTGAAAGCAAGGGAACAAATTCATGAAACAAAAAGAAATACTTTACAAAATTTTATTTCTACTACCCCTCTAAGCAATGTGACAGAATTGTCAACACTACCCACCAAGTCAACAAGCTAACAATCCAAATGTCTTCATTGGGACCTAATTAGGGAGACTTCCTCCTGTTCTCTTCGCTTAGATTCCTGAATACAGATAATACTAGGCTTCAAGATGTTAATTTATCTCTTCAAAAGCCTTTTTTTATTATCATTTCCTTTAGGAGGGCACTTCCCCCTCCCATTACAACGTCTACGAGATGAAGATGAGTGCTAGTCCCAATAGTTCTTCCTTTCATTCTCTAATTGGGTGATCCTTGGCACTTCTTCCCTCCTTTGTATAACAGTGGTAATCCTGGCATGGTTCCTGTGGATACAATCTGATTCATCCAAGTTATCATATTTGGGCAGAGGGTCAAGAATTTAAGGAGCAAAATCTAGGTAGGAGATAACCCTTTACCGAGCAATTTTCCAAATGCATATTCATCAGTCTTACCAAAATCCAACTGTCTTTCGTTCAGGTTCTACTAGAGTTTGTTTTCTTATCATTCTTTCCAGGTATTTGTTGCGATTAATGAATTCCATCTAAAGCCTGATCCAGAGTAATATGAGATTTAGAGCAATTCCTCTCTAGGTGGCAATGTCCATGAGATAGTCTACATCCAAAGCAAAGCCTTCCGAATCTAGTTGCTAGACCTGATTCAGGTTTTCAGACTCAAGAATTGCATCTTTCAGAAGTGGTTTATCAAGATCCATATGAATATAGATATACACATTGGTATACACCCAGTAAATTCCCGATGGATGAAGTAACTTTATCATATGGATCCAATGTGGTTTATCAAGATCCATATGAAGTTACTTCTGCAATGTAGACAAATACACCCAGTAAATTCCCGATACCTTCCAAGATGTCAGTTGTCCAATAATCAAATACAAGTCCATAAAGATAGATTCATACCAGGATGTTTGAGATATTCCCTTATGAAATATCGAACTGAAGTCTCCAAAACCGCATGAATAAACCCTCAGTCTGGGATAACAGGGATCACCAAGACAAATCAAGTCCAAATCAGTCAGGTTGCTATAAGATGCCACGAAATGGCCCTGGTTCATTGGAGTAATTATCGAACGAAACATCCATTGCTCACCAACCCATTTCATAGATTCACCAAGGATAGCCAGGCTTCATAAAATAGGAAAATGAATGCCACATATGAAAGGGTGTTGATCTTAACCTCCACCTCCGATTTACTGCCTCTGACCAAGAGTCGTTGGTCAGCAACTACAAGACATCCAGCTTCCATGTAGAGGGGTTAATAAATCCTCCATTTGACCTTGAGGTTCAATGAAGTTGAGCACTTATTTGTTGAAAATTGTGATATTGAATGAGACAAAAAACAAAAGAGGACAAGAATGAGACAAAAAATAAAAAAGGACAAGAATAAGCCAAAAATAAAAATAGGACAAAATTGGAATTACAAATGAAAATTAATATATATATATATATATATACACCCAGATTTGAAGAGAATGTGAAGCACCAAGAGTCTCTTGAGACAACCAAGAGACATCCTATTGTATATTTATACAAGTATAGTCTCTTGAGACAACCAAGAGAGATCCTATTGTGTATTTATACAAGTATAGTGCATTGTGTGGAAGTAGTACATATTTGACGATTGATGAAGTGTTTTTTAAGAGGGTTTTTGTGCAATTTTGTTTTCTGTTCATTTGCTCCTTCATAAACTATGTTAAAGTTGGTTTTAGAATACCACCACATTTCAAATACTGGTATCAGAGATTGGAAATTGGAGAAGTGGAGAGCTTGAGGATTCAATTCTTTTTAAACAGACAATTCAGAATTAAAGTTTATGGAGGAAAACTTCATATGTTTTTGTTTTAGTTGTCATGGCTCATGGTAATGCTTCATTGCCTATGATTATTGATGCATAAAAATGAGAACTTTGCTGATGGCCAAGGAAGTCTGGAGTGTTGTGGATAATTGATACAAGGAACCAATAGATTGGAGATATGGAGGAAGCACAAAGAAAAGACGCAGCTCTTCATACAAGTATTTTCCCAAGAATTGCAAGTGCCAAGACTACCAAAGGCGCTTGGGATACCTTAAAGACAGCCTATCAAAGGTTTGCTCAAGTAAAATTAATGATGTTACAAACATTGAAGAGAGCATATGAAAATCTGGTAATGAAAGGCAATGAGGATGTAGGAGATTATTATGTAAGGGTGTCGAACAATGTGTACAAAATGGGTATCTATGGTAAAGAACCAACACAAGGAAATGTTGTCAAAAAGATGTTGAGAACATTGACACCAAAGTGAAACAATTGTGCAATGATTATTGAAGAAAGTAAATATTTGAAGAAGTTGGAGCTTGATGAATTGGTAGGATCATTCATGTCCCATGAAGAAAGAAATAAAAAAAGTGAAGAACAAAACTTGGAGCAAAATTTTGCTTTCAAGGCTAAAGTGTCAAACAATAATGGGTCTAGCTCAAGCTTCAATTCCCAAGGACAAAGAGGGGAGCAGCAAAATCAGCATTCTACAAGAGGAAGAGGCCATGGTAGAAGAGGCTATAGTAGAAGAGGTAGAGGCAGATTTGTGGATAACAGGAATGTTCAATGTCACTATTGCAAAAGGAATGGCCATTATGAAAGAGACTGTACAATAAAGGCAAGCAATTAAGGAGGGAAAAAGTAACTTTTCACATGAAGGTGATGAGAGCTCAAAAAATATGTTCTTCATGTAATGTGGCAGAAGTTTCAACTAAAGAGTTGGTACTTAGATTCCAGTTCAAATCATATACCAGAAATAAGGAGTTGTTTGTGGTGCTAGATGACTCATACAAGAACAAGGTCAAATTTGGAGACATCAAAGCATTAGAGGTTGAAAGCAAAGGAACCTCAAAAATTGACACAAAAGATGGAAAGAACAATATCCAAAATATTTACTTCATACCATGCTTGAAGCACAATTTGGCCAGTGTGGCTACAAAGTGGTGTTTGAGAATAAGGAGTGCATCATCTATGACAAAGCAAATGGGAACCAAACACTGATTGTTGTAACTTATACCTATGACAAAGAACAGAATGTTTCCTTTGAAGCTTGGAGTAGAAGAGAGCAATTTGTGTTATACAACCATTGAGGACAACTGGTTATGGCATCAAAGGTATGGTCACCTAAATTTTCAAAGCTTGTATTTGTTGAATGCTAAAGGAATGGTCCATGGACTGCCTCATGTTGAAGCAAGAAGCGAAGTGTGCGAAGGTTGCACATTGGGAAAACAAGTAGAAGAAGAAGAAGAGGTATTAATGTGGAACAAAATTCTATCATAGAGAGAGCTTTTCAAAAGGAAGAGCATGAAGAGCATCATATCCATTGCAGTTGATTCATTCAGATATTTTGGTCCCATGCACACACCAAGTGTTGGTAAATCCTTCTACTTCATCACTTTCATTGATAATCACACTAGAAAAACTTTGGTTTATTTTTTGAAAAATAAAAATGATGCTTTTGAAGTATTCACCAGCTTCAAAGCCATAGTAGAAAATGAGAGCGGAAAGAATCAAATCATTAAGGACTCATTTTGGCGTTGAGTATTGTTCCAAGAAAATCAATAAATTTTGTGATGAGCATAGGATAAGAAGACAATTCACAGCAGCCTATACACCACAGCAAAATGGAGTGACAAAAAGAAAAAATAGGACAATCATTGATATGGCAAGAAGCATGGTACTAGCAAAAAATTTTGGGCAATCATTAGTGGATTGAAGCAGTTGCAACGCAATGTACATCCTCAATAGAAGTCCCACAATTATAGTAAAGAATATGACTCCTCATGAGAAATGGTATGAAAAGAAACCTTTTGTAAGTTGCTTGTGAGTGTTTGGTTGTTTGGCTTATGTTCATGTTGAAGATAAGCAAAGGAAAAAGTTATGTCCTGTTGGTTACGAATCTGCCATGAGGAAAGGATTTTTGGTTAATGCGCCCAGATTCGCCCACCAGCATGAAAGGCCGGAAGGAAGAGATGCCTTCCGAGCCAATCTCCGGAGAAGGCCGGCTCCTTTTGGGGGGGGGACTTGATTTAAGCTAAAGGGAACAGGGAAAGAAATAAAGGAACGGAAAGAGACAAATGTACAGAAAGAGATACAAATATGTCCAAAGGTTGGTGGGGGGGAACTAACAGTACGGGAACACACCAATCACCGCTACTAACTGCATACAAACACAGAGCATGACAAGGAGCGCAAAACCTAGACGTACTTCCGATACACCAGCGGCGTATGCACGGCTTCAATAGCTCCCTAGCAAACATTCCCTACAAGGAACTAACGGCGAGGGATCGTATCAATCACCGGATACGTACAGCGACGGGGGTAGAAAGTAAACCTAGAGATGTCGAGCCGGTATATGTGTTAGGTAGAGAGTTTAACCGCACGGCTTCAATGGCTCCCTAGCAAACATTCCCTACAAGGAACTAACGGCGGGGGGATCGCATCAATCACCGGATACGGGCCAGCAACGTCACACATAAGCGATGGAACTGCTACCAAATTTATAATGAATGCTTTAAATAATGAAGTACGGAAGGTGCTTTAAGCAAGCAATGCTAGAGGAACATGATCGCCAAATGCCAAAGTGAATTAACGAGCGGCGACACGGGTGGGCCTAAGGCATATAATGAAAGACAGACATAAAAGAATAAAGACGGTAGAAACGAGAACCGGGCATACGGATTGTATTCATAAGCGGAAGCACGGTTACGGTAAGCACAGTAGTTCCCTAACAAACATTCCCCTTCCACCCTTTACAATGAATTTCGAGATGGGCTTTTATAGCCCGAGTCCCACCCGTTACATTAATGGGCACGAGTCCCGATCAAACATGAGGTGACGAAGCGGCGAAAGAGGCTGCAAATGCTGACCTTTTTGTCGGATCGGGTGTACCCGCGACATGGTCTTCCTGGAAGGCTGGACGGCTACGTGGCGGAGTCTTTGGGTAATTCTTCAAGTCGGCGAGGCTTGCTAGTAGGCTGGAGCGGGTGAAACCTCAGATCAGCTTTGAATGAGGCTATTAACGCAGGCGGTGCGGGCAGCCCATGCTTATCCCTTTTGGTCGGCAGCCTTGGTTCAAATCCCGAGGCTGGACACTTGTCTGATGATGGGTTATCTTTGTGTGACACATGCACGCCTTAGAGGGCGATCTATCCATCTTTGCTTGGGATCGGGGCTCCTTGGGATGCGTGCAGAAATCGGTGCAGTCGGGGAAGGCCTTCAAGCCTTGGTCAAATTCCGGGTTTGTTCCCCTACGTACACTGTCAAAGGCGCATTCCGGCTCCGTTGAGAAGTCGAACTGCGCACAGGCGAACACTGGTGTCTGCCGCCATATGGACCTGCTCCGGCGTTTTACCTCTTTTCTGCATTGACCTGCCAGTCTGCCAGTGCAAGGTGCGCCCAGAAAGTGGGGCGGAGTCGGACTTCGCACCAGAACTGGGCGAAGTGCGAACTTCGCACCAAACTGGGCGAAGTGCGCACTCGCACCAAAGCGGGCGAAGTGCGAACTCGCACCCGGACTTAGCCAATTTCGAGATAGACCTGTTGGAAAGCTGGAAAATCAAGCGGGGAACTCCAAGGAAAAAGGGGGAGAGAAAGAGAATGGGAAAGAAAAGGAAAGGGAGAGAAGGGAGAAAAACGGAAGGAGGAAAAGAAGAGCGGCACTGTTACAAAACAATATTGAAGACATTGCACCCCGTGCAAAATGTGACAACATTTACGGCGGCTCGCGGGGTGTCGAGCTCGCCTCGGCGCAAAGAATCCATGCCTTCATCCTTTGGGTGCAGAGGAACTTGCCTCCCCTGCCTTTTGCTTGCTCTAAGCTGTTCTCCTTGCGGCAAGCTGTTCTTCGATTCATCTTTGTCGGTTGCCTCATCGGTATCTCCTTACGAAAGGTCTCCATTTCCTGTACGCCTCGCACATGCGAGTGTACGCCTCTTGGGCTGAACGCCGGGCTTCCGCTTCGAATGGCTTGCGGTCGGCTATGTCTTCTAATGCTCCGTGGAAAGCAGCGACCGCGTGCAGGTCGATGGTGAGGTATCTTTTCTCTAACTCCTGAAAATAGGAGCGGATCCTGGAATATCTGGACACCATCTGAGTGACCTGACTGTCTTGAATTGGCTCAATCCAGCTATCAATTTCAGCTGTATCTGCTTCAAAGGACTGCCAATTCTTCTTTACCCGATCTAGGGTGAGGAGCTCGCCATTCTCAACAAAACCTGGACACCCAAGTTATGAAAGAGCGTGAAAGGGGGCCAGACAGATATCTCTTTCATGTCCGAATGCGTCAAGCATTCGTACAGCCACTCTCACCTCTTCAACTTTTACGAAATATTTGTGCAAGGTCACCCTTGCACCTGCCCATTCTGCGGCGAATGAGGACACGGGGGAAAAAAGGACGCCGTCGCGCTCGCGCTCTCGAAGGTTTATCGCCGAGTCCGGCCATTGCTTTGCACGGCGCTCGGCCTCCTCTACCACGAGGCTTTCCCTAGGCGGAAACTTCTTGAATCCTGGATGCGAAGTCCGGGACCGCCATTGCCTTAAAGGTATGGGGCTTGCATTCCCTCGGCAAACCAGCCCTCATTTCCTTAACTTTTGTCTTTGAAAAGACGGCCGCTTGAGATGTTTTCTCCGCAGGCTGCGACGTATGCGCTTCAAAGACTCCTGGAGCTGAAAAATCTGCTCAGAGGCTGCTTTCTTTTCGGTTGCGGCACTGTTCTTTGAGAAGCGGCCAGCTGGGCTTTGAATTCATCTGTTTCTCGCCGCGCCGCTTCCAGCTGCTCAGTGGACCTAGATAGGTCCTCTTCAAGTTGCCTTACTTTGTCTGCAGCGCGAAAAGTTCTTCTGCTCCTCCAGGACTCTTGACAAAGAGATTGTCGACTTTGCGCATGATCGTACGAATCTCATCTCGTTTATCAATGTCGTCAAAGCTTTTCTCCTTTGTATGGAGCACGTAGTCCGCCTTAGTCATTTCTCGGAGAGGCTTCTTCACTATTGGGATTATTTTCTCCGTTGTAATCACTCTCCTTCCGAAATCATACTTTGCGCGTTTTGCCGGGCGGCTATCTCTTCTTGTCTCCTCCGCATTAGGTCTTGGCGGAAAGAGACAGAATACTCTACGGCTCTCGTTGCCAGGGGCAAGTCATCTGAGTTCTGGAGGTCGTCCATAAAATCTGGTTCCCCCAGCCCAGGGATCTGCTGAGACGTCTCTCCTGCGGGAATGGGATCAAGAGGAACCGGACGGACTTTGGAAGAATCGGTCGCTTGTGGGGGCGACCGGGAAATGGAAATGGGAGCGGGCGACACTTGTGAGGGTTTGAAGCGGGCGAGGCGGAGGATGTGATGGTGAACGGACAGCCTCGGCACGCGACCTCGGGCGAAGGGTTTGGAGTTGTGCTCGGAGAAAGAGAGACGTTAGGGTTACGAGCAAGGCGGGTCGAAAGAATGGGGGCCGCTAGAAGGACGCGGAGACGGGGGGGAGGATGTGGTCATGGCTCGCCCGGATTGAGGCGGGGAGCGAGTGGAAGTAGAGCCGGGTGAGACTAGAGAGACGGGGACAGCAAACGTACCTGCGGGCTCCGCCTGAGCCGATGCCGGGTGAATGTCTTCGCTTCTTGTCTCGGCGGCTGGCTTGGGGCTGCCCAAAGGAATTGCCTCTGCGGCGGCAGGACGCGGCTGCGGCTCTGCGACTGGCTGCTGCACTATCAGGCTAGGTCGCCTGATTTTCTCAACTCTCCTCCGCTTCTTCTCTTACGGAACAAGCTGTCGGATCGGGGGAAGGAGACGAAGCAGGTGCAGCAGGCACTGATGCTCCCACGGTAAACTTGTACCGGGGTTTGACTTGCAGAAGGTCTGCCGCGACCGGTCTGCTTTCTGGCGGCGCTGGCGCTTTTCTTGCCTGAGGAAGTGCCTCGGGCGCTGCCTTGACTAACTTTTTCGCCTTTTCAGGCGCCGCCTTAGGAGCCACGAACTGCATCGGATCGGCCCGGGTACTTGCTGGGCCGGCGGCGCGATTGCCGAAGTGTACAAGCTTGTTTGGGAGGAGACCCACTTTTATAATCCTCAAAGGGGCCTCGGGGAACGTAACCTTGATATGCGAACGGCCGCCGAGTTGTCATGATCCTTGGTCATAGAGAAGCGAGAAGTCGTCATCTACGGCCGGGTTTCTCCTTGTGGATTTATCGTGCTGCGTGCGGCATCTCATTTTCCGGCATTCAATAATCTTCTCTTTAGACCAGTTAAGGCCTGCAATCTTGGACAGAAATTTTTTGAACCCTGGAGATGAGAAGTGATGGTCCGGGTTTCTCTTGGGGTCATATGTCACCTCCTCGCAGTAGAAATCCTGCCAGGGGGAGAAGCTTCCATTAATTCAATCTCCCAGTCAAGGTCCACATGGACCACGTCGCATCTATCTTCGGTTATGTCCGGGGGCACAAATGTGCGAACTTTCCCCTTATCCCATGAGGGTCATACTTCCAGTGACTGCGGCAGCAAAACCAGGCCAATCCGGGACAGCGCTTGCTCTAGGTAGACATGTTGTCCTACCTCGGTAATCTCAACGTTGGCCCGGGAAAGAGGGTATTGAAAAATCTGTCCTCTTTTCTTCCCTAGGCCAAACTCTTCTTCCACATAGTCCATATGTCGGGCAACCTCCATCCCGAACGGGTGCTCCGAGCACCAATAGGGCAGCAAATAGGGTTTGCCCTTGAATCCGTAGATTCCGATCACAATCCCTGCGTCGGTCTAAAACGTCCCCGAGCTTCGATTTATCAAAGCACTCGTCATTTCTCTCGGGGGACGGGGGATTTCACTTTCGGTGAAGGCGACATGACGAATCCCGAGAAAGTTGAAGTTGAACTTGTAGTAGGACCCTTTCCGGTATAAGTCATCCGTCCGATTATAGACGGGTGGGGTTCTCCCTTCTCGTTAACCTTCTTCGAGGTTCGGGATCGGCATTTGGGGGTGCGAGATGGTACAAACAAAGCCGGACCGGAACGGAGCCGAAACGAAAATTGGTTGGCTGGCGCTTTGAATTTTCAGCGGACTGGAATGAATGGCGTAAGCCGACCGGTCTGCCAGATCAAAAGAGATGGGGCGTTTTCCGCTCCACTGCGCCGCTGGTTCGTAAGATTCTCCACACGGGAGGCGTTCACGCGGCGCCGGTGAGTACGGGTGCACCGGCTCATCGGAGTCGCAGCCGAGAATCCATGCCAAGATGGTATATAGATATTTGCTACGAAATTTCGCCAAAGGCATGGGGCCGATCGGCCATTGTCCGGCTGGAAGCGGGCGCTCGGCTACGAATTGAGGAAATCCCTCATTCGCTTGGTGTGCGTGAAACGTCCCGCTTGTTCGCCCAAGCCGATTTTTACGAGGATGGTGCCGGAGTCATACTCCGGCCACAGGGCGAAAGCTGGCTGCACAGTCTCCCTGCGCAGTGCGAACAAGGGTTTGCCAACGGAACTGCAGATTTGCCGGGAAGCTGGTTTATAATGTCTAACAATTAAATCTATCAGCTCCGAGCACTGGTGGACAGGAGGGCACATGAATACGAAGAGATTTGATTTGTACGCCGCTCCAAAATGATGGGAGGGCGAAACTTTGTCGGCCCGACTCTCCACATTCGCTCTCGGCTGAGTTAGGCTCATGGAAAACGAGCCGTCCACATATCTCGCCAGGTAATTCACCGGAGGTGGTGGGGATTGCCCACGCTGTACCTTCTTCGTCCGGGCCTTTGACTTTTTCTGTGGCGGAGGATCGCCTTTGAAAACTCCCGGCCGCGGCAAATCCCACAGTTCGTTGCTTCCATCTGGGCTAGGCCGACACGGGCATTTTTCCCTTGTCCATCTCTCCGAGTCGGCAATAATGACGAGTTCGAGTGCATCTGCAACAAATTTCGCTATCGGAGGAATAATTAGCATCTGTCCGAGGAATAATCTCTGCAATCCGGAATGTTGGCATGATTCGACCCCCTTTTCTAGATAAAAACAGCGCCATTAATGCAACGCGGGAGGGGTAGGTCGGCTGGGTTAAATCCCTTGGTGGCCGCGCGGGAGAACGTTTAGGAAAAGACGCGCCCGGCGGCCGTGCCTTGCTTTTTCTTAGTTGCGTTTTTGCTTGAAAAACGCGCAATCATTAATTCAGCGTTGGGGACTGCACCATGGGTGACGTTGCTGCCACCATTTGGGCACCCTGCTCAAGACAAAAACCCTTGGCGCGGAAACCCAGATTAAAACAGTTATAAACGCGCCTTGGGCCCAGCTGGGACCTTTTGAGTTTTTTATTCATTTTATTGAATGCTGCCCCCTCTGGCCCGGAAAACTAGGCGCGGCCGGGCTTCGCCCGAAGTTGGGCGCGGCCCGACCTCGCCGGCGAAGTCGGACTTCGGCCGAAGCTTGGGGCGAAGCACTTCGCACGGGCGCTGGCCGAAGTCGGACTTCGCTGCGAAGTTCGCACTTCGCACAAACTTTGCGCGCAGTGCGTACTTCGCACGAAGGGTTGCGCAGTGCGGACTTTGGTCTGCTTCAGCTTTTCTCGGACAAACTTCGCAATTCGGCTGGGCCGAAGTCAGGCTTCGCTGCGAAGTCGGGCTTCGGCCAACACTTAGTCGATTTTTTGCTCTTTTTTCTCCTTTCTTTCTCTGCATAGCCGAACTTCGCCCCTCCTGCGGGGCAACGACAGACTTCGCTGCGAAGTCTGTCTTTCTCTCCCATGCCGCATTTAAGCTCAAAGAAGGAAAAATAAACTGAAAGCTAAAACGGAAACTATACATGCGGGGAAAAATAAAAGCACAAGGCAAAATTTTTACGGGGAAGGGCCACTCGGGCGCCTTCAACGGCGATAAAGCTTCAAGTGGAACCCGTTGACGGGGGATGGGGAGGAGCCGACCCTCCATATCCGAAAGTATGTAGGCATTGAAGCGATTCACCGGGCAATCGATAAGGGCCCTCCCGAGAGAGCATCAAATTTTCCGTGATTACCCGGTTTTGCCTTGTATGAGTCCCACTTCAGCACCAGGTCCCCGACTTCGAAAACTCGGGCAGTGGTGCCTTTGGCAAACCAGCCTTTAGTGGCTGCAATGTGATCCGCGAAGGCCTGGTATGCACTTTCTCTGTCTTCTTCCAACCTGCGGGAGTTGGCACAACTTTGTCGTCTACCGGGTCTCCGCTGCTCCTGTCTTCGTCAATCATCCACAGGGCGGGAATTTCAATGTGTGATGGCATAACAGCTTGCTTGCCATAGACGAGCGCGTAGGGGGACGTCTCGAGGGATTTCTTGAACGCAACTCCGTCCGCCCATAGCGCCCGGTTCGGGAGCAAGTGCCAAGTCCGCTTATTCTTTTCAATGGTCCTCCGGAGAATTTTCAGGAGGTTCTTGTTAGTAGACTCGGCAAGGCCATTCCCCTGCGGGTAGTAATTAGAAGACATCTTGTGATAGATGCCAAGTCTGTTGGTGTACTCCGTGAGTACGGCGCCTACAAATCCCGGACCGTTGTCTGTCACAATCGACTCTGGAACCCCGAAGCGGGTAATCAGGCTCTCAATGAACCTGATGACCGTTTCTTGGTCGGCGTTCTTGGTCGGGATCGCCTCCGTCCACCGTGTGAAATAGTCGATGGTTGTGAGAATAAACTTGTGGCCGGCGGAGGAGTTAGGAGAAATCACCCCAATGAAGTCTAGACCCCATTCTTTGGAACGGAGCTTCGGCTTGAATCGGTTGAAGGGGCGGGGGTGCTTTTACGTTTCGGCCGGCATACCTTGGCATTGATCACATTTGGCGCAGACCGCATACGCGTCTGCGAACAGAGTGGGCCAATAGTACCCAGCCCTTATTATTTTTAAGGCCGTTGGCCTTGAAGAATGGTGACCCCCAGGCATCCCGGAATGAAAATCTCCGAGGATCCTAGGCTGGTCGGATTTTATGACGCACCGCAACAGGATGCCGTCAATGTTTTTGAAGTAAAGCCCCTCGGGGCGAAGAGTGTACCTTAATGCACCTAACCGAAATCTCCTTCGTTGTGAGGCGTTCGGGTGATCGGGACATCTTCCGGTGCGAAGTATCTCACCGAGTTCATCTGTCCAATCACTCCCCTCCGGTAAGGAGTTGGTTAGGTAGACGCGTGTCGCTGTGTCCTCCCACTTACAGGCGGAGATGCCGGCTACAGCGCTTCGGGCTAATTCCTGACACAAGGCTCGGCCTATGATAAGCTTGGTGGGCCGTACTTCGATGTCAAACTCCTGGATCTTGGCAATCCATCCCGCTCTCTTGTGACCCGGTTCCCCTTGCAAGATGAAGCTGCGAACATCGGGGTGAATCACAAAGACAGGTGGTCTTACTACGGGAGACAAAGTGCACGAACTTTCGAAGGGACTTCATGACCGCATGGTCCTGTCGCTCTATAAAATTGTACTTCTCTTCGTGCGGCAGAATCACTTGGCTTAGGAACGCAATGGGGCGCTCCTCACCGTCGTCTCCCTTTTGAGTCAGGACTGCAGCGTAACTTTCGGGTTCTCCCACTTGCATACAGGATGAAGTCCTTGGAGTAGTCCGGGTTTGTCAGCACCGGAGCTTGCGCAATTCGAGCCTTGATTTCCTCGAAAGCTTGTTCTCTCTCATCAGTCCATTCATAAGGTGTATCTTTCTTCAACAGTTCGGCCATAGGCTTGATCACCTGTGCGAAGTCCGGAATGAACTTCCGCACGAAGTTAATCTGACCGAAGAAGGACTGCAGCCCTTTTTTATCAGTGGGGGCTGGCAAGCGAACGAGGGCTTACGCTCTGTCAGGGTCAATGGCGAGGCCTTCCTCGGAGATGACATGTCCCGGCGACTTTCCTTCCTTTACCGCGAAGACGGACTTCTTCGGGTTTATAGAGATGCCGAATTCTCGACAACTTTCAAATATACGCCGCGGTGCGAAACATGATCTTCTCGTTGGTGAGAGAAAACGAGTCATGTCATCAAGGTAGATGACAATAATCTTGTTGAGCGGCTCTCGGAAGGCCAAGTCCATGGCCCTTTGGAACGTGGCACCGGCATTGGATAAGCCAAACGGCATGCGGCGATAGGCGAACGTCCCCCACTTCGTGGTAAACGCCGTCTTATCCTTGGTCTTCGTCTTTGACCCAAATACTGGTTGTAGCCGGAAAATCCATCTAAAAGTGAAAATCTGCGGGCTCCGACAACGATATGCAAAATTTGGTCAATTTGGGGAAGCGGATAGTGGTCCCGGAGGAAGCCTCGATTTAGGTTTACGAAGTCGACACGAGAGACGTATGTCGCCATTCTTTTTCCTCACGGGCACCAGATTCGCGACCCGGGATGAATGTTTGATGGGGTAGATGATCTTGGCCTCCGGCATCTTCAAGAGCTCGGTCTTCATCATGGCCTCAATCTTTGGATTTACGGCCCTTTGCTTTTGTCGGAACGGCTTGGCGCCATCCTCTAGCTCGATGGTATCTTTGGATGACGGATCTGTCATACCCCCTCAAATCCTCGTAGCACCGGGCCACGATGTCGGGGAACTCCTGGCACGGTGATCTAATCTGCACCGGCTCCTCCGACGTGCGATCTGTTCCGACCTTGATGGTTTTACCGGGTTCGAGCTCCGAGTCGGCATCTTGCCTCGGGTCTACTTTGATCTGTGGGATATTGCTCTGTCATTATTATCAAAGAGACTTTCTAACGTAATCGATCCTTTTGGGACGTGATTATTCCGTAAGCTGTATCAACCCCTCATATTGCTCGTCATCGGGGTCTCTACCTTCGATTACACACACTTCGTTAACCCGGAATGTGACGATCTCCTCGTCACGGCTGAATACACGCGGAAGGTATCCCTATCGAGCACGGAAGGCACTGTAAATGGTGCGGACCGGCTTCGGTTTACGGACGACGTCTTCGGCGGAACGTGCACTGGCTCCAACGAGGCGCCAGAATATCCGCGTGCTTGTTTCTCTCACGCGATATTGCCTTAACGTTCAATGAGTCAAACGATTCCATCAGGTCCCAGACCCGATTGCGGTACGCTCTAAGATAGTGATGCTTAGACGCGCATTTATTCGTAACTTGATGACACACTAACTCCGAATCTCCGAAAATTTGGAGATGCTTGATTCCGAGCCTTTCCGCCTTTCGCGAGACCCAAGCACGGGGCTTCGTATTCCGCCGAGTTGTTAGTACGGCTCCGAGGCCGGCTGTAGGCATAGTCCCTCCGGACTCCGGTTGGAGAAACCAGGACCCCTGCACCGGCGCCATTCTTGCAACGCGCGCCGTCAAAGAAAAGCTTCCACAGCTCTTCGGGTGCAGGTCCTACTTCCTTCGCAACGGACACGTCAAGCTCCTCGGGCTGCTTAATGGAATAACAGCCATGCTCTGTCCCGATTACGGCATTAAAGTCCCGCAACGAGAACTCGTCTTCAAGCTGTAGCACTTCGAGAGCTTGCTCGGTCAGTTCTACTGTCACCAGTTCTTCTTCTGACAACTGGACCATGCAGTCCATCTCTCCGCCGGGTATCTTGTCTACTAGAAAAGGGGAAGGCTTCTCATTGAAAATTTTCGGTCTCCTTCCTTTGAAGGGCACTTCCATGTGCGAGTAGTCTAGAGACAGTACCCGCCCAACTCGCGGTGAACTCCCGAGAGAGACACATGCCGAAGTAAGGCTCCGGGTCAACAATCACGACCTCTTGGATGACCACAATGTCGAGAGCTTTGTGCGGCCGGATAGGGATGTCCTTTATGACACCAAGCTTGTCTTGACGGGGGTGCCGTCTAATTGCGGCACACCTTGGCTGCTCCGTGTGTATTCCATCCCGATCTCATCGCGAGACGGCCTTCGGCATCACGGTCGAGGAAGCACCGAGAATCCACCATGCAGTTGTGAACTATGTGCCCTTGCATCCGTAAAGACAGATAAAAGGGTGGCGGTCTGTTCTTCCCAGTGGCGGAGGCTGTCAGAGGTTGAACCAGGACAGCGGGCTGCATCTGCCTGCCGTTCTTCATGTTCTTTAGTGATTCTTGCGACGAGATCTACCCGGCACAGACGAGAAGAGCATCGTACATGCTGATTACGGCGGGAGTCTTCTTTAACTCGTCTACAATCGTCGTAGCCCGAGGTACTAGCTCCTTCTGCTGGTTTAGCCGGTTCATACTTGGTCCGATGCTTGTTGGGTGGCCTCAACTCGTCTGTCTCTTGGTCGGAGACGGGTACTTCGACTTCTCCTGGGCTTGTTCTTTGGTTTCGGTGGGGGCTGAAGTACGGGAAGCTTAGCGGGAGTTGGGGCCTTTCTTTGGAGGCTTAGGCTGGAACATCGGCGGCCTTTCTTTGGAGAAGGTTTAGCGGGAGCTTTATCTTTGGATGCCTTCTCCTGGGCTGTGTAAGGCCACAGCCGCTTATACGGTGGCAGCCCATTGGGCTGCGGTTTTTCTCGTCTCGCGTATACCTGCAAAGGTTTAGCCGCGTCCGCGGCTTTCTTTTCTTCCTTGGCGGGCGTCACTGGGTTCTCTTATGGCAGGGCAAAATTGGCCTCGCCGTCCAAGATCATGTACGACTCATCATCTTCTATAGTCCTTGCCGGCCAAGGTCCGGATGTAGTCTTTGGTGCAAAGTGCGGTCTTCCTCCGAATGCGGGTCATTGCACGTAGTGCACCAGTTGACCTGGTCGGGGAGGACCGGGTGGGTCATCTATAGCGGCATTTCTCGGAGGCGGACGCCTCTGCGGTTGGTTCTACGGGGCTTTATCTTTTGTCGGCGCCGGTGGCGCATACGGCCTTCTAGGAGCAAAGTCCATTTGGGCTCGCTTCTTTTTCATAGCGAGTCATGTCATTGGACATGGCATGATATCCGGAGGCCAAAGCCCGCACTTCTTGTAGAATCGTGTTACGGATGCTTGCTTGTCGGGAGGCGGCAAGCGTGCCGGTGGAGGCAAAGCGGCCAATGGAGGAGGGTTAGAATAAGGCGTATATCTGCGGGGAGCGGGAAGCGGCTGGAAAATGCGGAGCGGGAGGAGGCGGATGAGGGTAATGCAAGTGAGGCGGGCCGTATTGAGTTACGACCGGCGCCGGATTCCACTTGCGGGTGGGGCTGCTGCCACTGAAGTAGACGGCACACCACCGAAGCGAGAAGGATGCTGCGATGCGGGAAAGTCGGGATGAATCGGCTCCTGCACTGCGGACGGAAGCTTGCCGATGGAGATAATGTCGGCTTCGACTTGCCGGGCAGCTTCGTACGGTGCGGGGAACTCGTCAATTCGGGCGATCTTCGGCGGCGAGGCATATGTACGAGTTGAAAGACCTCGGATAGTAGTGAGCGGCCATGCCGGTTGAAGGCCGAAGTTCGCGAGGTACCCGTTTCCGGGATCTCGCAAACCTAATATTAAAATCGGACACCTCCTCTTGAGGATGCCTCCGGATTGCTTGGAGCCGATGCGGTAGAGAGGTAGGATCAGCGGACTCGTTGCATCCTTTTACGAGCCTCCTGGCGAGGCGGGGCCACCCGGTGATGGATCCCTACGGCGGCGATCTCCACCGGTAGAGAAGCTTTCCCCTCGGGGAAAGGGCCGTGAGACGGGTCTTCACACTTTCATCGGTGATGGTATGCGGTGCGGCCAGGGCAAGGATGTCCTGGATGTGCTCGTACGCCGTCTTACCGTAGCCGTCGTATGTGGGAATAGACTTTAAAGCGGCGGGGGGCACGGCTTGGCGACCGATCGGGGCCAAAGGCCCTGTGGGAGTCCACCGCCGGGAAGAGATCATCGTCATTCGGTCGTTGATCGGCCATTTCTTCCTCTTCTCCGCCGTCGGTTGTGTACTCGGTATCGGTACTTTCCGAGGATGCGAGGATTTTCCTCTTCCTCGGCCTCTTCCACTTCGTACTCGGCTCTTCCGAGCCTCGGCTTCGGCCTCTTCTTGGATCTCGGCCTCGGCTTCGTCGAAGCGAGCTCGCGGATCAGCCCGGCTGGGTATCTCGCCTCGGCGTGGATGTCTAGTTCGTAGAACTCGGGCGGGCTTCTCGGATTTCTTGTTCGCCACCTTCTCGTGTGCATGAAGGTGACCAGGACCGGTCTTCTAGACTCGAGAGGATTTGTTCGTGCGAGTCGCCGGGTGTTCGGATTTGGGAACGAGCAATGAAGCGAACACCGGTGCTTCGATTACGTCGGGGGTGAGAAACTTCCTTGTCTCACCAAGAGCTCGGGAAGCTATCGGCGCCGGGTGGAGGCGATCGAGAAAATCTCTCGTCAGATGTGGGACCCGTGTTCCGCCGAGCGGGTCAGAAGAACTGTTGCGCTAGGTGGAAACTGGACGGGTACTCTTTCTTTAAAACGTGGGACAAGCGTCCCACCGGGCGTGCGCAGAAGCTGTTGGTTACGAATCTGCCATGAGGAAAGGATTTTTGGTTAATGCGCCCAGATTCGCCCACCAGCATGAAAGGCCGGAAGGAAGAGATGCCTTTCGAGCCAATCTCCGGAGAAGGCCGGCTCCTTTTGGGGGGACTTGATTTAAGCTAAAGGGAACAGGGAAAGAAATAAAGGAACGGAAAGAGACAAATGTACGGAAAGAGATACAAATATGTCCAAAGGTTGGTGGGGGGGAACTAACGGTGCGGGAACACACCAATCACCGCTACTTACGCATACAAACACGAGAGCATGACAAGGAAGCGCAAAACCTAGACGTACTTCCGATACACCGGCGGCGTATGCACGGCTTCAATAGCTCCCTAGCAAACATTCCCTACAAGGAACTAACGAGCGGGGGATCGTATCAATCACCGGATACGTACAACGACGGGGGTAGAAAGTAAACCTAGAGATGTCGAGCCGGTATATGTGTTAGGTAGAGAGTTTAACCGCACGGCTTCAATGGCTCCCTAGCAAACATTCCCTACAAGGAACTAACGGCGAGGGGATCGCATCAATCACCGGATACGGGCCGGCAACGTCACACATAGCCGATGGAACTGCTACCAAATTTATAATGAATGCTTTAAATAATGAAGTACGGAAGGTGCTTTAAGCAAGCAATGCTAGAGGAACATGATCGCCAAATGCCAAAGTGAATTAACGAGCCGCGACACAGGTGGGCCTAAGGCATATAATGAAAGACAGCATAAAAGAATAAAGACGGTAGAACAGAACCAGGCATACAGATTGTATTCATAAGCAGAAGCACGGTTACAGTAAGCACAGTAGTTCCCTAACAAACATTCCCCTTCCACCCTTTACAATGAATTTCAGATGGGCTTTTATAGCCCGAGTCCCACCGATTACATTAATGGGCACGAGTCCCGATCAAACATGAGTCGACGAAGCGGCGAAAGAGCTGCAAATGCTGACCTTTTGTCGGGTCGGGCTGTACCCGCAGACATGGTCTTCCTGGAAGGCTGGACGGCTACGTGGCGGAGTCTTTGGGTAATTCTTCAAGTCGGCGAGGCTTGCTAGTAGGCTGGAGCGGGTGAAACCTCGGATCAGCTTTGAATGAGGCTATTAACGCGGGCGGTGCTGGCAGCCCATGCTTATCCCTTTTGGTCGGCGGTCTTGGTTCAAATCCCGAAGCTGGACACTTGTATGATGATGGGTTATCTTTGTGTGACACATGCACGCCTTAGAGGGCGATCTATCCATCTTTGCTTGGGATCGGGGCTCCTTGGGATGCGTGCAGAAATCAGTGCGGTCGGGGAAGGCCTTCAAGCCTTGGTCAAATTCCGGGTTTGTTCCCCTACTGTACACCTGTCAAGGGCGCATTCCGGCTCCGTTGAGAAGTCGAACTGCGCACAGGCGAACACTGGTGTCTGCCGCCATATGGACCTGCTCCGGCGTTTTACCTCTTTTCTGCATTGACCTGCCAGTCTGCCAGTGCAAGGTGCGCCCAGAAAGTGGGGCGGAGTCGGACTTCGCACCAAAACTGGGCGAAGTGCGCACTTCGCACCAAAACTGGGCGAAGTGCGAACTTCGCACCCAGACTTAGCCAATTTCAGATAGACCTGCTGGAAAGCTGGAAAATCAAGCTGGGAACTCCAAGGAAAAAGGGGGAGAGAAAGAGAATGGGAAAGAAAAGGAAAGGGAGAGAAGGGAGAAAAACGGAAGGAGGAAAAGAAGAGCAGCACTGTTACAAAACAATATTGAAGACATTGCACCCCGTGCAAAATGTGACAACATGTCCATAGAGTAAAGCATGCATTTTTGTTGGTTATCTGAAGAAAGCAAGGCATATAGGTGTTATGACCCCAAATCTAGTCAATGCATTGTGTCTAGATATGTGATTTTTGATGAGGAGATGGACAGCAAGCAAAAAAGACTGAAAACACAATCACAATTGAAGATGCTGGTGTGTCACGAGCATCAAGTGAAGACACAAGCATTTCTTCAAAGACCAGCACAAAAGAGAAGAGTGTAATGTCCCCTTTTTAGCCTGCTTGTTCTTCAGGTGAGATTAGCCTATATTCTGGTTCCCGTAGGCTAAGTTTGAGGATAGGGAACCTAATTTTGGGTTGATCGTCAGTGTCAGCACTTCGCCTACTCTCATCCGCTTTTTTCGGGAGTTCGTTCGGAGCAGTTCTGTCGTCACTGCTATTTTTAGAAAACTGCTATTTATAGTAAGTTTGGCTTTTGAGGTTCAGTGATGATGTGCTTGTTGGGTTTTCCATCCGGTGCGATGAGATGAGCTGTTTTCAGTGATCTAGGTTGATACCTGCTATTTATAGACATTTACTATTTTTAGTGGGTGAGTGTGTCTAGGCAGTGCTGAGTTGGAGTTGATGTCTGGAGTGCCTGGAGGCGTTGCATTCTTCACCTGCTAGTTTCGGTGGTCTTTCCAGGCAGTTGGGCATAGACTTACTATTTTTAGTAAGTCAGTGATTGAGTCAGAGCGAATTATATGGGCAAATACTTGGGTCAAATGGGTATCCAAATCCACTTTTAGATGTTTATTCGGATGAGCGGGTTCAAATATTTTAATACCCGAAGTTTAATTAATATAAAGTCAAATATTAATCTTATTTTATAAAGTATATGACTTTATATTATTATTGAGGATTTATGTGTCACTTATGAATATAATAATATTATAAGTGACATATTTTATAAGTTTAATTTGGCCTTCATTTGAGAGTATTATAAAGTGTAAATTAAATATTATTAATGGATTTTATGAAGGCATTAAGTGGGTCGACCCATTGAGGAGAAGTATAAAAGGTGGAAATGAGAATCATATTCATTCATGAATTTCTTGGTTTTGGTGAATTTGCTCTGCAAATTGGTGGAGAAGCTTGCAAGGGTTTGCAGGTTTGATTCCAGGCTTGCTGGAGACGATCATCTACAGCAAGGGCATCCTCTCCGGTTGTGAAAGATCAACCCCAGTGGATTTCGGTGATTGCATCCAACAATTACAATTGCACTTCAAGGAATAAATAATCAAGGGTTTCATTGTAGATTTTGAGAATACTTCAGATTTATCAAAGTCATTTTGGGGCTGGAATAATATTTGCCATTTCTTATCCCAGCCATACCATTATTGGGTGAAGATTGGTCATAATTCGGTGTGCATCAAAGTACAGATTTGAAGAAGACAACCATCAAAATTCAAAGATATTTGCTGTTGTTGATATATTATTAATTTATCTACCCAGCCGTTCCATTGTCAGCATATTGGAAGAATTCAAAGGTTAATTGAATTGGGGTTTGAATGCCAAGTTAGCGCCATCAGCCATTAATGCTAAATCAATCCCTCAATGCTGGTTATAGAGGTTTTGAAAGAAGGTTTGAAGTCTTAGATTGCTGGCAGATTGTACATAACAGGGTCGTACCAACATCATGCCAGGTGTGATATAAAAGAGGTGAATCGCTTGGGTTTTGGGCTTCATCTCTTCCTCTTTAGTGGCGGCTATATCAAAGTATCAGTTGGCAACTCTTTTGGGCATGAAGAAAGGGATATTGCTGGATCTGCATTCTATTTATTCATTTCCAGTAGTTGTTGTTGTAACTCAGACATTTCAGAACATAACAAAGCCGGGTACCTTGTATTCCCTTTCATTCTTACAAGGGTTTAATGTATATGCTGATAAATATCTGCATTGTCTATTATTTTTTGGAGTAGATTTGTTCCATGCATTATCTATCTTCAGCGTTATCTTTACATTGCATCTCCAAAATACAAAAAAAATTACAAACATCAGATAAAGCAAAACCAAATCAGAATTTTGTCAAACTTCAAAACGCAAACTAGGGTAGCCTATTACAGTGGTATCAGAGCTTGGTTAACTCTGCCATCCTGTTGGGTTCCGTGTAGCTATTTTATGAGTGGAGGAGATCATGGCATTTGACAGGGATGAGTTCATGTTGCAAGAAAAATTATTTAATACAGGTAAAAGACTTGAACGGTTATCTCCAGCAGATGATAGTGCCTTGGATGTGTTGATAGGGACAAAAGAGTGCTTATCCATGGTGGGACAGCAACCATCTGAGTTATGGCATCTTGCTTTATCTCCAGCGGTAGTTTCCTTGGGACAAGACAGGTGGTTTAAAAACTCTGTTGATGAGGTTAGACTTGCAGTTGCTTGTTGTTACAGCGAAATCATGCGAATAACAGCACCACAGACTCCCTATGATGACAGTAAAATGAAGGAGGTTTTCCAGCTGATTATTGATAGTTTCCAAGGAATGGATAGCATGAGCCCTTCTTTTGGTAAACAGGTTGAAATTTTGGAATTGATGGTGACAGTTCATGCAGGTGTGTTGCTGGTTGATCTTGGTTGTGACGAATTAATCTTCCAACTGTTCTTTCATTTCATATCTTCCATCACTGAGGGTTATGAAGAATCAACTTTTAAATGCATGAAGGATATAATGACATTGATTATTGAAGAATATGTTACCATTCCTCCACCGCTCTTGAACTTACTATTGGCTGTTTGGAGACAAGATATGTGTTTTTCAATGACAGCCCATGATTTGGTGGACATGGTTGTAAAAGAGTGTGACAAGAAGCTGAACTTTATTTTGGACAGCGAAGGGAATGGGAAAGAAGAAGAGGTTAAAACAGGAAATTCTCATGTAGATAGTGGCCTAATGCATGTCAATAATGATGATGTTGTCTCAGATTTCGTAGCAGCCATTCCTGTTGAGTCTATTGCTGGTTCCCACTCAGTTCATTGTGTCGGCTTTGATCATCAGGACAGCCTTGGTGATACAGGGATTGACAGGTTTACCGCTGATTGTGATGCATTTGCAGTTTCAGTGCTTGTTGACGGTAAGAATGATGAATCTAAATTGGCTTATAGTGACATTGGATCATCATTCTTTGGTGGTGATAGCGTAGGTGGGTTGGGATTTGATTCTGAAACCAAATCTTTGGAGGATAGTGTACAGGTTGATCTACCTATTGATGAGGCGCAGAGTGATTTTACAGGGGTAGTACATCCTGAGGATCATGGCTACCATGCCGGTAATGTACAACATGACTCACTTACAGCGGTTGACATTCATTATGAGCACAGTCCAGGAGTTGGCACTGGATTGGAGGATCGACTTATAGTACCGTGGGATCCAGGTGTGTTGTCACCTGATGGTGATCTTGCACCGATAGGGGATGATTCTCCTTCTGGTGATATTGCTGCCCCAGTTTCACACAGAGAGTTATGCTCGGGGGGTGTTTTTGGTGATGAGGACCCGGTTAGCACAGCAGGGGTGGATTTGCTTTCAGAGCAATTCCGGGATGACCGCAGGATCGTAGATTCATGCATGTGTTCTTGTACTAGTCCATTGATGCATGATGATGTTCCTCATGACACAGGTATCGAAGACCCCAAATTAGATGTAGAGTTGATAGTAAATGAGGGTGAGTCTCCTTGTGATGAGCACGGTCATGGAATTCCATTTGAGCATGGCCTGGTCTTTGATGGAGAGATTACTGAGAATCTTAATGTTTTCATGCCATCTCAGCAGGTAGACAGTGTGGGAGAACAGGAAGACACAATTGTTAGCTTGTCATGTGCATCCACTTCTGGAGTTGTGGACAGGGATCTTCCAGTTGATAGGGATTCGGAGCACGCTGATTTATTTGATAAATCAGCAGAGCATGCAGTAGAGGACTCGTGGGTTGAGCGTGGATCGGATCTATCTTCGGTGCACGAAGTTGGAGAGTGCAGTGCTAACAGGGGGTCTGACTCTGTTCATTGCGCTAGAGGTAGCAGATCAGTGATGCTAATGTGTGATGTTGATTGTGAGTTCGGTCCTGGTGTGGAGCATAGTTGGAAGGACCATCTACAGGTCTCAGAGGAGATGATTGTTCAGACTTTGACGCATCTTGACAGCACACACAAGTTTGTGGAGCACCTCCGACGTTCAGCTCAACTCAGGGAGAGACGGGAAGGTGTCATCGATGGTCCATCTATTGCTAGCATGCAGACTCTTACGCATGCTTTGGAGAGAATTAAGTCCGATTATTTACAGTTGTTATCAGATCGGGACAGGGCTATCCGGTTTACTGAGGAGACCTTCCAGAGACTTGCAGAGAGAGAGCAAGTGATTGATGAGCTTAGTTTGGAGTTAAGTCTAGCTCACTTCTCTCTTGAGCAGGTAGGAGTTCAGTCACCTGTCGCAGCCACTACGCAGCATACAGAATGTGACGCAGATAGCACAGTGGTCCGACAGTTGGTTGAGGATATCCATGAGATTGGGAGGAGTGAGAAGTTACACAGTGATGATCGTGAGTCAGCTATCACCCATGAGGATCAGTTTGAGCATGACGTGGATGATGGAGCATTCCCTGTGCAGGATGCCATTTCAGTTGTGATTGATCCCGTATCTCCTATCTCATGTGATGATGTTGATGAGGTTGGTGAGGTTTCCACTGATTATATTGTGCGACACGCTCACCATTTTGAGTTCAGCCCACATTTGGATGATTGGTCCTCATTACAGATGACGCATAGTCACGGAGTGAAGTGTTGTGATCGTGGGTTGCATACTTCCTTGGGCTTTGAGATGCTTCCTTCGCCAGAAGGAAAGTCATATTTTTATAGGGTTGGTAGTTTGCTTCAGCAGGTTGGAGTTTCTGCTGAGGTAGAGTTATGGCTGAGTGACTTTCCACCTGTATACCGATTATTCCAGCATGATTCTTCAGGGAACAGGACCGATTGTTTTCCATTTGAGCTTTGGCACTTGGAGATGTGTATGTTGGATATTGGACTACTCCTTGGTTTGGTTGTCGATGTAGAGGACCAAATATGGATTTGGGATCCAGGGAGTTTTAACTGGTGCACGTATCGTCCCGACGAGTCATCAGTCTCCGAGAGTACTAGTCTTTCCATTTGCCCATGGGATCCAGGTGGAGTGTACCTATGGCAGTTTATGACTCGTGGAGATTGTGATATGATGGTACTTCCATTGGTTGATTGGCGGCGGGAGTTAGCTCAGATCTCCAGATGGGACATTGTTGTTTGGTTGCGGGTCAGCAACCAGTTGACTCCAGTCTTATGTCTTCAAATTGATTGGCGGGAGATTTTGGTCAGGGAGTGGATGTCTTCACTGGTGGGAGTAGTTGGGGGGTTGTTTCCAGCTTCCTCTCAGCTTTCTTTCCTTGACCTGATCGTCGGCATACACAGATTTCTCAGTTGGGTTTGGGATGTTATTTTCATCTTGAGGATGCAGACGAAGGGTGTGCCGATGTGGCACTTGGTTTTTACAGAGATGATTAGTGTAGCGCAGCCTCAGCATGATAGTGGTACTCTCATACTGGTATGGGACCCTGGGATTTCATTTGGTTACAGTATGGAATCGATTATCCTGGAGACGGCAATTGTTAGAGTTGCAGTGATCAGCCATTGTAGTGTGTTGGGTTGTGGTGTCGTTTTCAGGTGTGACAACATATGGCCGTATCTTCTGGGCGAGACATTCTACAGATTCGTTTGGGATCCTGGCAGACGATGCATATTGCTTGAGGGCAAGCAATTTCTGGGAGGGCGGACTGTAATGTCCCCTTTTTAGCCTGCTTGTTCTTCAGGTGAGATTAGCCTATATTCTGGTTCCCGTAGGCTAAGTTTGAGGATAGGGAACCTAATTTTGGGTTGATCATCAGTGTCAGCACTTCGCCTACTCTCATCCACCTTTTTTTGGGAGTTCATTCGGAGCAGTTCTATCGTCACTACTATTTTTAGAACATTGCTATTTATAGTAAGTTTGGCTTTTGAGGTTCAGTGATGATGTGCTTGTTGGGTTTTCCATCCGGTGCGATGAGATGAGTTGTTTTTAGTGATCTAGGTTGATACCTGCTATTATTGAGTCACAACAGCCTATACACCTCAGCAAAATGGAGTGACAAAAAGAAAAAATAGGACAATCATTGAGATGGCAAGAAGGATGGTACTAGCAAAAACTTTTGGGCAATCATTAGTGGATTGAAGCAATTGCAACGCAATGTATATCCTCAATAGAAGTCCCACAATTATAGTAAAGACTATGACTCCTCATGAGAAATGGTATGAAAAGAAACCTTTTGTAAGTCGCTTGTGAGTGTTTGGTTGTTTGGCTTATGTTCATGTTGAAGATAAGAAAAGGAAAAAGTTATGTCCATAGAGTAAAGCATGCATTTTTGTTGGTTATTTGAAGAAAGCAAGGCATATAGGTGTTATGACCCCAAATCTAGCCAATGCGTTGTGTCTAGATATGTGATTTTTGATGAGGGGAGAGTACATGGACAGCAAGCAAAAAAGACTGAAAACACAATCACAATTGAAGATGCTGGTGTGTCACGAGCATCAAGTGAAGACACAAGCGTTTCTTCAAAGACAAGCACAAAAGAGAAGAGTGTAATGCCCCCTTTTTTAGCCTGTTGTTCTTCAGGTGAGATTAGCCTATATTCTGTTCACGTAGGCTAAGTTTGAGGATAGGGAACCTAATTTTGGGTTGATCATTAGTGTCAGCACTTCGCCTACTCTCATCCGTTTTTTTTCAGGAGTTCGTTCGGAGCAGTTTTGTCGTCACTAGTATTTTTAGAAAACTGCTATTTATAGTAAGTTTGGCTTTTGAGGTTCAGTGATGATGTGCTTGTTGGGTTTTCCATCCGGTGCGATGAGATGAGATGTTTTCAGTGATCGAGGTTGATACCTGCTATTTATAGACATTTACTATTTTTAGTGGGTGAGTGTGTCTAGGCAGTGCTGAGTTGGAGTTGATGTCTGGAGTGCCTAGAGGCGTTGCATTCTTCACCTGCTAGTTTCGGTGGTCTTTCCAGGCAGTTGGGCATAGACTTACTATTTTTAGTAAGTCAGTGATTGAGTCAGAGCGAATTATATGGGCAAATACTTGGGTCAAATGGGTATCCAAATCCACTTTTAGATGTTTATTCGGATGAGCGGGTTCAAATATTTTAATACCCGAAGTTTAATTAATATAAAGTCAAATATTAATCTTATTTTATAAAGGATATGACTTTATATTATTATTGAGGATTTATGTGTCACTTATGAATATAATAATATTATAAGTGACATTTTATAAGTTTAATTTGGCCTTCATTTGAGAGTATTATAAAGTGTAAATTAAATGTTATTAATGGATTTTATGAAGGCATTAAGCGGGTTGACCCATTGAGGAGAAGTATAAAAGGTGGAAATGAGAATCATATTTATTGATGAATTTCTTGGTTTTGGTGAATTTGCTCTGCAAATTGGTGAAGAAGCTTGCAAGGGTTTACAGGTTTGATTCCAGGCTTGCTGGAGACGATCATCTACAGCAAGGGCATCCTCTCCGGTTGTGAAAGATCAACCCCAGTGGATTTCGGTGATTGCATCCAACAATTACAATTGCACTTCAAGGAATAAATAATCAAGGGTTTCATTGTAGATTTTGAGAATACTTCAGATTTATCAAAGTCATTTTGGGGCTGGAATAATATTTGTCATTTCTTATCCCAGCCATACCATTATTGGGTGAAGATTGGTCATAATTCGGTGTGCATCGAAGTGCAGATTTGAAGAAGACAACCATCAAAATTCAAAGATATTTGTTGTTGTTGATATATTATTAATTTATCTACCCAATCGTTCCATTGTCAGCATATTGGAAGAATTCAAAGGTTAATTGAATTGGGGTTTGAATGCCAAGTTAGCGCCATCAGCCATTAATGCTAAATCAATCCCTCAATGCTGGTTATAGAGGTTTTGAAAGAAGGCTTGAAGTCTTAGATTGCTGGCAGATTGTACATAACAGGGCCGTACCAACATCATGCCAGGTGTGATATAAAAGAGGTGAATCGCTTGGGTTTTGGGCTTCATCTCTTCCTCTTTAGTTGCGGCTATATCAAAGTATCAGTTGGCAACTCTTTTAGGCATGAAGAAAGGAATATTGCTGGATCTGCATTCTATTTAGTCATTTCCAGTAGTTGTTGTAACTCAGACATTTCAGAACATAACAAAGTCGGGTACCTTGTATTCCCTTTCATTCTTACAAGGGTTTAATGTATATGCTGATAAATATCTGCATTGTCTATTATTTTTTGGAGTAGATTTGTTCCATGCATTATCTATCTTCAGCGTTATCTTTACATTGCATCTCCAAAATACAAAAAAAATTACAAACATCAGATAAAGCAAAACCAAATCAGAATTTTGTCAAACTTCAAAATGCAAACTAGGGTAGCCTATTACAAAGAGAACATTACAATTACATCCAAGCTGCCAAATGTTGGATCAGAATTTGATAGGAGGTTAATAAGAAGCCAAGCACAAGCCCAAAAACAAAGACAGAAGGAACAAAAAGATAATATGGTGAATTTGCAATTTGTCTAAGATTGAAGTGGAGCCCTAAGTTCTGAAGAAGCAACCCAAAGCAAGGTATAGACCAAAGCCATGAAAGAAGAATTGAATGCAATTGAAAAGAATGATACTTGGGATTTGTGTGAACTTCTAAAGAACAAGGAGGTAATTGAAGTGTTGTTGTTCAAGACCAAGTAAAACAGTGATTGATCAATAGAAAGGAACGTACAAGGCTCGTGGCAAAGGAGTATGCACAACAAATTGGCAAAGACTATAATGAGACATATTAACCTGTTGCAAGGCAAGACACAATAAAATGGTCTTAGCCTTGGCAACCTAAAAATGATGGCATGTACATCAACTTGATGTAAAGAGTGCATTCTTGAATGGCAATTTGAAGAAGAAGTGTATGTGGAAGAGCTACAAGGATTTGAAGTGAAAGGTAAAGGACATATCTACAAATTTTTAAAAAGCATTATATGGACTGAAACAAATGCAAAGGGAGTGGTCTTCAAGAATTGATGCATACTTCTTGAAGTGTGGGTTTGTGAGAAGTATGAATGAGCCTACATTGTACTACAAAAGGGAAGGTGACAATATTTTGATTGTTTGCTTGTACGTTGATGATCTAGTTTTCACAAAAAGTTCATCAAGAATGAAGAGACAGTTCAAGCAAGCCATGATGCAAGGGTTTAAGATGAGCGATTTGAGTTTGATGCATTATTTCCTGGCATGGAGGTACATGAAACACATGATAGGATCTTCATTTGCCATTTTAAATAATGCAAATGATATGTTGAATAATTTGGGCATGGAAAGATCAGGCATGAGTTCAACTGGTTAGATTCCTCAACTTGCAAGGAGGAGACCGAGGTTCGAATCTTGCCAAGTGATACGTGCATAATTGCCAAGCTGTTGTAATACCACTATGTGATCATGATGTAATACGGGTGAGGACCGTTTCAATCCCATATAACCCATTGAAAAAAAGTTTGGCATGTAAAGTTGAAAAGATGTTGCTATCGCATTTGCACAAGGTGAAAGAATGTACAAGGATGATGGAAGTGGAAGAGTAGATCAAAGGAAGTATAGAAGTTTGATTGGCAGCCTTATGTACTTGACAACAACAAGACCAGATATTGCATATGCAATCTTTTTGGTTTCAAGATTCATAAGTGAGCCATTAGAAGATCATATGAGCAGCTAAGAGAATTTTGAAATATGTGAAAGTAACTTTAAATTATGGAATCCATTATAATTCAGCCAAAAGATTGAGTTGGCTAGAGATCGTGATTCGGACTAGGAAGGCTTAATTGATAGCAGGAAATTGTTTCTCGTTGGAAAATGAATTGGTAGCTTGGAGTTTGAAGAAACAAGGAACGATTGCACTCTCAACAGCGGAGGCAGAGTGTATAGCAGCTACATCAGCAAGCACATGAGTAGTATGGTTGAGGTGGATCCTAGAAGACCTTGGTAAAAGGCAAGAAAGACCAACTACCATTTTTTGTGACACCATGAGTGAAATTCAAGTGACTAGAAGTCCTGTTTTTCATAAAAATCAGAGCGCATTGATTAAGCATAATTTTTATTAAAGACTTAGTTCCGGAAAAGGAATATGAATTAAAACACTACAATTTGATAGATCAATAAGCAGACATTTTCACAAAGATAGTGGCAAAGAATCAGTTTATTTCACTCAGAGATGGAATGAAAAATTCCCCATTTAGTCTCTAGGCGGAGAATATTGGAAATTGTGACACTGAACAAAACAAAAGTCAGAACAGGACAAGAATAAGACAAATCAGAACAAGACAGAATTGAAATTGTAAGTGAAATTTAAAAAAAAAAAATACTCACTTAGATTTGGAGAGAATGTGAAGTACCGAGAGTCACTTTAGACAACCAAGAGACATCCGATTTTATATATATATATATATATTGAAGTAGAATTTACATATATGAAGATTGATGAAGTGTTTTTTGGAAGGTTTTTGTGCAATTTTATTTTCTGCTCCTTTTCTCTTTTCTATGCTGTGTTAAATCTCTGCTTTAGAGTACCACCACATCTCACATTCTTGAGAGTTGCAGCTAAACTGAGAAAGAAAGGGAGATTTGCAGCTCCCTCTGTGGGAGGGTATAAGGGGAGAGGGAAATATTGCTCACTTTCTAGTGCTAACATCTATTTTATAATATTCAAGGGTTTAGTTGCAAGAAACTGATACTTCAAATGATTGATGATTTGAAACTAGCATGGGATGGTTTGAAAGGCTAGACCAAGCTAGTGATGCTTCTAGACCTGGTAGAAGCTCATAGATGTTTCTTAAGAGGAGAAAATGCATATCTGAAGAAGATATTATAAGAAGGTAAAAATCATTGCAAATTAGGGAGAAGACTTGATAGTTAAGGCTTTTGAGATTTTCTCTGCCCTTTAGCTAGTTTCACTACTAATGAAAGTTATAGAAATTTATATCAAACATGCACTGGAAGGGTTAGTCTAAATGCTTTCACAGTTGCCTTAATATCTTCAATTGGAAAACATCTACATCTTGAATTAGAAAACATATATACAGTATCCTTTTGTGTTACTCATTACAAAAGCAATAGAGATAACAACAACAATGCTTTCACCACAACCAGAAATCACATGCTGGAACATAAAACATTTTCAAGCTCTCTAAGACTATCTATAATATCAACCACTGTGCAAAGTATCGATCCACATCAGCAAGATTCCAAATGAAGCCAGTCTTACTTTGAAAAGCATTAAGCCTGGTCTATCCACCCTTCCTGCATCTTAGACAAAAAATGACATCCAAAGAGCTTCCACTCCTCATATCACGTAGGCCCAAGTTACATGCCCTTAAATGTAAGCTTTCTCTTGGATTGAATCCTAAAGGTCAAAGACAAGCCTTATGTTGCCTAGAAATTTGTTCCCACTGGTTTATAAATTATGCAGTAAGCAATTAAATTAGTATTAAATTAATTGTAGAATTGGACATGCTTTTTTTGGCAACTACTCAGGTGCATTTGTCCAAGGCATTGTCAAGCAACCGTAAATGGGATAGAATTGCTTGAGCACAACCCAAGTTCAAATCCCGTGATGGACTCCACCAATAAGGTGACCTATGAGAATACCATTTCTTATAATACCACAGTTATGTAAGTCATTGAAATTAATACCACTATAATGTTTTCATTAGGTAATACGGATGGAGCCTGTTTCAACATTATATAACCAAGTGAAAACAAAACTTCTTCTGTGCATTTGGATTCTTCCGAAACTTCTGACACATGTCAGTAGACTCAGTACTAGTTTAAAACACAATAGCCATTAATGCAATTTTCAGGCAAAAGCTTATTTTTGGGTTTTGTCATTTTAGGCATTGAAAGGACTACATTTGGAGTGCTTACCTTCAGGAATAAATTTATCAGATAGGAAATTCAAAAAATTAAAAGAAAATTGTTTTTAATTTAACAATTAAATTACACATAAATGAAGTGAAGGAAAGGATAACTAAATCAACATGTCCAAATTTGATTTGTAATTTTCTAATAATAGAGGGTACTTGCAAGATGAAAGACGTCTAAAACAAAAAACACGGTTAATTCTTTATTCAAAATAAGACTGCATATATTCCTTAAACTACAGTATGTTTTCTTTACATTTGGGGGATGCTCCTTTGGTTCTAGCTCGTTGCTTCTACCCTTTTGCAATAATGCTCGAGTCCCAATTCTCTATTCTTCTGCTCTAGGCTATGGCTGTTCGAGATCCTGCTCTAGGCTCCAGCTCTCCCTGGCTCTGCTACTAAAGAATTAAGAGAAGCATTTCAAACAATTTTGGTGCAAGAGCCAAAGGTACAAATCCCTTTTTTACACCTGATCATAGTTAAGAGGAGTGGCATCAGCTGGATCATTGGTTGCAACAGTTCCTACTGGACTTCCAGAATAATTCACAATTGCAGCTCTTAGAAGTTTCCATGGTTCTTTCTCGAATGCCATTTCCTTCTTTCAGGCAGATGCAGCAATAGAGGACCTAGAATCCTCTAGTCCAAATTCAATTGTGTATCTCTCTTGCCGGTTGCTCTCCACCTCAAGGGGATTCATACTTGCAACATAGATCCTCTCAGGCCTCACATTAGAGAAAATACAAGTCTCTTCCACTGATGGTTTGAAGGCAACAGCAGCCACAGCAGAAACCTCAGTCCCCAGATTCTAAATCCTTCTGCATAAATTCAGCACAAATGGCAAAATCTGACAATGACTTTTGGTGACTTTTGGATACAGTTAAAGAGAATGGCGAAGAAAAGGCTAACTGGCCATTGACATCTACAAAGAAAACAACTTGCAAATTGCCCATCTATCTGTCAGAAGTTTGTAAGCCCTAATTCTTCCTCAAGATTCTTTAATGCTTTCTCATCTGTAACAAAACCCATAAACTAAAACTCATGATCACCAGTTGTGATGATCTGAATGCATTTCTATACAATGTTCAACCTGTTTGTAGAAGGATTAGCAGCCTTGTTCCCACTTAGGGGCACCACCACCTTAAAATAACTGTATTTGGTCCTACCAAGATAACAACTATATGCAAAAGGACTGTCACTGCAGAAAGCAATCTTCATAGAAGAAAACTGTAGCATTCCAATAACAGGCCCCGTAGAAGTTGAGAAATAGCATGCATTTGTCTCCCGAAGTTGTTCTCCTATAACAGTCTTAAACCTCTGTCAAAGAACCTTTTCAGATCCACCCTCAGGAAGACCTTTCGTTTTTTGTGCAATTCTCTCCATAGCCATGATTGTAAGACTCAAGGCCAATTCTCAAGTGGTTCCAAACATTCCCAGCAAAACCTTCCACATTCCTCAAGGTATTATCAAGCATCTTAACCCATTTATTAAAAACACCTATAATCATCTTCATGGGACATTTCCTGGCCCTGTTGTAGAGTTGATATATACTAGTAAGTAGAAAGACCACTGGTTAATGCAATCGAATCTAATTTTGTTAAACTACATTTTATGAAATACTTCCAATATGTCCTTAGCCAGTCCATTTCAAACAGTTCCATTTGATCAAAAAGGCTGTGAGGCAATGATACCACTTGATCTGTAATTTTCTAAACTAACAGCATACTCGCAAGAAGAATGACATGGCTAAAATGAAAAACAAAGTAAATCTTTTATTCATAAAAAGACTGCATACATTCCTTAAACTACAGTATATTTCTTTACATTTGGGGGATGCTCCTTTGGTTCTAGCTAGATGCTTCTGCACTTTTGCCTTAATGTTTGGGTTCCAGCTCTCTAAGCTCTTGCTCTAGGCTGCAGCTCCCCTTGGCTCCTATTCTAGTCTCCAGCTCTTTTTCAAGATCTGGCACCTTTGGCTCTGGCCCATAAGGCATAAACATTGACTCTAGCAAACTAGCCTAACTTTTGACAACAGCCCTTTCTTTACGCTGCTCATTCCTCCTACAGATGATATTTTCTCTCGACTTTCCCCTTTGGCCTTTACCACTCTTTTATTTATATAAAAGATTTTACTGTAAAATTGGAAGATAAAAAGCCATGGTGACTAATTCTCTTGCCCAATAAATCTAAAGAGTCTATTTTTATTTCCAGCTGGTATGCAGATTACAATTTGTCATTTACTTAATCAAAATGAAGTAATGATAATGTGAACATACCATCCATACATTCTAATGTTCATACATCATATTAGGTAAAATCAATCATATAAGTCCAAATATTCTGCAAATAACAAAACAAGCAACCATGAACCAGGCTAATCTAGCTCCCACTTTGAATTCACATTCCATATTCAGAATTTTGCACTATCAGACACACTAGTTAACTGTTACATTATCATTACACCTCCACAAAGATTGCTAGTGGCACCCCAACCAATCCTTGCTGAAATTTTACAGCGTCCTTATTTATATGTTCTACCTCATTAGGATCAACATCTCCCACACTACTCCTGTCTAGTACTCAAATGTATCCCAAGAATGATGATGTAAGACACTAATTAGTAGCTTCACTCCCACACACCCTCCACCACCATGTGGGAATGTTTCTTTTAAGTTGCAGGGTTTAACACAATAAGTTTTTAAATTTAACTGCAAAACCCAAGGAAAATATATTATAAAAACTTAACATGCAGATGAGAAGAAGGGGACAAAAATATTGAACTTCAAAAGATAGTGTTTCACGTAGTTTTCGCTCCTGAAAACATGAAACAATTTTCAAGACATATTCAGGCTTTTGATTACTTACCCCAAATCTGAACGATAAGTGAAATATATCATTCCAGGCATTTTCAGACAAATTTTGCAACTGCCCTTAATTCTAATGTTTTTTAAAAGTGAGAATGCTCCTCCAAAGGCAAAATCTTCCTCGATAACATTTAAAAATCTAAATTTTTTATAAATCTATTGCTCGGTTCTTTGTGTATTGCTGTTAAATTTCTGAACATTTTTAAAATGTCCACATTCATAAAAGGACCCAAAAACTCCAGCTGCTACATACTTAGCTAAAACATTTCCAATATTTGCCGAGGAAATTCTTGAGACAAGTTTCACTTCCCCAGGAAGACCCTGCTAGTGGGCAGACACAAGCACTAGGAACAAAATGACATTCAATAAAACACTTGTATATTTTTAATATTTAAAAAAAAAACTTACAATCGAAAGAGAAATCAAATTTAAATATTGGCTCCTATTACATGGGAAGGGAGTATAAATAGAATAGCAGGTTAGAACCTATTGGCACCTAGAATATTAATGTGATAAATGGTGATTGCGAATGTTACAAGAAGTCTCAGTACCAAAGAATAGAGGAACATAGCAATATGAAAGTCCCATAACGATAAAGCCAGGACACCAATTTGTGACTTTGGAACACTCCAAAAAACAAGAGCACTTTATCAATCTTATGTGATGACAAAGAGAATTTTGATGAATCATTAAGTATTATAGCATCAGATGCTGAGAATATTCCTCGAGATCATGATTATACTATTTATTTGATTAATGATATGACCACAAGCCAAGTGATTGAAGGCTTTAGGTGGATTCCATATGACCTCTATGAATTTGTTCATAATGAAATGAAATATTATTAATGTCCGCGGTGGGCCAAAAAAAGACCCAAGGGACTATAAGAAGGACAATAATGACTACCAGCTAGCAGGCTAAAAATCCCAACAAAGAAAAGAAACTAAGTTAAATACAAGACGTAACCCAACAATCGGGCCAAAGAGAAGGGGAAAAGAGAAGGGAGAGAAGAGGGGGGAGGGCTGCAGTCCAGAAGAGCGGAGTGCACGCCAAGAAGAACGGAGAGAGAGAGAGGGAGGGGGGAGGGAGGGAGCAACCTAGGAAGGGCAAGTTCCAAGAACCCCCAGAAGCTAATCTCTCCTAACAATCAAGGCCAAAGTATCAAAGCTAAAGAAGTCCATGATATGTCTTTATCCATCACTAGTTCGGGACCCTAACAAGTTGTGGGTGCCCTGTCTAGTGACCCTGCTTTCTTCCGGATTGGATGAAGCGGAGCGTTTCCTACCGGTGTCACCTAATTCGTCGAAGCCGGTGAAGTTGTGATGAGCCAATGTTGAGGGGGGTGAGATCCATTTGGAGGAGAACTTTTATGTCGACAAAACTGAGTTATCTCCCTAAGAAAGAGTGCGAGACACCGTTGGTCCGGGTATCTAAACAAGGCATAAACAGATCGAGAGTTGTCCCTAAAAAGGCAATGGAATCTACCTTAGATCTCGTAATAAATGGGACAGCAAAAAATAAAGTGATGCAAGGTTTCAGCTTCACCCAAGGAGCAAAACAAGCAAACCCGCTCCTCCGTAGAAAGATGGTGATCTGACTCAATCCGCAGTTGGTGAGAACACACCCGAAGTTGCCCAATCGGGATCCAAAGAGTATGCATTGTGTGTTGTTGAAGGTATTGCGGAGGAACTATTCTGCCCTCTTGAATCTATAATAAGTGCTCATGGTAAAAAGACAACTTGGGGGGAAGAGGGGCAACAGGAGAGATCCATGTGTATCTAGTGTACTGGAGACTAACAACCTTTTGGATCTCGTGGAGCATCTTCTCCTTACTATGCCAAGGAGGAGGGGGAGAACACTTAAATTTTAGTTGGTGATCAATTGAAGAGAAGAAACTTGGTGTAAATCAAAATATATCAACACATATAATGGCTGAAACATTTGCTGAAAATTAGTGGTAATTCAATTTTGAATGTAATTCCATGTAGGTATACATGTTAAGAAAAAGATGTCAAGATCAGCAAAATAGAAGGGTGAAACAGCTGACTCATGAGTTTGATAATTCATTTCACGGCACACATCATGGGCTGCCACTAGACAAAAGCAAGAAATTTGTTACTCAGTGTCTTAATGCCAAAGCAACTGAAGGAGGGAAGAATATCCTAATACTATGTTAATATTTTAGTTGAAAATGGAATACATCGATATCATTGTGTGGCAAGCTGCAAAACTAATTATGGTTAAAGTGTCATCTTAAATACTGAAAGGGCTGGCATTTAGGATGTTTTCTTGAGGAATAGATATGCTAGTATAGACAGTTTTAAATGATCTATTTTTAAAGTCTTGTTTTCACCTTTTCTAAAAGTTTTTATACGGCTTATAAAAGTCGTGGTTGTGCTAAAATAGCAGCTAGATCTAGAAAGCAGTTAGACATATTATTTACAAACCAATTTACATATATGTACAAGCTTAGACAGAAAGGTAAGACTCAATTTACTAATAGGTTGGTTAATGGATCAAAAGCCAAAAATATACAAGACTTAAACAATATTTAGAAGGTGAAGTGAAAACCTTCATTATTAGGAGGTCTCAAATGCAATAAGGCGTGCTGGCAACTACGACCTAAACATCCACCTTATAACCTCTATAAAGCACTTAGAGGAAGAGCAGAGGGATGCCTTGATAAATAGTTTGGTCTAGATGGTACAAATGACTTGAGTACTTGACCAAGTAAATTGTCCATACTGCTCTTAGAATTGACCAGTCCTGAGTTGGCACCCATTCTTTTTCAAGAAAGTTGGTTTCCTTTCTGTATTATCTGAAAAAGTTATTCCAAGAACAGTAAAGTTTTGATATGAGGGTTTTCGAGAAGTTTCAGTGTCGCTCTTGACTTCCAAATGTTTTAAATTAAAAGATTCAATTTTTTTTAAATTTAACATTTTCAGAGTTTCTAATAAGTTTCTTTCAATATAGAAAAAGAATTACATTTTTCAATTGCAGCTGTAGTTTTTTCTAGTTTTGTTATGAGATTTCAGTTTTGATTGACAAGAAAGAAGATTAGAGCTTGTAGGGATATTGGTGTGTGTTGGCATCATCTTTTACATAATATGTTTACCTAAATGTCTTAACAACAGAGAGGACTCATGAGCTTGATATCATACTTTAATGATATTACGGTCTGCTTCTAGCATAATGCTAAGATGCTCCAATATATCTCTCTCTATAAAGGGGCAAAGAGATGAATCCAGGTATAAATCCAGCAAAAGAGTCATCCTTCAATAAGAACTCATAAGAATATGCTTGTTGTGGTGCAGTGGTAAATGCCCTGAGTGCTGGTAGAGGCCGACCCGGGTTCCATTCCCCTTGTCTCCATCCTACAGATATATGGTATAGTTAGGAATGTCCTATGTGCTGGTAGAGGCCGACAAGGCTCCATTTCTCCTATGCCCAACCTGTTGAAAGTGGCACCCCAAAAGGGGTGTTTTCCACTATAAATTAGTTTACCCAGGTATTGTAGGTGAGTTGGAGAGGAGAGGGCAATCCTCCAAGGGAGGTCCCAGGTTCAAATCTCCACCCTACCAAAAATCTAAATTGGGTATCCAAAATCCAATTGATAATGTTGGTGCGGGCAAGGTCGGGTGCGACTCCCGAGTGACTTTGACGGTGTAGAACCCCCTGTTCGTGGTCTCTCAGACCAAGGCGGCTCCGCAAGGGGTTTTTCGTTTTAAAAAAAAATAATAAGAACTCATAAGAAAAGACTTACTAACCAAATGAAAAATATTTGACAAATTGTAGAATTTTTTTAATTTAGTAAATTTGAGATCTTATGCAGATTTCTATTAGTGTTTTTTTTGAGCAGTTTAAAAACACTACAAAATTTGCTTGCTTATGAAAAATATGGGAACATATGCTAGATTACAAACTGTTCATTCTTTTTTGAGCATTTTAAAAGCCATAGATTCACATATTTTTTAAAATATGGATATATATGTTAAATACAATTGTTCATTCTTGTGTAGGTTGTAATACTATAATTTTTTTCACATGGTCATTTGTATCTTTTAGATGCCTAAAAATCATAACAATTCAGAAAATTTCTCAGCTTAGCATCTTCATAATTTTCACAGTAGAGATTATTCAAATTGAGATTTCTATAGCCACAATTTGAGTTAAAGTTTTGTCATTTCTTAAACACTTGCTAAATTGCTTAGTATGATAACTTTCCCACTATTGACTATTAATTTTATGAATGTATAAAAAATGTTTCCATATATCCACAACAGCAAAGTGCTTTGAATTCAGTCAATTGTTTCATGTTTGATGTACATTGTCTTCTTTATTATCTCTACTAGTTACAAAACAATTCAAACTTCTCAATATACATGGTGTCAAACCAAATATCATGACTTATATTGCATTGATTTCACCTAATTGTATAGTTGGGCTTTGCGATAAGTACAGTAAAAGGAATACTAACTAACGTGTTTACATAGGCAATTTTGATATCTATATTTGGCAAAATGCGTGAAGAAGAAAACGTATTGGAATCATTTGCTCAGATGAAGAGTAATGGTCCTCGTTTGAATCTCAACACTCTTAAAGTTGTTATTGGCATGTATAAGAAAAATGAGAATTGAAAGAAATTGTGACATCAAGAAATGAGATCTATTGAGTGTTAATGACATCACATTTAATACCCTTGGTGTTTATCTATGAGACAAAAGGAAGACAAAATCCTATTAATTTAATTTATACATTGATGAAGTTATGTGGAGTTAATCTAAGTCGATAGACATACAATGTCTTCATTTAAAGTTTATTATGTTAGATGCAGAATGGTCCACCAAGCATTGTTGACATACCAAAATGTTGAAAGGAGGTTTTGCTCCTGATCTTTCCACTTATAATGTTGTTTCAATTTTTCAAATACATTATTTAGACAAGGGTGTTGGAAGGAGGCAAAGCTTGTTCTTGCACATATGATTAATAGAGGTTATAAACCAAATGTAACTGTTTATCCTTCGTTATTTTAACATGATGCAAATGGTCATGAAAAATTTATTAGAACCTCTTGTATATAGAAAAATCGTTTATCCCAATTAGGTAATCTTGTAAATTGAATTGGTTAAATGACATAAAAGATGCTTTCTTGGAGTGGAAAAGATAGAGATTTACTCTAAAAAGATGGATTTGGGCATCAACTACTTGTATGGTCACTTATTATACATTCGCTACAAGATATTCTTATCTTGCAATGTTTGAAGAGGCCACTAATGTTCTTGTCTGTATGAAGAAAAATGGTTATAGAGCATCTAATCACTTACTTGACTTCTTCATGATACCTGTTTGTGGGGATAGAGGTGTTATTTATCCCCAATTTTTTAACTTTCTTCATTTTCCATGTCCTTTAACCAATTAAAATTACAAGAATATCCAACTACAATAAATGATTTCTTTGTAAGAAGGTGTTTTTAATCATTTTTATGACCACCATTTGCATAAGCCCAAATTAAATAAGCATGAACAGCAATTACATTTGGTTTATGACATCTACTAGTCATATGTGCAAAGAACAACCTCTACCTCCTTCTAGCACCCTTGTCTAGACAAGTCATTTAAAATAGCATTGCAAAGGAAAATATTAAGAGCATATTCTCTTTTCAACGTTTCTATATATATCAACAACGCCTAGTGGACAAACCTGCATCTACCATAATAGGCATTGTATGTTTATAAAATTGGATCAACTCCACATGTCTTCATCAGTGTACAAACAAAATTAAGAGGCTTATGTATTCTTTTTTCCTACAAATGTGATGTCATCATTAGTAAACAATCACCAAATCTGATTTCTTGATGCCACTATTTCTTTGAATTCTATTTTTTTCTCATACATGTCAATAATGGCATTAAAAGTGTTGAGATTCAAACCACATTCATTACTCTTCATAGAGCCAAACGACTCCAATATGCTTTCATCTCTACCCACTTTGTCAAACATAAATATCAAATTGTCTATGTAAACATTTCAGTCTAAATTCCTATACTCATCATTTTATTCAACCAATTAACAACTTCATCATAGAGTTCAGCTATACAATTAGGTGAAACTAGTATAATATAGGTTATAATATTTGTTTCGATGCTCCATATATATTGTGAAGTTTGAATAGTTTTAAAACTAGTGGACATAATAAAGAAGATGATGCACATATTAAATGCATTCAAAGTATTGCACTGTTGCAGATATGTGGAAAGTATTTTTTTGGATATCCATAAAAGTAACTCTTAACAGCATGTCAAATCTATGCATGTTTCCTCATTCTAAAATCTTTTCATCAAGTGTTTAAAAAATGACACAACTTTTCATTCGAAGTAATACCCAATGAATTGTTATGGTTTTAGAGCATACAATAGAGACAAGAAGGCATGGAAGAAAAAATATCAAGCAGAGTCAACAAGAAAACTGACATATGTTCCGACATTTTCAAGAATATGTGAATGTTGAATAGTTTTTTTAAATGCCTACAAATGTTCAGATGCCCATATTGTCTTAAATTAAATAAATCTATGTAAGATGTCAAGTTCATGATATTATTTATAAAAAAATTCCTGTTGTTGGTCAAATATTTTTTCTTTAGGTTTTTGGTTACTAAATCCTTTGATACGAGTTCATGTCAGGTTTTGGGGAATAACTCTTTTGCCAAATCTTGAATAGGAATTGTGAAGCCTCTTAGCATTATGCCAGAATCGACTTTTTAAATTATTAAATATGATGTCTACCTCTCATGTCCTCTGTAGGTAATCAATACAAAGTACTCTGTAAAGGATCACAAAGCCTATGCAAAATAATTAAAAATAATGAACAAGATATAATATCTTCAGAAATAGACAATGCTGCAAACTCAAATGCCGGTGTCATCTTCAAATGAAATAGGGTTTAATATAAGAGGTCGTTCAACATTTCCGTCTCAACAAATATAAGCGTTATAGGCTAATATTCTAGAAAACATCGCATCAAAACCTTCAAATCCTCATTGTGTACAATAAACAATTCCAACAAACCTGATAAGTAAATTTTATCAAAACAAAGATATCAAAAACACTGCCTTGATGATCTATTCCCCCAAAAGCCAATAGAAATCCTTACATTAAAAATAAAAGAATGTCCCTTACAGGGATAATGTTGTTCCCCATCTTCGGCCATGCCAAATCGGAGAAGAGAACCCAGAACCAAATGGCAATGGACATATGGCCCGACAAATCAAAACCCTAAAAGAATTTCCATATAGAACCTTAACCCGTCCATTTCAGGGCAGACCAATGAGAAGACCAAAGCCCAGGAGAATGAGCCACACGATATGTACCAGCAGAAGGGCTTGTCTGGAGAGAAGACCGCTACCTCCGTTGCCCACATGGCAGAAGCCCACCTTGGCCACCTCGACGCCAGCACAGCGCGCTTCCTCGCACCCGCACCAGTATGTCACCCCATCCACACCGCACACCGGGTCCGCCCTGAAACAGCTCACCGGACACGATACAGCCTCCTCTTTTTCGGCGCAGGCACTGGGTTTTCCGGCATTTTCTCCGCCCGGCAAAGCTATAACATTGTTGGTCTCAATTGCCAACACCGAGGCGAAGAGGAAGATTGTGATCGCAAAAAATAATATGAATTTCAGAGCGGCCTGCTGGAAAATCGCCATGATGGTCGATTGTGGCCCGCAATTGACAGAATGTGAGGGTGACTAAATGTGCATTATCGATCATGGAGGAAAGAGAGAGAGGTGATGACAGGTATAATCCACCGTATACATACCAAATGCCAACGGTTTCCACCGGTTCCTAACGTCTCTTTTTGCTTTTGCTTTGAACGGTTCTGCGTTTGGTGGAACATGGGACAGGGTGGTTCCTTGCCTTTTTGGAATTATATTTTTTAAATTATCAGGCCCTAATACCTTTGTCAAACTTTGTACGCGGTGCATGTTTTGTTTGGCACCGTGTTATAGGAGATGGGAAAATCGAGGAACCCGTAGTTCGGGCTGGTTATAGTATTGTCTTCTTACACGAGCTTAGGACGGGGTCACAAAAGAGGTTCTTACTTCTATGAAGATTTTGAACCTTTAACCTCATATTTTATATAAGAATGTAATTATAAAAAAATTATAATTTTATAGATTTGAAAATATATGTTAAAATAGATATAATGTAAAGTAGAATAATATAGAAATATCTTAAAATTATTTAGGATACTCTATGTTTAGGTGATGTTTTATTTTCGTAACCTTAATTTTATAACTTTAGTTTGAATCACGAGGAGGAGGCTCCCAAAAAGTGTGGTCCTAGTCTACCATCTATTATACTGAAATATTTGGGATTGCCTAAGTATTCCAAAAGTCAAAATAATAGGATATAGAAATAATTTAATGAGAAGGGGTTTTCATGGTATGGCTAAAGGTATGGTTAATTGGTCAAAGAAAAATTTTATTAAGGAATAATTTAATGAAAAGGGGTTTTCATAGTTCTTTGTTCTATGTAAAAAGGAGAAGAGTATAGACCATCTCTTGTCACACTAGGAACTATGACAATGGGTTTTTAATATGTTTCGTAAATGCATGATGATAAATGTCTCAGCGACAGTGCAACGTTTCGGGCTTTGGCTTTTCTTCGGGAGGTCCAAGGTTCAAACTACGGTGTGGACGAGTGGGCGAGTGTGTGAGGTGGTGGTTGTGTGGTAAATTTCTTATTGATAAGCATAGCTCTCGGTTGTACAAGGGGTCATGGTTGGGAGGATATTGCTCAGTGCATTGGTGGTAGGAGTTTCTCACACTAACCAAATTAAAAAAAAAAAACATGATGATAAATGGTAGAATTGAATAATGGTTAAATTAATGAGGAACATTTTTAAAAGTAAGGCACTACAAACAATTTATTATAAATTACTTTGGATTGTATGATTAAAAAGGAATAAAAGAATGGGAATGGAGGATGGAGAGGGAAGAAAGTAGAGAGGGAAGGGCTCTGGTCCCTCCCCTGCTCCCCCTCCCATGGCTCCCGGTTCCTGCCCAGTCCCTGGCTCAACCCAGGTCATCCCTCCCGGGGAGTGGTTGTTTGCAGATGATCTCCTGAGGGGAGATCCTTCTCCACCATCTGCGCCCCTCTCGGTCGGCTAGGGTTTCCTTGGTTGTTTTTTCGGACTGGTGCTTCTCAAGGATCCCTGTTTGGTTGGGGATCCCTTCCATTTTTCCCTCAGGCTTCCCCTTGGGGTTTTTTGCAGGTTATTCGCGTGGATCTGGTCCCCTGCATTTCTCGGTGCGATGGAGGTGATGGTTTAGGGTTTGGACAGCTTTCTGGGGTCTCCCTTGAGGTCCTCACAGCTTTGGGGGTGGTCTGGGGGGCCTCTTTCCCCCTTTTGCTTATGAATCCTCGGCGAGATCCTGGCTGCTGTTATTCTCGCGTGGAGGCTTCTTCGTGCTGGCTCTGCTCCTTGGTGGACATCCTGGGCATCTGGTTTGGCCTTGGGGGGCTTTTCCCTGTCTGGGTTGTTCCCATTCCCAGTCCCAGTTCCCTGAAGCTGCCTCTGTGCTTGGACGGGATTCTTGGTCCCTGCTGCTGGGACGGGATCCTCTTCTGTTTTCCCAGGGCGGGTTCCTCGTGGTGCAGCTCTCTGGTTGCTTCCTGATGGGCTGGATCCTCTCTGTGCTGGCTGTCGGCTTCCTGCAGGATGGCTCTCACTGAACGGAATGTTTTCCCGGTGGGCGGGATGGTTTCTCCACAGGGCGAGATCCGCCAAATCCGCCAGTTTTCCCATGAGGCGGGATCCTTGCTTTTCTGCTGGTTTCCCGGATGGCGGAATTTCCCTGTTGTTTCCCGCTAGGCGGGACTCGTTTGTGATGGTTTTGACTGCTTCCCGCGAGGCGGGATTTTATTGTAACGGTTTTTCTTTGCTTCTTGCTGGGCGGGATATTCTCGATGGTGGTTTTTGGCTACTCCCCGCTGGGCGGGATCTCCAAAACTACTTTCTTTCTTATTTGTTTGTTTCCCGCTGAGAGGGATTGTTTCATGCTTACTGTTATCGCTGGGCGGGATTTCTGTTTTGGTGTTCAGTTTCAAGGGATTGATGCCCTAGGCCCATTGCTTATGTAATCAGGTTTTGGGATCCTTGTTAAAACCCACTGTAAATACAAACACTACTTACCAAAAAAAAAAGGAATAAAAGAACATCTAAAGGAAGGAAAGCAATTTAAAGGTAATGAGAAGAAAATAGAGGAGTCTAAACCAACCCTATCAACTCATCTTATCCCTAATCTTGAAGCAGAGAGCCTTGATAAATGGAGTCAAGTCATCAAATGGAATTATGATGTTGGGTGGGTATAGGAGAAATAAAAGGAAGACAAAGAATATGAAGTGGAAACCATCATAAATAAAGTTGGTCAAAAAAAAAATTGATGGAGCATCTAAAGGAAATGCAAGACGAACAAGAAGAGGAATAATTAGAAATAATAAGGGTGATATTTTGTTATATTGTGTTTTCAATAGTGGACTTACAAAAAATGAAGCTAAAGCTTGGGCGGCTTTACAAGGGTTAAAAATAGATAAATGAAATGGATAGAGTATGGATGGAAGGCAATTCACTAATAGTAACAAATGCAATTTTGAGGAAAGCAAAGGCTTCAAAGAACATACAAGAGATAATTGTGGAAATACAAGACCTTGCTACATAGTTTGAAGAAATCAAACACATACATTAAAGGAAGGGAACAAATGTGCAAGTGGGCTAGTCAATAGAGAAGTTTTAGTAGATGATCTTGATAATAAACTCTCTTTTTCATGGTTAGAAGAATAGTAAGTTTAGCTGAAGCGGGCAAGAAAATGTTGATTGCCTAAATCAAATAATGATTACGATTTACTTTAATGTTTTTTATTGGTAATATTTGATGAATTTTATGACATTAATGTGTTTTTATATAAACTATTTATTACAATTCTTGTGGTTGCACTTATGTTTTAGGAAAGAAACTAATAGTCCATATTTGATAATGCATACTATGATAGCGCAAAGTTTTTAAAATATTATCTGCTAATATACAAACAGACAAAAGAGGTGGAGTTTTAGTATTGTGAAGGTTGCTACAAGAAAATGTCAAGAAAGATGCTAAGTTTTAGAATATTTTTAATTACAAAGAAAATTGAATCCAGAAAATGAAAATAAAAAATTCATACTTATAAAAAATGATATAGATGTCTAACTAACTCAACTGAGATGAGAATTGAATCTTTTTATAAACTCTCAGTCTCTAAAGGAACGAGTTATGATTTCTCAATGGTAAAAAACTCAAAAAGTCTCTAAAGGAACGAGTTATGATTTCTCAAAGGTAAAAAACTCAAATACAGCCTTTTTTTAATATACTTCATATAAAAATCATTTTCATTTTATATAACCAATTAAAAACCTAAGTCTCCTCCTTAAAAAACTGACCACTCAATTCATACCATTTAACACTAAAAAAATAATTATTATAAAAAACTAATTATGAAATTCTCTAAACATATCATTCTCTTCTTTTCTTTTCCTCATTTGTAACAATTAAAGTTTATCATCATCGTTAACCACCTCTCAACAAAAAGATATCAACCATCTCAAACTTCTAAAAGATATAAGTCACTAAATTTTTAAAATATATCTAAAAAGTTTGTTGTCGTTTTTTAAAGTCTTAAAAATATATGAAAGAATTTTTTTTTAAATCGTCTTTCAGTTATCAAGTCAACTTCAAATTGTATAAAATTACTTTGTATTATATTAATTTATAGAGTACATATACATGAGGAAAGCATGCCCCACTCTTTCGACGTAGCTGAGGTCTTCTGTCTATGATAATCCAAGGAGGAATGACATGACATGCTTTCTATCTGTTCATCCATGATCTATGGGATGGAAGAGGAAAGAGATGAGTCTGATATAAACATCTGAAAGACTCGGAACTTAGCCAAGTAAAACACCCATATATTACACTGTTCTGGAATTAATTAGTCCCAAGTCGGCACTACTTTCTCAAACGGTTTATTTCCATTCTATGTTGTCAGTAAAAGTTAATTTGACCTCGCATTTGATATACCTAACAAAAGATAAGTACAATTTGAACTCAAAGTGACCAAGCACACAAGCAAATGATTTGATGTTCCATAACAATATCATTGAACATTTTGTTCTGTTAAAATATGAGCTTATATGGTAACTATTTTCTTCTTTTCTTTTCTCAACCTAATAATTACAAGGCAACCTCTAGACAAGTTGTTGATGCTGATGATCCTTTATACTCAGGAGTTGCTTTGTTCCAGAACACAGATTGACAGATATTAACACGGAACAAAATTCCAATCATAAAATATGCTACTAGACTTGCATCATCACATTAACACAGATAAACAAACCAACATCAATAATTGTCAAAAATCTGAAAGTAGTTTACTTTCAAAATTATACACGTACATGATTTATATAAGTCAAACAGAGATTGAAAACATGACAAGAGTTTATCCTGGCCTGAAACAAATAAGACTCTTTTGAGAGAAGCAGGCTTGAAACCTATTGAACTTTGACAGCCATGACCTGAATTTCTCTAAGGTCTGAATCATCACAATTATACACGTACATGATTTATATAAGTCAAACAGAGATTGAAAACATGACAAGAGTTTATCCTGGCATGAAACAAATTAGACTCTTTTGAGAGAAGCAGGCTTGAAACCTATTGAAATTTGACAGCCATGACCTGAATTTCTCTAAGCTATTGAAATTTGACAGCCATGACCTGAATTTCTCTAAGGTCTGAATCAACAATCATTATAATAAACAAAAGCAGAATTATGTTAACAACAAGTACAAGCTGATGGTTCTGAAAATGTGTTTTAACAGATGAAAATGTTTATATGGTATCTGCTTATAGCCATGTCAATTCTGGTACAAGAGTAAAGATACTTCAGTAAGCTCTAGAGATAATTCTGATGTTATAAGTTACCGAAAGACGACTATTGGTAAACATCGATATGCATAAAAAGAAAAATGGAGACATTTTGTGATGAACCTGTTGGGCAATAACTCACAATTCCTACTCTGACAAAGAACAAATCAAGACAATCTACTTAGCCAGTATTGGAAGAATCCTTTTTCAGGCTATTTTACTCGTCTTAGAAAATCTACACAATTAGCGAATCTAAGAAGTGCTTCCTCGTCAAAAGTTGTATCAACTTGTCTAATCTTTTTAACAAAACCATATGCTTAAAGTTTTCTGCTCAATCTACTATAACCATCTACAGTGATAATAGAGGTCTGCTCATTTAGCGTGCAACTATGTTTCTTCATATAGAAAAGAGTATACATATACTCTTAAATTATTACAGGGTCAGAATAAGCTGTAACTTACTGTAAGAGATATGCAAGGATCCATGCCCAAATCTATTATTTCAAAGAAAATTCTTGAAGCATCCATCATGCGACTGTCTTTGCAGTATCGAGCAATGACAATGTTGTAGGACACAGCTGGCTTCATGCCAACCACTTGCATATCTTTTAACATATCCTGCTCTCATGCACTTCCCTGGTGTACTACATGCTAATCAAGAAATTATATGTCACCGAGGCCACTTTCTACCTATTTTTCTGCATGCTTCAATAGGTACTTCAAGAGCCTTATCAATCAAGTCCTGATTTACATACATGCCAATCATGGTATTGAAATTAAGTTATTAACCAAGGTGCAGAAATTCTTTGGTTTGTCATCTTCAAGAAAGGATTTAATCTACTTTAACCAGTTAAATTGGCTATATATGCAAGCACTAGTATTTTGAAGAGTACCGAACTGGCATAAATGAATTCTCTTTGTATATTATGACTAAAATTTGCATAAGCATGCAATAATGAAAGCATAGGCAGTTTCATTTGGGTTATAATATGTTTGAGAACAGCCTCTGCCTCCTTCCAGTGTCCTTGTCTACATTAGGCATTTAAAATAGCATTGCAAGTGGCAAGATTAGGACATATCCTGCTATGTTCCTTTACTTACCATTGTGTCGATCCCAGAATCGGCTTTCCTCACCTAGCTCAGCTGTACAATAAGCTGAAAGCAATACGTTTTAGGTCACAATCTTTACCGTTTTTCATTTCTCTCAACATATTCACAGCTTCTGCAAATAAGCCAGCTTTTCCATACATATTGAGAATGGCTTTAAATGTTATTCTACCTGGAGCACATCTCTCCACTTTCATCTCATTAAGGATATTTAAAGTTTTTACATACACGTTCCTTCTACAACAGACAAGTATAAGAGTACCACAGGTATATTGGCCAGGTTTAAATCCCCAGCTCTTCATCTCTTCAAATAGGGACAATATTTTGTTCCATGAATGACCCACTTTGTGACACACGAAGCATTACATTGAATGTGGCAAGATAAAGTTCACGTCTGTATTCCTCCTTTTTTTTAAGAAAAAAAAAAATGCCGGTCTTGCATTTGCCATAATTATTGTACAGGTATGGAAAACTAGTACATACAGCAACATCCATATCATAAACTTTTGAGAAAAACTCCCAAAAACAGATCCATAAGCCTGGAAACCTGAGACGAAGCTCAACATGACTGCAATTGTTTTTCCATTTCCATTCGGCTTGTGGTCCCCATGAGTAGTCATCCAGTCAAACGCATTTAAAGCATTCCGTCAGTTTTTTAGCACTATAAATCCCAGAAATCACATTCAAGAAAATACAAAGGGCCAAATAAATTTTTGGCCAATTTGCAAGCAAATACTTATTTAGTCTAAATTAATATCACAATAAATTTTGAACAGATTGAACAGATTACAAAAGACCGGACATAACAATAATGAAGAAGGTGTACATCATGTGGGTCAATTAACTGAATTCAAGGTACTGCACTGATCCTGAATATGGGGGAAGCATATGTTTTGAGTATCCATAGAAGTAGATGTGAATATTCAATACTGGGAATGCCTTCTTAAATCTTTTCACCAAGCGTTTAAGTGAAATATTTATTCACTTCCTGTCCAATCGAATTTAATTCGAATATATTCACCGTGGAAATTATTAAGATAGAGAATGAGCCTTCATGTCCTCTGAATTGTGATGGTTTTTTGGCATGCAACAGATACAAAACGGTTGCCAATGAAAATTATAAAGAACCCAAACCACAGCTTATTCAAGAATAAACAAAAGTAATCAAATATATGTTGCATGTCATCTTAGATTAAGTGAGACAACACAAGATCACAAATTCACCAAAATCAGAGGCGCCAAAAAACTTTTAAATATAAAAAAAAAAAAACCACCATTAATCAAAATTTTATTTAGATGGAGGAACCAATAAGATTGGAAGATTCAAGAAGAAGAATGCCGAATATTTGCAATTACAAAGAAAATTGAAGCAGATCTAAAAACTGAATATTAAAAAAGCAGATCTAAAAACTGAATATTAAAAATTCAGACTTTTTATGAAAAGAATGTAGATATCTAACTATAGCATCTTAACTGAGATGAGAATTGAATATGTTGTAAACTCTCAAGCTTTAAAGAAGAGAGTTGTAATTTGTCAGAGAGAGAAGGGTGGAGGACCCAAATACAACCCTTTTTCTATTTAAGAAAAAAGACACTCTTGTAATTCATCAAATATTTTCTTCTCTATTTTTAACAAATTTTTAAGTTGGGGGACTATTTCTTCAAAATCTTCCTGAAACTTGCACCTCGCCTCGTTCCGTTGCCCCTTCGTATTAACATACAGTATGGGGCCTCTTAACATTATATTTGCATGAAACTATATGACTCCTAGGTATTCAATATACGCGAATTAAAATGCCAGAAAATATTGTAAAGCAGCATATCACTTACACAAAGTTGAACAACTAATTAAAAAGATCTCATATCTTCAGAGGTAGGTAATGCTTCTAGTTATTCAGTAATCCCCATTGCATGGAAAGCATTTCTTTCTCAGATGCTAGCCAACTAATTAAAACGATGTCATATCTTTAGAGATAGGTAATGCTTCTAATGTTTCAATAATCTGAAAAGCATTTGTTTTCAGATGCTGGTATCATCTTCTATAATGAAATGAAGCTAGATAAAAGGAATGCCTAGGAAATAAAATATAAAAAAGTTGGAAATATAGGAATTATACTCTAATAGTTGAATAACCTTAAAAACCTCTTATAATACTATAAATTTTAGAAAATGTAACGTATTTGTAAATATTACGTATAAAATTTGGTTCAGTGTTTTTGAAGGGGAAAATTTGGTAAAACGATAATCTATTTTTTTGAAAAGTTAAGAATATGTATTTAGTTTAGCTAATCGTATCCCATACATTTTGCCTTCATATACGATGCCAACTCCAGATTAAAAATAAATTCGGCACTCTTTTATAAAGAAGCATTTATCATAGGAGTTTTAAGGTTTTGGCTTTTTAACTTCATTCACGAATCAAAATCTTCATGTAAATTAATTGGAAAAAAACACTTAAAAAATTTGTAAAACTCATTGAAAATAAAAGCATTTACCATCGGCGAGGTGATTTTAACTTACGAAATTTTCTTATTCAGATACCCATGAGAAAAGACAGCACATATAGAAAACCAACAGAAGATCAAAACCTGCGAAATCCTGATCATATAGGAAGAGGACGAGCGCAAGAGCCACGAACTTAAATGCATTAAAAGCAACGTCCTGTTGATCTAATAAATAATTTTTTCCAATACAAAATTATCAAAACACTGTCCTGACGATCAATTCTTCCAAAAACCAGTAGAAATCTTTACATCAAAAATCAATGAATGTCCCTAGAAATCTTTACATCAAAAATCAATGAATGTCCCTTAAAAGGGAAAGACTGCTCCACATCTTCTCAGCCATGCCAAACAAAAAGAACAAACCCCAAACCCCCAACAACAATGACGCCACCAATGTTCTCAACCGGGGATTCCTCTTTCACCTGATACGGCCCTAAAAAATAGAAAACCTAAAAAAAATCCACCACAAAACCCTAGCCCCGTCCAATTCAGGGCAAACCGATGAGGAGACCAAACCCTAGGAGAATGAGCCACACGATGTGTACCAGCAAAAGGGCTTGTCTGGAGAGAACGCCGCTGCCTCCGTTTCCCACGTGGCAGAAGCCAACCTTAGCCACCTCGACGCCAGCACAGCGCGCCTCCGCGCACCCGCACCAGTACGTCACCCCGTCCACGCCGCAGACCGGGTCCGCCCTGAAACAGCTCACCGGACATGATACCGCCTCCTCTTTCCAGGCGCAGGCCGTCGGCTTGTCCGCATCTTCTTCCCCCGGCAAAGCTATAACATTATCGCTCTCAATTGCCAACACGGAGGCAAACAAGAAGCTTGTGATTGCGGCAAATAATAGGAGTTTCAGAGCGCCCTGCTGTAAATTGGCCATGATATCCAATTTTAGCGGGCAATTGACAAAATGTGAGGAAATCTAGAAGTCTATTATCAGATCATGGATTTAGGAAATGGAAAACCAGGAAGGATCCACCAAATACACCTCAAATGCCAGCAACTTCTCTGTTTTTGCTTTGAACTTTTTTGGGTTCTTTGGAACCTGACACACGTCGTTTGTCTTTTTTGGACTTGAAATCGTTACGATGAAGTTAATACCTTGTCAATGTTGTAGGGTAGTGACACCGCGTATTGTTCAGTGACACCGCGTATTGTTAAAAAAGCCAACAAACAGAGCTTATTTTATTCCGTCATATAAAAAACTAAAGTAGTTTTAGCTTATTTCATTCCGTCATATAAAAAACTAAAGTAGGTTTAAAAAAAAATAATAATCTTGGTAAACATTTATTTTAGTGAGCACTGAATTGAAAAACAAATGGTTTATTACACCAAAAATAGTTTTTAAAGTTGTTATAGGTTATATTTAATTATTTTTATAAAAATGTTTTTTTTTTTAATTTACATGGTGGAATCGGCAGTTGCACGAAAGTAAAGTTTTGAATGAATGAAAGATTTTAATTATGTTGCAAGACCCAAATATGGTTTATGGAACCTAAATATGGAAGTACAATTACTCAAATCATATCATATGATCTTTAATATCTTTGAGAAGGTTGTTCCTTCTCATGTTGATAAGGGTTAGCAATTCTCTAACTTTTTTTATTTTACTATCTTCAAATAAATCTGCCATAAACCCGTTTTTAAGTGTTTCTTTGTATTTGTCACGGATATCTCAAAAACTTGGGCATTTATAGATGAAGTGTTCCTCTGTCTCTACTACCCCTATGTTGCATAGAGTACATATCCTTTCTTTTCATTGTTCTTTGGGCATTGTCCATCTCCCTGTTTCACATCTAAGCTTATGAGAGCTAGTCCTTATCTGAGCAATGAGGATTTTTTCCTTCCACTTGATTTCAACGCCTATATACGCTTTTTCTTTGTGGTCATACGTTGGGTTAAAATTTGCAATATAATATTGTCTTTTCCTGCTTGCATTTTTCCACATTCCACTTCCGAACTTTTCATTCACATAATTTTTTATGTCTTTGTTGACATTTGGGCATTCATTTATGTTGATTTCCCAACGTTTCATCCATTTCTGATTTTGTTTCATCCATGTATTCTTTCGCCTATGCAACTCTTCGTCCCTAGTTGCCCTAGGCCATCTATCATCTTTCATGTTTTCTGTTTTTTTCAAGTAACATAATAGCTTGGTCATAGCAATTGTTTCTAAAAGGAACATTCCAGTTTCAACTAGAATAATTTCATAAGGGGTTGTAGCCTTAATTTTGAGAAAATTTGTGATTAAATATTTTTTAATCCTTTTTATTTGCCTTCATTTTGCATTTGTTGTGCCACTAGCCCACACCTCGCAACCATACAACAAAGCCGGTGTAACAAGTAGGCCAAATAAAACCTTGGTGGTCTTCCAGTACCACAACTCGGCATTCCTACACCTATTTTGAAGTGCATATAGTGTTCTCCAACCATTTTGAGTTCTTTTCATCTTAAACTTATTTAATATATATTTATTCAATCAAATACAACTTGAATTTCAAAATTTTAATGTTAATTTTTTTGGATTGTCTTATAATATTTTTTATTAAATATGTATAAATATATTTTTTATTTTTTTTTTAGAAAAAACTAGATTATATTAATTCATTAACCTATACATTATAATATTATGGTGTTAACACTATCCACTAGTTAAAAAATAAAATGAGGTGGATAAGGAGTAAAGCATCCATAATTGATTTTTTTTACAAGAAAAAATCGTAATTTTATTTCAATAATGAAATAAAATTACACTTCTCAAGTGCCTTAGCACAAATAAAAACCCAGATAAAAACAAATTATTGGGAGTCAAGATATAATTACAGTTGAGCAAATCAGAGAGGAAAAACCCATCTTCGAAATAGCATGGAGATAATAAGAATAAATATCCTTATATCAATACTTAATCATCCAAATAACCTCATTGTCCAAAACCTGGATAGATAGACCCAGGTGTTGTAGGTGAGTTGGAGAGGAGAGGGCAATCCTCCAAGGGAGGTCCCAGGTTCAAATCTCCACCCTACCAAAAAGCTGAATTGGATATCCAAAATCCAATTGATAATGTTGGTGCGGGCAGGGTCGAGTGCGACTCCGGGTGACTTTGATGGTGTAGAACCTCCTGTTCGCGGTCTCTTAGACCAAGGCGGCCCCGCAAGGGGTTTTTTGCTTAAAAAAAAACCTGGATAAATATCAGTGAAAAAGAAACCCAATAGAAAGAAAGAAAACAGTTAAAAATTGTCATAAAGCTCTAATCAAATGAACAGGCCCACAGTACAACCTAGAGCTAGCACAAGAACTAGGGGTATGATATGTGGGTGAAAGAAGAAACTCCATCCTTGTTCTCTTCCATTTGCAAGAAACCTTTTGGAACCTGTTGACCTTCTTTTGATAACTTATCTGCTTCTTGATTTAATTCCCTATAAACATGAGTAAAAGAGATATTTTCAAAAAGGGAAATCACCTCCAATAGTTCATCTCCCACCGATCTAAGCAGATTATTTTTTAATTGAGTGGATCTATTCATCCAGTTGATGACTAGAGTAGAATCTCCAAAAAATTATAATTTTTCATATTTCTCTCCACAGCACACTTCATTAGCAATCTCAATGCTTGGAACTCAACAAAATTGTTGGAACCTGTCCCAAGACCTGCTTTAAATTTGATATAGTGGGTATCCGAGAAGTATAGAATACCTCCTGCACTACTAAAATATGATTGTCTCTGACTAGCCCCATCAAAAAACCCCATGGTTGAGACTTTTCAATGAACAAATTACCTACTTGTCGAGGTTTCTTATGTTTTTCAGACCCTTTGTTGATTGAGACCAAAGTCCTCACCTGAAAAATGACTTGAAATGGGGGTATTAACTTTCCTTCAAAAATAGTTGCATTTCATGCCAACCATATACCCCAACATATAATACATGGTAAAGAAAGAAATTGTTTCAACTATTTTTTCAAAAACCATTGTTTTAAACATACCTCCACTATTTCTCCTTCCCAAATATTTTGTACTCCAGTTATTTGTTCAACTTCTAACCAAACCTATTGAGAAAAAGGACATTTGATTAACAAATGTGTGATGTTTTCCTCCTCCGACTGATACAACATACAAATACTTGGACCTTGTCTGCTTCTCCTTTGTAAAACTTCCCAAGTCAAAGCCTTATTTCTCAAAGCTAACCACATGAAAATAATTGTTTTTTTGGGCAGATAATTTCTAAATTTGCTTCCACCACCAAGTAGGCCCTTGAGGATGAGGGTCAAAACTTGCTTTGTAACCAAGTCTAGGCTTATATTGACCCCCAAATTTGTTGTATGCCCAAGCAATAGTATTTGGTTCCGCTTTTAACTTAATATGACTCTTATTAAGACTATTAGTGTAAGCCTTCCACAAAACAACCTACTCATCAAAAAGACCCAAGACCCAAGCCTACTTCCAACCTTAGGTCCAAAGACTAAAAGAATATGACTCCCCCACCTGATGAAGAAAGAAAAAACCTGTCTTGTAAAGAACTTATCATAACTTTTGGCAACAAAATGTTTTATCCACAACCCAAAATAGAATCAGCCCCTATTCTAACTTGTTCACCATTGTCCACTTTTCAAGCCAAATATTTTCCATTCATAGGAAAGGCTTGTACTAGTGTATTCCATTGAATGGAAACATTTTTAATGCTTTTCTGTGGACTTCTGATCCAATCCATAAAGATCCCTAGACAAATATACTTATGTTCAATAATCTTCTTCCATAATCCTTCTTTGGTCAAAATCCTCCATAAATTTTTTTCTGCTAGAGAAGAACCAAAAAGATGGATATTTTTTAGACCCCAGCCACCTTCCTCCTTTGGTCTAGCAATACTCTGCCACTTAACTAAAGGAATGCCTTCATGTTCCTTGCGTCCAGTCCAAAGAAATTTGAAGCAAAGTTTTCTTATTTTATCTAGAACTCCTTTAGGAATGAAGGTCAAGGAGTGCCAAAACACAGGAATTGCCTCAAGAACCAACTTTACAAGTGTTAATCTCCCACCAATAGACAACCATCTATTACACCAATGGTTAATCCTAAATTCAATCTTCTCTAAAGCCATCTCCAATCTCTCTTCTTGTAAGTATTTGGCTTCAATACAAAACCTAGATACTTAAAGCCTTCTTGGAAATCTAAGATATTAAAAGGAAATTTTTTTATTAGACCATGTTCAATCTCTTGCTCTAGACCATTAAAGAAATAGAGGATTTTTAAAAATTTATCTCCATGCCGGTAGCAATACTGTAAGTATCCAAGATTTCCTTCAACTTTCTAGCTTCTCTTAAACTGACATTTGTGAACAACAAAACATCATCAACAAATAATAAATGAGATAAACAAAGGACCCCCACTTTGATCCCAGTCAAGGATCCTACCCTCTTTGTATCCAAAACAACTACTCAATCCTTCAGCAACAAAAAAAAAGTAAATGAGATAAAGGACATCCCTGTCTCAATCCTCTCGAGGGTCTAAATAACTTGGAATCTGATCTATTAATAAGAACAACAAATGATACAAAAGAAATACATCCCATAATCCACTTTACTATTGGATAGCTAAAGCCCACATGTAAGAGCATCAATCTGAGATACAACCAACTAGTTATGTCATAAGATTTAGATAGATCTAGTTTAAGGGCCATTGCAAGAGGATTTTTAGTTTTAATAGATTGAAGGCCCTCTTGTGCAGCTCTTATGGCTTCAAAAAGTTGTCTACCTGCTAAAAACCCAAACTGCTTCTAAGAAATAACTTCAGAGAAAATCTTCTTTAATCTAATAGCCAAAATCTTTGCAATTATTTTATAGATACAATTACACAATGAAATGGGTCTAAATTCATCAAAGGTTTTAGGCTTCTCCTTTTTGGAATCAAAGCTAAAAAAGTGGAGTTAAAAACCCCCAAAACCTTATCACTCAACCTAACTTCCTCCATTTCGCTGAGAATATACTCCTCAACCAGATCATAGAAAACTAGAAAAAACTCCACAAGCCATCCATCAAGCCTTGGACTTTTATCCTTTTTGAAAGAAGTTAGGACAACTTTCAGTTCTTCCTTTGTGACCTCCTTCATAAGTAACTTATTGTCCTCCTCTATCACAAAACTAGGGAATAAAGTAGTTAACTTTAAAATTTCCCCAATATTGACTCTATCAGGTTCTTTATATATTGTTTGAAAATGTTTTACTCCCAAATTTGCTAGCTCAACAAAACTCATAACGAGAGCCCCTTCTTCATTTTGCATCTCCGAGATAGTTTTAACCTTCTTCCTCTGATTAGCAAAATTAGGAAAAAACTTAGTATTTTCATCCATTTTTTTAACCATACAACTCTAATTTTCCTTCTCCATTCAGCTTCCCTCCACTCCAAGAATTTGTTCTTCTTAATTTCTAGTTCAAACAATCTTATTTTCTCCTCCTCTTTAAACAAACCAGCCTCATTCTTTTTATGAATTTCTAAAATTTCCTTCTCCACCAACTTGAGATCTCTATCCATACTCTCCTTTTTAACTGCAATCCAAGATGACACAACTCTTAATTTTTTTAAAGCAGCAGCAAATTGAAAACTTGCTGACTTAGAACTTTGGTCATAACCAATTCATTCTTTTTTAATCAGTTATTGAAAATCTTCTTCCTCCAACCAAATTGGATTGAGATTAAAAGGATTGGCAGGTTTTACCTCTTGAATTTATAATTGAAGATGTATGGGAGAATGATCTGATCCACTTCCAATCTCAACCCATGATTGTTTTATGTCTATTTTATTATATAATGACTCTAAGATCAAAAATTTGTCCAACCTCTTTGAGTAACCCAAGCTTCCCCAACTCTATTATTTCTCCATGTAGGCATTAATTTTATTGGTTCCAAATCAATTAAACTAGCTTCTTCAATCTTATGCTTGAAGTAATTTGCAAGTCTATCAAGTCTTGCAGATTCTCCCCATACCTCACTTCTATTCATAGTAAAATTTAAGTCCCCACCAATGATAACTCTTTCATCCCTAACACACCTTTGGGAGAAAAAATCTTCCCAGAAGACCTGTCTATTTTCATAGGGACCATAACAATTAATAACTAATAACTCAAATCCAAGTCTTTCAAAAAGAATTTTATCCACAAGCCTGAAACCATAAAGGAAGAAATAATTAAGAATATTGAGTTCTTCCAACCAATCAAAACACCCCCTGAATTTCTAGTAGCATCGAAAGCCAAGAACTCCCAGTCCCTAAGTAATTTACTTAACCCTTCAATGACTTTTGTATTTGCCTCCATGGTTTCTTATAAAAGGATAACATCCGAATTATGAATTTCCACTAGCTTGGCTAAGGCAAGTATTTTAGAGGGACTGCCAAGACCTCAAATATTAAGGGATAATAAGATCATTTAAACATATTAGAGGGGTTTTGTCCTGCTCTAAGAACCCCTTTGATAGAATTTTGTTTATCTTGTTGAATTTTCTTAAAGCTTTCTCCTGTGCATGAAACAAAAAGGATTTCCTACCTGCTAAAGTAGTGGAAGATTCCTTTATATGGTCCAGATCTAACCCCAACCTTCCAACAACTGCACAAGTTCCTTTTCCTAGAACGCAACAAATATCTACAGGAGGATCCTGTCTCCAAACCATCCCCTAAAATAGATTCTTCCCTAGAATATTCACCTAATAGGTCACAAAGAATTTCCCCGATAGTATAAATATTTGGATCACAATCCCTATTCAATATGTTTGAGGTTACCAATCCATTGTCCAAAATATTAGAAAATTCCTTGTCCCTAGGACTTCTCTTCGAAGATTCATAAGGTAGTGTACAAAGTTATTTATTACCTAAGTCTATATTATTCTCATGTATTGGATAGTAATTTTCATAAGGCTTAGATGTCTGATCAACAAACTTAACATTATTGGGTTCCAATCCTTTCATAGTTTTCTTTATGACTCTGTCTCCTTCTCTAACAGCTTGTGAACAGTGAAATGAAGACAAAGCTAGGCCCAAAATTTCTTCCTCCTTCTCTAGAGTTTTGGTTTTAGGTTCAACAACATTATTTTTTTTTTTTGTGCCAAATCAGGGAGCACTATTGAGCTCTGAAAAATAGGTATCTCTTGATTGTTGTTAGCTGACTTGAAATCCCCTCTAGTCATTTGTTTTCTCCTCCATACTTTCTATGTGAAAGCTTGAGAACATTCCTTAGCAATAGGTCCATAAACATGACAACGAACACATCTAAAGGGAATCTTCAAATAATCCAAGATTTGATTATGAACTGTATTCCCCACAACTATCTCCATACAGTTCGGTAAGCCTTCACTGATATCCATCTCAACCAAAACCTAAGTTACAAACCAAAAAACACTAGATTTGAAAGAAATATCTATATCCAAGGTTTTACCTAATGAATCTCCAATCTCTTTCAAAGCTCTTTCTGACCATAACTCCATTGGTAGACCTAAAATTTTTACCCAAATTGGGATTCTCCTAGCAACTTCAGTCTTAGGATCAAAGCAAGTCATCCAAGCCTTCAAAGCCAAAAAATAAGACCCCTAATACCAATGACCTCCCAGAATTTTTTGTGCATCTTTCTCATATCGAAAAAGGAAACCTATCCATCCTCTGGAAAGTAAGTGAAAAATTGGCCCATATCCTGAAATTGGTACCCATACCTTCTGCAACCACTCATTTAGTATATTATCAACTATTTGACATCAATGAAACTTTCCAATGAGGGCCTTCCCCGAAAACTTCAAAACTTGTTCCATCCTCAAGTCTTCCCCAAGTACCATTATGATCTTTGACCTTCTATTTTTAACCACTTTCTATGCCTTATGCACTTTAGTAATCATAGTTGTATATTGTGTTGATTGAAAGTTTGGATCCACTCCACTTAGGGCCTCCAAATCAAGACTTTTACCAATAAAACCTGAACCAAGCAAAGGAAACTCTGTCTGACAAAGTGAGTTTGGGTTGTTTGGAGCCTCCTCAAGTTTTTCTTCCCTACAATGAAATGCTTGCTCATTCATTAGACCCATCACTTGAGTAGAGTGTTTTGAGACAGTTGAGAATGAGCAATCAATAGGACAACTAAATGCTACATAACAAACATAGCCATGTCGACTATGTTTTCCAAGTGTACTTATTATATATATATATAGGTAGGTTAGATTTGTATTGTGGAAAATCATCTTTCATATTTTATCTTTCTTCATTGCGTATTTGCATTATGCCATAAAGGTGGGGTTGTACCACCCAGAGTGGTGAATCATTTACTGCATTATTGATTTAATTTTGAATTTCAACTTTTGTTGCATATATGATTGATTTCATGATCATTGCATTGAATTTATGAGCATCAGTTTATTATTATTTCAAGAGAGAAGACTGTTCTTCTCCATGTGGTATCACAAGACATCGATTCTGGATAATTCTGCATAAACCTGGCAGCCAGCACACCCCGTAGCAACATCGCGATTACAACGAAAAATTAGTAGCTAAAATCCACAAACACAAAGGTGCGACCAGAAAGTCACCGAGCAAGTTGATAGGGTTGACAAGTAACCCAATGCTTCATCAGACGCTTTCCCAGCTGTTATAATTCTCAAAGAATCCAAGCGCAAACTTTTAGATTTACGCATACACCGTCGGCAAAAATCACTTTGAAAGGACTGATATTGCATATTTAACAAGGGAAAGGACAATTTTTTTTTACAATTCGGGTGGTTTGAGCATCCGTAGCAGTTCACATTTGTGTGAAAATACAAGCCCACACACTCCCAAAGCACGACAAAACATTGGAGCCAGCAAAAGTCTACCAGTCCAATTCACGCACTCTAGAAAAATTGAATGCAAGGCGGTTACAGTCTTTTCACGACGTCATTTTAGCAAAGGCAAAAGAAACCAATGACACAAATCGTTCACACTCCAAAAAATTTGAGTAGCAAGACGAAAAACCTCTCGCACTAGGTAGAAGCACAGTGTCCAATCAGAAGCCGGGAAAAATTTGCGTATAACCTCATTAAACCTAAGGTATTCTCACTGCAAATAATTTTTTTTTATTATTCATAAGGGATATTTATCCCACATTTGTTGTATGGAGCAAGTTGGGTGTTTATAAGGTGAAGCATCACCTACAACGTTGTGACTTTGGTCACACGTCTGCTCACCCCTTCGCATGCGCATAAGACTTTAGGCTTGTCCTTCGCTCCCTTGTCCTTGCATAGCTTTTGCCTTCCCATGATTTCGTGTCGCTTACGTGTCGCCTCTTAGGTCCCAGTCCTTCTGCATCGTCTCGGTTGTCGAGTCACGTGTCGAGCGTTGTTTCATCCTTCTTCGATCGTTGGTCAGGGTTTCATGTCTTCCACGGTATTTCCTTCGTGTTGTTGTCACGTTGTGGTCAGTCCTTCATACGTTGTGTCATTCACGGTGTCTCATATCTTGGTCATTCGTGTCGTGTCGATTTTATAGTGTTGCATCCGGTGTCGTGTGGTATCCTCGTGCTGCATCATCACAGCGTATCTCATCCGGTGTCGCGTGGTGTCCTCATACCTCATGTCACATCGTCGGGTCTAGTCACTATCGTGTGGTGTCCTCGTGCCTCGTGTCATGTCATCGGGTCTAGTCATTGTCATGTCTTAGCCACTGTCCAAACTTGTCAAAAGTTATCAAATTAAAATCCTCAAGAAATTGCCAAAATTTGTCAACTAAAATTGTCAAAATTTGTCAAAATTAAAGTCGTCAAGAAATTTCCAAAAGTTTTCAACTAAAATTGCTAAAATTTTTTGTCAAGGAGGCGAGCCCAAATTCAAATCTCAAATTCGGGTCGCAGTTAGAGCGACAGTTGAAGCAAAATTTTTTTTTTTTGGCTAAATTTTATAGAAATCAAAGTTCAAAAGCTGCTAAGCAGAAGATTTTGGAAGGTGCATGAGAAAAATTTGGACCAAAGGATCTGACGGTTAAATATCAAGCTCAGAGACTCCCAACAGATACGCAAGGTGACCTCGTCGAAGCCAAGGTATAAAAAATTCTCCTTCTCCATTAGGAATTTGTAGTTATAATCCTAATCATCTATTGGTCAATCCAATGGCATCCAATACCTCTCCAAATTCCTCACAAGAAAACCTCACTCAAGTAGAAAATAATCGTCCAATGGTCAATGATGATGTGTTAAGATATTTAATAGAAAATCTTAAGATTATGACTGCAAGCTTCAACGCATATAGGAAATAGCCCCAAAAAAATCCTCCTAGTTCCAATAACTGGAGTACTAACGTCCATTATGACAATTATACACACCATAGAGGTCAAAATAGTCAGTCCCTAAATCACAATGGTCACCAAAATATTGAGGATTGGGGTAACAAAGAAATTTTTGAGCAACAAAGGGGTTCTAACAGACCTTACCAAAACAACAACCAACAACAACAGAGTAACAATGAACAAGATAGAAATAATTCTCACTACCAACCAAGAGGTCCTACTGGAGTCAATTATCCATGCGTTGACATGCCTACCTTTGAAGGTCAGGATCTCCGAGGGTGGATTGCCAAAATGGAAGGCATCTTAGAAATCTACAAATTCTAGGAAGAGGATAAAGTCCCGTTTGCAGCAACCAAATTCGGCACTGAAGATTATTAGTGGTTTACATGGTATAAACGTGAGGATCCCCATCATGCCTTCTTTTGGCATAATTTTAGGAAAGACTTTCTTCACAGATTCAACAAAGTTTCCACATGTTCATTCACAGTTTGGTTGTTGTCACTTAAGCAAACAGGATTAGTAGGGGACTATATCTCAGAATTCACCAGTATGCTTCACTATGCACAAGACCTACAACCGGACGTGGTAGTAGTAGATTTTTGAAATGGATTAAAAGCACATATTAAAGTTGAAGTGGACCTACAAAATCCATCCAAGTTGGATGAGTGTATAAGGATTGCTAATTTGGCGGAGACAAAGGCGCACTTAGGCCCATCCACTCGACGTGATTCATATGGGCGACCTCAATTTTGTAACAACTCTTTTGACAGAAATGATCAACCGTCAAGGTAATTCTGCTATAATATCGCAATCATCATCTAAAATATCAAGCATGTACACTACGACAAAACTTTTAGATTGAATATGTAGACAAGGAATAATAAGAAATAGAGGAGTACGACACACCTGAGGATCTCCTAGTTGAGGACCAAAATGAACATGAGCAAGTTGTAGCTGAGGAGGATACCATGACTATTTCAGTACATTCTCTTATGGGGTTATCCTCTCACCATATCATCAAGGTAGCAGGTTTCATTCGAAAATAGAGGGTGACAATATTAATTGATTCAGGAAGTACTCACAACTTCATTGATGCAAAACTTGCAAGGACATTGGATTTGCATGTTTTCTCCTCTAGTCAAGATCAGTTTCAAGTCAGAACTGCAAGCAGGAAGATTTCTCAATGTCTAGGTAAGACATATTTTGTTTCATTACAAATGGGTACATATACTTGGCAAGGTCCTCTTTTTGTTATGGAATTAGGAAATTTAGAGGTTATTTTAGGCGTTGCATGGATGGAACAATTGGAAACCACCATGGGTTTTAATCACAAAAATCGCTTTGTGGAATGGCAAGCCAATTGAAGGACCATTCGTCTTCAAGGACTACCCACACCTCCATCAAAAGTTGCAAGTTCACATAGCATGGAAAAGATATTAAGAAAATATAGTGGGGGATTCATAGCCCGAATCAATTGCATAGAGAAATTAGAATAGGATATGCCTGAAATCAAAGACGAAGATCTCCAAAACATTATGGATAACTATGAGGAGGTTTTTCAAGAACCAAAAGGACTACCACCCAAAAGATCTCATGACCATGCCATACATTTAATGCCTGGAAGTCTTCCACCCAATGGTCGTCCTTATAGGTACCCTCAACCCTAGAAAACTAAAATTGAGAAGATTGTTCAAGAGCTATTAGACCATGGTGTCATCCATCATAGTACTAGTCCTTACTCCTCACCAGTAGTTTTGGCCTGTCGAAAAGACAATTCTTGGCGTATGTGTCCAGATTTTCGTCCTCTCAAAAAAATCACAATCAAAGATAAGTTTCCTATTCTTGTCATTGATGATTTACTAGATGAGCTACATGGTGCTAAATTCTTTACCAAATTGGACTTACATTCAAGGTTTCACCAAATCCGAGTTAGGGAAGAAGATATCCCCAAAACCACCTTTCACACTCATGAAGGTCAGTATGAATTCTTGGTCATGCCCTTTGGTCTCACTAATGCTCCATATACCTTCCAAAGCCTCATGAATCAGGTATTTCATCCATTTATTCATAAATTTTTCCTCGTCTTCTTCGATGACATACTCATCTATAGTAAATCTTGGAAAGATCACTTATCACATGTGGGCAGAGTCTTCCATATCCTACACAAGGAAAAGTCGTTTGTCAAAAGATCCAAATGCTCATTTGGTTTTCAAGAAGTTGAGTACCTCGGTCATATAGTATCTCAGAAAGGTGTTAAAGTGGATCTCAATAATATTAAGGCAATACAGGATTGGCCTTTGCCTAAAACCATCAAGAAACTTTGTGGTTTTTTGGGTCTCACTAGCTATTATCATAAGTTTATGTGTAACTATGGTAAAATTACGGGTCCTCTCACGACTCTCAACAATAAGGATGTTTTTTAGTGGTCAGAAGTAGCTACCAAAGCCTTCGAGGCTCTTAAGGAAGCAATGTGTACTACTCCAATTTTGGCCACTCCAGATTTTAAAAAGCCATCTGTTATTGAATGTGATGTTTCAGGAACAGGTATTGGGGTAGTTTTAATGTATGAGGGTCATCTATTGGCATTTGAAAGTAAACAACTTTTAGGGAAGAATTTGAGTAAATCTACCTACGAAAAAGAAATTTTGGCTATTCTACACGTAGTGGAAAAATGGAGGCACTACTTAATCAATAGTCGTTTTATTATTAAAACCGATCACAGCAGTCTCAAGCATTTTCTAGAACAAAGGTTTTCTTACCCCGAGCAAAATAAGTGGTTGACTAAATTGTTGGGATATGATTTTGTGATTGAATATAAGAAAGGCAAAGAAAATGTGCCAGTTGATGCATTATCTAGAAAGCACAAAGATGAAATAGTCATTAATGTCATTTCAAGACCATGTTCACAATGGGTGTCTCAGTTACAGGAAGAATGGTTGTCCAAAAGTGAAACAACTCAAATAATTCAGGAATTAACTATGGGATCCTCTAAGTACCCTCTTTTCACATACGATGACCAAATATTATGTAAGAAGAGTCACATTTATATTCTAGACAACTCACCAATCAAATCATAGATTCTAGAGGAATCACATGCTTCTCCTTCAGAAGGACATTCAGGGTTTCTGAAAACCTACATACGAGTTAAACAATCCTTTTGTTGGAAAGGGTTAAAAGTGGAAGTCAAGCAGTGGGTATCCGAGTGTGAAGTGTGCCAATGCAATAAGGGAGAAACAATTAAGTCACCAGGTTTGCTTCAACCATTACCTATTCCAGATCGTCAGTGGGAACATATTTCCATGGATTTTATTGAAGGACTTCCTAATTCAGAAGGTAAAACAATAATTTTTGTGGTAGTTGATTGCCTTTCCAAATATGCTCATTTCCAGGCCTTACAACATCCATTCTCAGCAAGCAAAGTGGCCAAGGTATTTATGTATTCAATTTTTAAATTGCACGGAAGGCCCAAAAATATTGTAAGTGATAGAGATCCCATTTTTACTAGTAATTTTTGGAAATAATTGTTTTGACTTAGTGGTACCAAATTAAACATGTCTTTCACATACCATCCACAATAATATGGTCAAATAGAGGTGGTTAACAAATGTTTGAGTACTTATCTGAGATGTTTTGTACAAGATAAACAATATCAATGGAGTCAATGGCTTTCGTTGGTAGAATGGTGTTATAATACGTCCTACCATTATTCCACTAAGATGTCTCCTTTCGAAGCATTGTATGGAACTAAGCCACCAACAATAGCAGATTATGTACCAGGATCTTCCAAAGTGGCCCAAGTAGACGATTGGTTGTAGAAGCGACAAGCGATGATTACTATTCTGAAGGACAATTTGATACAAGCACAAAATCGCATGAAGCAGCAACAAGACAAACATCATTTGAAAAGGGTATTCAATGTTAGTGATATGGTGTTTCTACGTCTTCAGCCCTACAAACAGTTATCATTAAAAATCAAATCTAGTCAGAAGTTGACCCCACGATTTTATGGTCCTTACGGAATTGTGCATCGCATTGGAGAAGTAGCATACCAATTGGAATTACCCCAATCCTCTCGCATACACCTAGTGTTTCACGTCTCATGTCTCAAAAATGTGATTGGCCAAAAATTACAATCTCAGTAAGAATTGTCAGTGCTGGATGAAGAAGGGTGCATATATCTCCAACCATAAGCAGTTTTACAAACCAGAACATGTAGACTAAGATCTCGTCACATCCAAGAGTTTCTCATCAAGTGGCGTGACTTACTTGAAGAGGATGTAACATGGGAATCTAAAAGTATTTTCCAGTCATTTCTAGCTTTGAGGACAAAGCTTTTCGAGGAGGGGAGTCATGCTACATAACAAACATAGCCATGTCGACTATGTTTTCCAAGTGTACTTATTTTTTATATATATGTAGGTTAGATTTGTATTGTGGAAAATCATCTTTCATATTTTATCTTTCTTCATTGCGTATTCACATTGTGCCTTAAAGGTAGGGTTGTGCCCACCCAGAGTGGCGAATCATTTACTACATTATTGATTTAATTTTGGATTTTGGCTTTTGTTGCATATATGATTGATTTCATGATAATTGCATTGAATTTCTGAGCATCGATTTATTATTATTTCAAGAGAGAAGATTGTTCTTCTCCACTAACCTAGTCTAAACCTTTTGACATAGACTGTCCTTTGTCCACTAAAGTATGATCACCTACAGTATTATTTTGATCACTCAAAAAACCCGGACCCTTACTTCTCAACTTCTAAGTCTTGTTCAAAAATAGGACCCTCGACCCCTGGAATTGAAAAAATGTGTTGTCCCCCAAAGGGGTCTTCTGAGAAGTCCAAACATTCATCTTCATTCTCCATCAAAAAACAAGAAACCAATTTCCTAAATTATACTTTTGCATACTTTGAATATAGAAAGTAAGTTGTCCAACCTTCATTTTCTTCACATAATAAATTTGAGCACACTTCTATTTTAAAAAAATGATGATGCTTCTTGTGTCATTTTTTTTAAAGATATTAGTCAAGAAATGGATCCACCTTCATTTTATTCACATGAAAAGATCTGAGCACATTCTAGTTTTAGGAAAAATAAAATACTGCCACTTCTTGTGTTTTTTACTTTTCTCTATGCTAAACTTGTAAACCCTAGCTTTAATATGTGCACTCTGTAGTTCTAAACAGATAAAATTCTTCAAACTGTTGTTCACATGCATAAAAATATTCCTCCATAGCAAAATAAATTCTTTCACCCCTTTGAATTAATTCCTCTGTGCTTCACTTTGCAAACCCTAGCTTCATTGCACGAACTTCATGATTGTAGTTGAAAAACTTCTTCCAAAAAAAATTTTAAATGTAAGAAAGATGAATGCTTACCTCCTTCATAGTATGAGCTTTCATCAAAATTATAGATGGTCTTTAGCTATTACTAGGCAGTGATGATGATGGATCAACCACAATCTGGTACGACAGTGGTGACAACCTCTAACAAACCCTCTCCTCCTTGAAAATCCTCTTACATTGCTACTCAATTTTACAAAATCCTCTTACATCACTGCTCAATTTTTACACAAAACCACTAGATGTTGTTGCTTAGATGTTTTTCATAGAAATCCTCTAACACTGCTGCTCAAAATTTTCCACAAAAATCCTCTTACATTGTTGCTCAGTTTTTCCACAAAACCTTCGGATGTCGTTGCTCAGATGTTTTTCACATAAACCCTCTAACACTGTTGCTCAACTTTTTCCACGAAAATCCTCTTACGTCGTTGCTCAAATTTTTCCATAAAACCATCGGATGTTGTTGCTTAGATATTTTCCACATAAACCCTCTAACATTGCTACTCAAAATTTTCCATGGAAACCCTCTTATGCCACTCTGGTAGGTTGGTCACTTCCTCGGAGGTCGAGTTGATGATATTTTCCTTCATCCATAATTGAATATACATAATAATAGAAATTAATAGCAACAAAAATACTATAGCTATATCCAGATATCAACACTCATATGTGGGAGAGTTTGTTATATAGAGAAATTTTGGGTGTGTCTTCTGTGATATCTTTTGAAGTCTTCAAAGAAGAAATAGAAGTAATCAAAACTTGAACTTGCTCATCATTGTTAATTACCTTCTTTTTAGTTTCTGTTGGACCTTATGAAGATCTTGAACCATATGAGAAAGTTGATGAAGTTTATCAATAACATCTCATGGTGTGATGGAAGTTCCATAGACTTGGAAATGAATGTGTCCCACATGTAACAAAAGATCAAAGGTCAAGTATGCTAAAACTATATCCCATGGAGGAGCATATCCAATAAACACCTTTTTTTATCTACACTTCCAAATGTGCTTGATAAGGATGAGTCTACAAACATCCCAAAGTTTGGGGCACTAATCCAGCTAAGAAAAACCAAGCAGAAAAAACTTCCAATATCTAATGAAAGAGGGAAAAAGAAAAGTGTAGAAAATATCCTAAAACCGTTTAGCCATATCACAAAACGAAAACAAGTGAATAAGAGTTTCTAAACCATTACAAAAATTGCTTTGAGGGGAATATGTAAAATAAAAATCAAACTTTCAAAAGTTGAAAGTTTTTGATGCAAAATTTGCCATCCAAGAGGTTGAATTCAACAGGTTATTTCAATCTAAGCAGTTTAGAAATGTATTCATAGAATTAAAGATATCTAAGATCTAGGTTGCTGCTAGATTATTTTCTTTAGAATATATTTTTAATTCAATGATTTACCTTATGTCACTTAAATAATTGATAATCACTTAAATATTTTAGGTGGATCATACCTTACTTTAAAATGTGCAAACAAAAAAACCTCAAATTAATTAAAAAAAAAAAATGTAAAGGTTATATAAGAATATTAGTGTGAGTCCCCAAGGGCTAGGTGGATTGGTAAGACGTTGGGCACTTACCAAGAGGAGACCTAGGTTCAAACCTCGGGGGAATGCCCAATCTAGGCAAAGGTAGTAGTCTGACTTGAGTTCGCTGAGTGTGGACCATCTTAATGACAACGGTGCCAACCCTAAGACATCGAGGGTCTCCCTCACTCCGGGTCATGTTTATCGAAGTGAGATAGGGGTTATAGTGGTAGCGCCATAATTTGATGCTACAATCAAAGGCAATACGACTTAACCTTGTGACAAGTTGTTAAAAAGAAAAGGTAGATATTGATTCCTCTATATATATATATATAGGTGTAAAAAAGTTTTTTTTAATTAAATATTATATAAGATTGTCTTTCTTAGCATATGTTTATGTTCAACTAGCATATCACTTAGGGTATATATATATTTTAATTAATATTAAACTTTTTATAGGAAGTTTTAGAATTTTATCTTTTAGATCTACTAAAAATATTAAAAATTGCCTTCAAATTTTAAGCATGTTTTAATAAAAAAATATTATTATGATAATGTTTGAAGTGTGATAAAGAATAATTTATTATTTTAGTGCTTAAAAGAGCTCTTTCCTTTTCAATTGTTTATATGGGATTGAAACAGGTGTTTATCATTACCATATACTAGTGGTATTACAACCACCAAGCTACTATCTATATATGGTTTAACAAGATTCGAACATGGTCCATATATAACTTGGCAAAATTCAAACCTAAATATTTCATATCACCTCAGTGAATGAGGAAAAATCTAACTATTTGAGTGAATACATTTGATCTCTCCTTCTTTATTTGAAAGGAATGTTTTTATAATATTATTATATAATGTATTAAATGTCATTAACTCAGGTGATTATATCCTTAAATTTTTAAAGAGATATAAATTCAACCCATTTTAATACCACTATGTAATCATGTTGTAATACAGGTGAGACCCATTTTAATTCATATAATCAATTATATATATATATATATATATAAAAGAGGCTATTAAACAATTTTTTCTTTTATGATAAGAATTATTAGAATATTTTTTAAGATAACATGTTATCAAATAAATTAGCTAAAGTTTTTATATTTATTGGTAAAATTTGTTTTGTGAATTATTTATTTATTATTGTATTTAATTTTAAATTAATTAAAATTATATGTATTAAAAAATATTACAAAAAATATTTATATTGTGTAGTGTTTAGTCTTTGATAAATTAAATAAATTAAACATTTGAAATAAAAGTAAAGTATTATAGATCAATTGACATTGGCTCAACAGGTTAGATTCCTCAATTTTTAAGGAGACCAAGGTTTAAATATTGCCAAGTGATACTTACATAATTGTCAAGCTTGTTGTAATACCATTATGTAGTTATGATGTAGTGCAGTGGGACCTGTTTCAATCCCATATAACCCATTAAAAATAAAAATAAAATATTATAAGATTTGAATATATATAGATAGATAGGTGTAACGTGAAATAAAATTCCAATCATGGAATATGCCACTAGACTTGCATTATCACGTTTAGAAAGCAAGAGGGCCAGCCCCCCACACATGCCAATGGATAGGAGACGTTAGAGTTAACATAAAAGATTTATTTTGATCTATTGTAAAAAAAGAAATCTCCTTAAATTGAATTGTTGTAATACTACTATGTAATTATGATGTAGTACAGGTGGAACATGTTTCAATCCCATATAACCCATTAAAAATAAAAATAAAATATTATAAGATTTGAATATATATAGATAGATAGGTATTAACGTGAAATGAAATTTCAATCATGGAATATGCCACTAGACTTGCATCATCACATTTAACCGGTTAGAAAGCAAGAGGGCCAGCCCCCCCCACACATGCCAATGGATAGGAGATGTTAGAGTTAACATAAAGGATTTATTTTGATCTATTGTAAAAAAGAAATATCCTTAAATTGAATTTATCAAAATAAATTTTGATGGTGCCTCCAAAAGAATTTTGGAAAATATTAATGGAGGTGGTTTTTTTCAAAACAATGAAGGAAAAATTCTCCTCACTCAAAATTATATTGAACTTCAACTCATAACTATATAGAGCTTGGAACACTTATGGTGGTTGATTTTGCACGACCTATTGGGATTTTATACCCCTATGTACAATCTATCATGAGGGGTATTTTGAGGTTGATTTGAGGTGTATAATTACCAATTTTATCATCATGATAAAGGATTTTGCATGATCTATCAGGACTTTGGATCCCTTGATGTATGATTCCTAATTGAGACCTTTGGATCCTGATTTAAGGGCATAAAATCATTGTTTCGGGTTTAAGGATGTCTTGGTTCTATGTTGTCTTTGTTTGCTTGGCAAGTTACTTCTTTCAAGAATCAAAATTACAATTAAAAAGGATGGAAATATATTTGAATTGAAAGGGATTGATATATTATCATTAATATTATAAACAAAATGAATGCAAGTATTAGATTAAAAAATATTATTGTTGATCCAACAATATCCTTTGGAAATGTGAGTATATTTATAGTAACAAATAATTTAGCCAATCATGGTGTTGGTCTTTATCTTTAAAAAAATTGAAATTTAAAAGACAATTAACCAAGTGAAATTTTATACTGTAATCAAAATTATATAGCCAATCATGGTGTTGGTATTTATCTTAAAAAAAATTAAAATTTAGAAGACAATTAACCAAGTGAAATTTTATACTGTAATGAAAATTATATCAAGGAATTGATTACAAAAATATATTAATTTGAAATATATATATATATATATATATATATATATATATATATATATATATATTTATATTTATATTTATATTTATATTTGATAAAAAAAACAAAGAATATCTTTGATATGTGACAAAAGAACAAGCCAAACATAACTTACTTTATTTGACAACAAATTAATAATTTTGTTATTTTGATGGGAATGGTTGCATTAAAATCCACACATAGTTTATAAAAAGAAAAAGAAAAAGGTGCAAAGCATTCCAATAATTGTTATGGTTAAGTATTTGAAAATTTTATTTTGCTCTACAATTTTATGGAAAGAGTATAATAAGCTTGTTTGTAGATAAATTAAAAAGTTTTAGAATCAATTAAATTGTCTTAAAAAAGATAGTCAAAATCATGTTAAATTTTTATTTATAAAGGTGAAGATTCATCTAATGATCATCTTTCAAATTTGAGACCATCATTGCATAAAAAGTATGTCATCAAAGTAAGACAAATAAAACTCGTATCAATTTCATATAACCGATTAAAAAATAAATAAATAAATAAATTATTAAAAATTAAAAAAGTGAATTTTCAAGACAAAGACCAAGGTTAAAACTATATAACTTGGTTATTATGCATGTATCATTTGGCAAACTTCGAACATGGATCTTCTGCTTGAAATTTGTGGAATCTAATCAATTGAGCTAGTGTTATTTGATATTTTTATGTTTAAATTATATTAATTATTGTATATTATAATAATCAAAGGTAATATATTTTAAATTTAATTAATTATGTAAGCAAAATAGATGATACCCAACAATAAAGTATTTGAAACAAGTAATTTGCAATGAAAAATGATTTTATTTGTATTGAATTTAGGAGCTCAGATCTCCTCTTTTACAATGTTTACCCCGAGTTTTGTAGGGGTTACAAAAGAATAACTTGTTTCATATTACAATGGGCAAAAGGGGAATGACCCCTTTTGTAAATCAAGTGAACTCTGGGTGTCTTGAATCTCCTACTACAATCATCATTTGAGTGGGCTTGTGTATCCTGTGGTGGGCCACTCCAGCTTCAATAGCTCTTCAACAACCTGTTTCCTACAACCTATATGAATGCAAACACCAAAAGGGGGATTAGTAGCACCTGCTTGATATGTGTGAAAGAGGTTACACAAAACCCTAATATTAATACTTGAAGAATTTTAAAAAGATGTATAGAACAATAGAAATTACAATGCCTTGTTGTTACCTGACCCGATTTGTGACTATCGCTGAATCTATCTTTGCGCAAACATGGAGTTGCATTTGGGGTTGGCTAAATGCAGGCCTGTGTTTGTGCAAATACAGAGCCATGTTTATATTTGTGAAAATACACTCCTGCGTTTGTGGCTAAGTTGTAGAAGTGTTGGTATTCGATCTGGGGCATTGGTGGCTCAGCATCGAGATTATGAATGATCTCCTATAGTGATTCTGGCAGTGTGGTGGTGTAATTTTCAGCCTCCTTTGGGTGATGAAGTGATGGTGCCTTTATAGGCTTTTGAGGGTTTTGGAGGGAAGGATAGGTGGCAAGCCAAGGCTACAAGTGGTAGGGATTGGGCAACCACCTATCTTGGGCAGTTGTAGTGAGTCACTTAGAGTGTCCCACTTAGATGGAGTGGTGGTATATGGGTAGGTGCAAGTGGAGTGATGTATGTGAGATGTGGCAAGGGGAGGGCTAGTGATGACTAGGACACATGTCAAGTGGAGAGACAAGGTATCCTAGGGGGATATAATTATGTGTAGAAAAGATACACCTAGATTTAGACTTAGGCATATAATTTTATTATGCAAATTTGCAATGTGCAATGTGAATATGGTTTTGCAAGTGGCTAGATTTTAGTGTCTATAGATGCCCCTATTTGTACTGTGTTGCACCGAGCACAATATAGTGCAAAAACAAGAGACACCTAGCTTTATTGGATGAAGAAACAGACTCAGGTTATCTCAATGCAAATATTTACTGACTTTTGAAGATTTTGATTTTAGCTTACCCCCTTAAGTGGTGAATGGGTGAAGAATGAGACCCATGAGCCGATTGACTCGATTGTGGATGATGAAATATGATTTGATGAATACAATTGTCCAAAATGAAGATGAATTTGATTACCCCAAATTTGATTTGGGCAACATTATCGAAACTTTGTGATGAGCACCAAAAATACTCATTTTTTATGTTTTATGGAATAATTATGCGATATTATTATATTAGAAATATTTTTTTTACGAAATTATTGTATGCACTTAATAGAAAATGATGCATTATGCTTAACAGGTGTTTTTAGTGGAAAATATGTGTAGATGCAATATGTTATTATTTTTTGTACCTTTCAGTCGAGGTCCCACATGGACCTGGCATTGGAACATGTGTAATGTGCTTAAAGGAATAATGTGCAGTTTGACAAAGACAACGATGTTGGAAAACAATATCTAAATTCACTAAGGCATGACGCTTGTATCCCGATGATAGGTTGAAAGGCATCTGACTTCCAATGATAGGAAGGTGTTTGACTTCTAGCGATAGGAATGCGCCTAACTTCCAATGATAGGCTAGAAGGTGCCTGTATTTTGATGATAGAGTGAGTGCTTATATGTCGATGATTGAAAATAATAGCAATTCACAAGCAAATGGAAAATGCCTATACGTGGCACCTTTATCTTGATGATAGGCCAAAAATATGCCTGCATTCCAACGACAGGCCACACAGCGCTTATATCCGGTGGAATAAAGTGCACGTTGACTATTGACTTGAAGATCATGCATAAATTTAGACAAATATTATTGTAAAACATAGGGCACACTATAGTCATCTCAAATTGATTAATTTTAGCATGGTCGCTCTTTTATTAGATAAATTATACACGTGTCCGCTATAGCGAATCACATCAAAGTGATTAATTTTAGCACAATCTAAATTTGTAACAAGGGACAACCATTTTATGTATAAAATGCAGGCCACCCCTGAAGTGAACAATCCTAAACCAAAAACAATAATTTGTACTGCATTATTTTTAATAAAATTCTCGAGTGTTTATGTCTTTTGCGTGTTCGAAAGAGTGATCGTGTGAATTAGTTAGGCAGATTTCTACGGGAGCTTGGGCCCACTCCAAGCAGTATTCCTACCCTGTATTTGTTGTCATTATTTATGTTGTTTATTTCTTGTTCTTTTATTTTTGCAAGTGTGTTTTCTTGCTTTATTTATTTTTGCACAGTGTGTTTATTTCCTACAATTTCTTGCTTTATTAAATTTTGCAAGAGTGTTTAATTTTTTTGCAATTTCCTTTCAGTGTGTTTATGTGTTTGATAATTTAAATTACTTATCCTACAATTTTCCATTAGTGTTTAATTTTTTGCACTTAAATTTTGTTAATTTGGATGAACTTAAACTACACGAACAACACACCCCCACCAAACCAAGTGACACATAGGACTCATCTTCCAATTTACTACAGGTATATATTTTACACAGGTACTCAACAAGTTTACGAACTCCCGGATTGATAAAATTAAATGGAAGTAAAATTAACTATTTTCATAAACATATTTTTTGCTCACCATTTTGACACTGTTGTCGGGGAATGCCAACTATAGTATTCCAAATCTATATGTTAGTCAACCTTAAAAATTATAGTTCATATTAGCTTACCCTTGATAAGTCCTTGGAAGCATATCTCGTCATGAACTATCTGATTTTCAGTTTGTAAGTCATTAAAGCTGCATATACAAATTTCATAGAAACTTAAGCTAAGATATCTAAAAAAATAGAGCAGGTGAAATCTATTGTCAAACTTACAAAGAAAATATTTAATCCACAATTGACATAATTTATAAACAAAGACTAGGATGGGGTAATGTACATAGTCCAAGAGCTAATAAAAGGCAACTAGCGACTGCAACAAGGATAGGAATTAATTGGTTAATTGAGAAGAAAAGTAAAAAATATGATGGTTCCAATAAAATAAATTGAGTCTTGGATTTCTAGGTTTTTGGGATGAACAAGATTAGTTCCATACCATTGAGCAACTCCATGCCCAGATCGAGATAATTAGCAGTAACCAGGAAGAATTTAATTTATGGCCAAAACTTGTTGAAGTAGCCCAGGTTTTTAAACTTTTAAATAGGCTAGCCATGATATAGGGAAAAATTTAGGAGTTGAATAGGACGTACAAAGATCCCTCATACAAAAAATCCTACCAATTAAAATCGATTAATGACAAGTTTAAAACAATTAGGTATCCAACTCTGAAGACCTAGAGGACAACTTGTTAAATATTATAGTTATAACAGAGTGCCTTAGCTAATCAAAGGACTGGTGAATATAAACAAAGAGAAGAATCACAAGGTACAAAGCAAACATAAAAATAGGGTGAAACTATGAAAAACCCAATTATTGAGAACTCAAGAATTGAAGTTTGTCAAAAAATAAGAGGCACATAAGTACAAGAAAAGGACAATGTATGAAATGTGAATTTGTTAGCCTAATGCCTTGGTACCTTGATGATGAAAGCAAACACGAGGTATCCAAATGAAGAATGTTGTATTGAAACAAAGCTATTGGTCATAAAAAAGGAAAGCACATAAGCAAACCAATTGCATAAGATGCAATTTTTTGGAAAAGAGTGTCAGCTCAGACAAGACACTTGAAGGTATTGTAAATTCTAGCTGGCATAGTCATAATACAAGTTATAAAAGGAGATGCAAGCTTAAGACAAGGTAAAGAAGCTTTTTTGGGTTAAATATTTTTGTCAAGCAATGAAGCAACTATGCATATCTTAGGGAAACTGGGATACTATGCAGTTGTTTGCAATTTTGAAGAAGATTACCTATGCAATTTCACTAAGAAGAAGACAATAGGGAGAAATAAAGAGCTCCGATTGTCGAGTGCCTATAATATTTACCCAAGGTAGTCTGAATTTGTCTAAAGTAGCTCTCATCTATGGTGGACTATGCTCAAAGATATTCTAGTTTTGTGAGAGATATCACTAGTCATGTATCTCTACCCCTTCTTTCCTTTCTTCTTCTCATATCTTTCTCTTATTTCTTCCTTTGCTTCCCATTTTCCTACACTCTTCTTCCCCTTATTCACCTCGCTATCATTCATTATTCAATACATCACCACTGTTTGCACCCATAACAATTATAACTTTTTGTCATACTTCATCCATAATAGCTTTCTATTGTCATCTACCTCTTCTAGTACTTTTCCTCTAGATTATGTAGAAATTTCTATATATTGTAAGCAAATGGGATGTGGCCTAGTCAGGGGTATCTTCCAATGCATGTGCCTCTGTTACAATTATAGAATCCACATCTTGTTAAGCCCCATGTATTCTCACCTCTTTCATAGCTCTAAGTCTTCTCCCTCCTTTATTAAATATCTTCTACAACTTTGTTGCCTTCTAAAATGACTCCATGCCCAATAGATAAGGTCATTTAGGTTCTCTATTTTCACAATAAAAAATCCTTGGAAGGCACTAATAATGTGGTTCAATGTAGTTGTCCACATGCATACGTACTTGTAAGCCTCACTAAACCATCATTTTGCTAAAATTATGCTAAGGAAGAGCTCAAAAGCTTGATTGAGAGTATCGTTTTTGTAAGTATAGGCAACTGGAGATCCAAATACATCGATCTAAGGTAAAATTTCAAAGTGGCTAAGTATTTTTAGAATGACCCAGACTACATAAGAAGTTGAAAAAGTAAAATGTATATATCCAAATAAAAATTGATTACGTAAAAAAAGGTTTGGTAAAGCTAAATCATAAAATCAAGCAATCCTAATATTTTCAAATGATGATGTCATGTAAAACACCTAAATTTTTTCAGATTGTCAAAGGCTGAAACCATACAATCTTAGGATTTTCAAGTGTTGATGTCACCCAAAGGATTCAAAAAGTCTAGGCCTAGTAAAAACATGAACCTGAGACTTTCAATCGATGATATCACCAAGAATATCCAAAAGTCTAGCCTAGGAAAGCAAGAGTTTGGAAGCCAAAAGTAAAACCCTAAGAAACACAACCCAAGAAGACTCAAGCCTGGTATTTCTAAGCAATAATATCATCCAAACTCTCTACAAATCTTGACCTTGTCTCTAAAACCCCTATTGCAACTGAAAGAGCCTAGCAACACTTTATAACCCTGAAAACAAGTGGAGAGCTCCTAGAACTGTCTTTTTTGGTAGAGATCATGCCTATCAAAAAAATTTCCTCCTGGTCACTCAACCACTCAAATCAAAATTGTTAAGTTGAAGATGACATCTCTGACAAGTCGTTGCAAAGAATAGGTATGATTACAAAAAATAATAGTCAAGGATCCATGGACCTGCTAAGGACACATGAATGCAAAGATTTAATAAGAGATTTGAACCAACCACATCAACACAATAGAATCTGAGTAGTTGAGTCACATTGATTAATATAGAGCAAGAAAAAACATTTATGTCCCATGATTGTACTGGCCAGGTCGTCCTTGTCAGGCCTATAACAAATTTGTATTGTAATTATTGGGCCACAAGATTCATTGTAAACTTATAAATAGACCAATTTACCTTAGTGTGAGGGTTGACTCTTTAGAAATTTGCTTGTTATATGTTGTATATTCTACTCTACAATCAATATAAGAAATAAGTTGTTTGGCCTTCATTGAAGATAGTGTTTCAAGTTTTTATATGAATGTGCATTATGTAGATTTATACTTTTATTCTTAATGCTTTGAGAATGGTAAATTTTGTAAGTGAATTCTATTATGATTGGATTGTTATTTGGATTACCTTTTATGAAGTTCTCTGAATGTTAAAGATGCATAATCTAATCTTAATGAATTCTATTATTCTATTTTTAGTGGCTAATTTTTTAGGATTTGTCTTGGCTTGAGAGTAAGGGGTTTTGTCCAGTATATTTCATTGTTGTTAAGCTATCCCATCCATATTTCAGTTATCTTATAAACCCTTTTTCTCCCTCTCTAGACCTTACATTTCTATTTTTAGTCTTGAACTCCTCTTTATTTATTTAGCATTACAAGGAACCAATGTTCTCTGGAGGTTGACTTAGAAGAAATTCTAATCATCCAATCTTGGAGCTAGGCTGCATTTTCCATATTAGGTAGATTGATTCCCAATAGTTTCTTTATCTTTTTTTTTTTTTATTTGTGGAAAACATCCCAAAAGGGATGCCACTTTCGGGTAAGACCCAAGGAGGCAGGGGTATCCATTCCGCCAAAAACGCCCGGGACTCGGACCTGGCCTACCACCTTTGACATACTCAAGGAGCAAACAAACACACAAAACCAATTTAAAAATAAGTAAATAACAACAAAAATAATAAAATAAAATAAAAAACATGCTCCTTGAGTGTGTCAAAAACAAAAGCACAACCAAACACGCACAATAAGATAAAAGAAACCACAACACAAACCACATAGAAAAACACAAGAACCACATAACAAAACACAAACAAGACAAAAACAACAGAACACTACAAAGACATAACCCAAAAAAAACATGAAAAATAAACACAACCAAAACCTAAAAAATTAAAAAAATAAAATAAAAATAAAAATAAAAAACAACCAACAACAGACAATAAACAAAAACAAAAAACATAGAAAACACTCACACATAAAAACACGAAATAACACAAACAAAGAGAAACCCAAGAACAAGAACGAAAAAAACACAAGAACAATAACAAAAAACATAAAAAAAAAAAAACAAAACAACAAAAACACATGAACAACAAAAAACAACACAAAGAACACAAAAACAAAACAAAACAAAAGAACCCACCCACCTTAAAAAACTAAACAAAAAAGAAAAAAGAAAAAAAATTGAACATAACAATGACCTATCTAGACCAGAAGACTATTAAGGCAAGAATCAACAGAGGAAACAAAATAAAGAATAGAATGAGCTAGGGAACTAAAAAAAACTGAATGAACCAAAGAGAAGCAAAAAAAAAAACAAGAAGAAACTAGGTACCTTCAAACTGGAGCCATCCAAAGAAATGATAGAAAGAAGAGCTTCCCTAATTTGAGAAGCCCACCATATAGGAGGGTGGCCATAACAAGTAAGATCACCTTTGTCCAAAGCCCAATTAGCTAAAGCATCAACACTCTTGTTTTGATCTCCGACCACATGATTGTAATCAACTTTCAAAAATCCCATCCGGATTAATTGAATCTTCTCAATAATTCTTTTTATTCTCCAATCCACCTTATGATTCTTAGAAGGAGTCTTCAAGAGATTAATCATAAGTTGAGAGTCAGACTCAACTAACACCTTTTCCCATCCAACCTTAGTAGCCTCCTGAAGGCCTCCGAGGATACCATACCCCTCAACAAGGTTATTGGAAAGAATACCCAAATTCTCAGCAAAAGTAAAAACCAGGGAGCCATCTGAAAGTCTACCAATTCCTCCCACACTGGCTTTTCCAGGGTTCCCTCTAGAGGCTCCATCGGTATTGACTTTTCCAAAATCCTTAGGAGGAGGTTGCCAATTTCTAGTCCTATCCATCTTACTAATACTCACATTCCCTTTAAGTTGGTTGCCCTTAGAAGATTTAATCTTCAATATTTGCATCACTTGATCCCATCTTTGGTGGGAGTTTTGGGGGTGATTAAGGAGTTGATGGACTGATTCAACTAAGTTGGCTATGGTCTTTTGCCAAATATAGTGAATATCCTTCCTATCTTGATTAAAAATTTGGTTGTTCCTTTCATTCCAAATATTCCAAAGAAGAATGGTAGAACCCATCCAAACTAACTGCCTAATAAAATGATCAACACCCTCTTGATTAGGCCAATCCCTCCAAAGTTGTTCAAAAGTAAAAAAATTGGACCATTGTAAGCCAAGTAAAGTGGCCATTCTCCTCCATAGCTCAGAGGCTAAAGTACACTCAATAAAAATATGGTTGAGATTTTCTACATTCTCTTCACACATTTCACATCTAAAAGGGCCATGAAAACCACGCTTCATAAGTTGCTCACCAGTAAGCACCCTACGATGCAATAAAAGCCAATTAAAGAACCTCACCTTAGGCCAGAGCTTTTGAGCCCACAATCGAGAAAATATGTGAGAAGAATGGTTGGGATTATTATGGCATAAGGTCAAATAACCTTGAGCAACTGAATACTCACCCTTAGTAGTGTTGTTCCATCCAAAACAATCTTTTTCATGGGACCAAGAGAGGGATCTCATATGAAGGATGCCTTGGATATCTTGTCTTTGCCTTTCTGGGATTTGAATAGGCCAGTCCTCAATAGGGATCCAATATCTACCAACCTTTGAATTACCAGTATGGTACCGACAGTAATTAGCCACCTTTATCCAATTAGCTCGGTGAAGCTCCTCCATCCAAGGCCTCCAATCGGGAAACTGAGTTATCAAAGGCTTGTGACCATCCCAAGAATCTGTCCAAAAATTTGCATGTTGACCATTATGAATGATCCAAAATAATTTTTTCTTTATCAAATCCTCACCGAGTCTTAAGAACTGCTAAAATGGGAGAACCTTTGGTAGGAAGTTGATAGCGAACAAGGTCTTCGGGACTTTTGTTCTCAGCATATTTAGCATGGAGATTATTGGCCCAAAGAGCATTGGGGTTATGCAACATCCTCCAATATAATTTAGCAGCTAAAGCTTTGTTGTTATTAATTGAAGACCGGAATCCTAACCCCCCTTCACTCTTAGGAAGACATAAAGTATCCCATTTCACCAAGGCCCATTTTCTTTTCTCCTTAGTACCACTCCAAAGGAAACGATGACTGATTTGATCCAATTCTCGAAGAACAACCTTTGGGATATTCAAAATGGAAGAAACATAAATAGGAATAGCTTGAAGGACTGATTTTACCAAGGTGATTCTACCCCCAGAAGAAAGCCACTTGTTGGTCCACTTTCCAATTTTCTTCTTGACTTTGTCCAACAACCAATTCCAATATTTATTTTTTTGCCTTTGAATATTTATGGGAATACCTAAATAAGTGATTGGAAGAGAGGTCTTCTTATATCTTAATTTATCCAAGACCATGGATTCCTGTCTAGCAGAGCAGTGAAAGAAAATAACTTTAGATTTGTCTTCATTGATCAACTGCCTAGTAGCCTTAGAAAAACAACTAATGATTTGCTTAATATTAGAAGCTTCCTTAAGCGTAGCTTTACCTAAAAGAGTAGAGTCATCCACAAATTGAAGATGAGAGATAGGTCTAGCTCCATGAGCAATGGTAACTCCCTCAAGGGTTTTGTTTTCCCTCTTTTTGGTTATAGTCCTACCCAAGCATTCAACAAGAATGATGAATAAATAAGGGGATAGCGGGTCACCTTGCCTAATACCTCTGGAAGCTGGGAATGACTGAGAAGGCCTGCCATTGATAAGAACTAAGTAGGAAACTGAAGAGATACATCCCATAATCCAATCCATCCAATCCTTAGAGAAACCAAATTGCCTCAAAACTTTGATAAGGAAGTGCCAATCCACTCTGTCATAAGCTTTGGATAAGTCTAACCGAATGAACATGGAAGGAGAATTTTGCATATCCATGGAATGGATGGCTTCCTGAGCAAGAACTATCTCATCTACTATTTGACGTCCTTCCACATAACCCCCTTGCTCTGGGGAAATAATCTTATGCAAAAGAGGCTTCAACCTTTCTGCCATGATTTTAGTAATGATTTTGAGAAGAACATTACATAAAGCAATAGGTCTAAAAGCTGAGATATGATCAACCTCTTGAGATTTTGGAACAAGAGTAATATAAGTTTTATTGATAACCTTCAAAATTTCTTTGGCTTTCCTGGCTTCTTCCACCACCTCTAATAAATCAACATGAAGGATATCCCATAAATCTTGGTAGAACTCAATGGGAAAACCATCAGGACCTGGGGTTTTTCATTTTTGCATTTTAAAAACTACTTGTTGAAGCTCATTGATAGTAAGAGGAGCAGTCAAAATAGAGTTCTCCTCAGAAGTGATAAGAGAAGGGATTGCTTGAAGAACATTTTGTTGTGAAGCTGAGTCAAGAGGAGTAGCAACAAAAATATTGGAAAAGTAATCAACAACAATAGAGTTCATGCCATCCCAAGTATAAACAACATCTCCAGAATCTGATTTTAAGGAAGAAATAAAGTTGTGAGATCTTCGAGCTAGAAGAGATTTGTGGAAGAAATTTGTGTTTCGATCTCCTTCTTTGAGCCATTGAATTCTAGATTTTTGCTTCCATAAGATTTCTTCTCTTTTTTCCCATTCCTCTAACTGAGTTGTGAGTTTAATTTCATCTGCACTTCTCTTCTCTGTGAGGCCATCTAAACGGATTTTCTTATTCAAATTTTCAAGATGAGCAATAACTTCATGTTTTTTTATGAACATCCCCAAACTCTTTCCAGTTCCAAGTCTTGATTTTGGATTTAATGTATTGCAGTATTTTGGAAAAATAGAACATCTTAGTCCCATGCCTAGGTTTACCTTCCTTCCACCATTGTTGCACACGAGGTCTGAAGGAAATGTCTCTAAGCCACATTAATTGAAAATGAAAAGGAGAGAAACTCACATTGGTTTTCCACATTTCCACCATGACTGGCCAATGATCCGAACCAACATTATTAAGAGTCTTCACTTTAGGAATGTGACCATGGATTAAGAAATTTTCAGAGAGCAAAAACCTATCCAATCTCTCCATTATACAAGCTAAGCCTTGCCTTCTGTTAGACCAAGTCATAAGGCCATTATCTGGTTGGATATCCACAAGATGGAGGTTTGCAATATATTCGCTCATGAGGTCAGTGCTTTTGTCCAAATTTCTATTTCCCCCCTTTTCTCATCTAGAGAGAGGATGGTATTGAAATCTCCTCCGATCAAGATCCAAGCTTTAGGAAAATGAGAGATAATATGAGTAATATCCTTCCATTGTCTTCTTTTTTCCTCCAAAGAAGTCGGAGCATAAACGGTAATGCAGAGCATAATCTGGTTGGAATGTCTACTTTGAATAGCTATAGCCAACAAACCCCAACTGCCAACCATATGGTGAATAACTACCTCTTTTGGGTCCCAAAGACAAGCAATGCCACCCGAAGTCCCTTGGGAGCCGAGGGAAACCACTTTTCCAGCTGGCCAAATTTTACTGGCAATTGAGTCCATATCCTCCATTGACATCTTTGTTTCTTGAAGGAAAACAAGATGTGGATGATTTATCTGAATCATTCTTCTAATTTCATTTTGTTTTGAAAGACTCCCTTTGAGTCCTCTAATATTCCAAGTGATGATCTTCATTAATACCAGGGCTAAAAAAGTTGGGAAGGGCATTAATCTTACCTTCCTCTACAAGCTTTTCACCTTCTTTTACCATATGATATTGATTGGTCTTGCGACCTACTTTTTGATTAGAATCCATCTTCAAATTTTTTTCCCTGTTTCTTGACTTATTCCAATTGAATCTGAGATGGCTTCTAACCTTGAAGAATGCTCGTACATAGCCAAAATTTTACTAGATGGTTCAACGGAGTCTATATTGGGACCTGCATTATTTGAAGTTTTGACATTTGAAAGATTGTTTTTCTTGTGTAAATTTTCTCCTTTTTTTTTGTTGAAAACCTTTGATTTGTTGGTTTGTCTCTGAGTTCTTCCCTTCATATTTAAATTGTGTTTCTAAGATTTCAGTTTCCATTATTTCCTCTTCCTCACTTGGGACATCATTTGTGGAAAGGATTTCAAACATATTAGCGAGATGACTTTGATTGATCCTTCATAACTGGTTTTTTTTGAGTGTTCTTCTTCTTAGGTATTTGGAAACCTGTTCGAGTTTATATCTTCTTTCTTTTGATCAGGAATTTTATTTGGGCAAGCATCGGCCAAATGACCATATTCATGGCAAATTCTACAACGAAAAGGAATGTTCTCATAGTCCACTACTTGCTCCCAAGTGTCTTCCCCAAATTGTAATGTGATCTTTTTAGGTAGGGGTTTGTCAAAATCCATTAAAACACAAATTCGAGCATAAATAATATGTTCAAAATTTTGAGTACAATCAACAGTCATCATAAAAGTTCCTAAAGAGTTTCCAATTGAAGAAAAAATAGTAGGATTCCAAAATTCAATAGGGAGGCCAAAGAGTCTAACCCACACGGGAGCTATAGAAGGCATCTCTTCTTCGACTTTAAATTTAGTATGCCGGGGCTTCATGAAAAGCCTCGCCCTTCCAAAAAACCAAGGACCCCCTTGAAAAGTTTTCTCTCTATCTTCATTATTAGCAAATAAAACAAGAAAATAACCATTTGGATAAATAGAGATTTGTAACTCACCTTTAGTTTTCCAGCTTTTTGCAGCCCAGACTTTGAAAGCAGATAGACTCGGACGAAAACCCACGAACCGACAAATTAGTCCTCTTTTTTCCAAATCTTCAATGCCAATCTGAATGTTACCCATATCAAGCTTAACAATAGGAGTTCCATCAACTTCTTTAAGACATCCTGACTCCGTTTTCCTGGGATCAATCTTAGGCATTCTTAGAGGTTTATGGGAAGCCCTAAGATTGATATTAGCATTGGGCTGAGGTTGTCCACCACGAAGGGCATCCCTAAAATTCATTTTTGGGACTGAGTCTTCAAAATTCTTACCCTTGACAGGGGTTTTCATAGTAGAATTATTTTGTGGGTGCACCTTAGCACCAGATTCACTTGAGATATGAGCCATTTTTTGATCAACTGCTTGAAACTTGTTTCGTGATCTCTTTAATCCTTGCCCTAGACGTCGTGGAAAGGTATGGTTTTCACTTTTCTTTTGTGCAACAAATTGGAAGTCGTTGTCACTCAAGTTCATAGTATGATCTATTGAAAGACAAATTTCTAACCCATCTTGGATCCCCTGCAACATTTCCTGCTAAAATATTGAGCATAAACCACAAAAATATTGGCCGCTAGGGCCCGAAGGCCCTAAAAACCAACCTCTGGAGCTGCTTGCACTCAACCCAGATGAAACCCTCGCATAGCCGCTTGCCAAATATCTCGTTCACACATAGGGATGTGCTAGGATCTGTGTTGCTCCAAATGATATGAAAATTGGTGGAGACAGTTCTAGGGTTTTTTAGGCATCTACCCTCAAAATTTTAGCTCAATTCGAGTCCGGATGAGTGAGATATGGCCGAAACGAGTTCGGCAGTCCTGCGAAAAATGCCTAATCAATTTTTGAAAGTATTTCCCAATAGTTTCTTTATCAATTGCAAACTATTTCATATGAAATTCCATGTTGATAATCCTTTGGGTAGGGTTTTTTTCCTAGATAACTTCATTGCATCAAGAGAAACTATATATTTTTGAAGTAATATTATTTCCCAATTATTTCCTTGATCTCCAAATAATCTCCACCCAAGCCTTTTCCCTAATGCCAAATTCATAAGTTTATAATTCTACAAGCTTGCTCCTCCAATATTATTTCCTTTGCAAACCCTATCTCACTTACAAAGAGGAAACCTAAATTTTTCCTCACAAACTTTCCAAAGAAAGTCTCTTTGAATTTTATCAATTTCTGATGTTATACCTATTAGCAATCTTGAAAGTGGCATCATATAAATAGGGATGGATTGCAATGTAGTCTTTATGAGTTGTAGCCTTCCTGCCATGGTTAAGAACTTACCTTTCCAACCTACCAAACAAGATTTCATTCTATCCAAAAAAGAGATCCAAAGCTCCTTTTTATTTCCTTTATGAGACAAAGGAATACCCAAGTAGGTTGATGGAAATTTTTCAATTTTAAACCCTAAAATATTCACAATAATTTGTTGTAAATCTAGGGTAGTGTTAATAGAAAAATCTTGGATTTTGAAGTATTTACCAACTATCCAGTAGCCTTCTCATAACATGATAATATTGATTTAAACTCCATGGCCTCATTGACTAAGGGATGGTCCAAAAGAAAAGTATCATCAACAAATTGGAGATGAGATTCAAAGAGACCATTTTTTGCAACTTGAATACCTTTGATTTTTCCTTCCATTTTTACCTTTGAAAAAGCTCTCCCTAATGCTTCACCAGAATAATGAATAGATAAGGAGATAGTGGATCACCTTGACGAAGTCCACAAGATGACTTGAAGTACCCAATAGGAGAACCATTGATCAAAATAGAAAATTTTGTAGTGCTATAACAATATTTAATCCACTCACACCAACTATAATCAAAGCCAAACATTTTGAGAATAGCATGTAGAAAATTCTAGGAAACCCTATCATATGCTTTGTTCATATCTAATTTCAAAAGCATACCTAGTTTTTTCATGGAATGAAGAGAATGTATGGCCTCTTGTGCAATAATTATACCATCAAGAATTTGTTTACCATGAACAAAGCCACCTTGTTCCTCTGAGATAAGACACCCTAGAATGCCTTTCAACCTGTTTGCCATAATTTTTTAAATGATCTTATAAATCATATTACAAAGGCTTATTGGATGAAAATTATCAAAATATTTTGTCTCACATTTCTTGGGAACCAATGTAATAAAAGTGGCATTGATCTCACTTATTATAGCCTTCCTTTTTTAGGCCTCTTCAATCGCAACTAACATATCACTCTTCAATAAATCCTAAAATTTTTGAAAGAAAATTGTAGGAAATCCATTGGGGCTAGGTGCCTTGTTAGGATGGAAAGAGAAAATTGCTTCATGGAGCTCCTCCATAGATATCTTCTTCATCAAGCTTTCATTTTGTCCCTGAGTGATAATTGATGGAATATTTTGCAAAATTTTTTGTCCTCCCTTATCTTGCCTAGTATCTCACAAAATATTTTTGAAATAATTAATTGCTTCCTTCCTTATATCTTCTTCGTCCTCAATATTTCTTCCATCTAGAGTTAAATATTTTTGATATGATGAAAAGAAAAAAATGTTTTTGTTGTAGCATGATTTTTTTTGTATTTCTATCTCCTTCCTTGAGCCATTTCTCCCTAGATTTTTGGAACCAATATGACTCCTCTTTTTCAATGCATTATGATAATCAGAAAGTAATTGTTTTTCTTTCACATAAGAATCCTGATCCATTCCATTAATTTCTACTATCTCTTATAAATTTTTGAGCTTGGATTCAATTTCTTTCTTTTCTTTAAAAATGTTACCAAAATATTTGGCATTCCATATCTTCATTTGCTCCTTTAAATATTTCAACTTTTGAACAAACCTGTACATACATGATCCTTCAAATTTTGATTCATCCCACCATAACATAACCATTTGGAAAAATCAGGGTCTTGGAGCCACATAGACTGGAAGTGAAATGGATTTGGATGACCATTATTAGGTAAATCACAAGTCAAAAGAATGGGTTTGTGATTTGATCCTGCTTGCAATAAAATATCTAAAGAGATTGTATACTTTATTTGCAACCATTTATTGGATAACAAAAATCTATCCAATATTTCTGCTATATGAGTTTTTCTAATGCATCTATTATCCCATGTATATTGAAATCTTGAGGGACTAACATCCCAAAGGTCATTTGAATTGACAAATGAAGCAAAATATTGCATTGATTTAGACCATCCTGGAATGCCACCCTTCTTTTTCAAAGGAGATAGAATAGTGTTAAAATCACCCCAAGAATCCATAGATCATAATGAATCATCATTGTATTTGACAAAAATATACTAAGGTCCTTCCAACATCTTTCACGAGGAGTAACTATAGTTGGAGCATATACATTTATAACCCCAACTTTGATGTTTTCCTCTTTCCTGCAAAATAATCTAGCAACCCAATTACTTTTTGCTTCTAATAGTTGTCCATCCCATTTGCATTTATCCCATATTATTGCAATACTGCCTGAAGCTCCTATAGAAGAAACTGCTAAACAATCACCTATCTTCCAAATCTTCTTAAAAGCATCCTTACATTCCTCACTACTTAATTTTTTTTCTTGTATTAAAATAAACTTAGGACTATAACAACCTATTAATTCCTTAATAACTCTTTTTTAGGGGGTTTTATTCATACCCCTAATATTCCATGATATCATTTTCATCATCAACACTTTTTATTTTTATTAGTGGGCTTAGCCCCACTTCTTGTTAACACCTATGATATTTTTATTTGGCTTCCCAGATCAATATCCCTTTGAGTTTCTTTTTCTCTTTGTTCTTGTTTTGATGACCTTCCTCTCCTTCTTCCATTCCCACCAACACTCTCATCTTCATCAATCTCTTCTATTTTTCCATATTGTTCAAAATGAGACTTATCTTCTAAAGATTTATGTTGCCCTAAAGAATCGAAAATGCAAGGAATAGCCTCATTAACATTTTCTTCTTTATGTTGCCCTGAAAACTCTAAACTGCATAGATGATCCTCCATAGTCATTACTTTCTTATGTTGGCCTAGAAACCCTAAATTTCCTTGGATATCCTCCATAATATTTTCTTTATTATGCTGCTCTTGAAATCCTAAAGTGCAAGGATACACTGTACTAATTCCTTTTTTATTGTAAGGAGAAGATTTTATGCTACTTGAGGATAATAAAGGTGATTTACCTAGATTAAGCTTGACCTCCTTCACCTCATTTGCTTTAAAATTTGCCTCCCCATATTCCTTTACTTTAAAATTTGCCTTCCCCTCTTCCTTCGCACCTTTAGCTCCTTCTATATTTGAACTTGTGCATTGTACTTCCTCATTCCCCATATCATTTTTTCTTCTAATGGTTGATTCGAGTGAACTATAATGGCCTTTACCATATGATGATGTAGAGGGGTTTTTCTAGCCACTTTCTTAGGAGTGGAAAATCCTTGATTTGACCTAGCTTCTCCTATGATATGGTCTTCTTGTTTCATATTGAATTTACCCTCATGCCCAAAATTTTCCATCTCTTTCTCCATCATTTTCACTTTGCAATCTCTTGCCATGTGCCCAGTTTCATGACATTTGCGACATTGGAATGCAATGTTTTCATAATCCACTTGTTGATCCCATTCTCTTGATTCAAATTTAATCCTAATGGACTGTGGTAAAGGTTTAGAAATATCCATGGCAACACATATTTGAGTGTATACAACATGCCTTCTCTCCTTAGTAGTTGGTCCCTCCTGGATGAATTCACCTAGAGTATTACCAATATTCTTCAAAACCTCCTTATTGATGAGTTGATAAGGAAGTCCAAAAAACCTAATCCATACCAGAAGCCTTTTAATAGTCTTTGTCTCCACAAAAAAATTCTCACTCCATGGTCTTAAATATAATGCATCTTTACCCCTAAACCATGGGCCTCCATCCATTATTTTATCCCTTATTTTTGAACTAGAGAAAATAATGAGGAAAAATCCTTTTGGAAGAAAAGTCATGGAGTAATTTGAATTCAATCCCCACTTCCACTTAATCCAATTTTGAATCTCATAAAAACCTGGCCAATATCCATAGAACTTACATATTAATCCTCTAGTTTTAAGAACCATTATATCATGCTCAATCATCTCATCCTTGATAATCACTTTTGGTGTAGAATTTGCTACCTAGACAAGGTTTGCCATAGATTCTCTCTTCCTCTTATTGCTAGCTAGGGCATCCATACTTCCAACTAAGGTATCCTTACTTCCAATTATGTTATCCTTTCTTTTAGTAAGGACTTTCAAAAATAACTTTCTTGCTATCTTATATAGATTTAATTCACACGAATCCTTTATTTTTTTAATTTTTTTTAAAATCTGCAACAAGAAGTGGTTCTTACTCCTTGATGACACTTTGCTTTCTACTTCCTCTTTCTTGCTAATACTTTTTAACAGTCACTTTCAACTTACACTCTAAACAACTTCATATTTTAAATGTGTTTCACATTCCATTTCAAATTGATGGCCAGTGAAATTTTCAAGCAAATTTTATTTGTCCTTTTCCCAATAGTTATTATTATGAATATATAATTTGAAAATCATATAGATAACTATGGGTCTATCATGTCCGTGTTGACACTCCACATGATTTTGATTTTTTTTTTTGTTAACAAATATCAAGTAGCAAAAAAGACAAGTAATTTTCACTTCGAAATTTGTGCCAAAAATTCTACAATTGCACGCGGGACATTTTCGTGGTCCTTTCAGGATAATAATGAAAGTGAATTTTATCTCCGTGAACAAAATCTATACACGTCCACAAGAGCAGATAGCTTGGCTGGCTCTATATGGATAGATAAGGCCCCTTTTCTAGTGGCGGGTAGCAGCAGTCGCATGGATAAGGACATCGCCGTGGCCTCTCCTTCTCCATGTCCTCTATCGCCACAACATCCCTTGCACTCTTTGATCCACCTCCTCCCTGTAATACCACATTAACACCATGAATTTTATAAATCCTGTCCTGTTTAACATTAACCCCATGAATTTTATAAATCCTGTCAGATAGCTTATCGCTAACGTGAGAAGAGAAACAGAGAGTGACCTTGGATGCCTCTGCTAATGGACCCCAACACTCCACGCGGTTGTATTCCTTCACATTTGAATGGAAATAAACCCACACCAATGCCTCTTCGAATTCTGCCACACCCCACATCAACACCATTATCATTATTATTGTTATCACCATCATTAATATGACATTTGATTGTCGTCGAACAAACCTGGATGACTGTTGAAAAGTGCTTCGTCTCCATGCCTGAATGCCTCCAAAACCTGCCGGACTACCCACTTTCAGGGACCATCATAATGTCTCGTTAACAAAATCTGAATAAAAATTTACTCATATACATTAACAAATCGCATCAATCCCACTTAAAAAGTAAGTATTACTTAAAAAAGAGTATGGTGGAGAGAATGTGTGTTAGTTTTTATACCACAGGCAATTCCTTGCGGAATATGGCGAACCTAAGTTTGGCCATGACATCGAGAAGCCAATGTCCCCCACTGATATGGCAATGCACATGCAAAGACATTTTTCCCTGGGCTTTTCTCCATTCTGCCACCACTTCGTCTCTCTGCAATCTGCTGTACCAGCCCTGTAACTGTAACACCATTATCTAATTAATTAGCATATGCAAATTCAGGACACTAGTCTGGGATTGTGACCTAAAACACTAAGAGTAATCTAACCTGAGCCGTGTTGATGGTCTGAGAGACTGCGAGCGTGAGGTGGGCGGTAATGTCGCTATGCGTTAGAGTGTACGTTCTGGGAAGATGCTTCTCCTCGTCCACTCCCAGGAAGAGAACACTCAGCTTCGATGCTTCGAATATGGCGGGTCCAAATAATCTCTCCACCTGCATCAACAACTATGAATAAATCAGATGCCACAAGGCGAATAGCTTCTCTGTTGGATCTTATCCTAACTTGGTACCAGATTAGTCATGTATTCAGATGAGCCAGATTTGGGTTTGATCTTCCTCTGTGTTCGAAAGCCTGAAGAATCCTCCGAGAATGGTATTCTTGCCAGGCATAGAGATGGAGTGGAAAGCTTAGATTCAGATGAAACTCTGGTTGATCTAATGGCGGCACTTTCTGTTCTTGCGGCCAAGACTGTGTTTCTGTGGAAGGCGTGCAGAGACCCCGGAGCATTGGTCTCGATTAGAGACTTGGGGGCGCTTTGAGCCCACATTACTTTCCCCAACAATGGCTTGGGATTTATAGCATTTATATGCACAAGTTGTGGTAAATTGTTGACCCCATAACAATCCCACTATCCTGAATGCAATGTTGGTAATTTTTTAGTCCATGGACCTCCAACTCTTTCAATTGAAGGAGGCCAACTTATTTATAGATATTGTTAGCTATTAAATAGCTTTTAAAAATATAATAAAAAGGAGGTTGTTTATTTAATCTATATTATTTAAATATAATATATAATCATTTAAATTTTAAACTTTAAAGTTTCAAAGTCTTTTCTTCAAATCATTTAAATTATATATAAATTTTTCGAGTAAAAGAACCCATTTCTTATAATTAATTTTAAAGTTTGTAAGAATGGTGTAGTGGTTAGAGTTTTGGCTTTTCTTTGGAGAGGTTTAAGATTCAAACCATAACATACTTAAAAAGGGGATAGGTTGGAAGGTATTTCCCAGTTTGATGCCTTGAGGGTTGGATCCCGTTGTCTTGGTTGATGCCCTAGAAGGATGGGGTTCCATTGTCTTCGGGCTTAGAATTGATGCCTTGGAAGGTTAGGAGCCCTATTGTCTTGGCTTTACCTAATGGACATGAGGTTTATAAAGATAACATCCAAAGTTTGATGCCCTAGAGGGTTGAGGGTTGGGGTCCCGTTGTCTTGGTTGATGCTATGGAAGGTTGGGGTTCCATTGTCTTCTGACTTAAAGTTGATGCATTGGAAGGTTGGGAGTCATATTATCTTTGTTTTACCTAATAGACTTAAGGTTTATACAACATTCAAAGTTTGATGCTTTGGATGGTGAGGGGTCACGTTGTCTTGGCTTTACATACCAGACTTAAGGTTAATACCTTGGAAGATTGGAGTCCCATTGTCTTCGAGCTTAGAGTTGATGTTTTAGAAGACTGGAATCCCATTATCTTCTGACTTAGAGTTGATGTTTTAGAAGGCTGGAATCCCATTATCTTCTGACTTAGAGTTGATGCTTTAAAAGATTGAAATTCTTATTATCTTGGTTTTACCTAATAAACTTAACATCGAAATGTTATCGATTTCCCCTTTCTTATAGATTTATGTATATTGGGGGTAAAGACAGATACATTCGAGAGAAAAGGGATGGCCTTCTGACCCCTTGGTTGTCTAGTCACGGCGAACATTTGGCATTGAGAGAAGTGTTTTATTTTTTACAAGTTTTATGGGTTTTTTCTTTCACCATCCCAATTGGGAATCTAATTTTTTTGGGTCATGTTTTTTTTTATTTACCGAGATACATTCGAGAGAAAAGGGAAGGCCTTCTGACGCCTGGGTTGTCTAGTCACGGCGAACATTTGGCATTGAGAGAAGTGTTTTATTTTTTACAAGTTTTATGGTTTTTTCTTTCGCTATCCCAATTGGAAACCTATTTTTTTTTAATGTTTTTATTTATTTATTTTATTTGGATAGTGTGAAAAATTATTAAATTAAGGTTAAAGATTGAGTATATTCATTTTATCTATGATTTTTTTGTAAGGTCAAAAGTTAAGTTTATCAATAGAAGATTAATACACCCACACATGCTACGGATTGAACCTTAGATTTCTTAAAAAAGAGCTAAAGCCCGAACAATTGCACTATCCTCCCGAAAAAGGGTTATATTAGTTTTATGCATTATGATTGCTTAATTGTTGAGATTTTTATGAATGTGTTGTGAATTTTAGTTTTTGAAATATTTTTATTATATAAGTTATATATAATTAAATTATAATTGTTAAGGTGTTATAAAGGTTAGAGTTATTTGTTGTGAGAATTTTATTATTAATTATATTACACGGGTATCACAACAGTAAGAGATGTATAAAAATGAGTTCATTTACAATGCGAAGAAGAAAAAGAAAAATATTGGGCATTAGAGTGTTTTAGGTGAGAATTTGTTAAGAAAGTTGAAGGTTTTAAAAGCTCGATTGTCCTAAAGACTTAAGTAAAAGCTAGAAGTGCAAAGGGTTTATGTGAGGGTTCTAGATCCTTAGAAAAATATTAATAGAGGTAACGTTTAAATAAAGGGAAAAGGAAATAATGGTTGATTTTAGTTTTAAAGGAAAACTGGGTGTAGGTGAAATATAGAAAAATCGATTGTTTTGTAATTGATGTAAAAAATAAGATTACAACTTTTGTCCCTTGTACAAAAGGGTTATGTAAGGCCATAAAATGAGGTCTTCCACAAGGGAAGCCCTCTTTTAGTGGAGATGGTAAACAACCACCAGTTTCCCTTCTTGTCTTCCTCAATGTAAGTGGGTTTCTTGTTTGTGTGTCACTTTCGGTTAGACCTATCCTTGAGACCTGTAAAAATGAGTTAGAACATGTGGGGGTCTGTCTTGATCAGCCCCTTCATGTTTAAAGATGAAAGACTCCTAAACTAAGCCTAAAGCATGATTAAAATTGCATGAAATGATGAAAAATAAGCAAAACAAGAGTGTTTACTTGGTCTTGGGAGCTCTGGATCTTAGAAATGTGCTAAAAATGAGATTCATAGGGTGGCTTGCGAATGTGATGTACCTCAAGATTCACAGGGTGGCTTGCAAATCTGACTATGTTTTTTTGATTCTGTAGTTTTTGATGTAAACCTTCTTCTGGTGTAGTTGTCACTCCTGTTGTCCGTTGAGTCACCTTCAAAAACCTCAATCTTTATCAGCAACCTATCAAACAAGGAGGGATGTTGATGAAATCATGTGGGTCTCCATGTGGAGATGGATGGTGAGGGATTAAGTGGCCTCTAGATTAATTCCAGTAGATTTTTGGTATGCAAATGAGTGATCCCTGAAATAGAGTAAATGACCCTCTATTTCTAGAATTTACCAAGTTTAGGGGGGCTGAGGTGTCCCATGAGGTGTCCCCTATGAGGTGTCCCCTAAGGTGGCATGCCTCATAAGTGCATTTGGGTGAGAGAATCCCTCACCCATATACATGCCATAAATGAGCATGGGGATGTGGAGTGGAGTTGAGGTTAAACCCTAATTGTAGTAAGGTTAACCGTGGGTTAGTTGTTGATTTGGCTAAGGTGGAAGGTGAGTCATCCATGCCCATGCCTTGAAAACCAAAAAGTCTTCAAAATTCATTTATGAATTCAAACCCACATGGGGATTTGAAATGGAGCAAGAGTTAGATTTAACCAGGGTTAGGTTGACCCTAGGTCAAGTGTTGACTTTTGGGTGAGGTGGAGTGTGACTCACCATGTCTCCCATGCTTTTGGACACAAAAGTCTCCAAATGGCATTTAAGGCCCTAAATGCACATAGGGGGATGTGTGGAGCAAGGGTTAAAGTTAACCCTGATTAGGTTGACCATAGGTTTAGCTAGGGTCAAATGGGTGAGGTGGCACCTAGGCTAGTCAAAGAGTAGACTAGGTGAGGTGGCCATGAGTTAGATTGACCATGGTTAGATTGACCATGGGGTGGAGTTTGACTATGAGGTGACTTTGACCAAGGTTAGAGATTAACCAGGGTTAAGCCATGATGGTGGTCGCATGAGGACCCAGAGTTAAGCGTAGGAAAGGGCTTAAATGGCCCAAGGGAGCTTATGAATAGTGCATGAATAGTATTTTTGATAAATAAATAGTGTTTTAAGGCTAATATATGGAAATTTATGGGTTTTACAAATTGATCAATCATGATGATCGAAGAAGTGATAATGTTTGACTTTTGGGTGTCTACATTTGCTCCTTTTTATACTGTGTTGTGTAAAAGCACAGTGCAGTGAAAAAACATATGACACCATGTTGGTGGTTTGATTTTGAAGAAGTTTTTTGTAATGGATGATGTATGATTGATTATGAGAGAGACAAATTGATAATGAATGATTTGCGATTGATACGAAAGAAGTGACTTGATGATGGATGATTGCGGGTGATTACAACATTTGTAATGACATGATGATTGTTGAGAGAGTAGACACAAGATTGTCTTATTGTCAAGATCAATGTAAAATACCCCAATTTTGAATGGAGCGAATGTCTTTGAAACTTTACCTTTGATGAATTGTTGAGCTTGATTTTATTTGACAAACTATTCAGTCCTAGGTAGATTTGTGTCAGGTGCTTCATTTGTGAGTGGTCTTATGACTACCACTTCGAGGAAGGAAATCCATGACTAACCTAAAGACTCAGGCATTGGGTCTCTCAAATGTTTGTTTGAATTGGAGTTTTATTGAGAAGAGAAATTATGCTTTTGTTTACCCCAACAAAGGAGGGCTTGAGATGATCTCTGGCAAAGGTTCTTGGACAAACACAATTTCCAATATTGAGTGTTTAATTATTGATCATGCGTAAAGCAAATTTATTGTTTGATGTCTACCCCCTCAAGCAATGAGTTGATGGGTGAAGAAGCGGAGAACAACGATGAATCACTTGACAATGAAATGTCATTGGATGAGCATGTAGTGGTTAGGGATGATGAAAATAATGAGTGATTATGGGTGGTTATGGCATTTGTGTTGAGCCATGATGATTTATTTGAGGGAGGAGATGCATGATTGTCTCATTGTCATGATCAATGTAAGATGCCCCAATTTTGGAAGGGATGTATGTTTTTGGAACTTTACCTTTGATAAATTTTTGAGCTTGATTGAATGTGATAAACTGAACAACCAAGGGTAGGTGTCCTCGTGAGGCTTCAATCGATTTTTAGTGGACTTGAATTTCCACCTTGATAAATGGGATTTATGAATAACCATACAAACATTAGAGGAGAGCATATCACATTTAATTGAGATTTTGATTTGTGTTTACCCCAACAAAAGAGGGCTTCAAGATGGTCTTAGGCAAAGTTTTTGGACAAACATAATTTCCAAGATTGAGTGTTTGATTATTGATCATGAACAAGGTGACTTTTATATGTTTGATGTCTACCCCATCAAGCGACAAGTTGACAATGGAGTAAGCTAGAAAATACGACGAGTCAATTGGAAAAATGAAAAATAGAAGATAAATGTTTGAAGGAAACAAATTTTTTTGGCACATGTGGAAAATTCCAAGCTCAAAGGTGCATATGTAGGTTGAAAAATCAGATTCGTAGGGTGGCTTACATATCTAACATACCTTGATATTCATAATTATCATTGCGAATCTAAGGAAAAGATGTTATATAAGCACATTTGCACAACACGATTATCATTTTACGTTGTACGAAGGAGGAAGAGTGAGGAAGAGAGAGTGGTGAGAGAGAGTTTGTGAAGAGGAGAGTTGCTGGATTATCAGGGCAAAGGTGAGAAATGATGAAAGGTGAATCAAGTGTTGGTATTGGCAGAAGTGCAAAGTGGGTAAGTAGAATTTTTCTACCTCGATGTGTGTGCACTAAGAAGTTTTAAAATGAACCCTAGGGAACCATTTCTTAGTAAAATGAAACCATAGGAAACGTATAGTAGAACTAACATTACATGATGGAAAATGAAATAAGTGCATTGGAGTGTGTGCATGTAGATATGTGGAATTATGCTTGAATAATGTTGATTGTATTTCTTGATATGCGTGAATGTATACATGTGTTTATTTTTGCATACTTGCATTGATTTTTGTTGAAAAGTTTTTGTATGATGAAGGTTTTTGACCAAATGGGTATCTAGATCTACCCTTAGTTTGATATTCGCATGGATCCTTGCAAATGTACAAACTGTACGGATTTGCATTGATCCCTACAAATTTTTATTTTAATTTTTTTAAACTCATATGTACAGATGTTATGTGCCATACTAATGATGATTTTTTTTTGTATGTGGATGGATGAATGCAGGTGAAAAAGGTACATCCACATCATCGAATTTGCTCATAGCGAGAGGATTTGAGAGATGTATGGTTGCTAGAGGATGGCACGTGGTTGAAGATGGTGGGATTTTATGACCTAGGAGAGATGATGACTGTGTAGACTAATCATGCCTATGTGTCGACATTATGTGAGCAATGGGACCCTGATAGGAACACAGGGGAAATGATGATCATGTTAGAGGACGTATATTGGATATACCGGGTTTCGATAGAGGGTGTGCCATTTAGAGCAGTGACTAGCAAGGATGAGCATGATGATGTTGTTGATCATGATTTACGCACTACCAGATACTTCAAGGGTGAAATTTACCTAGAATATAATTGGGGTGGTGTGTGACATGGTTGAGCATGAGGTCAAATTTATGTGGGGACCAACATTGCTTGCATAGACCTTTAGGGAGTTGCATGCCCTAAAGAGGATATAGCGATCAGGATTTAGTAGTAGCCTACTTCTATAAGTGTGGGCCTATGAGCATATAGTGGTAGCGAGGTCAAAGGGTTTGCCATATGGTGCACAAATATTGATGGAAGATGATGTTCCCTACGCGCTATGGTGGTAGACATATATGGAGAGTCTAGGGCGATGACCCCATGAGGATGATGAGATGTATTATCGAGGGAAGTTTGATGGATTGGTTGCAATAGATATTATCTGATACCCATGGCGAGGGGGGATAGTATGAATAGAGGATAGGGTGGAGTTGGCTAAGGTGAGATGAGGTAGATGGGTCAATGGCTGATATGTGAGATAGGTGGAGTGGTTCCCCTTTTCAAGGGTGACACATCAGTTTGGCATGTGATAGGTATTTCTAGATCCACCAGTGGTTATCTGGAGGATGAGGGGAGATCATGGGCCACGATCTCAAGAGGCCCCATTGGATATTGGGTCAGACAAGGTGATGGCAATTCTAGATGTGGATGATGTGGGCACTACTCTAGAGTATGACGTATGGTGGGAAACTCAGAGATGGGAGACATGAGTAGTAGTGGATGGATCAGGTAATGTAGCGGGCGAAGGAGCCACAAGATTAGAATGGGACACAGATGGAGTGAAGGCCATAGCTAAGGAGGTAGGGTCAGGAGGAGAGAGTCTAGTTATGGCAAACAATGTTGAGTGGGAGCCAAGTGAGGAGGAAGAGGAGTTAGAGTCACTTATGCGACAAGTGCACCCATAGAGAGAGGGTGATGCAAACCTATCATGGTTACTGGAATATGAGGTAGGAGGCATGTCGATGGAGGAGGCAATGCCTATGGAGGATATACCACTAACATAAGAGGTAGTGGGGGTATTGGTGCAAGATTTTGATGTCACCATTGGCATGCAAGAGATGTTGGTGCATAGGATGTGGCCATTAGTTTGCAAGACAGAGTGCGATAGGTGGAGGATCAAATGAGTGAGAGAGAGCACAAATGGGCTATGAAGCGAGCAACCATAGTAGTAGAGAGGGACACAACACTACTAGAGAGGCAACAATTACAGGGGTAGATAAAGGGGCTGTAGAAAATAGAGATGTGGTAGTAGCTAAGGTGATGAGGTTGGTGGGGGAGAGAGATACACGTGTTATAGAGTGAGATAGAGCAAGATCCATGAGATATGAGATGATATAGGAAGCTACTAAGTTGCGAGGGGATCTATATGAGGTAAGGGAAATAGGAGAGAGCCATGGTTGAGCTGGTAGGCGTACGAGAGGAGGTACAAAGGTTGCAACGTGTGAAAGATGCTCTAGAGGCTACATGTATGCAAGAGAAGGAAAAGAGGGCACGGTGTGAGATAGACTTGATTGGCCAAGGCTTGCCCTTGCCATTATAATCGAAGTCATGATCATACTCACGATCTCACACCCAATCACGATGGAGTCAACAGAGCACACAATCTATGGTGTCCGTGGGTCTATGAGTAGTTGAGCTTGCATCATCGTAGGCTGAGGGATCTACCCTAGCAGATAGTAGAGCAAGAGCAGAGAGGAGAGCATATGAGCTACCTAGTACATACAAGGGGAGTGGAGAGTCTCCCGATGAGCAGTAAGATTGATACAGTTTTGAGGGTGGCCAAGATACCACCATTTTTTTATAATTTTATAATATGATATGTATATGTATGTGAGGTGAGGCTGATATGTGTTGGATGACATGTACTGTAGCCCATGGGCATTTTTATATATGATTTATATGATGTGGCATTAATGATATGTGTGAATCATTGTGTGTGTGTTGTTGTGTTGGTATAGTGTAGAATGAGTATGCTTTGATGATGTATGAGATGATGTTGATGTATGAACATGTAGATAGATGAACATGCATGGTAGGAATGATTGGATTTATATATACAAGTGAATGTGTAGACATATGTGAAAATACATGTAATAATACTTGGACAATCTTGGAGGGTGTGAATTAAGCAATGACGTGTAGTCGTGTAATATACTATGAGTATGAGATAAACAAACATGCAACAGGTGTTATGAATACCAAACAAGAAATAAGTTGGTAGGTGATGCAAGTGGTAGATGAAAATGCAATGAAAGGCTATGCATATTGATCCTAGTGAGTGAAGCTAACAACTGAATGATGAGGATGTGAAATGCCAATGAAGAGTACACTTGTATTTTGGTGAAACTAGTTGTGATGCTATTCATTTCGTTGTTTCTAGAAATGTTGGATGTGAGAAGAATTTCAAGGGAGTCGAACACCATAATTTAAGAATCAAACTCATCTAGTAGATGATCAATATCCTATAAAAATCGTGACTATCCTGACTAAGCTCAAGTCAATCGTGGACTAGTGTGTGTAAAGCGATGTTCATTTATCCATTTTGAGTGAAGATGGACTAACCAATTGTAAACTTAGCCATTTAAGCTAGCTCATACACAAGCGTGCAGTGGTCTGTACAAAATAAATTCACTAATGTGATAGACATGTAACCACTTTGAAGGTACACTCCACTACTAGATAGGTATCTATAGACTCGATGAAGATTATCCCAATGATTTATGGACCTGAGGACCTCAAGGATTCAAGATTTTTGATAATGTTATTTTTCTTTTCTTTTTGATTTTTTTGTAATGCTCTTGTGGCATTTACTTTTATTTTTTACTTTTTTTTGTAGCTTGTCCTTTTGTCAATCCTTAGGTTTGGATCACACAAATGATAGGATGAGCAAGGTGGATTTCGCTAGATGGCCAGTATACACAAGGTGTTGCCTTTCCTATGCTTAAAATCTTCTTAATTTTTTACATGTGTTGTTGGCCATAAAAGAACTCAAGCTAGCCCGAGGAAGCTTTGAAGTGCTTTAGAATTTGATGACATTGGATGAAGGTTGATTGAATTAACTGAAAATGGTCGAATCATAGAAATATTTCCATTAACCAGTATCTTGAAAAGAGGATTGGACATCACAACAATTGCACTAATATGTGTGTGTTTAAATATTCTTATTTGCTTGGCAATGTGGATATGTATGCATGTGGATATGAAATAAGACCTGTATGCATGTATGGTGGACATATGCACTCTACTTGTAACATGAAATAAGATATGAGATGTACTAACAATGATGGTGACCTTATTGTATCAAAAATGTAACTAGATATGCAAAAAGTGACACGACTTAGCATGTCATTGATTAAACAATACTACTCAAGATTTCCCCATGATGACATATGCAAGAGAAGGTGTGACTACAAGAAGTGTAGAACTCTATGTGTGGAGATGAGAGCTAAATGAAATTGCAAATGTTTGGTGGCCTCAACATGATTTCTAGATAGAAAGTTTAATAGAAAAATATAAAAAATGCACAGGTGGAATGGATGAAACATGGGAGGAAAATGGAGAAGGGAAAAAATGATAGAAAAAAGGGAGAGAGGAAAGGAAACGTAACTAATCAAAGGCATGTAGCCACTCAAAGAGTGACCATACTATATTGACAAGGAACTAGAAGAAGGAGAAGAAAGGAAGCAATCAAGAAGAGAAGACCAAATCAAAGGTATGTAGCCGCTCAAAGCGTGACCATACAACATTGCTCTAGGAGAAAAGGGGTTAGAAACAAAGAATAAAAAGAATTAGAACCAAATAAAGGGTATGTAGCCACTCAAAACGTGACCATACAATAGTGACCAAGAACTTAGTGGGAAAATAAAAGGGAAGAATATAGAAGAAATATACATGGATGAAAATAAAGTGGAGAATACACCATCGATGGAAGATTTTGCCTTTTGTTTTTATTTTTATTATTGTTGTTATTGTTTTTTTTGGATTTTTGTTTTTTTTGATGTTGAATGTACATGAGTTGATTTGATGTTATCAAGCATAGAATGCATGGAGATGGGTGATGTTGAGGGGTTTAGGTTCCTCTATTCCTTCGAGATTAGTTGAGGGAATACAACCTCCCCCAAATAAAATTGGGTTGATGATAAGGAGGATTAAATCACCCCTAGTCATGAAAAAGATTTGAAACATCAATTTTTATAAAAGAACAATTGACCAAAGGGCTTTGGTGCCTTTGGGGCCTTTTGAAATAAAATTTGAAATTTGACCAAAGGAATTTGGAGTCTTTGGTGTCTCTTGAAATGGAATTAAATTTTGACCAAAAGGGTTTGGTGCCTTTGCTAAGGGATTTTATTTTTTTTTAAATAATGTTTCAAATGGCTTGAGGCTTTTGGAGAACACTTTCCAGATTTTTGTTGAGGTTTTTGGAAAACTGTTCCAGATTTTTGTTGAGGTTTTTGGAAAACCATTCGAGATTTTTGTTGAGGTTTTTGGAAAACCGTTCCAGATTTTTGTTGAGGTTTTTGGAAAACCATTCCAGATTTTTGTTGAGGTTTTGGAAAACCATTCCATATTTTTGTTGAGGTTTTTGGAAAACTGCTCCAAATTTTTGTTGAGGTTTTTGGAAAACCATTCTAGAGTTTTGTCGAGGTTTTTGGAAAATCATTTCAGAGTTTTGTTGAGGTTTTTGGAAAACCATTGTGATGAAGGTGAGGCTATGTCTATGCTAGGCTAGGATACATCTATTGCTAAGATAAGAGCATATAAATGAATGTCTAAGTTATGGACATGGAAATGAATATCTAAGCTAGGGATATGGAAATAAATATCTAAGCTAAGACCATGGAAATGAATGTCTAAGCTAGGGACATGGAAATGAATGTCTAAGCTAAGGACATGGAAATTAATGTCTAAGCTAGGGACATGGAAATGAATGTCTAAGCTAAGAACATGGGAAATGAATATCTAAGCTAAGAACATGGAAATGAATGTCTAATCTAAGAGCATGGAAATGAATATCTAAGCTAACAGCGTGGAAATAAATGTCTAAGCTAAGGATATGGAAATGAATGTCTAAGCTAGGGATGTGGAAATGAATTTCTAAGCTAGGGACATGGAAATGAATGTCTAAGCTAAGGACATGGAAATGAATGTCTAAGCTAGGGATATGGAAATGAATGTCTAAGCTAAGAGCATAGGAAATTTGACCAAATAAATGATGCCTTTTCTAAGATATTTTTAACTGGATTTGTTGGTTTTGGAAAACCTGACCAGATGAATGGTGCATTTGCTAAGAGATTTTTAATTGAATTTATTGGTTTTGGAAAACATGACCAAATAAATGGTGCATTTGCTAAGATATTTAAGATGAATGTGTTGGTTTTGGGAAACGTGACCAAATGAATGGTGCCTTTGCTAAGATATTTTTAACTAGAATTGTTGGTTTTGGGAAATGTGACCAAATGAATGGTGCATTTGCTAAGAGATTTAAGATGCATGTGTTGGTTTTGGGAACTTGACCAAATGAATGGTGCCTTTGCTAAGATATTTTTAACTAGATTTGTTGATTTTGAAAAACCTGACCAAATAAATCGTGCCTTTGCTAAGAAATATTTAACTAGGTTTGTTGATTTTCAAAAACCTAACAAAATGAATGGTGCCTTTGCTAACAGATTTTTAACTGAAAAATTGACCAAATGAATGGTACGTTTACTAAGAGATTGTTAATTGGATTTGTTGGTTTTGGAAAATTTGACCAAATGAATGGTCTGTTTGCTAAGATATTTTTAACTATAATTTGTTGGTTTTGAGAAACCTGACCAAATGAATGGTGCATCTATTAAGATATTTAAAATGGATGTGTTGGTTTTGGGAAACTTGACCAAATGAATGGTGCTTTTGTTAAGATATTTTTAACTAGATTGGTTGGTTTCGAAAAAATTGATCAATTGAATGGTGCATTTGCTAAGATATTATTAATTGGATTTTTTGGTTTTGGAAAATTTGACCAAATGAATGGTGTGTTTGCTAAGAAAGACTACGATGTTGAAATGTAACATAATAGAATTATGCCTTTGGAATTTTAGGATCACATGGATTTTGGGCCTTTAGAACGTAATGGAGCGAAATCAAATGAATTTGGAAGTGAAGTGGAGAATGGGACTATGGAAATTTGAAATTTGAAGTGTAGAATTGTCACCTTTCGTAATTGGAAATTTGACTATAGAATAATCCTGAATGACTATTGTTGGCAATTTTGGGTACATTGGGTACATTGCCTTTACTCTAAGTGTAGATGTTGTCATTGATGTCAAGAAGGTCTTGAAGCAATTTGGTTTGATGTCAAAGAATGTGTCTTGATGAAGGTTTCAGCATGGACAGTGAGTTTCCAAGAAGATCAGGGTAGCCCAGTTGCAAAAGATCAAGAAAAAGACAAGTAAGAAAAAGTATGCAGGCGACTGGAAAACTGTCGCGATTTCGTGACATGTTTTAGGAGAGAGAAAGCATGGCAAAAATGTCACGATTTCGTGACATGTTTGAGGAGAGAGAAAGTTTGGGCAAATGTGTCACGATTTCGTGACATGCGGGAAGGCAGAGATGAAGCAGGCAAAACTGTCACGATTTCGCGACATGTCGCATTTTCGTGACTCGAACAAAGGTGCTGGAAGGCAGAGAAAGAAAAGTGTCACGATTTTGTGACATTCTCGCAAAGGAGGTCAGTACGGACAAGAAAGTGTCACGATTTCGTGACATGTTGCGGAAGAGAAAGTCCGGCAGTGTGATCTGTCATGATTTCGCGACAAGATTGAAGAGAGAGAAAGTGATTCAAGAACTATCACGATTTCGTGACATGATGCAAAGTTCCAAGTAAGGGCTGTCGCATTTTCGTGACATGCTGCAGAGGTCGAGTTGAAGACTGTCATGATTTCGTGACATGCAGCAAAGAGAAGAGCCTGAAAGGAGAAGCGTCGTGATTTCGTGACAGGCAGTGGAGAAAGCGTACGGAAGCCAGAAGTGTCATGATTTCATGACAGGCAGTGGAGAAAGCGTTCGAAAGCCAGAAGCGTCATGATTTCATGATAGGTTGCAGGGAAAGCTTTCGGAAGCTGAAAGCATCATGATTTCGCGACAGGCTACAAAGAAGTTGTACGGATGCAGAAAGTGTCATGATTTCGCGACAGGTTGAGTTGGCAGCTTGCAGTTGGAGAAAGTGTCATGATTTCACGATAGAAATAGTTAGCAAGTCTTAATCAGAAGAAGCGTCATGATTTCATGATGAATTGAAGAAGGAAGAGCTCGAAGGTGAAAGCGTCATGATTTCGTGACATGTTCCAGTTTCACGGGCATATGGCAAAAAGAGCTTAAGGCAGAAAGCGTCATGATTTCATGACAGAGTTGCAGATGACGTCAGCAGAAGCAGATGTGTCATGATTTCATGACAAAAGCTGAGAGGAAGGCCATGAAGACTAAAGTGTCATGATTTCGCGATAGAAGTGAGATGACGTCAGCAAGAGGCAAAGGTGTCACGATTTCATGACAGAAGCACAAAGGAAGTCAACAAAGGCCAAGGTGTCACGATTTCGCGATAGCAGGCTATAGAAGGTGTAAGGCTATAAAAATGTCACGATATCATGACATGTTGAAGTTTCGTGCCAGAAGCTACAGGGAGGCAGTGAAGCCGACAGAGTTAAATCTGGGCCGACGCAGCGTAGGGTTTTGCAGCCGACGTGGTTGAAGGGTAAACAACCGACTAAGATCAAGATTTCAATCTTGAGATTGTGAGTATAAAAGGAGGGCTGCTTTAAGAGTTTGGCATCGATCAAGTGTGCGTTCGAAGTGCGAATTGCGCAGATAGAGTGCGGGGAGAAGTTCGATCGCAGAGGTGCATAAATAGAAGTCTGATCGACTGCTGTGTTTGCGTGAAGTGTGCGACGTCTGTGCTACTGTGTTTGCGTAGAGGTTGCGAAGACAGAGCTGTCGTGTTTGCGCTGGATGTGCGAAGACTGTGCTGCTATGTTTTCGTAGAAGAGCATAAGTAGATCGAGTGCTGCTGTGTTTGCGCAGACTGTGAAAAATTGGTTTCGACCAAGTGCAACTGTAACAAAAAAGAAAAGAGGAAGAGGACAGATTTGTGCCAGACCGAAGGATCGTGTTTAGTGCAAATTTGAGGAACGACTTTGCAATGATAGAGTTGAGGACAGAGATCTCCAGCCAGAGCAGGGGAAGACAGGTGTCTTCTGTGGATAGAGTTCCACTTGCTAAGGGCAGAGGAGGTAGAGGTCTTCTAGAGGATCACCACTAAGAGCAGAGCTAGGGGAAGGTGTCTCCTTTGGGTTGGTGCCCATAAAATTTGTAATTGGGAAGGTTTCCCAAAGAACTGTGATATAACTTTTAGAGAAAAGTTTTATCCGTGGAGTAGCCCACTTTGGGTGAACCACGTAAATTGTTGTGTCACTTTGTGGATGGTGTGTTGTGCATTGCTTTGATTACTGTTGTTATTACTGCTATCTGTACACTGCATTATACTATTTTGAAAGTTGATTTTTAAAGCAAATTAAAAAGTGGTCTTATACTGTTCACCCCCCCTCTCAGTATAAGCTTGTGTTCTTCAATTGGTATCAGAGCAGGTTCCTTCGAAAAGGTTTAACAATCGAAAGGAAGAACTGGTTAAGAACACAATGGATTTTTTAGGTGGCAATGCAACACCTATTCTTGATGGATCAGATTTCGGTCTGTGGAGTGCAAGAATGAGAGTTTATCTAATGGCACTTGGTAATGAGGTATGGGAAGTGATTGAAGATGAATACACTATTCCTGAACATGGTCCTTATACCAAAGAAGACAGACTCATGCTTCACAAGCAATTCAAAAGCCATGAATGCTATCCTGAGAGGCTTACAGAAAGCAGATCTCACCAAAGTTATTCACTGCAAGACAGCTAGTGAAATGTGGAAACAATTGCAGGTGGTTCATACAAGTGATGCAAATGTCCGAAAGGCCAAATTGAGACATTTTAAAGGTATGTTTGAACAACTCAAGATGAATGATGATGAAAATATTAGTGACTACATGCTCCGTATGGATGAAGTTGTTAATTCTATGAAAGACTTAGGTCTTGAACTTGCTGAAAATGATGTGTGTGATAAGATTTTAAGATCTCTTCCTAATAGATTTAGTGAAAATATTTCTGCTATTGAGGAAGCTAAAGATTTAGATAAGTTGAAAAAGGATGAGCTCCATAGTATTCTTGCAACATTTGAGCTGAGAACTCAAGTGAAAGTTGATGTCAAGAAAGAGGCAACTTTCAAAGCTACCAAGAAATCAAAGGGCAAACAGATTCAAGAGAGTGATGAGTCTTCTAGTGATGAAGAGGCATATTACAACAAGAAAGGCAAGTTCTCTAGAAAACACAAAAGCAAGAAAAACATAAGATGTTTCAACTGTGGAAAGTTTGGTCATTATGCTACTGACTGTACTGTTTCCAAGAATGAAAGTGATGAAGATATACAGGATGTTAAAAGCAAGGATTCTGAAAAGCACAGGTATTACAGAAAGAACAAAGATGAGCATAGCAATCAAGGAAAGAGGCATTCACACAAGAATAAGAAGAGCTTCTACCTAGACAAAGCAAGTAAGTGTTCTAGCAATGATAGTGAAAGTTCTTCTAGTGATGATGAAAATGAGATGTTGTTCATTTCAGAAAAAGAGGAAGAACCGAAACATAAATTCATTGTCATGAAATGTTTTAGATGTGGAAATTTTGGGCACCTTGAGGATGATTGCACAAATAATGAATTGGTTGCTAGTATGTATGAGGATGCTTCAGAAAATGATAAGGAAGATGCTTGTATGGTTTTTGAAAAGGATAGCACCTCTAGTGATAAGAAATCTGAAAAAGGCCTTGATGATTCAAAATGCAATAATATAGAGGATCTTGAATGTGAACTTACTAATGCTCTTAGTGTTTTGAAAAAGGAAAGAAAGAAGAATGCTCGACTTAAGGATAAATTAGATGAATGTTGTATGGAGAAATATGAACTCATAGAAAGTCTTGACATCTCTATGGCTAAGACACAAGAACTCAAGAATGAGTTAGAATCTAAGATGCTTGAGTATAGTGAATTAGAACAGAAAATGGCTGCCATGAAAGAGGAAAATAAAGAATACAAGGATAAGTCTGTACAAGTTTCAAGATAGCTCCAAAAGGGTTAAGTCTCTCATCCAAAGTCAAAGAAATCCATCGGATAAAACGGGTCTTGGTTTTGTTAAACCACACAAAAACCAAGTTGGGGAATCAAGTAAGAGATTTCAGAAAGAAGAGAGTTCTGATGAAGAGAGTATTTCAGAGAATGAGTCCGTGAGTGATAAATGCGCAGAAATAGAAAACAAAATTCTGAATACGAAAAAGAAGTTCTCGGGACCCAAGAGGTCAAACAGAAGAATATTTCACGATAGATGTTTTGCGTGTCACGGGTTTGGCCACATGGCTTCGCAGTGCATGACTCAAGTAAGGAAGATAAATGACAATTTCAGGGGCCGTAATTTATTTCAAGGGTATTGCTACTCTTGTAATCAGTTCGGGCACAAGGCAATTTTTTGCAAGACAAATAACAGGAACTGGGTTAGTCAGAACAGGCGGATTCAAAGAACAACTATGCCCGAAAGAAATAATATAGTTACTTGCTATAAGTGCAACAATGCAGGTCACACAACCAGACAGTGCAGAGCTGATCTTCCAAGGTACAGGAATAGGAACAGTGGTATAAACAGGTCCAAGGATCAAGGTATGGACAAGAAAAGAGATGAGAACAAGAACAAGAAAAGTGACAAGAACAAAAACACTGACAAAGAGTTCAAGAGAAGGCCCGACAAAGAAATTGTAGACACTGATGATGATGAGTGCCTAATGGGAGTTTCACTCCCACCCTTGTTTTAAATCACCTCATCAGGAGGTGGGGGAGGGACTAAGCTAAGAGGCTCATTCTTAGTCCCAAGCCCCAAAGGTGACCCTTTGCCATTGATGACAAAGGGGGAGAGATATGAGTAAGGGGGAGAGCTTCATAGTGAAGAAGAGAGCTTCAAGTCAGGGGGAGCAAAAACTTCAAAGGCAGATTCTCAGTTGTTGGATCAGTTGTTTTCAGTTTTGGCTCTTGACTAGTGTTTTCAGTTAAGGTTTGCCATCAATGACAAAGGGGGAGATTGTTGGCAATTTTGGGTACATTGGGTACATTGCCTTTACTCTAAGTGTAGATGTTGTCATTGATGTCAAGAAGGTCTTGAAGCAATTTGGTTTGATGTCAAAGAATGTGTCTTGATGAAGGTTTCAGCATGGACAAGTGAGTTTCCAAGAAGATCGGGGTAGCCCAGCTTGCAAAAGATCAAGAAAAAGACAAGTAAGAAAAAGTATGCAGGCGGCTGGAAAAACTGTCGTGATTTCGCGACATGTTTTAGGAGAGAGAAAGCGCTGGAAAAACTGTCATGATTTCGTGACATGTTTGAGGAGAGAGAAAGTTCGGGCAAATGTGTCACGATTTCGTGACATGCGGGAAGGCGGAGAGAAGGGGCAAAATGTCACGATTTCGTGACATGTCGCATTTTCGTGACTCGAACAGTGCAGGAAGGCAGAGAAAGAAAAGTGTCATGATTTCATGACATTCTGCAAAGGAGGCTGTACGGACAAGAAAGTGTCATGATTTCGTGACATGTTGCAGAAGAGAAAGTCCGCAGTGTGATCTGTCATGATTTCGCGACAAGATTGAAGAGAGAGAAAGTGATTCAGGAACTGTCATGATTTCGCGACATGATGCAAAGTACCAAGTAAGGGCTGTCGCATTTTCATGACATGCTGCAGAGGTCGAGTTGAATACTGTCGCGATTTCGTGACATGCAGCAAAGAGAAGAGCCTGAAAGGAGAAGCGTCGCGATTTCGTGACAGGCAGTGGAGAAAGCATACGAAAGCCAAAAGTGTCACGATTTCTGGACAGGATGGAGAAAGGCGCAAATCCGAAAGCATCATGATTTCATGACAGTTGCGGGGAAAGCTTTCGAAAGCTGAAAGCATCCGCATTTCACGATAGGCTACAAAGAAGTTGTACGGATGCAAAAAGTGTCACGATTTCACGACAGGTTGAGTTGGCAGCTTGCAGTTGGAGAAAGTGTCACGATTTCATGACAGAAATAGTTAGCAAGTCTTAAATAGAAGAAGCGTCATGATTTCATGACGAATTGAAGAAGGAAGAGCTCGAAGGCGAAAGCGTCATGATTTCGTGACATGTTCCAGTTTCGCGGGCATATGGCAGAAAAGAGCTTAAGGCAACGAAAGCGTCGTGATTTCATGATAGAGTTGCAGATGACAGTCGAATGAAAATCAGAAGTGTCACGATTTCGTGACAAAAGCTGAGAGGAAGGCCATGAAGACTAAAGTGTCACGATTTCACGATAGAAGTGAGATGACGTCAGCAAGAGGCAAAGGTGTCACGATTTCACGATAGAAGCACAAAGGAAGTCAACAAAGGCCAAGGTGTCACGATTTCGCGACAGAAGGCTATAGAAGGTGTACGGTTGTAAAAATGTCACGATATCGCGACATGTTGAAGTTTCGTACCAGAAGCTACAGGGAGGCAGTGAAGCCGACAGAGTTAAATCTGGGCCGACGCAACGTAGGGTTTTGCAGCCGACGTGGTTGAAGGGTAAACAATCGACTAAGATCAAGATTTCAATCTTGAGATTGTGAGTATAAAAGGAGGGCTGCTTGAAGAGTTTGGCATCGATCAAGTGTGTGTTCGAAGTGCGAATTGCGTAGATAGAGTGCGGGGAGAAGTTCGATCGTAGAGGTGCATAAATAGAAGTCTGATCGACTGTTGTGTTTGCGCGAAGTGTGCGACGTCTATGCTACTGTGTTTGCGTAGAGGTTGCAAAGACAAAGCTATCGTGTTTGCGCTGGATGTGCGAAGACTGTGCTACTGTGTTTTCGTAGAAGAGCATAAGTAGATCGAGTGCTGTTGTGTTTGCGTAGACTGTGAAAAATTGGTTTCGACCAAGTGCAACTGTAATGAAAAGAAAAGAGGAAGAGGACAGATTTGTGCCGGACCGAAGGACTGTGTTTAGTGCAAATTTGAGGAACGGCTTTGCAGGTGATAGAGTTGAGGACAGAGATCTCCAGCCAGAGCAGGGAAGACAGGTGTCTTCTGTGGATAGAGTTCCACTTGCTAAGGGTAGAGGAGGTAGAGGTCTTCTAGAGGATCACCACTAAGAGCAGAGCTAGGGGAAGGTGTCTCCTTTGGGTTGGTGCCCATAAACTTTGTAATTGGGAAGGTTTCCCAAAGAACTGTGATATAACTTTTAGAGAAAAGTTTTATCCGTGGAGTAGCCCACTTTGGGTGAACCACGTAAATTGTTGTGTCACTTTGTGGATGGTGTGTTGTGCATTGCTTTGATTACTACTATTATTACTGCTATCTGTACACTGCATTATACTATTTTGAAAGTTGATTTTTAAAGCAAATTAAAAAGTGGTCTTATACTGTTCACCCCCCCTCTCAGTATAAGCTTGTGTTCTTCAACTATAGAGAAGTGCTTCACAATAATCCCAACTTAACTTCTTCACGACAATAAAGAATTTTTATTATTTTTTAAATATTATTTTAATTTTATGATTTATCTTTCACTTTCTTACGGTCCCATTAATTTGATTAGGTCCATAAAATCTTCATTTGGATTGGACTTTTGATAAGGAGAGAAAGTTTGCTTTTGATTGATTATCTTTGGCAAAGGTTGTTGAACAAACATAATTTTGTTTGTTTATTGGTCATGCGGTTTTCATTACTAAAATTAAAATGTGGTCGTGACCAACTCTCCTATGCATCCAAAAGAAAATATCAAATATTCTTGTAATATTTTTTGTTTATAGAGGAGTCCTCTCATTTTCATAGATATGGTGGAATTATTCCTTAAAGATTTATATTAGTGTTGTCCAATTATAAGATATTATTTATCGTTCTCTCGTTATAAAATATTACTTTATAGATGATTTATTTAATATTTTTTATCATATTTACGAGAATAAAGCTATGTAAAAAATGTGGATAAGTATCTAACGATATGATATTGTACTATATATAGGTGGGTGTTATATATTGTAAATTTATTCTCCTTCAGTTTCTTCTTATAACTCCCCAAGACGCTTAATTTCCTTCTTCAATATTTCAAATTTCTTCTTTCTTCTTTAATTTATTTCTTTCACACTTCAATTCATTTCTTCAATTTTTAATTTCAAATAATATTCTTCTTCTTATATCTATCTACGATTAATTTCTCTCTTCAATTAATCTTCTTCTTTTTCTAATAAAATTTCTAATTCATTTTTTTTTTCAATTTCAAAATTTTTATTCATATTATTTTTTTGCTTCTTATATCTCTCTTTAATTATTTCCTTTAATATCAACAATCTAATTTTTCTCAATTATTCAAAATTTCATTCTTCTTATAACTCCCTTAATCCATTTAATTTCTTTTTCATCTTATATCTCCCAAATTTTAATTCTCCAAAAAATAATTATTAACCTCCAATTCCCCCCCTTCACATTAAACATTCATTAACTTCTTATATCCCCTTAATTAATATTTTATCCAAAAAATAACTTATTTCTCCTTCAATAAATATTCAATGTTATAAGGAAAATCACTTACCTTATTCTGCACTGGCTCCTTCTAAACTTCTAGTATGAGAAAATTATACTTGACAAACATTATAGCATAAATATAACTGCAGCTCTTGGCTTGCACACTTAGTCTTATCAATTCTACAAATGTATTTCACCCTCCTCTAGAAATGCCATCACCTCCTATGTCTCCTATCTTCTCTGAATGTAACAGATGTTGCTTCAAATACAAGGAACACCCCTTTCTTTATGTGGATGTCATCTCCAATATTTTGTGCACTTCGTTGTCTCCAAATTTAGCGCTTTTAAAACAATACGTTCTTCGTTGTCTCCAATATTTTGTGCTCTTTATTGTGTCTAAATTTAGCACTTTAAAAACAATGCATTCTCCATTATCTCCAATATTCTATGCTCTTTGTCATATCCAAATTCTATGCTTCTATAATGTCTCCAAATGAAATACCGTTGTAGTGTTCAAAAAACAACACATTCTTAAAGTTACAACATGCTTCTCCAAATTCTAAGTTCTTCGAATAACATTATTATGAGAACATTTTTCCAAATGTTGCTTTTACTACAATGTTGTTCTTTCTACAATACCTTTTGCACCAGTTCTTGACTTGGCACTAGACTTGCAAATGCACTCATTCTCTTCCTATCTCCATGGTCTCATCTCCTTTGTTGGCTTCTCCACTATAGCTCCTTCACTTAGACACTTCTCCATCAAATCTCCTCCACTTAGTTCCTTTTGCTTCATAGTTCCTCCTTCACTCAAAAACTTATGCTTCCTTAATTGATGTTCTTCTTAGTCTAAAATCTCTCTTCTCCTCTCCTCACAAAATATCTTCTCTAATATCATAGCTTCCTTTAAATATGGATGTAAACACTAGTTTCCTTCCTCACCAAATCTCTTCCTCTTTGTCTACAACATAGTAGATTTGATATCAATGTTAGCAAATTATCAATATTATCAATGTTACCATAACATGCATACACTAATGAACATCAAAATCATAGAAAAAATGATTGAAAATACATCTACTAAAGCATGCATAAATGCAATGCTTCTTCAACACATGTTATATGGATTTATCTTAAAGAGAAACATGAGACTCTTCATATTACATTATTGTTGATCTTTATTCTCCTCTAACTCAAGGGATATCCAACCTTTCATATTTCCCTCTTAAATTAAAAATATCACATATTACATAAAGATAAAGACTCTCATGGTTGTTCATAACCCCCTACTTCTAAACTTGACACTTCACACGTATAACTTACACTTACACACAAGAGAGCTCACACTCATAACTCCACTCATAATCACATGATATATACTCACACTTAATTACTTGACACATACTACTGATGCAAATATCAAACTCACCCTAACCTAAATATTTACAAAGTAACCAAATAATGCAATACCTCCAACACCATTGAATATCATCTCTGTTAGAATTCCCAAGAGTAGAACTAAAAAGCATTACAATATTTGAAGAAATAAAATAGAACTGATTGATTTATTCTAGGGATCAACTTTGTATAAATAGACAAAGTTGATCATTGAGAGCCGTTGGATTACAACAACTCATCAAGTCTGATGAAGACACCACCGAGAGTTCACTCGACACATGGAGGAGTGGAACAACTCATCAAGTCTGATGAAGACACCAATGAGAGTTCACCTGACACATGGAGGAGTGGAAACTCAAGTGTGTCTATCCTAGTAGAACTTAAGAGAATATTCACTTATTCTAACACCCCCCCTTAAGTGATACTAGGGGTGGTTTGTACAAATGAGTCCCGACAACAAGGCCTGATGAGGTACTCATGTACAATGATTTATTTTCTGAAGAGATGGTAAAAACCCAATGGGAAAAGCCATAAATCAAAAAGAAATAAGGAAGAGGCTTGTCTTTGGATGGCGAAGATTGTCCTTAAAATAATAAAAGGATGAGTCCCGACAACATGGCCTGATGAGGTACTCATTTACAATATATAGATGGTGAAAAAAACCCCTTGGGGAAAAACCATTTGTTACAAGAAAAATATCCAAGATAGAGGCATGTCTTCGGATGGCGAAGATTGTCCTCTCAACACAAAAAAAGAATGAGTCTCGACAACTTGGCCTGATTAGGTACTCATGAACAATATATACTTTTGGAGAGATGATAAAAAAAACCACAAGGGAAAAAACCATCCTCCAAAGAATACAATAGTAAAAGGAGAGGTGGAAGACCTCTGTGTCAATGCAGCTATATTACTCCAAGTTTCTCTTGCAACTATATGTAACACGGAGAAGGAAATGACTTGGTGAAGATGTCTGTAATTTGCTCCTCAGTTGGAATATAGTCCAAGTATATGTCCCCGTTATGAATGTGTTATTGAATGAAGTGCATATGTATCTCAATGTGCTTGGTGCGCTGATGCTCAACTGGATTTCATGCAATGTGAATTGTGCTCTGATTGTCACACCAAAGAGTTATAGGTTTGTCATGGGACAAACCAAATTCCCTTAGAATTTGATGAAGCCAAAGAGCTTCCTGACTTGCTAAAATTGTTGCCTTGTATTCTGCCTCTATAGATGATAAGGCTATTGCTTATTTTTTGCATAACCAGGCTATTGGCGAAGAACCAAGACAAAAGACATAGCCAAAAGTTGAACATCTATCTTCTACTGAACCTGCCCAATCTGAATCTGTGTAGCCAATGATATCCATGGATTTTCCCTTATATAAGAGCCCAAATTGAGTAGTTCCTTGCAAGTAGCGGAGGATTCTTTTTGTTGCTTGCCAATGACTGAAGTGAGGTTGATGGGAGAATCTAGATATGAGGCCAACAACATATGAGATATCTGGACGAGTATGAGTAAGGTATAATAGACTCCCTACAAGTTGATGGTATAGAGTTGCATCACATAGAGGGGATGAGCAGGAAGTACTTAGATTTATGTCAGATTGAAAAGGTGTAGGAGAAGGTTTGCAATATGACATTTTAAACCTCTGAAGAAGATCTAGAGTGTATTTTTGTTGACACAATGAAATACCTGCATTTGTTTGATTTATTTGGATGTAAGGATTAGCTTATTTAACAATGGTGTGGGCCCATTTTGGCATAGTGGAAGGAGTAGAAGGAGTGGAAAGACATTGAGTTGGAGTTACAGGTTCCTCATATTGATTATCAATCTCTAAGTTAACCTCTAGAGTTGGTTCTTCATAATATTGAGGTTCTATTATAGGAGAAGGCTCAATGGAGGAAGAGGAGAGTTGAGGATATTTCTGAGGGAATGTTTCATCAAATTGGACATTCCTATGAAAAATACCTCATGAGTTGAGGGATCAAGGAGCCTATATGCTTTCATTTCCTCACAATAACCAACAAATATGAGCTTTCTGCTTTTATTATCTAGAGCCTTCCTTTTATTCTTTGGGATGTGCGCCCAAGCAGTACACCCAAAAATATTAAAGAAGGAAACATCTAGTTTTGAACCAGTCCATGCTTCTTTAGGAGTTAAATGATCAAGAGCTTTATGAGGTGTGCGGTTTTGAATATAATTGGCATAGTTAATAGCTTTTGCCCAAAAAAATTTTGGAAGATCTCTTGAATGGAGCATACAATTTGCCATTTCCTTTAATGTTAATTTTTTCTTTTTGCAATGCCATTTTGTTGAGGATTATGGGAGATAGAATGTTGATGAATGATGCCATGATTTGATAGAAATATGGAGAACTCATTACTGCAATATTCCCTCCATTATCTGTGCGAATTTGCTTGATATTGCAAGAGGCCTAATTTTCAACTAAGGCTTTGAAGACTTTGAAGTGGGATAGAACATCACTTTTATATTTTAGGAAGTAGACCCAAGTTCTTCTAGAAAAGTCATAAATAAAGGTTAGAGCATATTTTGCTCCTTTGAAAGAAGGTTCTGGAAAAGACATCAAGTCACTATGGATTAATTCTAGAGGGGATGAAGTTTTTAGAGAACTACTTGGGTGGAAAGGATCTTGATGTTGCTTTCCAAGAGCACATCCAGGACAAAATCCATCAATAGAAGAGACTTGAGGTAAACCTGTTACCATTTCATGGGTGCTCAATTCCTTTAGGTAGTTGTAACTGAGATGACCAAACCTTTCATGCCAAATTTTGCTTTCAAGATCTCCATGAGCCACAAAATAGGAGGCCCCTTCTGGATTTTTGAATCCTTTGAAGTGAAATAGGTGAGTGTTGTGATCAATATCTCCTTTGGCTATGAGAGAATGGGGATCTTGAAAGTCTCTTATCTCAACTCCTGTTGGAGAGAAGAGAATAATTTTCCCCTTTCCAGAAGTACAAATCTGATAGACGGAGAGGAGATTTGTGGCAATGTTTGGAACATAGAGAACATTATTGATAGATCCACCATCAATGGTTATATCACCCTTTCCTTTGACTGGGATGAAGGAAGAGTCACCAACTTCTATGCTACAGGTTGAACTTGAGGAGATAGAAGAGAATGACTCATCTGAAGTAGTCATGTGATGAGTTGCTCCGAAATCTAGGACCCAGTGATTAGAAGAAGAATTGGAGGTTTTCCCTTGAACATTAAGGGATTTTCCTATTTGCTTTTTATTGTCTATATTTTGATCCTTCATAGTTGCCTCTAGTTGTTGTAATCTTTTCCAGCATTTGTTTATAGAGTGACCATTCTTTTTGTAGTGAGTACAAGTTATGGGATTCTTTTCCTTATTTTTGAATTTTTCTTTAGAAGAGGTGGAGGCTACTAAGGCTTTTGAGGAAGAGGAAGAAGAAGAGATTTCATATCTTGCAAGTTTTGTTTCTTCCCTAGTTAGTCTATCACAAAACTCTTCTAAAGAGGGCATTTTAAAGGTTGCACCAAGAGCATATTTGGTAGATAGAAAGGTGGTAGCAAATATTTGAAATACACCATTTATTTTAGAAAGGATTAGATAAATGCATTCTTCTTCAGTCTTAGTCTTCCCACTGCCTTTGTATTGAGTGAGGACCTCTTTGAATTTGGTGAGGAAGTCAACAATATTGTTGAAGTCCTCAGGAGATAGAGTTGTTAATTCTGCTTCTAGTTGCATTGATCTTATTTGATCTACTTTCCCAAACAAGGTCTTTAGTTTCTCCCAACTTTCATAAGGAGTTTTACAATCTGCAATGTGAAACCACAAACTTTCATGCACATTAGAGCTTATAATACCCATTATTTCATACATTTTCCCTTTGTGAACAAATATTTCATATTCTTTTTCGAACTCAGGTTGCTTTTCTTCTAATAGGTGTGTGAGCCCTTTATGAGAAATGAGATTTAAAATTTTGGGTTTCCATGTATGGAAGTTGTGAGGAGTGAGAGGATCAATTGTATTCATTGAATTCATTTTGAAGTTAACCCAAAGGTCCCCCCTTTAACTTTAATTTAGAGAATGCAATGGATATTAGTCAACAGAAGCTTGTAAAAAATACCAAATTGCTCAAAAATACCCGCCCTAACGAGAGGGAAACTATAAGTAATTTTGAGGTTATTTGATATTTAATGAGGTTAATGAGATAAATATGCCAAAGCTTTTAGGAAACACCAAATAACTCAATAAATACCCACCCTAACGAGAGGGAAACTATAAGTATTTTGAGTAAATTTGATATTAATTATGGTTAAGAGAACAAATATGCTAGGCCTATATATATTTTCTTCTCAAATACCCACCCTAACTAGAGGGAAACTATAAGTATTTGATTAGATATGATACTTGGAACATAGGTGAATATCAACCAGGCTTGTATTGGTTACCAAATAACTCACCCTTACTTGAGGGAAACTATAAGTTAAATAGTATGTACAATAAGGTGAGTGGTGATATGAATTATTTGTTCTTCTTAGGAAGTTTAGAATGAGAAATAATGCTTTTAAAGAGATAATTAAAAAATACTCTTTGTCAACAATAATAAATTGAACACATAAATATTTTTAATTGCTTAATGAAATAATAAAGAAAGAATAGATATATTTTATTTATTCTTTATTATGTAAGGATTGGATTGAATACCCTTTTATTTCATTTAAGTTGACTATATGTAACAAATTGATTCCAAAAAAGTTAATTAATATAGAGATTGTTTTGAAAGGAAATATTTTTCATTCACTAAAATATCTCTATAAAATATTAAAGACGTTTGGAAAATAGAGAATTTAAGTTGTTTTTATAAAATTTTGCTTAATGAAATAAAGAAATAGTAAAAAAATATTTTAGTAATTTCTTTAATTAAGGATTGAAGATTTAATCAACACCTTTTTAATATTAAGCAAGATATATAAACAAAATTAATATTACCAACTTAAGAACGAAATTAAAGAAGGCAAAATAAGGCAAAAAGTGACACAATGACACCCCCCCGAACTTAGTATAGGTGCAAAAGGCACCTATAAACCCCCCATAGAAAATTTTTTATTAAAAGTTTTACAATTCTCCTTTGATTTTCGGGCGAAGAAAAAGCCGGAAAGGAAAGGGAATGAAATGCTTTTTTTTTCTTGCTACAATATATATATATATATATATATATATATATATATAAAAAAAAATATTATAGCTTAAATTAAAGGGGTTGACGTCAGACAAAGGATGCAACGGAAAAAATGTCTTGAAAGGCAACGAGTAAGGGTCCACGAAGCACCTTTCAACGAACAAGCAACGAGGAAGGGTGGCGTCTACGTTCGCCACTCCAATGGTGGCGTCCAGGAAAAATGAGACTCCTATATCTGCACTAGATATAAGGAAGGGTGGCATCTACGTTCACCGCACCAATGGCGGCATCCAGGAAAAATGAGACTCCTATATCTGCACTGGATAAGAAAAATGTTATTTAAAAAAATCATATAACACCTTACCATATGACGTGTTGAAGAGGCATTGAGAGGAGTGACGCCAAAGCAGAGAGTCTCCCTTAGCAACTGTGCCACATACCAACTTTAAAATATGAATCGGAGACGCTGAGAGCAAGGCGCCGAAGAGAGGATGCGATGACCTGAGTGTTTCTGAATATTTCACTTGCAGAACAGATTATCTCACCACACACTAACCTAAAGAAAAAACACTTGCAAATATTTACAGGGAACAGTATAAAATGGGCCCAAAGAAATATCAATCTAAGCTTTACCGAAGAAAATCTTAGGAATACAAAAGAGTTATGATTTTAAGCTTAGAAATATGTTTATATAACAAGAGGAAAGAAGATCCTCTTGAGCGTCGAAGGACAAACATATATGATGAACTTCGAGTAGAACACTTCCTAAAATCTCAAGATCTTCGAAGAATATAAAAAATTAATGAGGGAAATGCCCGTTGAGAGACACAGTCTCAAGGCGCGCCACAACAAAACGCTGGCCAAAGGCCACGTTCGAAATTTTTTTACGAACGTTGGTCTAGGTAGGTAGACCAAGAGTCATTAATTGGTGATGCGGAGAGCGATCCTTACATTAATTAAAATTTACGAAGACAAAATGATTTGAGATTGTAAGATAAAAAAAAAATTAAATGCCCACCAAAAGTAAGGGCCTATGATTTTTCCCTTTCCTCCATGTTAGAATATACATAGCAAGGGCAAAAGGACACCGAATGCTTATCCTTCTACATTATGAAATGCGTAGCGAAGGCTATTGAAAGCCGGACGAGTGGCATTTAAGGGAAAAAAAATTTAAACGTAGGTGAAGTAGGAGGAAAAATAAAAACAGGGGGCCTCTAAAAAAATGTTTGATTTATATTAGTTTCCTTCTTGAGTGAAACGCAATGATGGCTGCATTCGAGAGGGGAAGAAATAATATAAATTAAAAAACACCTAGAACGGGATGCAGTGTTGCTTTAATTGTTTTAAAGCAAGCTGCGTTCGTTAAGGAGTATTTTTATAGAGGCAAAAAAAAAATTCAATATGCATACACAAAGTAGTGAATAAATAAATTTTGAAAGATTTGCATCAATGGTAAAACAAAATTATATAAACCAATAGGTATTACCATAAGCAAATATATTTTAAAAAAATTGCATATATGAGCATACTACAATATGAAAAAAACATTTTTCTTTAAAAAAACAAAGAATAAGAGATTAAGAACCAGTTCGAGAAACCTCCTTCAAGAGAGAATGCTAGCAGAATCTACCCTGCTCTGATACCATGTTAGAATTTCCAAGAGTAGAACTACAAAGCATTACAATATTTGAAGAAACAAAATAGAACTGATTGATTTATTCGCAAGGAAATAGCAAAGTTGATCATTGAGAGCCATTGGATTACAACAACTCATAAATTCTGATGAAGACACCACCGAGAGTTCACCTGACACATGGAGGAGTGGAACAACTCATCAAGTATGATGAAGACACCATTGAGAGTTCACCTAACACATGGAGGAGTGGAAACTCAAGTGTGTCTATCCTAGTAGAACTTAAGAGAATATTCACTTATTCTAACAACTATCCAATTTGTCAATGATATTTTTCTTTTGGGTCATGCCTTAGTCAATGAGACCATGGATTTTAAGTCGATATTATCACGCTATGAGAAGGCTACTAGACAATTGTTTAATACTATGAAATCCAAGATTTTTTATTAACATTGCCCTAGATTTATAATTAATTATTGTGACTATTTAAGGTTTTAAAACTAAAAAATTCCATCAACCTACTTGGATATTCCTTTGTCTCATAAGGCATAAAAGGAGCTCTCGATATCTTGTTTGGACATAATAAAAGCTTCTGTTGTAGGTTGGAAAGGTAATTTTTTAATCAGAGAGGGAAGGCTCCAACTCACACAGACTACATTGCTTTCCATCCCTATTTATATGATGTCCCATTCAAGATTGCGAGTAGGTATAACATCATAAATTGATAAAATTCAAAGAGACTTTTTTCGGAAAGAATGCAAGGACAAATTTAGATTTCCTCTTTGTAAGTAGGATAGGGTTTACAAAGGAAATAATATTGGAGGAGTAGGATTGTGATGAAATTGTAGACTTATAAGTTTGGAATTAGGGGCAAAGGTTGGTCAAATATTATTTAGAGATCAAGGAAAGAATTGGAAAAAAATATTACTTCAAAAATATATAGGTTCTCTTGATGCAATGAAATTATTTAAGAAAATAACCCTACCCAAAGGATCATCAACATGGAACTTCATATCAGATAGTTTGTAATTGATAAAGAAACCTATTAGATGATCATTCAATGAGGAAAATTATACAATTGTTTGTCTGATGCTTGGTTTAAACCTTATCCTCTTTTCTTTGACTCAAAATGGAAACTATTGAATTGGGTATGTTTAGCTTGTAAAGGTCCAAAGGTCAAATACTATATTAATATGAGAAACAATTGCAAATCATGGATGTCTATTAGTAACATTGTCAAAGGAGAGAAACTCAAAAAAATTGTTGATGAACTTCAAAAGATGCTTCAAGAGTTTTATTTGTCGATTGAAAGTATGAGTTGGTTTGGAATCTATCAAAAGACGATGGATACTCAATCAAGTTGGGATATGAGATTTAGAGCAATAAGAATTTTCTACTCCTAAAGATTTTTCTTGGAATAATATTTGGTGACTAGAGGCTCTCCTTAAGCCCTCAACATTCCTTTGGTTAGTTGTTCAAAGTAAGATTCTTACAAGAGAGAGTCTACAAAGAAGAGGATATCATGGACCTTTCAGATGTGCCTTGTGTGAGAAGGTTTTAAAAAATCATACCATTTACTTCTTCATTGTCCCTTTGCTCACATCATTTGAGGTTACTTTATTAAAATGTGAAAATATATTGGGTAGCTTCATCAACATTGAAAGAGTTGATGAAATATTGGATTAATTATTTCAAAGCTAAAACATTATGTATTCTATGGAGGATTGCCCCTGCCAGTATTTGTTGGAATTTATTACTTGAAAGGAATAATAGATTAAAAAAATCTCAAAATCATGCCCAAGTTCGAAACCTTATTATTTTCTCTCTTGTATAATGTTTATAGAGATGGTGATCATCATGAGAAGTCTCAAGTGTGGAAAAAGAGCTAGTAAAAACTTGGTTACAAGATTTGAATTCTCTTGACTTGCTCATAATCATATGGAATTTTTAATAACAACAATGCAGATGCTAGGGCACTTCTTAGAGGGGTTAAATTTGCAATAAAATATATTTCAATTGAGGATATTCACACATTATCATTAATGCTATCAAGAAAATTGGATGTGAGGACTGGATTAAAAATAATATTATTGTTGATGTTCATCATCTATTATTGGAGGTAATCTCTTGGAAATGTGAGCTTGTTTATTATTGGAGGTAATTTAGTGAATTGCGGTGTTGTTCTTCATATTGGTGAAATTCAAAATTTAAAAGACAATTGGTCAAGTGAGTTTTTATCTTTTCATAAAAATAATGTCAAGGAGTTGATTGTGGAAAATATAGCTCTTCAGGAAGTTGAAGAATACATTTAACACAAAAAAAAAATATTTGTGATAAAAAAACATGTTAGGTATGATTTGATTAACTTGACAAAAAGTGATCCCAATAAAAATCACATATAACTTATTAAAGGAAAACTTAAAAAATTATATAGTTAATAAATAAAAGAGATAAGTTATTATATATACCTTTACAGAAATATTATAATTCTAATTAATTATAAATGACAATACTAATAATTTATTTATAAATATAATAAAAAATAATTATTTGTAATAAATTAATACAGTAAAAAAAATAAATTATAATCTATTAATATATATTTTTCTTCACATTTTATTCATTAGATCAAAACCCAACGACAAATATGATTAAAAACCCATTAAAAGTTAGCTTGTTGCTATAAAATTTGATAATATCATCAACATATATTTTATTTATTTTTAAGCATGGGTCCATTAGCATTGTTGAATCTAAACAAAAAAATTATAGAATAAATAGTTTTTTAAAAAACCAACATGAATGAATTCATTTAAAAAAAAAAAAATTATCGCTCATTACTAACGATGTTGTTATTCAAAGACGGATAACCATAGATTTGAAGATTAGATATCTTGTTTGGAGTATTAAAATCCGCATGTCTCAAAATCAGATTGGTGTGGCCCTATCATGAAAGATGAGGTCCGTTTCCAGTGGCGGGTAGCAGCAGTAGTATGGATATGGACATCGCCTTTGGCCTCTCCTTTTCCATCTCCCATGCATTGTCCGATTCTCCTCCCTGTAATACCATTATCAAACCCATGAATTAATTAATAAAACGATTTTTATAAATTCAGTCCAATGCAACATTAAACTTGTCAGATGACTTATCCTTATCGTGCGAAGACACCTTGGATGCATCTGCTAATGGACCCCAACATTCCACTCGGTTGTATTTCTCACATTTGAATGGAAATACATCCACACTAATGCCTGTCCCAATTCTGTAGCATATCAATGCTATTATTATTATTATTATCATGACATCTTATCGAATTTGTCACCTTTCGTAATTGGACATTTGACTATAGAATAATCCTGAATGACTATAGAGAAGTGCTTCACCTTAATGCCGGAAAGCCTCCAAAAACTGTCGAATCACCCGCGATAAATCTGTATAAAGTTTTTTCATGGGCGTTTAAGATGTTTAAGATTTTTTTTTTAAAGTTGAGAGTTAAAGTTTTTTAATAAAAGATTTTTTTTTGATAATTACCAATACAAAAATTAAACTTAAAGTTTAAAAATTTCAAATTAAAAAACTCCCATCACCAAGATACCACCGTTGTATAAAGTTAAGTAACTCCCATATGTAATCATAATTGCTCAACATGTACATACAATGTTGTGGTTACATATGCACCACAGGATCTCCCGTCCTGTAATGTTAATGTTATAAAGGCTGATTAATTAAGGTGGGTGAGAGGTGGTGTTTTGTAGGTGGAGTTTGTTGGAGGTAAATAAAAATAAAAATACTAATATTAAAATTTGATATTTCTATGGCCTTCATCTCTGCTCTCAAATTTTGTTTCTCCTTACAACTGTGGAAGACGGAAGGAAAAGGAAATATTCTTAAAGAAAAGCAATTTTAACTGTGGAAGATGCAAGGAAAAGTAAACATCAGTCGACTAATCTCCAAATCTCATTTACCTTCAAAACTCAAGTTTATTAAAAGTACACATATTTTAACTTAAAATTCAATATAAACTAATTCATATTTATATTTACACTTTATTGGTTAGATTTTGTCTGTATTATTTTTCATATTTATTTTTATTGATTTAAAAATCATAGACCAATAAATCAAACAAAATTTTAAACCTTAACTTAAAAATCCATAAAAAATTCTAACCATCATAACATTTAATTTTTTTTTTGAAATTCCAGCCCTGCTCGCGCGAACATATGGCAGAAGCGATGGTTTACCGTAAGCGATACGAAAAATCAAGGAGCGGGTACTGGTTTGACAGACTACGAGTACATTGTACTTCCTAACATGTACAAGTGATCAAATTCAATGTATATTTATTTGAAAATAGGATAGGTTGATAGTGTATAGTGGGTACTGTTTACACAGCGAATACATTGGATAGTATATAGTGGGTACTGTTTACACAGCGAATACATTGGATAGTATATAGTGGGTACTGTTTACACAGCGAATACATTGGATAGATATCCCTGACTATGACATGTACAAATGATCAAATTCAATGTATATTGATTTGAAAATTGGTATCTGCAATTTCGTGAACGGCTTATTGCACGGATAAAGAGAGTTGCTGTCACGTGACTGTATCTGCAATTTCGTGAATGGCTTAGTGCACGGATAAAGAGAGTTGCTGTCACGTGACTGTATCTGCAATTTCGTGAATGGCTTATTGCACGAATAGTTGCTGGGAAATTGTCACGTCAGTGCAGTCTTTAACCTGTCGTTGGAAAGCACGTAAAAATTGAAACGAAGACTCGCACAGACGAAATAAGGCAGAGGCTTAGCGTTTAACAACGGTTTAAAATAAGCGATAAGAAAAATAAAAGAGTGGGTAGTGGTTTGACAGACTACGAGTACATTGCACAGGTAATCCCCCACTATAACATATAACATGTTCAAGTGATCAAAGACTACGAGTACATTGCACAGTAATCCCCGACTATAACATGTACAAGTGATCAAATTCAATCTGTATTGATGTGAAAAATAAAAATAATGATGTGAAAAATAAAAATAAAGTAGTGGATTCTGTTCAGACGGCGAATACATTGGACAGGTATCCTGACTATGACATGTACATTATCTGAAAATTGGTATCTTGAAATTTCTTGAATTATTGCACTCTTTGTAGGTAAATAAAAATAAAAAATATTAATTTTGAGATTTTATATGTTATGGCTTTCAATTTTGTTCTTTAATTTTAGTTTTTTTTTCTAACTTTTAACTATAGAAAACACTTGGAAAATAGACATCCTCAAGAAAAAACAACTTAACTTTTAATTGTCGAAGATGCAAAGAAAATTAAACATAAATTGACAAATCTTTAAATTTCATTCACCTCCAAAGCTTCATTAGAGGTGCACACATATTTTAATTAAAAGATTCAATATTGTTCTATAAACTAAACATCAATTGACAAATCTTTAAATTTCATTCACCTCCAAAGCTTCATTAGAGGTGCACACACATTTTAATTGAAAGATTCAATATTGTTCTATAAACTAATTCATGTTTATATTTACAGATTTATTTATTAGATTTTGAATTTATTTTTATTAATTTAAAATTATAAACCAGTAAATACTTACTAATAAAAAAATAAATAAAATTTTAAATTAAAAAAAATCAATAAATTTTTTTAACCGTATACACATTTTGATAATTTTTTTTAAAATTCCAGCTCTGCTCATATGCAGTCATAATTGCTCAACATGTACATACAATGTTGTAGTTACATATATTCCACAGGATCTCCCGTCCTAGAGCACTGTTTCATGTACATACAATGTTGTACTTACATATATACCACAGGATCTCCCGTCCTAGAGCACTGTTGGAGGTATGTTTTTGATTGAGATGTAGTTGGATTTACCGTCAGAACAGTCCATATACATATTCGCTGTGAGGATTGAACTCGGGTCACATCAACCACATCAACCACATCACGTAGATCATATGCCGTCATAATTACTACAATGTTGTAGTTACATAGATACCACAAGATAAGAAATATAATCTGTAACAATCATATGCAGTCATAACTTCTCTACATGTACATACAACGTCGTAGTTACATTATTACCATATGATCTCCTATCAATAGGAGATTGGGATTTTTTTTTTAAAGTTAATTGGAGGTACTTTGTTATTATTTAATAATAAACCAGAGTTAGATGAAATTTGTGATAGGTTTTATGGTCTCTTCAAAGGAAAATAAGTCTATTAACAAGATCTTTTTTATTATTAAGGCGAGTAACTTTATTTATCATACAAATGATCCACTGTACTTTTAGCATTTTTAATAGATTTCAGTACAATTCTTTGTCTCATTGCTCACCTTAAGATTTCTTTCTTCAGCATCATTTTAGAGGGAATTTCTTTCTTCAACCTCAGTTTTAGAGGTGCACATGGACTCTTTATTCTACTGAATAGTACTAATTATTGAAAAAAAATCCCAACTTAACTTCTTGAGAACAATAACGAATATTATTATTTTTTAAATGGTATTTTAATTTTATGATTTATCTTTCACTTTCTTACGGTCCCATTAATCTAATTAGGTTAATTGTGAACAATAATGAAAAAAAAAAAAAAAAATCTTATATCCTTAAATGCGTAGACAATGAATGGGATGCGAGTTTTTGTACCAGAGGCAACTCCTTGCAAAAGATGGCGAACCCACATTTGGCCATGACAGCGAGAGGCCAATGTTCCCGGCTAATATGACAATGCACAAAGACATTTTGCTGTGGGCTCCATTCTGCCCCCACTTCGTCTCTCTGCAATCTGCGTACCAGCCTTTTAACTGTACGACCATTAATGAATTCGATGGCATATGTACGTTCGCAACACAAATCTAAATACAAATCTCCGATTGTGACCTAAAACGCTAAGACTAATTTAACCCGAGCCGCGTTATGGTCTGAGAGACTCTCAACGCGAGATGGGCGGTAATGTGCTAATACTATACTTTCACCCTTGGTAGAGGGTCCTGGAGGAGCTCGGGATTGGAAGTAGACTTCAAGCTGGTAAACATTTAGTTAAAGAGGCGGTTATCTTGTAATTGATCATAATTACATCTGGTTTGAAAAAACTACGAGGGTATTTGCAAAGGTAGTAGTCTGATCTGAATCTTCTGAGTACGCGCTAGATTGAATCCCGAACAACCAGTGATCCTGGTGGGAGCAATCCCTATTGCGGATGATGATGGCCTTTATCACGTCATGGTGGTTGTTGGGAGAGTAGATGCAAGATTGCCTTAATATCATGATCAATGCAAGATGCTCCAATTGTGAAAGGAGCGAATGTATTCGAAACTTTGCCTTTGAGGATTTGTTAAGCTTGATTTGATAAGCCGTTCAACCCTTGATAGGTCTTGATCAGGTGCTAAATTCATATTCATGAGTGGTCTTACTGACTGTTATTTTGAAGAAGGAAATCCAAGATTAACCTACAGGATGAGGTATTGGGTCCATCAAATATTCATTTGAATTGGAGTTTTGATGAGAAGAGAAAGTTTGCTTTTGAGTTGCCCAGCAAAGAGGGGGCTTAAGATTATCTTTGGCAAAGGTTCTTGACAAACACAATTTCCAATATTGAGTGTTTGTTCATTGGTCATGCTTAAAGTGGTTGTCATTACTAAAAATAGTGTGGTTGTGATCAACTCTCCTATGTAACCAAAAAAATATATCAAATATTGTTGTAATCTTCTTTGTTTATAGAGGAGTCCTCTCATTTTCAGAAAAATGGTGAAATTATTCCTTAAAGATTTATATTAGTGTTGTCCTATCATAAGGTATTATTTATCTTTCTTTCATTATAGAATATTATTTTGTGGTTGATTTATTTAATATTTTTATTATATTTACGAGAATAAAGTTATGTAAAAAACATGGATAAGTATCTAGCGATATGATATTGTACGGTGGGTGTTATAGATGGTTGTCATGGACCACACATAACCCACAATTTATTGTATTGAGATATTATTTTATAATAATGAATTGGTTAAGGGTTTAGGAGTCAGCTAGAGTTAGGGTTATACCCTCCCCAAAATAGAATTAGATGATGAGTATATAAAAAAGAATCATATCATTAACAAATCATTGATCATCTCAATTATTCTTGTGATCATCTTTGCTCACAAAGCAACCTTCTCATCTTGGAAAATTTTGTGGGGTTATTTCTTGCTTAAGGAGTATTGGTGTTGTCCAACCTTAAGGATATTATCTATCTTTGTCTCATTGTAATGAAACAAATTTTAAAAAAATAGCAATTACAATAATAAAATCCAAAAACAAAAGGGTAAAAATAACATATATTAGAATATTTGTAATAGAACTAAAAATCTACAAAACAAATTTCAAACAAGTAAAACAGATCAACATTGCAAGTCTCAAAATAATCCAAGCCTTGTAGAGAGGGCAAAGTCCCCTAGCTAATGAAAGAGGGCAAAGTCTCTTATATGCACTATAGGCAATAAAAGTTAGACAATCAATGATGATCCAACTACATCATATCTCTCATATTTATAGTGTAATGAAGTAACAAAACCTAACCTTAATGCTCAAGGTCCGACTATCCTAACCTAGGGGTTTGATCCAACAAATAAATATAGCCAACATAGTTATATCAAGGTTACTACCTTGCTCCCCCTCTTAAAAAACTTTATCCTCAAAGCTAATTTTTTTTTAGAATGGTCATTGGTTCCCAAGTTATGTCTTCTTTAGGAAGGTCGTGCCACTTGATGAGGAACTCTTGTACTTGGAAAGTTTGCATATTATGAATCCACGATTGTATTAATACTTTTAATTGTAAGTCAACCCATCCTTCTTCATCTAACTCTTGAAGCTTTGTTTATAGTTATATCTTTTGATCAAGTACTTACCTAAGACAAGAAACATGAAAAATACGGTATATTTTAGAGGTAGGAGGAAGATACAAGTGATATGCCACCTCCTCTATCCAACTAATCTTCTTATGGGGACCATAGAATTTGGGTGCAAGCTTTTGGTTGAATTTGATCTTTAGAGAAATTTGCTTATACAATTGAAGCCACAAAAAGACCATATCACCCATATCAAAGTGTTATTCAGAGCGATGTAGATCTTGTTTGTTGATTCATATGATTTTGGGCCTAGAAAATATTGTCCTCAAGGAGTTAGAGAATAGTCTAACATTGCTGGAGAAAATAATCCACCTAATCCATATGGGAAGAGCTTGAAATATAGCCTACCAAGGATGGGGATTTTTGACAATACAATGTATCAAGTGGAAAGATGATAAGAAGTATTATACCACCATTTTGTTAAGGGAAACCATTCAACCTTGTGATACTATCTACCTTAGGAAAAATATCTCATATATGTAACTAGGCACTTGTTTACTACTTTTGTTTGGCTATCCGGGAAAGGGTGATAACTAAGGTGAGTACCACTAAGAGAGAACAACTCCCTCTAAAAATTGCTAGTGAAAATAGGATCATGATCATAGAAAATTTACTTAGGTATGTCATGCAATTTTAAAAAATAAATAAAAAATCAAGGAATACTTTGGCCACCTTGTTAGGGTTGAAAGAATGTTATAAGTAATAGATAAGAGCATAATTAGAAAGGTGATACACCACCACAAAAATCACTATTTTCCCCTCTAACTTGGGAATACCTTCAATGAAATCCATGGATATGTATTCCCACTAACAATCAAAAATAGAAAAGGAATGCAATGATCTTAGAGACTTAAATGTTTTTCCATTATTCCTTTGGCATACTTCACTATTGGACATCAACTTTTGTTCCTTTCTAAGAAAAATAATGCCTAGCTTGATGATATATTTAAATATATTTTGAATGTCCTGCCAAGGGAGAAACATGTAATTCTTGAAGGATATTATTCTCAACATGGAAATACTGAATGAGATAAAGGTGGTCCTTTCTAATAATCCCTTTAGACTAAGATAATAAGATATTAGGTGGGTTACCATCCTCAACATCATGAATCAAATAAATAGTCACAAGATCTAAATGTCATTCATCTCAAAGCTAGGTGATCCACATGGGAAGGGAACTAGAGATGACATAGATAATGATAAAATATTCATGCTTGTAAGAAAGGTTATCCACCACCATATTCTCCTTCCCTTTCTTATATTTGATCATAAAATCATAGCCCAAAATCTTGGCCAACTATTCTTTTATTCCATACAAGAGAGATTATGTTCCAAGAAGTGTTTGAGATTGTTATAATCACTTTTGATGGTACAATGTTGTCCCAACAAGTAAAAATTTCATTTATCTAATGTACGCAAGATAGCTAATATCTCCTTCTCATAAGTAAAATGACTTAGATTCTACCCTCATAGTTGTTTACTTTCAAAATCTATGGGTTGTCCTTTTGACATGAAAATAACATTGAAATCCATTTCAAAAGCATCACATTCAGTGAAAAGGCTTGTTAAAGTCTGAAGTAACTAGAATAGGAATGGTACACATAGCCTCATTCAAGACATTAAAGGCTCTTGAAGCCTTATCAAACCAAAGACATCATTCTTTGTGAGAGTTAGGGGATATGCAATCTTCCCATAATTCTTGAAAAAATAATTAATACTTAGTAAGACCTAAAAATCCCCCAAGACTCTTGAGATATTTAGTGGTAATACTATATCACATGGCCTTAGTCTTGTTAGGGTCCAATACTATGTAACTAAGGTTAAGGCATACCAAAGGAACATTTAAAATTTTTGACATATTGCTCCAAAAATTTGAAGATCTTTTCTACTTGATGCAAATGGGCTTTCCAAGACTTGCTATAGACTAGGATGTCATAAAAAAGACATGCACATTTTTGAAGGAGAGGATGAAAGAAAAAATGATGAAACTCTAGAAAGTAAAAAGAGAATTTGTGAGACCAAAAGGCATGACCAAATGTTTATATTGACCCTAATGTGTCCAAAATGTAGTTTTAGGGATATCCTCCTCTCTAACCCTAATTTGATAAAATATAGAAAGCAAGTCAAGCTTGGTAAAAATAATTGCACCATGTAGTTCATCCAACAAATCATCAGTAATAAGAATAGGGAACTTATATTTAATAATGATCTTGCCAAGTGTAAAAAAAATTGGGACACATCCACTAAGAATTGTTCTTACACTTGACCATAACTATCGAGAATGAATAAGGAATGGTACTAGGGTAGATAATATCTTGTTCCAACATCTCTTGAACCAACTTATCAAAATTTTTCTTTTGAGGATGGGATAGTTATAAGGACAAACATTGGGTGATCGAGTTCTTAGAATGAGTTGAATAACATGATAATAGGCCCAATTGGATGGAAGACCCTTAGATTCTTCAAAGGTTAGAGCATATTTATTGAGAAAATACTATATTTTAGAAGGAAACCAACACGTGGTGGATTGGCAGACATGACTTCCATGTAGTAGATTTGGACAAAGGTACCCTTATCTCCCTTCAATAACTTTTCCATCTAGTGGGAGCTGATAACCTTGGATAGTGGAGCTTGTAAACCTTAGATATAGATGACCTTTCCATTTTTTATCCACTATAGATAAAACCTTACTATAGGTTCAAAGTAACATCCCCAAATTAAAACAACCATTGAACTCTAAGGATAAAATTTACACTTACACAAACCAAATCCATCACATTTAGGCTATTAATATAGATATGAATATTCACAACATGATCCATGCATCGAGCCTTATCATCATCGATAATTAACACATTTTTAATCCCATGAATTTCATAATCAAAATTTAAAATATAAGTACTTTTGTGGGTATTCCTTATTATGGTTGTTGAAGTAATCCCTATAGAGATTAAAACCATATCATTATTAAAATCTAGGTAACTAGATCTTCTTTTCAACTACTCAAGCCACTCACTTAGCATCATAAATGGTGTAAAAATTATACATAACTACTTCCCACCAAGTTTTATCCTTGATCCTATGCTTGAATGCAAAGACCAACAATATAGGACCTAAAATGATATATATATTTTGGAAGGATCATGAACTCTATGCAATAATCATCTATTGTTCTTATATATATTTTTTTGCATTAACATGACCATAGAGGAGGTAGGAGGATCCTTATCGAACTTTAATAGGAATATCTTCTTAAATTCTCACAAAAAAATGATATCTAATGATATAATAGTGTCCAAAGAGACCAATTATGGGAATAGGCACCTAGTTTAGAGGCAATAAACATAAACTTATCTTATTTAATAACATCATGCAAGAATATGAGGCAATCCATTTTGAAAATCCATCCATTAGGGTTGTCACCATCAAAAGTTGGTAGACTAATTTGGAAAACATGAACATAATGAGTTCAATAAAGTAGATAGAAAAACCATTGCTTGTACAATCTAAATCAATAGCAAAATTCTAATCATTATCATCCATACGTGTATGAGTTCCCCTAAAGAGTTGGGTATGCATCTAGGAAAAATGGGAGCAATTGAGATCTTGTCTAAAAATTATTGCTAGAAGTTCCCTAGATCCTAATGCTAGAAGTGCCTTGGATCCTAATATTGGAAGTGACCTAGATCCTAATGCTAGAAGTGACTTGGATCCTTCCTAAATATCATCCTTTGGAATTGCTCTATGTCTTGATGTTGGAAATGCTTGATGAGCAATTAATCATCCTTAGGAATATCATGTCCCTTCTATTGATCTCAATTCCATTCAAAGGAGACTTGTTAGAATTTTTCTTTTAGTTATTGATTTATTTTAATAAGGTTAAGTTCCTATTACCATCCATTGCAATAAACATAAATAATTTACAGTCACAATTTGATGTGTGTTAGAGACGTGGTGCAAGTGAGTTGACTATTACTAACCCAAGCAATCCTATCATTCAAACTACTTGTTAGTGTTTAAAGTTAATGGTAAGCCTCTAGTTTTAATCTTAGAGGAGGGTCAAATAAGTCATGGTGTTTTGTGTGAGGGGTAGAGGAAGTCATGGGGCTGATGTTTAAGTGAAAAAGGGTCAAATATATTGATTTCTTATGGGACGTTATGTTGATTTTCTTGATTCCTTGGTTGACATTTATTTTAGATTATACAAACATCACTAGTCATATTTGTTTACTGCAAACACCCATTTAGTTGTGCCCAACCAATGGAAGCCAAACTATAGAACATACACCATTAATCTAATTACAAATTCTGAGTAGACCTCAAATTCCATAAAAAATATTACCAAAGAGACATTTTGTTTTGATCATCTCAATGAGATGGTCAAATGAGATAGGCCTCTCATGAGGATCGGTACACACATACTATTTTATTTGGGTTTAGGAAATATAATTTTTTTTGCTTGAATCATAATATTACAAAAGATAATTATGCTAGAAGATTGGTAGCAAAAAAACTTGTCATAAGTTACCTACTTAGAAAACACAAATTCATCCAAAAGAGGTTCTGAAACAACTTACTTGCCACTCTACCACTTTTTTCCTCCGTCATAAAGAACCAAATTGAAACTCTAATACCAATTGTAATAAACTAACTTCTAGAAATAAAAAATTACAATGATAAAGTATAGAAGCAAAGCAATATAAACAACATATACTAGGATATTCACAATAGAATTGAATTCAAAAATAAAAAATCCTAAATGAGTATAACAAATATGAATTCCAAGTCCTAGAACAATCTAAGCTACTCAGAAAGGGGAAAGTGTTCTAGCCACTTATAGAAGGCAAAGTCTCTTATATGCACTAGAGGGGATAGAAGTTAGATAAAATGATTGATGATCCAACATCACATCTCTCCTATTTATGGTCTAATAAAGTAACAAAACCTACCCCTAATGCTAAAGGTCAACTATCCTAACTAGGGGTCCAACCCAATAAATAAAGATATTTGACATAGTTATATTAGGTTTGTTACACTTATTGTATGGATTATTGCATGTAGATTTATGTTTGTGGATGAATGATTAGATATTGTAGATTGACACATATTTGTGAGTGAAGTTTTATATCACATCATTTTAAAGATAAAAAATTACAATTAAGTAATAGAGCAAGAATAAGATAAAGCAGGGTAAACTTTGATTTGTCCCGATAAAAAAATTATTAATTGTATGGTGTTTATATATTGGTCTTGAATATGAAGATAATTGTATTTAATTTTCACTATTACATCAAACATATTATCAAGTATGAACAAAATTTATAACCTTTGGAATTAATCACTAGTTAACACTTGTTAGGAAGATGGAGTTTCTTGTATAATTCATTGTTATTTTCCTATACTTATTGTTTTATTTTATCATGATTGATAACTCTTATGTTTTTATTTTAATATTTTTTAAAAATCTTAATGATATTATTTAGATAGTTTTCCCTTAAAATGGTTCTACAAGGTTGAGATGCATCTCATCTATATTACACGTTATCCATATTATAATAATATAATTATGGTATTATGGAAAATCCTATCTATATTGCATTATGATTACATTGTAACTCAATCTATATCACATTATTGATCACACTATAATGGTCAAGCCCCATTCATATTACATCAATGATCATATTATAACAATATAATTCTGGTATTACAATAAACAATACTATTACATATCAGGTTATTGTAAAAGGATTTATTTGTTGGAAATTATGATATTAAATGAGATAAAAAAAAAGAAAACAAGATAGGAAAAAGACAAAAAACAAGACAAGAATAAGATAAAAAATAAAAAATGATAGAATTGGAATTGTAAGAAAAAATTTATGGACATTCAATTTTGAGCACATCATCAAGTCTTCAAAACTTATCGACATCTTCATTAGCTAGCCAATCAAGCACCCAAATAAAGTTAGTCATTTTCAATCCCAAAATACTAGTATTTATTGCTCCAAAAGCAAAAGCACTGGGTTTGAAGCGATAGCACTCACAACACTTTTACAAAACTTTTAATTTTTTTTGTTTCCTACCCAATTCAACTTGGAAATGGTCATTTGCATTGCGATAGCACTCACAACACTTTTACAAAACTTTTAATTTTTTTTGTTTCCTACCCAATTCAACTTGGAAATGGTCATTTGCATTAGCACCCCTAGTTCTTATGAAGCCAATCCTATTGACTATCACAATGGGAAAATAAAATCATTGTAGGCAAGTCATTCATTGCCTAAGAAATCCATGTCATGTCTTGCCAACCACACTACTATCACCCTGAGCACGTCATGGTCTTGGAAATCACACAAATATTAGAGAAAAATATAGGTGTTATTGAATTAATCCAATAAACATAGTCTTAGGTTCACAACTACCATAATCCTCAAAATGAAAGGTGAATATTGTGGATCCAATAAATCAAAGGCCCTTTGCAACATCCTTGCTTCTCATATTTTGGTGAACTTGATATGAACACCACTATGGGTCACAAAAGATCCTTCCTTGAACAAGCTTAATCAATGACTAAAATCTATCAAACCTTGAGAAAGACCATTGAATTTATCTATGTAGTTAGCACACATTAAATACAAATAATAAGAAGCTAACTAAAGACTAGACCTATTATGGATTTTTTATGGTCCTTTGAGTAACTATCATACAAATCACTAGGATGTAATGTATATGTATAGAGATCAGGCCACCAGTCGCCCACATAGGACCCATGCATAGTGAGGAGTATATCATAATGGGCTAGTGGGAGTCATAATGAGGTACATTATTACCCCTCATATAACATCTTGGGCTACCAATCTAGAAGGTCAGTCACACATATCATTGTTATCACATGTATCAGTTGTCTCTCACATACTAAAGGGTATATACAAATTGGTCAAGTATATAGGCACCTCGGTATATAGGGAGGCCTTTGAGGTATATAGGTTAGATTAGGTATATAGAGAGAAGGAGATATAAGGTTTTAAAGACATTCCTTTCTTATCTAATCAAATCTCTAAATAAATAAAACATTAAACAATCTCCTTTCTCACTTATCCTAAAATTATGGTTGAGGAACACTACCTAACTCATAGTATTGCTCATCAGTTAGATACCATCCTTGATCTTCCTATAGGGTATCATAACAAACATCCTAACCTTGAGGACCCTACCTTCAATAAAAAAGAAGAGAAATCAACCTTTTAATATTCCTTAAGCCCTAACCATGACAAGGATGGACAATTAATCTTTAAATCCTCCAATAATATGGCTTCTTTTTTTGCAATCACATAGGGAAGTAGTAGAAGACTTAGAGAAGGATGAAAATGTAAGGTGTTTCTATTGGGATGATTGATTATTGGATCATCCCCAACAACCTAACTCAAATACTTTGTCAATAAGTCAAATAGACCCAACTTTTGAGTCCATTAACACAAACCTCAATGCATCAACATTTCACTTCGTTGATTTGAATCCACCTATAATCACCATATCAATGGATATTAGGAAATAATTCCTCTCAACTCCATTGATGTATCACTCATCTAGGCCTACTCTTGAGGATCTATTATAGATCAATATCAAATTTCCTACACCTCAAAAACAAGCACTAGTTACACTCTTAATCAATGTGTACCATCAAGATCCCTAACCTCTAATTCCCATAAAAATTACTCCTATAGATATCATTTAATCCTACAAACATGGGGATAGGGTTGGGAAAAAGCTCTGACCCTACAATTTATCAATACCAATCCTCCAATCCTTTTATATCAAACCTCTTGGGAATAGATTGTACGATGTCAACTTTGATGTCATATGCACAACTATACAAACCTCATTTTATTAATTATCAAGTGTCTTCTATTCCTCAACATATGCCTTCAATGCTATTGAATCTCATTTTCTTAAAAATTCAAACCCTAACCACTAAAAGCAATTAAAATATCAAATAGTCATTATTAGGGGTCATCATCTAGACACAAGTACTTATATGACAACTTATGCAACTAGAATTTGGATCTCTTTGTAGCTATTTATCATTTTCCTCCTAGTTTTAAAACATCCAATTTTTAAAAGTATAAAGGGAAAGAGTATCTCTTTAACCACCTTAGACTATTTAGGACTTCTTGTAGCAACATTGTTTATGATAAAATGTTTCTACATAAAATTTCCCTAGGAGTCATAGTAGCCCTACCTTGGAATGGTACTACCATATACCAAAGCATTCCCTAAAATAATTTAGGGATATCATAGAGATTTCTGTGAAACAATTTTTATTCTATATTGAGGAAAATATCACCATTAGTGACCTATACCAACTTAAATAGTTGAAATATGGTGAGCCTTAACGAAGAGACTTCAATATGTTCCCCTATAAAGGGACCTCTAAGATATCTTCATAGGAATTCTCAATGAACAATTAACATTCTACCTAGAGACAGCCAATGTGTCTTCCGTCAAAGACACAATTAACATGGCCAAGAGAGTAGAGATTACCCTCGTTAAATATGGGAAAATAAAGACTAAGTCCAATAAAAAATATAAGCCTTCCTCCAACCTGAAGGGGTAATACAAGAATAAATATATTGTAGGTGATGGAGTCATAGACTCGCACCATGCCAACGACGTTACTATTATCACAAACCTTTAAATATTTCTTAGGTAAGACTCAACAACGAAAAAATAAAAAAAGGTGCTCCCAACTAGATGAACCTCTTTTAGCTATTCTAAAATAGCTCCTCAAAGTTTGAATGATAGGACCATTGCCCTTTGAACCTATTGACTTGGAAGGGAAAAGGTTTCATGGTTTTGAGCCAATGAGCAATGTGCCTTCCATTGCATTAATGGTCATGCAAATGACTAATGCATGAGCCTCAAAAAATAGTCAAAGACTTTATCGAGAATGGTCATGTAAATGACCAATTCATGGGACTTAATAATGTGGTTCAAGACCTCACGCTAAGAATAGCTAAATTATTCTCAATGGTTCTAACTCCTAATCCTCTTCCAATCAATATCTAGGAATATTCCAAAATCCATTGCTTAATCACAATAAAAATTACAATGTAACAAACAACATTCACCATAGGAGCGTGCCACCCTTAAATCAAGGGATGGTAGATACACTCCATTATTCTAATCACATCTATCACATATATGTTATGAATAGATAGCAACACATAAATCAATCATGTGATCAAACTTCAAGATATCTTCTACTTCTTCATGCAAAAAGAACTACCCCACCTAAAGGACCTCCTCTAATCTAATTTGGGACCAAGAATAAGGGTGATTTTGATCTGCTTCAATAACTTGAGAGTACCCCATCCAAGATTTCCCTCCTTAAACTTCTTAGGTCTTCTCTAACCCATAGAGACATCTTACTCAAATTTTAGAGCGAATTGATCTTTCCTCGATACCTCATCCTTAATGATTTTACCTTTGTAGTAGGATCCATTGGGGAATCATGCCACCATATCATTCAAAAAGGGTGATATTGTTCAATCCTTTTTGGCTAGATATATACCATTATATATCATAGGCCATATTGGTGATAAGTTTATCAAATGAATTTTAGTAAATGGTTTTGGTCTTAATGTCTATAGTCTAAAATTTATTAGTCATTTTGGGCTAACGAAACAACATATGGAGAAATCTAATTTTGTCAATGAAGCTTTCAATATTGGGTATTGTGAAGAGAGTTGCACTATAGTCTGTTATAAACCTTCTTGTAAAATAAAAGCACATTCACACAATATTACAATAATAACAAAAAATGAGCTTGAAATTAACAATATTGTAAGATGAAATAGAAATGCAAAGGATTATATTGCAGAAATCAAGACCACATTAAAAAATTGTAGGTCTCTTTGAGGGAGAAACCTCCTTATAAGCACAACTTGGATACAATAAAATATGATATACCTTTAGCTATGACCCCTTGCCTTTTTTAAGACTCTTCAAAATGTAAACTATAACACTCAAGGGTTGGCTTCACATGTAAGTGGCCATCCAAGCTATAATCTTCTACCAAACAAGCAATTGTGTTATTTATAATGGTTAAATTAAATGGCCCCACTTGTCTAGGTACCTCAAGTGCCACATACATAATACAAAATATTACATAATATTATTAGGATGGGATTCCCACATTATAAAGGAGGTCATTACATAGTGATGTTAGGACGAGGTCCTAGCATACCCTCCCCCTTCAAAAAATATATGTCCTCAAAGATGGAGATGAAGGAATTGTTGTTTAGCTACTAGAGAGGCTCTCATGTGGCATATTTTAGCTATAAACCCTACCACTAGACCAAGACTTCAGTGATGGTGTAGTTTCAAAGAATACGAGTTCTTTGATCTAAGATGATGTCTAGCTCTAAGATGACCAAGCCTTCATCATCTAACTTAGGAAGTGTTAATTGGACTTGAATGCAGTTGTTGAGTACCTTCTTGAGATAAGAGACATGGAAGACTAGATGGATCTTAGAAGAAGGTGGTAATACAAGATTATAGACCACTTGTCCAATCTATTGTAATACTTAGTTAGGTCCATAAAATCATGTTGCCAACTTTTTATGAGCATAAAGTTTCACTAAATATTGTTTGTAGGGTTGGAGTAAAAGAAAAACCGTATCACCTACATTGAAGTTGTGCCTAGAATGGTGTTGGTCAGCCTACTTTCTCATCCAGTTTTGAGCCATCATCAAGTTCTATTTCAACTACTATAAAGTTGGGTATGCCTCTAAAGAGTGCACCCATCACCTGAGCCTTAGATTTTTTAGGAACGTATGAGTAGGGTGATGGGGGTGGGTACCCATAAAATGACTTAAAAGGAGTCATTTTGGAAGTTATATGGAATGAAGTGTTGTACCACCATTCAACTAATGGCAACCACTTAGCCCATTGTGTTAGATGCTCAAAAATAAAACAATGAAGGTAGGTCTCCAAGAATTTATTGATAATATTAGTTTTCCCATCAACCTATGGATGCTAGGACAAGCTCATTCACAATTTCATTCCTTGTAGTTTAAATAGTTCTTGCCAAAATTGACTGGTGAATGTGGGGTCTCAGTTAGACACAATGGATTTTGGTATACCATGGAGTTTAAAAATAAAGTCCATGAATATTTGAGCAATAGTGGATCCATGATAAGGGTGGGCAATGGAACATAAATAAACATACTTTGAGATATGATCCACCACCCTAAGAATGACCAAATTTTCTCTTGTATTTAGGAATCCTTTCAATAAAATCCATGGAGATATCAATCCATATATTTTTTAGGATTGGTAATGGTTGCAAAGTGCCTAAAGTACAAACAATTTCCCCCTTCATCTATTGGTAGATTTCATAATCTACCATAAAAGTCTAAATATATTTTTTCATTCCCTCTCAATAGAAAAATCATTTACCTTTCACATATGTCTTCAAAAATTTTGAATGGTCTGTAGTGGGTGAAGCATGCATTTATCTCATGATGTCCTCATAGAGTAGTGAGGTTTTAGGAACTACAAGGTAAGCTTGGTATCTCAATAGTTGTCCATCCCATGAGTACCCTATGTGAGAATTGGGATCCCTTTGAAGTTGTTCCTACATGGTTTGCAATGGTGGTCCTTATCTACTTCTTCTTGCAATTGGAAGACCCATTGAGAAAGTGGAGATGAAAGGACACACGATATCACCTGATCCTTAAAATAATGTGAGAGGGTATATGTCATAATTTTTTCCTTCCCCTTATTATAAAAAAATTCATAATTGTACACCTAAAAAATTTAGATCCATTTCTATTGTGTTGGAGTAGATACTCTTTGTTCCAAAAATTATTTCAAACTTATATGGTTTGTTTTGATGGATAAATACCTCCTAATGAGATATGGTCACCGAAGATTGAAAACATGGAGGATGGCCATAATTTTATTTTCATAATTAGATTTCTCCAAATTTTTCTCTAACAATACCTTACTAATAAAAGTATGGGTTGCCATTCTTGCATTACATGACATCAATTACATGGCCCAAGGCATCACTTTCAATTATAAAAGGTTTGGAAAAATTACGAGTGACTAAAAATGGTGTTGAAGTCATGGATTCCTTGAGATCTACAAAAACTTTTTTGTAAGAGATAAACACATAAAGGAGTTATTTTTTAACATGGAAGTAAGTGGAGTTGCTATCTTTCGATAACCCTATACATATCATTGATAGTAGCGAGTGTGACCCAAAAATCCTCAAGTATCTTGAGAGTTTATGGCTTAGGCCAATTTTGTATAGCTTTAATTTTCTTTGGGTCAACCTTAACTATCTATTATAAAAAAATATGCCCCAAATACTCTACCTCCTCAATTCCAAAGGAACATTTAGATTGTTTGACAAATAACTAATGGTTATGTAATAATTACAAAGTTTGATCCAAATGTTGTAGGTGCTTGGTCCAAGTGCAACTGTAGATGAGAATATCATCGGAGAATACCACAATAAACTTGCAAAGAAATGGGTGGAAGACACTATTCATAAAGCTTTAAAATATTGAAGGTGCATTAGTGAGGCCAAATATCATGACCAAAAATTTGTAATGGCCCTCGTGTTTGGGATGTCTTCCTTCTTGAGTCTTATCTAATGATAGCTAGAGCAGATATCCAACTTGGAGAAAAAAATTTATGCCATGTAACTCATCCAAAAACTCATCAATTATAGGGATAGGAAATATTTCCTTAATGGTGAGCATATTGAGCTCAAGAAATTATATACATAGACATCATGACCCATATTTCTTTCTAACCAATAATACCAATGAAGAATAAGGACTATTACTAGGTTGAATTACCCCTATTTTTAGTAACTCTTGAACCAACTTCTCAATTTTTTACTTTAGCACATAGGGGTATCTATAGGGTCTAATGTTAGGTGGCAAGCTACTTGGTACCAAATGTATTGCATGATCATGGGAACGACATGGAGGTAATCCCATCAATTCTGCAAAAACTAATTTATTTTCTATTAAAATGAGTTGTAAATCCCCTTGGGATTTATTTGCTTCTAAATTTTGGGATTGAATTGCAAATAATTGGGATACTACCTCATGTGAGGATTTTTTTAATAATTTTTCCATCCAACTTCAACTGATAACCTATGAAGATCTTGCCTGTGAACCGTGAAGAGTGTATGACCTTCCATTATGAGATAATTGCATCCTTAGTTTTTTAAAGTTCCAACATACTATCCCCAAAGCATGGAGCCATTGTGCCCCAACACAAAATCACATACTCCAAGTGGAAGTTCAATCTTAACAGTTTTGAGTTCATACTCCCCTATCTTCAAATTAACATTTTGACATTTACCCTTACAAGGTAATGTTCCTCCATTTGCCACCATGACTTCAAAAAAATTGCAAGAATGTATGTATCAGTTTTCTTGCTTAGCTACTTGGGGATCAATGAAACTATGTGTACTACCTAAATAAGAAAGAATTATAATTTTTTGTCCTTTGAAGAATCCTACTACCTTCATAGTTTGAGGGGTCAATATTTCTACAAGTGCATGGATGAAAATATTTGGTTGTGGTTCTTCCTATGCTTCACCCTCATCCTAAGGCTCTTCCTCCTATGGTTCTACTTCTTTTTAGGTATTTCATTCATTTTTGAGTCATCCACATCCAACAAAAATAATTTTTGTTATACACATTTATGCCTTGGAAAATATTTCTCATCATAATTATAATATAAGCCTTGGGCTCTACAAGCATCCATTTTATTCCTAGAAAATTACTTAACTAATAGAGGTTTATTATCGGTATTCAATGTGAACTTGGATAGAAATGAAGGTTTAGCCTATGGAAATTTAGATTACCACCATTGGGTAGAAAACTTTTCCTTTGCTAGTCTAGCGAATCCTACGGCTTGCATCATAGATTGTTGTTTGAAAATTTTAATCTCTACCTTGATGTCATCTTTCAACCTACTGATAAAATAGCTCTAAAAAAATACTTCATTCAAACCCCTTGTCCTATTGGCCAACTTTTCAAACTAAAACTGACACTCTTGAATAGTAGAGGTCTATTTTAGTTTTGCTAAGGGTCCTGTAAAGTCCTCATACTCACTAGGGCCAAAACAAATGAGTAATTGGGACTCAAAGCCTTCCTAAGAAAGGTCAAGAGTCATGTTTAGTACCCAATGATACCAATATAGGGCCTCGGATTCAAAGTTAGAGGATGCCATGGTGACCCATAAATATCAAAGAACATTATGGAATTTGAAAAATTGGTCCGCTTGACAAAACCAACCATCAAGGTCCTTACCATTAAACTTGGGAACGCCTAATTTGGGTATTTTAAATGGTGTATTAGTGCCAAAAAGAGTATGATGGTTTTATTCATTTATATTTTCTAAATTGCTACCCTGTCCTTTAATGTTAATTTGCTAGTATAATTTCATGAATTTCTTTAAATGCTCTTCAACCTCAAGGAATTTTTCCTCAATTCCTATTTTGACTTTAATTTGGTTAGATTTCACAACCTGCATATGATCTTTTAAATATTTAACTTCTTGTCCAATGTGTGCCATTTGGTTATATAAGTTACTATGTTGATTTATTTGTTCCATGAATTGGTTTTGTTCCATATCTTTCATTACTTATTTATTCCCTTCAATCATATACATGTGATTTGGACCACCCTAACTAACTTAATAAAAATAGAAGTGTTGTTCCAGGGGTTACTATTTTTAGTAATGGTCCAAAAAAGCATTTGGGTGCTATACACCAAAACGATCAATTTAAAAATATAACACAATGGACTATGCCTTAAAATAACATTTTTGGCACTCCAAACTCAATTAAGTGTTGTTTGTTTTCCTCATAAGGTATTTCTTCATCTAGAAAAATGAATTTCTTCTCTAGCTCCTGACAACTGCCATATCAGTTACTAATTAGTCTATTATCTCCAACTACCTTATCAGACTATGTCTTATCTATCACTGTCACTACCCTGTCTGACACTCTTACTAATTGTTATTGGAAATTATCTTAACAAAATATGTTTTGAAATATAATGACAACTTCCTTGTATAATCGTTTGTCATAGATAATTGCCCTAAAAACTACCTTGTCTGACTCTATTCTTGATTGTTACTAACCCCAACAGTTTCTTCTTTAGCCAAGATTTTTTTTGTATGGTCAAAATTATGATAGGTGTAGTCTCCTTAGTATGCTCAAATATGTGGTTAGGGTTTTGGAGGTGTAACATATGACTGTAATAGGGTAATACTAGGCCAATATGTGTGCATAGTCCATATCCCTTTAGTATATTGTAATGACGAACGATAATGCTTGGAAAAATATTTTAGGCCACTACTGAAGGAGTTTTCCACACATACCCTTGAGTGCACTACAAGTCTCTCTAATAGAAGAAATTGTGTTAGGATCCCATCCTAACGTTATTTTATATTTCTCATTTTCTTATGTAATGACCCACTTCCAACGTGGAGGATTCCAATATAATGTTATTTTGTAATACTTTGTAATGTATGTGGCAAGTAAGGCACCTAGCCAAGTGGTGCCATCTCATGTAACTGTTATAAATATTATAACTGATGTTTGGTAGAATATTCTAGCTCGAGTGACATTTTTGCATGTAAGCCAACTCTTGATCCTTTAGGTAGGGTTGCATGAAGCTTTCTCTTTAACAGACATAGAGCCATATACGAATGTATCTTTTTTGCAAGATAATGAAATATTGAAGGAGGTTGCCCCCTAGAAGAGACCTACGATTCCGTGTTATTTGTGAGATTTTTTCAATTCTATAATTACTTTTTGCATAGTATTATTCTATTATTTGATGTGTTTCAGTTATTTTTTAGTATTTTGTGTGAGTGAGATTTATTTTAATAGTAGGTTCCTAACAAGTGGTATCAAAGCACTTTCCAGGGTCAAGTTCTGTTGTGATTGCGATAATTCTTGCTCAGTTATTTTTGTTTGTTAGGAATAATTTTCTTGTATTTTTTCATTTTGTTTTCCTTTATTTAAAAACCCAAAAAATCCATAAAAAACCAGAAAATCCAAAAAAATACAGTCTTTTTTTTAGTAGTTGAGTGGGCTAGAAACCCTGTGTTGGGCATTTTAAAATATCTTGAAGGAGCTATCATTATTCAGGTTAGTGGTAGTAATAGTCAAGTCAGTGACAGTAACAATCAGGTTAGTAATAGTAATAGTCAGGTCGATAGTGACAGTAATAGTCATCCATAATAGTCAAAAAATACAAGTGGTCAGGGTTAGAAACATGACTATCAATGTCAATAACTACACAGTACAAAGGATCCCAGGTTTAGAGACATGAATAGTGTCACTAACTACAATATAGGTGACAGGGATAGTGACAAGGTGGTTAGTCGAAATAATGCATAGGTCAGAGACAATTGATCCAGAACCCAACTTTTGAACCGTATCTTCGAATAAAAAACTGACCACACTAGTAGAATCATCAAAATAAAGGAAAAAAAGTCTAGGGTACCCAAAATTCATGTTGTGAGATATAGCTCATTATGACCATCTTTCCAAGCTAATAATTTTGATATATAACACCCAAGCACTTTTTTGGACTCCTTACTAAAAATAGTAACTCATAAGAACCATACTTCTATTTTTAGTAATTCAGTAAAAGAGGTTCAAGACTCTTCCAAATGGCTAGTGGAACTCATGGACATCAAAAATAGGTAGATCAAACCACCACATTATTGGAGTCCCTAATAAGCACCGTTAATATATTGTAAATCACAAATCAAAACCTGATGGTAGAATTTCAAAATTTTAGAACTGATTACGATATCTCCAGACTCCGCCTAGAAGAACAACTTGCAGAATTTGAGTCCAAATTGCAAGTTGGTCCAAGCAAGTCTGATTAATGTACTGAACACTCACATTTTGATCGAGGTAAAGAAAAGGGAATAAATGACTCATCCTCGCTATGATCGTGATCCTACCTTTAAGATGCTGAAATTAGACTTTCCTAATTTCAATAGAAGGATGTGGATGGGTGGCTATGTCGTGTTGATCAATTTTTTAACCTGCACGATGTCCCTATATATTATCGAGTTCAAATGGATTTCTTCAACTTGGAATCTAAAGCTTTACAGTAGTACTAATAGTTGTAGAACACTACCCCTAATCCTTCTTGGGAAGACTTTGAGTCTCAATTACTCACTCTCTTTGGCCCTAGTGAGTATGATGACTTTACAAGATAATTAACAAAGTTGAGACAAACTTCGACAGTTCGAGATTAACAAATACAATTTGAGAAATTGGCCAAGAAAACTAAAGGACTGAATGAAGGGTTCTTTATAAGTTGTTTTGTTAGCAGGTTGAGGGAAGATCTCCAAGTTGAGGTCACGATGTTTAAACCATAATCCATGATGTAGGCTATCAAGTTTGCTCATTTGGTCAATCCAAATTTTAGCTCAGAGGTGGCTATCTAAATTTCTATAGGCTAGATCCTCTTTTCCTCCTAGATTACAAAATTATAATGAACAAAAATTTGTTGCACCCACTGCTACACCCAAATGTCTAACCACTATCAAAATGGATGCATGACGTACCCAAGGGTTGTGCTAAAATTGTGATGAAATTTTTTCTCATGGGTATAGGTGCACCCAAAAGAAGTTGTTCCTCATAGATGTTGATGAGCCTGACACCAACGACCACAGTGATGATGACACAAGATCAGTAGAGGAACCGTCCAAATTGGAGGAAGAAAACTAAGACAAAACACATGCTGAGATTTTTGTTCATGCTCTTGCTAGCATTACTACTTCCAAAAATATGAAAGTTATGGGTTATTTTAAAGGCCTACGTATTACCATCCTAATTTATTCTAGCGGTACACACAACTTTATTGACCTTTGTATTGCCAAACAGGTAAAATGTTACATACATACATGTAATTCCTTTGAGGTTATGGTAGCCAATGGTGGGACCTTACCTTGCAAAGGTAAATATCGTAATGTTAAGGTAAAAATTGGGGACTATGAGCTCAAACAAGATATGTTTACACTTTAACTAGGGGGATGTAACATCATATTGGGAGCTCAATGGTTGGGTACATTGCGAACCATCTCATGGAACTTTGTCGAGCTTTGGATATAATTTTCACAAAATGGAGAGTTCCACACTCTCCATGGCTCCAAAGTTAGGCCTCCATAGATTATCAGTTCAAGCTAGATGGAGAAGTTGCTAAAAAAAATATCTCAAGGTATCATAGCTCAGATATTTGTGATCCAGCCTCACACTTCCAAGGTGGAGTCCGTTCCCATCGATTTGCAGCTTATTTTGGCCAAACATGATTCTATTTTTGTAGAACCTTCAGAATTGTTGCCTCATCGCTCACATAACCATGCTATTCCCTTGTTATATGATGGTGTACCATCCAACATCAGAATGTATCAGTATCCTCATGCTCTTAAGTCAGAAATCAAGAAGTTAGTACATGAATTATTGAAATTCGATGTCATTCTACCAAGTAACAATCCTTACTCTTCTCCAATCTTATTGGTACAAAAGAAATATGGTTCTTGGTAATTGTGTATAGACTACTAAGAGCTCAATAAGCTCACCATCAAGGATAAGTTTCCTATTCTGGTGGTGGATGAATTACTGGATGAGCTACATGGAATTATGTACTTCTCCAAATTAGACCTTTGCTCTGGGTATCATCAGATCGGGCTCAAGGATGAAGATATTTCAGAGATTGCTTTTCATTATCATGAAGGTCACTACAAGTTCTTGGTGATGCCATTTAGCTTGACTAATGCTCCTTCCACATTTCAAAGCCTTATGAACAACATCTTTCACCCGTTTCTTTGAAAATTTATCCTAGTTTTATTTTATGATATTTTTGTTTATAGTCATTCATGGGAAGAACACCTCGATCATGTGGATCAAACTTTATAACTGTTGGCACAACATCAACTTTTTGCTAAGCGGTCCAAGTGTTCCTTTGGTTTGAAAAAAGTGGAGTATTTAGGACACATTGTCACTAAATTTGGCATCAAATTTGACCCCAAGAAGATATAGGCGGTCTAATACTAGCCAAAACCCCACACTCTCAAAGGACTCCAGGGATTTTTAGGGCTTACAAGATACTACCACAAATTTATTTGTAATTATGGTAAAATTGTAGCTCCCCTCACTTCCATGTTAAATAAAGACTCTTTTAATTGGATGGGACCCATGGAATAGGCTTTCCTAGAATTGAAGCATGCTATGACCACCACTCTTGTCCTAGCTATGCCAAATTTTTCTAAATTGTTTATCATTAAAAGCGACACTTCTAGTCGTGGTATTGGTGTAGTGTTGATGCAAGAAGGGTGACCCTTGGTTTCACTAGTAATGCTCTCTAGTCATAATTTGGAAAAGTCTACTTATGCCAAGGAGATGATGGTAATTCTACATGCGGTAACCCATTGGTGACCTTATGTCATTAGGCATCATTTCTCCATTAAAAATGACCATCAGAGTCTCAAATACTTTTTGAAGCAACAGGTTGCCACCCCCAAACAACAAAAATGGGTCTCTAAACTCTTGGCCTATGATTATGATATTACCTACAAGAAGCGCAAGGAGAATATCATGGTTGATGCTCTCTCTCTCATCAATTTGAGACTCTTAGTATGTTGTGTACAATTTCATTGTCTGTTCCCCAATGGATCGATTCCTTGAGCTAGGTGGTACTTCAATATTTTGATTTGCAAACTTTGGTTTCCTCCATCCACACTGGGCCCACTTCATGCCTAGGCTACATGTGGTATGGCTATGATTTGCCTTACCACCAATGCCATGTTGTTCCCCATACTTCTCCACTTCAAGAACTTCTCATGAAATAATTGCATATCACCCCATCTGCAGGCCATTCAAGATTTCTCAAAATATATGAATGACTTAAGCACACTTTTATTGAAAGGGTATGAAAAAGGACATTCAAGATTTTGTGGCAGCTTGTGATACTTATCAAAGGATGAAAGGTGAAACAGTGCATTCTCTAGGCACTCTTCAACCCTTGCCCATTCTTGACCAGGTTTGGACTAATATTTCCATGGATTTTATTGAAGGGTTACCTAAGTTTGGAGCCAAATCTGTCATAGTTGTGGTAGTGGATCATCTTTCCAAGTATGCTCACTTTTGTTCCCTCTCCCATCCTTACACAACCTCCACAATTGCCCAACATTTTCTTGATTCTATCTTCCACCTTCATGATATGCCTACCTCCATTGTGTTCAATTGTGACCCAACCTTTAGTAGTCATTTTTGGCAAGAATTATTTAAGTTGTAGAGAACTCAACTCAAAATATTTTAGCCTATCATTTGCAAATGGATGGCCAGATCATGATTGTTAACAAATTTTTGGAGACCTACCTTCTCTACTTTGCATCTAATCATCCTAATAAATGGGTGAAGTGGATTCCTTTCTTCGAATGGTGGTACAACACTTCCTATCACACAACAACCAGGATTATCCCTTTTGAGGTAGTTTATGGGTGCCCTCCAATCACGCCTCCCTCTTATATTCTGAGAAACTTCAAGGTCCATGCAATCGACACTACTATCACTCAATGCACCGATATCCTCCACCAACTAAAGATAAATTTGGATGTGGACCAAAATTAGATGCACCAACAAGTTGACCAACACCATTTTGAGTGTAACTTTGATGTGGGTGACATGGTTTTCCTTCACTTGCAATTGTATAAACAATCATCCCTCCAAATTTATAGGTTCCAAATACTTGTTACAAAATACTATGGGTCCTACCACATTTTACAGTAGATTGGTGCCACAACTTATAAATTGGTACTCCTACCTACCCCCAAGCTCCATCCTATTTTTCATGTCTCCTATCTTAAAAAGGTTGTGGGCACTCAAGTACAGGTTCAATTTACACTCCTAGAATTGGATGAAGAAGGTTCTATCTTGCTCGAGCCCTAAATGTTGCTGGAGCATCAGACTCGTACTCTACACAATCGTACCATTACTAAGATCCTTGTTCAGTGGTGTGGACTTTAGCTAGATGATGCTACATGGGAGTCTCTCCACCAACTCCAGCACTAGTTTCCTCATCTTTAGCTTTGAGGATAAAGCTTTTTGAAGGGGAAGGACATGCTAGGATCCCATCCTAATGTTATTTTGTATTTCTTATTTTCTTATGTAATGACCCACTCCCAATGTGGGGGATTCTATTATAATATTATTTTATAATACTTTGTAATGTATGTGGCAAGTAAGGCACCTAGCCAAGTGGTTCCATCTCATGTAATCGTTATCAAGATTGTAACCGATGTTTGGTAGAAGATTCTAGCTCGAGTGGCATTTTGCATGTAAGTCAATTCTTGAGCCTTTAGGTAGGGTTGCATGAAGATTTCTCTTTTAAAGACATGGAGCCATATACAAATGTATATTTTTGCAAGTTAATGAAATATTGAAGGAGGTTGCCCCTTCGAAGAGGCCTATGATTCTAAATTATGTGTGAGTTTATTTTAATTATGCAATTAATTTCTACATAGTGTTATTATGTTATTTGATGTATTTCAGTTATTTTTTAATATTTTGTATGAGTGAGCTTTATTTTAATAGTAGGTTCCTAACATATTGAGTGTTGTGCTCAATGCACTATGGATAGATACATTGTCAAAAAGCTTCCTATGGATAAAGATATCTCCTAAACCTAGAGGGTCTCTTGATATAATTTAATATGCATGGGAGCTCAAGTCCACATATGAGTGCTTTCTAAGGCCTAGGTATTGGAGTCTGATCATCCATCACTTCACTAGATGCTTTATGGGTAATTTAGCTTAGTCAATAATGATAACTCCTCCATGTTATATTAAAATCCCTAACATAAGGTTTCTAACCTATTAAACTAAAACAAAGGGAAAAATGGTTTATTTTTTTTCTTTATAGGATAATAAGTAAAATAATGGAAACACAAAAATTTATACCTAACAAGTTAAAATGGAAGGACACAAATTGTTTGCATTGCAACATGACACAACACTAGAAAGTGTTTTGATACCACTTGTTATGAACCTTGTAGTAAAATAAAAGCACATCCATATAATACTATGATCATAATATAAAATGGGTTTGAAATTAACAATATTGCAAGATTAAAGGAAAATTTAGTATATTATGTTGCAAAAATCAAGAAAATATTATAGAATCGAAGGTCTCTTCGAGGGAGAAACCCCTTAGAAGTAGAAATTTGATACAACAAAATATGAGATACCTTTAGCTATGCCCCATTTCCTTTTTAAAGACTCTTTGTAACTCTAACTATAACACTCAAGGATTGGCTTCACATGCAAGTGGCCATCAAATCTAGAATCTTCTACCAAAAAAATAGTTACATTCTTCATAACAGTTATATTAAATGGTCACATGCATAATATAAAATAGTACATAATATTATTAGGATGGGATCCCTATGTTAGAAAAGAGGTCATTACATAGTAATGTTAGGATGGGGTCCTAACATAGTTTGACCTCTCAAAGTCAAACCTTGCTTTCTTAACACTCTATTATATGCCATGCCTTATGACTTAACCTATAACATTATTCTTGAGAGGCCTTGGATCCATGAGATGTGTGTTATCCCTTCACCTCTCTATCAATTCCTTAATTACAAATACAAGGGCAATACTTATCACATCTTCATTGCCCAAGCCCTTTACCTATTTCCAAGCAATCAAGATAAAAAATCCTAAAGCTCATATTCTCCCTTCTCTAAGTCTATCTCTTGAGTCATCATATTCTTCTTCTCCATCTCATATTATTGATGAGATGACCATTATTACTTTAAATAATTCATCTAACAATATACATTAGATTCAAAATGCTAATCCAATCATCATTAATGATAACAAACTAGATAATGATCAATCTAGCTTTGACCTAGCCAAACTTCCTCCATATCTTTGTACCTTTGGCCTATCCTTTAGAAATAATGGGGAAAATAGTGCAGATAATATATTGATCCTTTGTATACACTTGTACTACCAATGAAGATAAAATACATGGGAGTAACCCCTACCTAATTGAGTGGTTGCACGCCTCATGCTTTCTTTCAAATATATCCCATTATCAAATAAATTATTTCTAACATGGTATATGGAAGCAAAGGGCTAGGCCTATATGGGCAAGGCATCAAAAGCCATTATAGACCAAAGCCTAGTTAGGACATTGTTGGATAGGTTATATCTCCAACTATAGTGACCCTTTCCTTATTTTGATAGCAAAGGAGAATAAGATCATCATGATCAATGTGAGAAGGTGTCGCATGATGGTACCATCTCTCTTAATAGACTATACTAGGACAAGGACAATTATGATAGAGCATAACTCCTCATAGATCATTGTTCTTCTAGATTTATTTAATTTATTAGCATAAATTTTTAAATCTTGTTTATCTCAAGTAGGAGTACATCATGAAAAAACCTCCCCAAGATGATCCCTCAAACTATCTAGCATGAAAAAAATTCTATTTTGATGAAACTTTTTCCAAATCAATAATGCCATTGTATCATAGAAAATTGATAGAAATCAACTAATCTTGCATCTTGTAGATCTAGAGAGCCTCAGAGTGCTCTTACTTTGCCTTAATTTGAAGATGAATCTCACAAATTAATTGAGGAAAGTATGGATGTCAATATTGGGAGTCCATATGATCCCAAAATCCTTAAGATAGGTAATATTTTAATCCCAACCAAGCATGAGGAATACACCAAGCTCTTCAAAGAATTCAAAGGTATATTCACTTGGTTCTATGTTGATATTCATGATCATGATCCTTTCCTAGTTTTCACCATCTAGTCGTTGCCCCTCGTGTAAAACTCATAAATTAATAATTAGGAAAATGCACCTAAAAGTTGTGCTTATGATCAAATAGAAGTTCCAAAAGCTCTTTTGTGTCAACTTAATCAAAGCCATTGACTATTTTTACTATATTTAAAACATTGTACCAAAATACAAGAAAATAGGTAGTGTTAGAATATATACCAAATTTTGGGACATCAATAAGGCATGTCAAAAAGATGACTTTCCTCTACCCACGATTGGCATAATAATACATTTTACTACATGATGTAAAATGGTGTCTTTCATGGATGGATTCTTAGGATATAACTAGATCAAAATCCCCTAAGAACTAATCCAAAATAGCTTTCACCACCCCATGGAGAACCTTTTGCTATCAAGTCTTGCCCTTTGGGATAAAATTTGTAGGAGCCACCTATTAACGAGCGATGATGTACAAATTTCATGACATGATACATGAAATCATGGAAGAACATGTATATGATATTTTGGGTTAATTTTTAGATAGAGAATATCATATTTGGGACTTAAGATGCATATTTGAGTGGATTAGATAGTAAATGGTATGCCAAAAGTCTTAGAAGTGCATATTTTAGGTTACATCAAGAAAATTATTGGGATTCATTGTGTCCCAATGAGGTATTGAAGTCAATATTGATAAGATATTTACCATTGTTAATATTCCACCCACTTAAAATCTAACCCAACTTAGGAGCCTCCAAGAAAAAATACAATCCATTTGAAGGTTCATCTCCTAGCTAGTTGATAAGTGTCAACCTTTCACCAAGCTTTTAAGGAAGGATGCAATATTCTAATGGGATGTTGAATTCCAAGTTTCCTTTGATGGTCTCAAATCCTACCTTTTGTTACCTTCTCATCCTTATATCTCATAATCCCCTTAGGCCCTTGTTATACGTATAAGTGTAGGGTATTATGTTGAAGTAGAATGCACTTATTTAAAATTTGATGAAGTGTTTATTGAAGGGATTTTATGCAATGTTAGTTTCTATTAATTTTATCCTTTTTATGTTATGTTAATATTTTTTTTAGAGTACTATCACATCTCACATACTAGTATCATAGCTTGGATATTGGAGACTAGAGAAGTAGAGAGCTTAAGAATTTGATTCTCTTTAACTAGAGGATTTAGCTACAAACTACCTTATCAATTATAAACCATCCTATCATATTTATATTTGGTCTTGAATAACAACTTGAAACCATTGGATTTCTTGTCAAATGGAAGATCAACAAGTTGTCATATCTTATTCTTTATCAATGCTTGATACTTAATATTCATGGAATCCTTCCACTCTAGAGTTTTGTGAATTTTTGAAGGTCATATATCTACACCAAAGTGCTCATGAGGGCTAGGTTGACTTCATTTCAAACTCTACTCCAAATTCTTGGTCTAACACTAGATGTATCTAGAACACAATCTAAGTTTTCATCATGAATTTTGCTAAGATACCACTTGGTTCTATGAGTGGTACTTGAAGTGGATGGTCTAGAGTCATTAATTCTAGTAGATCCATCAAGAACTTATCCTTCATCTTCATAAAAATTAACATATTCTCTCTTAGAGGCTTCATCATTGTTATCAAACAATAAATACTATTGAGCATTATTGATCACTACTATAGTATATCAAAGGGCTATGGGCAGTACACACACCTTGGCCTAGGGTCACCTTGAATCTGTTGTCTGTCAAATCCTAAACATAGACTATCAAACCTAAAAATATTACATAAAATTGAACATACTATGGAGACCACACTCACCAAAAAATTGATGATATAGTAACCATTGTTTGGTGTTAGGAACAATATAGTATTATTAGTAACAATCAGGTATAGTGATAGTTGTGAATACTATTGATATTAGTAATAGATAAAATATTCACAATCCAAACAATTATCAAAATATATGTTAGTCAATAAAAAATCAGTTAATACAGAACGGACCCGATATAATAGTCATTCAGTGCAGAAGGAACCCAATATAACATAAAGTTAGTGTAAAAAAGTCTAAGGTGTAAACACAGGTCAATTTAAGATCTAGTCCATTATGACCATATTGTCGCATTGATAATTTTGGTATATAGCACCCATAAGTTTTTTTGGAGTAAAAAAAATACCATTTTGAGGTATAGTCCATTTCAATCATCTTTCAAGCTGGTCATTTTGGTATATAGCACCCAAACATTTTCCTAGGACCCTTCCTAAAAATAGTAATTGCTAAAACAAGAATTCTATTTTTAGTAAAGTATTTTCCAAAACATAATTCCATGGCTAAAGGAACTAGAGGGGCTATAAGGGAGATGGATCAAAGTAACCATTTGAGTGAATAAAGAAGTCAATTGAGTCAACAATTCACTCAAAAATTTAGTCAATTACAAGGAAAAAGGTAACATGAAATCCAAAAAATAAAAAACCCTATGGGCTACTTGAATGATGAATAGAATAAATTAAGAAAGAGAGTCCATGAAAAACTACATGATGTTGAAATCTACTTACAAGGGGCTACCCATGCATACAAATAAATTAACCATGGTGAAGTTGAAGGAAGGGTTGGTAGTTCAGGAAATTTAGAAGGGGAGGCACACAATACCATTTTTCATAATAATGCATATAAAATTCCAAAGTTAGATTTTAAAATTTTTTATGGAAAGGACCTTAATGGCTAGTTGTGTTGGACAAGTCAATATTTCAATATTCACAATATTCTCAAAATTTATGGATTATAATGACATCTTTTAATTTTGAATTTGAAGCCCTTCAATGGTATCAATGGGTGAAATATATGAATCCCAACCTTTCTTGGGAAGACTTTGAAACAAAACTACTCACTCAATTCGACCCTAGTGAGTATGAGGACTTCATAGGAGCTCTTACAAAATTGAAGCAAACCTCCACCATTCATGAATATCAAACTCACTTGAAAAATTGGCTAACTAGACAAGGGGTTTGAGTGAAGAATTTTTCAAAGTTTTTCTTTAATGGGTTGAAGGATGACATCAAGATTAAGCTAAATATGTTCAAACCATTGACCATGATGTAAGTGTGGACACCTATGTAACAACCCATATCTACTCACCTAGTTTTTAAAATCACGAGTTCAAAATTTTGCTATAACAAAACACAAAAGACATGTAACGACGTAATTCATACCCAACATTGTATTAGTACTTAGGCATAGATATTTACACTTCAAGATATTATTCCATAGTAGACGGTATCTCAAGTGCTCGGGATCCGACCAACTTCCCACATTAGACTGCCATACTTGAGACTCATTCTCTCCTTACTCAAGTTTTGGGTTCTCCGTAAGGGGTTGCCCTTCCAGGGCCCATAACACCTGGAATGGTGGACATATTATTTTCCCCATATCATAGCATGGAGGACTTAGAAACTTATCCCAATGGTTGACTGACCCAATTTTCAATTCACGATTTAACCTTTAGGTCCATGCTTGAGTTAGCGTAGCTATGCCAATTCCTGATTATTGACCTTCATCTAAGGTGTCATCAGGGTCCACCAATACTCTGGCTTCTAGACCAAGTGTCTCGGACCATACTCTAGTTGATGGTAATGCTACCCATACCATCTAATATCGAACCTTCCAACCCCAAGGACTAACTCTCCAGTCTTGAGTCCTGTTGGCAATTTTGCAACTAGTTAATGATTCACGAGAACCCTCATGTACTACTTCATATGAAAACCTAGAACGATATCCTATTTCATCATTCATTACTCTCGACAACATGGGATCCATTGGTACCCTATGGTATGCTAGAGAACAGTCGTCCCTGATTCACAATATCCACCACTGTGGACTATCGGAGTTGGGTGGATGATATTCTTACTCAATACCATCTTCTCCATGGATAGTAATCCTACTCGATAACAAGTATTTGTAATGGTATACTTACCTAATTTTCCAATTATAAATCCTTAGATCTATATGTTTTTCATTAAGGAATAGTTTTCTCCTGATAGTATATCTCGTAATTTATTTGAAATATGTTTCATATCTCTACTAAATCACTTGTTTTAAAATAAACTTGAAGATAAAGGAAAAACCAAAAAATAAAAGGTTACAATATTTATTCCAATATTTGAAGCTATTTCACAAAAATAAAAATAAGTAAGCTCAACATTTCCATATATCCCTACTAAGGTTAAAGAAGTATATAAATCAAATAATAGCACTCTTTAAAACTATAGAGAATATATAAATCAAAGTATATAATAAAAAACAAAATGAGATTTTATAATACTACAAAGTACCTCTTAGTACAAGCTTTAATCTAAGTCATTTTTCTTAAATCAATTCCTATGATTGAATTTATATGTATGGACTTCTCTAAAAGGGTAGATAACTCATTTAATTATTTTAAACTTTGAGCAATCCCCTAAAGACGTCATGCATGAGTTTTCCGAGCACTAAAACTTACACAATTCTCACTTCATTTTTATTATTTATTATTATTATTTTAAAAGGTGATAACATAAATGTCCAAATTTCCTCCCATGTTTATGAAAGACAATCATGTTCAAAAATTAGTTACAATGTTTCGATTTATGAGAACCTAAAATATAACTACCACTATTAGAAAAACATACACCTGTTAGAGTTACTATGTTAGTAACCACTATTATTACCTCATTTGGTAATTTGTAATATTCTCCTAGGTAAATGTTATTTACCGCATGGTAAATATAGTAATTACTTTTACTTTTACTTTCTACCATGAAGATATTCACTGTTTGGAATATCTTATGGTAAACTAGGTAGTTGTAGTCAACTTGACTATGTTAACTCCCTAGTTGGTTAGTATGTTAGCGTAATTATCTATCTTGTTAGTAGGTTAGGCACTTATTCCTCAAGCATGTTAGTTATCACATTATTGAGAAGATATTATTTAATATCAATGCTAAATACCTATTGTCCTATATATATCCTACCTTATTAAATAATAAATCTAATGTTCACTTACATTATTTGCTTACATTGGTATCAAAGCCATCAGGATCGACTCATGGGCGATTGAAGCAATCCTTCAGGATCAACTCATGGGCGATTGAAGTGTAGTGGGGCCACAACTAAGATTTCTTGGTCTTGCTTTGCTCTGGATGATATGGTCTAGGTTCCACCCCATTGGTGGATAAGACCTGGATGCTACGGAGAAGTGAATTGATGAGTTCCACCTTTGATGGAGTAGACCTAGACCCTAGACGTGGATGCTACGAAGAAGTAAACTGATGCCTACATTGACACTCCTACTAGACAACGAAATGATTATGGGCTAGATAGCCCTAGCTGCACGATCAACTAGATAGTGGACTAACATACCTAGACACTAGCAAGACCCTCACAACTGGACACACGTGATGCTATCCAACACCTGGATCTACCCTGACGGTATGTACCTATGATTTGATGCGGGTCGCTTAAAATTATTGACCATGAGTGCATGCTGAAAGAGTGGGTTCTAAAACCCATGATGGTATAACCGCTAGACATGTAGTCCAATGTCTAACACCTCGACATGCATTACAAAAATCTAACCTGATATTTGGTATCAAAGTGATACAATCCCTAACAACAGTTGACAGGCACCGATCATGAGGGCATGGACAACCAAGAAATTTGGTGTAACCAACCTGATACGAACTTTGAGGTAACGCTGAAATGGTAGGTATGATTCTTGAGAACCACCTGGTGGACATGTGGCATGGAGCTGGGCACTGAGCTGATGGACAACACATAAATTAAGGCACTGACATGGCATGATGCTGAGTTGGCACTAACATGGCATAATTATGAGTTGGTGCTGAGATGGCATGATGCTGAGTTGGTGTTGACATGGCTGGTGTGAGCTGGCATGATCTGATTGGCTCTTATTTTCTGATGTGGCATCCTACATGGCGGGGTTTACTGGACAAGTGAGTTTTGATTTTCTAGTTTGCGCGTCTATGTCTTCGTTAGAAAAACAAGATCTCTGACTACCTGTAGGCAGTCGACAAACAAAGGGAGCATTGTTACTTTTATGTAACAAAAATACAGCTGTAGGCTGCATGTGGGACAATTTATCCCAAAGCCTTTTAGCCTTTAATTTTTTTCTACTCCCGGGCGAAAATCACCTTCATTCAAACATATATTTGAATGCAAACAAACAACTATATGAATGATATGACCCAAGAATTATATATTAAATAATTATAAATGATATGATATCTACTAATCTCCACATTCCAAACCATATTTATTATTATTATTTTTATATATATATCCTAACAAAATATTGAAATAACTTTATAAACTTTCCCTATGTTTGTTTTCCCAAACATTAGCATTTTCTAAATTTTATAAATCCATAGGTTGCTAAGAAAGAGTTGTAGTATGTATCAAAGAGACCATTAGAAAGGAAACTTATTTTATGTTGAGTACAACCTATCAATGACTATAACTCTAAGAGATTTAATACTTATAGGTACTTAGCCTTAATACCTTTAATGATCAATAAATTATTAAATCATCTATTATAACAGGGTTTCCAATATAGTTTGATGTCCTTGTTGCATTTAATCGACACATAACAGTTTAAATAGTTGGTGACGAACATAATTTACAAAAATGAAGATCTTAAAACTTTAAGGTTGATTGCCAAATCACACAGTAAACTAATGTAAAAAGGAAAAATTCTTCAAAAATCATTAAAGGAAAGGTTCTATTTTCATAGATAGCTCAAGGCAGAAGCATGTCATTCTTTTATCCAAGGAACATGGTTAGTTTGGAGGAAAACATAGTCCTTCTACTAAGTATTTTATGTAAACTTTTCAATTATCCTATAATTAACAATAAAATTTTACATGACAACAACACTAAAAGTTCATCGGGAACTAAAACATTCACCTTGCCAGAGATAATTATTTACCACAGAGTTCACGTCTTCGGTATGTGAGCAAAAAACTTTAATAACTGGACGCCGAAATACCAACTAAGGTTTCCTAGATGCTAATGCTGCCTTCTATGCGATGGAGCATGTGTGAGGGACTCACTATTATAAACAAAAATCACACTTCTCTAACAATGCGAAAGAAAAATTCATATGCCAGTAATTTTACTTCAATGTTTTAAATCATGATGGAAAAATGTAATCATTTACAATTGAGAGTGATATTGAATGTCATTTATCGACTTTTGTTGTCTGCCAAAAATATTCCTATCGTCTAAATAAACCTTGGAGAAAATTCCATTATTTCGTCCAATAATCAAGATTCTTTAATTTATAAATAAACTAAATAGTCTTTCTAATAGCAAAGTGGTTCGCTATTCAGAATACACATCTTTGACAATTACATTCTAACCTTTACAAAGCAAGACATTTTTTTTTAATGAAATGAATGTTGTAAACGACGTCACAGGCTAGAGTCCACTCTAAAAATCCAAATATCTTCATTGCTAACAGGGCAGCGTATAAGACAAAAATACCTCCTTAGGTTCACAAACATGCAGATATTGATAGGATTGAAAGTGAATTTGGGTCAGCTTGGCCCTAGAATAGATGCATTTCTAAGTTTATGAAAACAAATGCAGCAGCCAGCCAAAGCATACCAAACATTGATTCTCCATCAAGCATAAACTCATACAAGAACACTGAAAAGTTACTTAATAAACAATATGTATTTACATCATTATTTTCACCGCTATTTAATATTTCTATGTTTTTTTCAGTAACATCCTTTCTAGAAAACTAGTGCTCTTTTATTTTTCACATTAAAGTACTTAACGAAAGACACAACCCTACTGTCTGTAAACACATAATCGCATACAATTTTTTTTTGAAAAATTCACATCCATGCAACACACTATGTAATAAACCAAAAGATTGATGATTGCCAACCTAAAAGTGAACAGATTGCCAAGCTTCCACAACACTACCAAAAAATGATTCACAAATGAAACACATGCATAGTCAATGTTTTTTTGGAGTATCTTCCTTCTATTTTATAATGGACCCCTTTCCCTTGTTATATAGAAAGCTAATGTAATTCTAAAAGTGACACTTAACACTAAATCATGCAAAGGATTTGATTATTTGGCTGCCAGATGGTGTTGCTAAAGGAGGAAAATTACTTAGTCATCCTTCCTCGTATAATTATTTAATTATTTCACTAGTTAATGCTTTTATACATGGATACATATATACTCTTACTTATTCATGTCATTATTATTTATTTATTTAATAATATTATGCCATTTATTATTACCTTTTTATTAATATTTTCTATAATGATTTATTTATTTATTATTTTATCAGAAATATATAATAATTGTTCCTTTATGTTATAAAGAGTGACATCACTACAATTTCACTCTTTAAAAGAAAAACATTAAATTTTCACAAGTAGTCTTATGCACAAAATGCAGTAGCAAGCAGAATGATCTATATGAAAATTTTTAGTGGGCTTCAATGTACCCATGGGCCAAGGTTCTTTCAAGCACAACATCATATCCCACCTTACCTGACTCTTTCAACCTCTATCTCCGCTAGGGGGTGGGTGCTTTTATCGTCCAACATACTTGCTATGAAATGCAAACTTGTACCTGAAATCACAAACACTTCCAATAGTATCACATTCTTCCAAATAATAATAAAATTGCAAGGATGTTACAACCTAAAAAATGTCATATTATCATTTGTCCAATGTCAATGTTTAATAATTTTGCAATTGCTCCAAATAATCCAAATATTTGACATTGTCACTTTAGAAACATTAATTCAACCCATTTTAGCCCCTTTGACCCATTAAGCCCCATCCTACACCTAGCCCATGGTCACCATGTGACTATCCCACTCCCCCTAGTCTATGTGCACATTCCCTAGTCTACCCTATCACCCTAGCCTAGCCTACCCCCTACTCTCCACATCCCCATGCACCCACACAACCCCCCATGCTCTTTAATGCATATGGATGGGGTGAGGACTCTCTCCACCCAAAAAAATTAACAAGGAATATCCCTTGGATGGTGTGAGTACTCTCCCTATCCAAAAATATTAATGAGGCATGGTGCACACATGCCCCTTTGACCATCCAAGGGAAAAACCTAGATTTTTTCCTCCCCTCACTCAATCCACTTGTATGCCATGTCACCTCCACCTCACCTCCACTTCACCACCCTCTCACCCTTGATAAAATCTATAAATAGGCCCCCATTTCTTTCATTTTCAGATGTGTGTGAGATTATCTTAGGGAAAATCTACCAAAATTTATCTAGAATCTACTTGTATGCATTTGTGAGAAGTCATCTTGCTTGGGTGTTAGCCATGGATAACATTATGTGCCTCTCCTTGCATGTTGTTATTTTGTAAACTGCTTACAAGTCAAAGCTATAACATACACCAAATGCAAAGGATAACTACCTAGCAACCTAAAGAAGGTTCCTACCAAAGGAAATCCTATTATAATCAATACAGCCGAAACTGTCCATAGAGGGACAATTTACAGTTAAAATCATCCTGATAGGTATGGTTCCTATCAGGAACCAATTATAGTTAGCCATACTATAATAGACCATTTACAGACCTGAGAAAGGTAATTTTATTGTGTTTTTATCTCATTTTGAGTTTTGTGTAATGCTTTAGTTCAAGTTTTTATTGTTTGCTCCTCTCATAAGCTTGGGTCCAACTTAGGTGGACCCAATAGGTGCTATTAACATTTGCTTTTATTATGCATGTGTGGAGACTTTTCTCAACCTGTGGTGGTACACAAGCATAAACCCACCCCTATTGAGGTGGTCAAAGAAGACAAAAGTGCCAAATATTGTATTCTGAAAGGGATTTCACCTTGAAAACCAACTTTGTAGCCCAAAGGGCATTTGAAAAGACTAAGTTGTAATATCTTTTATGTTTAATGAAATGGCATATTTTATTGACTACATTTTGGAAATCATGGTGGGATTCTTTTAACCCTTAACCACACATAGAAAAACATATTTTATAGGTTGTAAAATTGTTGTTTTATCACCACTTATCTCACATTTTGCCTTGTGTGTGTTGTTGGATTTTTATCAATCTTACTCACTTTTTGTGTTTTATGTCTGTGCTTGCAATTATAAAAGCAATCCAAATCCATCCAAATTAGGAACCATCTAGGCTGGTCCAACAACAAAGTCCTCTAGACTAGACTGTGTAAACCAAGACAATTATAGTTAGAATCATCTGAACAAGGACAGTTTATAGTCAAACATGTCAAAACCTAGATGATTTCTATAAACTATCAGGACCCAAAATATTTGTAGACATAACCATCCAAACTGGGATGATTTTTGTTGTGCTCAAAACTAGGACACATCCTATTAGGTACCCAATTTTACACAACAAAACACAACAATTTTAGATGAGTATAAGGTAATATCCCTTGCTTCCTATTCATTTCATGTAATTTATCATCACCATACCTAAGCACCTTCTTAGGCCAAGTTGTCACTTTTAGGGGTGTGAAAAGGTATCATTTATCACCCACCACTCATTTAACATCTAGTCTAATTCGGTAATATTATTGCAAGCTTGGTATTTCATCTACTAGATTTGATATTTGTTAGGTTAAGTTGCTTCAAATAGTTTCTAGTGTTTAATTAGTCAGGGTTTTTACCTCTTCATTTCTTTTGATTCCAAAGCAAATTTCTAAATTTTATAGGAAATTTCATCAAACCAGTATTCTAAGGCATAAAAACCAAACCTAGTAGAGAGAGATACCAAAAGTCTCCCCCATCATGAACTGTCCAGATAGAGATGGTTTCTACTGTAAACATCCAGAAATGGATGGTTTCTACTGTAAATCATCTAGACACAGATGGTTTATTTTGTGAATCATCCCGACAGGGATAGTTTTTATTGCAAAGTTGATTTTGGAAATAGGACCTATGCAACACTTCCAACCAATTTTTAGAGAGCATTGAACCTTAGGTAGGTGCTCTTAATTTTAATTCTAGGTTTAATTTCATAAAGAGCACTTATTATAGGATTTTGTTTTGTTTATAAATTTGTTTTTCTAGCCTAGATAACATTAAGCAAAAGTTTTAATTCCATTTGTATGCTCTCATCTCACGCTAAAAAACAACCTTTAGGATTAGAAAGGTGGTAATAGATTTTGAGATCAAAATATTTGTATCTGCTTTCTAGGAATTTATATTGCATTGCATTTCCTACGTTTCCAATTCATATTAAATAGGAGACTTGACTCTCGTATGCTCTCTCCTTGCACCTTAGGTTGACCTTGGAGATCAAAAGTGGGTCATTTCTTCCAGGTTAACGAACCCCCTCACACTTGACATTAAATAGAGGATTTGACTCTCGTATGCTCTCTCCTTGCGCCTTAAGGCGATCTTGGAAATCAATAGTGAGTCACTTATTCTAGGTCAAGGAACAACACACGCATTCCATGACATCACACATTAAGAGGGTGCTTATACCATGTATGCTCTTCCCTTGCACTTTGTGCAACCTTGGGAATCAAAAGTAGGTAAGTCACCAAAAGTCAAAGAAACTTATCATTTCCTTGCTTTATTAGATTAGATTTCATTTCATGCATTTTATTTGCTTTCTTAGAATACATTAGTATAGATTTAATTTCAAGGCATTTAATTTCAAGTCATTTGCTTTCAAGTAATTTAATTTTCTATTTTGCATATTTCTTTTGTTAAAGTAGGATTTTCTTTAATTGTATTGTCAATTATTTTTCTTAGAATATATTTCTGTTACTATCTTGCAAATTTTCTTTTGTTAATCTAGTTTGCTTTCTTGTACTTGCATTTTACTTTCATTAGAATAGAATTTCCTTCTTGCAATTTAGCATAGGAATTTACTTTCTTGTCCAAATAGCATAGATTTCTTTGCTTGTTTGATTAGAGTAGAAACTTATTGTTATTTATTTTTCATAGTAGATTATCTTTTCACAATAATTATTTTGTTTGGTTAGTCTAGGTTTTGCTTTCTTAGGTAGGGAAATCACATTTTACTTTCCTAGTATAGGTTCAATTCTTATCATTTGATTAAAAAAAATTAGTTTCATTTCGTAGGATATAATTTCACTTCCTTCCATATTAGGTAGGAAAATATAATTTCTAGATTAGGATTTGCTTTATTGCATCTAGTTTAAGAAAAAATTACATTTGCATTCCTAGGGTAGCTCTTGTTTGCACATCATAGTTAGAAAAATGTAAAGAAAATAAATAAATCATACTTGCAAAACACTTTTACAATCGATCGACGACATTGGTTTTCATCACCAACCATCGATTGGCCCTTTAGATGTCATAGTTAGTATGCATAGTTTCTTGGACTTCATCATCGGGAAACTCACTACCCTTAGGATTATCTTGGGGTAGTCTAGGTTAGATCCCTCGCTCATAGGGCTATAGAAATAGTGAGTGTGTAGTTATCATTTTTTACCAAGCCCACCCAAGGGTGAAGTGAAGGATGTCTAGTCCAATGCAGGTTTAGACAACACCACATAATTTTGTTAGAAATAGATTATATTCCATCATTTGGGTTATGTAAATGTATCTTCCAAGGTACATACTTAGGACATTAGATTACTTTAGGGGGAAGTTATCTAGTTACTTCATGCAATGTAATAAATGCACAAGTGTCAATGTGCAAGTTGTAAATGTGCAAGGTGTCACTTGTACAACTAGATAGAGTGTTGGCCAAGTATCCTATTTTACCTATATAAGGAAGGCCTCATTGTTAGATAGATAAAAAGGGAGAGTCAGTGACACAATAGCTTAGGGATCTTAGTAGGTAGTACAATTCTATGTGGATCACCATCCATTGGTGATGGGTGCAATGTAGTCCAGTAGCTTTATTGATGGAGTGTTCATTTCCTCCATAGCTACATTGTATTCATTTATATATCATTTATGTTTATTGCATATCTCAGTCATCTAGTAGATTTACTTTCTTTCATATTATTCTGCATCTCATGATTGTTATCTCCCTTTGGATATTGTATCAAAAGCTAACAGTGGTATCAGAGCTACGGTAGATCTAGTCTATGCAGGTCTACAGGAAAATCACCATCATTATTGAGCCTGAGTGTTTTGTCAACCTAACGCACCATTGGACCAGTCACTGTCAAAATATCTCAGAAGAATCTAGGTGATAGAATCAGGGAGAGTCACAAGTGAGGACTGAAAGATATCTCAGTCCTAGAAAATACTGAGATTGCATTTGACTAGAGTCTTTCCACAGAGTTATAGGAAAACTCGTGAAGACCAAGACTCAACATTCAATCCACTAGATTGATAGATCATCTAGTGAAGATCCAGGATATCTAGAATTTTCTAACTATTTCCCAAAGTTTCTTTTGTTGTAGATAATTAATTCTTAGAGGATTGGTACTCCTCCTATGATAGAAATCTAGGAGACTCCAACTTCATTGCTCGAAGGTCGACGTGCCCTCATAGTGCAGAGATTAGTTCCTTGTGTAGGAGAAGAACACTATGGAAGAAGACTTCTGAAGAAAAGGTATGGTGAAGCTAGGAGACTGAAGATCTCCATTGCAGATTGAAGAACAGGCCATAGAAGCCTTGATGCAAAAAGGCCATAGTAGCCTTGAAGAAAAGGCCATAGAAGCCTTGAAGAAGAAGCCACAAAAGTCTTGATATTGAAAAGGCCATAGAAGCCTTGATATTGAAAAGGCCATAGGAGCCTTGATACTAAAAAGGCCATAGAAGCCTTGATACTAAAATAGGCCATAGAAGCCTTGATCCTAAAGAATAATTCAAAAGGAATATCTGATTCAAAAGTAGATTAATATTTTGGTATTAACATTTTTATTATAGGGAAAGAAGATTCAGTGAGTTGGAAAACTTCCTACAAGAAATTTAGGAAGGGTATCTTCTTCAAAATCAATTCAACACCTAAAGCAAAGGATATCAGGAGAATATCTCATTGAAGGACTTCTAGACTTGGAAGAAGGACTAGGAGAGTCCTACTTGAATCTAGAAATCAACATAATCAAAGATCCAAGAGCAGATCACATCACCAACACTTCCAGGAGCAGAAGGTTGAAGAGATCTCAAGTGAAGACCAACAGAAGTTGCAAGATCAAAGACCTTGGAAAGGTCTCATCGAGCATCCAAAAAATGCTAGGAAATCCTTACTAAAGAAATCATCAAAGGAGATCTCACTAGAGAAATCCACTACCAAGGAGAAGCCCCTGATAGTGAAGGACTTGGGACAATTATCGCCATCCGAAAACAAGCCCAAGAGAAGGAGAATTTGGCAAGGAGTGCCAAATTGTAGAAGAAGAATCTAGTGAAAGACCTCAAGACATTCAGAATCTTGAGAGGAAGATCCTGCTTGAAGTCAAAATTCGACAAGAAGACTTGAAGATAGAAGAAGCTCATCAAATCTAGGAGATTTGAAGATTACCTCTCATAGCAAGAAGGCACCACTTCAGAGATAGAGACTTCTCCAAATCTACAATAGAAGGAGAATATTACAAGAGGAGAACAAGCCACCAAATCCTAGGCTCGTAAAAGAAAGTTTGAGACCATCATTTGGTGAAGAAGGAGTTATTCAAAAATAGTCTACAAAGAGCTGCAAAACCCTACTCGAAGCAGCAACTTGGTGATCTTAGACACCAAGATCCACATCCTCTATAGAAGTGGAAAAAAGGAGCTACAGAAGATTACAAAAAGGTATGCAACTACTAGTGCTAACTAACTCATTAATTAGACTTCTTATCAGATTCATTAGAGCACCTTATCTGGATTAAAGTTGCATGAAGAAAAGTAGATTACAGTCTTCAAAAGTGCAAATAGGAAAAGGTTCTTTTTAAGGTTCATTTGCACATTAATTAGGAGTTGATTAGATTTCAGAATTATATCTATCAACTACCTATCATCTACTTTGGAAATAGAAAAGAAGACTAAGTCCTACAATATTAGTTGTAGTGAATTTGCAGAATAACTTTTAAAGATTCATTTTAGGTTATTCTTGATTAGTTGTAGTAGATTGATTAAAGTGCATTATCTTGAGAGTTAATTGGAGTGATAAGGTGAAATTATTAGTGCATTAAAAAAAGGTCTATTAGATTTATTTTGCACTATTATACTACTCTCAAAAGAAATTAGTTTTTGTGTTCTTGAAGGGCACAAAATCTGATTTGTATCAAGTGTCTAAAGACACTATTGAAGCACAAAAATCTGCAACTCGTAGTGGCCAAAAGAAGCCACCCAAAAAGGTTAGAATCCTCAAAAACTTGGAGAAGAACACAACTAACCAAAAATAGAAATAGAAGCTTCAAGATTGAGACTTGGTGAGTCTCAGATCCAAAGCATTACAAGATTGGATGCAAGAAAAGAAAATGCAGAAAATTGCATAAACTAAAAAGCTTCTATCTACTGTTATCTAAGCTTGGATTTATTATAAAAGTGTCCAAGAAAAAATGGGAAGGTGTCTACTCATAAAAGACAACCTCAAAACCCTTGTATTGTAGGAAGAAAAATCTGCCATGAAACCAGAAATTCAGATCTGAAATAAGAGTGCAAAAGAAGGAGGTTAATGTACAATCTATAGTACATTTTATTGCACCATTTTAATCTGGTTTTTTACAGCCCAAGAGCAGATTTGGATGTGTCCCCAAAAGGCACAATATCAATAGGAAAAGCAGCCAAGAAAGGTCGAACGTAAGCACTCTTCTTCCCAAGCAATAGGAGCCACTCAAAGGGCTCATCTTGGATGGATGAACCTACAAAACAAAGCCCACAAGAGGCCATCATCAAAGCTACATCTACGTAGAGAAAAGAGTGCACATCTACCAACGTACAACAATGTGAGACGGATAGCAATATGAGATGGACAATAATGTGGGATGAACAACATCTACACTACAAAAGAAGGCGTCTACTCCTACCAACGTAATATGGACAACAATGCAAGATGGACAACATCTAAAAGGTATCTACTTCTACCAAAGAGAAATGAACAACATCTACACTACAAATATGCATAGGTATTAATACATTGGAGGTATAGAAGATAAAGAACAAAGGAGCTACATTCAGAACTTGGTGAAGATCATCCACCAAACGAAGCATCAAAATCACTATTCAAGCTCCATAGCACCTCATCAATCCACCTATAGAAAATAAGGTTGCTTGCTGCTCAAGAAACGTAGCAAAGCAAAGGAATGGTAGACTAAAATACCTAAGGAGTTATAATAATCTCCTTGGAAGGCATTACGATGAAGGTCTACATGCAGAGAGCATGAATGCCACTTGGCATCAATCTTCTAAAGAGCATGCATTACAAGAATGTCGTCTCTCAAATGCTCAAGCATACATTACTAGAAGCTTCATCTCTCAATGCACTAGCATATGTGGTGACACTTGTTATTCTCCTCAAGTCCCACATGAGTGAGCAGGCATTACAAAGTGACCAACAATGTTGAACAAGAAAGAGTTACGAAGAAGGAGCACCCATACATAACGGACATGACACGTGTCACAAGGCTTGAGTTTGCTCCTCCAATAAAAGTGCCCAAAGTCCAAATATCATAGTAGGTAGAGAGAGAGAAAAATGTAGTCAAATCCAGTCAAGCACAACGTGGAAGGAAGGTAGAAGGAGCATTTAAGTCTCCAAGTCTTTGAAGGTCAAATCTTCCATATTCAGTAGCATATACATTCCAGCATTAAAGATGAGCATCTCCATTGATTCCAACGCCCAAGGGAACCTTATCATCACTATTATATTCAGCCAAAGGGAGCACAAGAGTGGGGAGACTAGCATCAAAAAGGTAAGGGTGAAATCCCACTTTATTATTGCTTTCAACTTTGGAGATATAAGGGTTATAAACTAAGGTAGAAAATTTAGTTTAGTGAAAGCAAAAGCTATAAGGGATAACTTACCAAATTAAAATAATATTTGCATCTCAACCTAGGAGAAATAAGGAATTCAACTTGGATTAATTTCTTTGATATTTTACAAATATTATTAATTTTCTAATTTTCCAAATTTGGGAGTGATAAGGGTTACAACATCAAACTAGGTCTTTGGAAATTAGAAATTAAAACCTAAGGGTTATAAAAAGAGGTTATTAAATATTTATTGTTAAAGTTTGAAATTTATATTTTCTTTTCTCTAAAATTTCTCAAAAGGGAAAAAAATTTCAAAAATTAAAACCTCTTCCAATAGTGAAAAGTCAGCTTAGTTCAATTAAATAATAGAGTAAGAATTTATTTTCTATTACAAATCATCATCATCATAAAATTGAACTTTATTTTTACAAAAACACTATATCATACTCCAAAAAATAGTCATAAGGTATTCTATAAATCTTGATCAAAGGTTGTCAAGTTGGGAAGATATAAGCTTTCTTCAAAACCTAAAATTAGGTGCTCATACTCTCATTACTAGGGAGACATAAGGAAGCCTACAAATCTAAAATATTACTAAAGGTTTCATCAAATCAAGCTTATATACTTCAATCAAGGTTTGCATATCCTAAGACTAGGGAGCTATATAAGGATGTCTACCAATAAATGCTTTAGAAAGGAAAAATCCAATGCCATAAAACTTGAGATCATGAATCTACTCAAGAAATCGGAAGGAAGATTAGATCTAGCTTCAAAAGTAATCCATAGTGAAGCTTTAGAAGATAATTTTGATACTATGGAATGCTATCTTCAAACTCATCTCAATGAAGCAATTGACAATGGAAAAAGTGATATTGTACTTTCCTTAGACTTTGCAAGTATATTATACATGGCATTGCTCACATATAAACACTACAAGGCAAAAAATGAAGAGCAAAAAGGATTGATAGAATTACTCAAAAAGAAGTCAGAACTTGATGAATCATATCTAGAAAATATTTTTCAATCCTCATGCAACATCAACACTTCATGTTCTACTAACTCAAAGTCTTATCATGATGCCTTAAGTGGTTGTTCAAAAACTTCTATACATATTAAATATAGGAAAGAAGAATCATCTTCACAAGAACCAGGTAGCAGCTCAACCTCCTGTGAGAACACAAAAACCAGAATCAAAGGAAAAGCTAGAGATGAAGAAGAAGACAAAAGCAATAAAGGAGGAATACAATGCAAAGTCAATTGAAAGAAGAAGCCTCAGCTCTAGCCTACTCTGCATCATATGAAGACACAGACCACATATTGAACCTGAACACAAAGAATGCAGAGGAAAAACACAAAGTTCAGGAAGAAGAAGATGAAGATCCATATTGAAGACTAAAAGTCTTCAATACCCAAATAATGTAATACAGGGGGTGTTAGAAATAGATTATATTCCATCATTTGGGTTATGTAAATGTATCTTCCAAGGTACATACTTAGGACATTAGATTACTTTAGGGGGAAGTTATCTAGTTACTTCATGCAATGTAATAAATGCACAAGTGTCAATGTGCAAGTTGTAAATGTGCAAGGTGTCACTTGTACAACTAGATAGAGTGTTGGCCAAGTATCCTATTTTACCTATATAAGGAAGGCCTCATTGTTAGATAGATATAAAAGGGAGAGTCGGTGACACAATAGCTTAGGGATCTTAGTAGGTAGTACAGTTTTGTGTGGATCACCATCCATTGGTGATGGGTGCAATGTAGTCCAATAGCTTTATTGATGGAGTGTTCATTTCCTCCATAGCTACATTGTATTCATTTATATATCATTTATGTTTATTGCATATCTCAGTCATCTAGCATATTTACTTTCTTTCATATTATTTTGCATCTCGTGATTGTTATCTCCCTTGGGATATTGTATCAAAAGCTAACACTTATATCCCTTGAAAAGGATATTAGAGGTCCTTTTTACCTTTTGGATACCCCAAGCCATCCTTACCTCAGGAAACCATTGTCCATTTATGCGCATTGTCTCTCTCCATGTAATTTCATGTATATTGATGAGTGTGCATAGACATACCCTTTGATCTCAACCACCCACATTTTGCATAGTTTAGGGGTAATTAACACAACACAAAAACCTAAAAAATATCCAAAAACCAACAAAATAAAAATTAAACAAAAAAATAACAAAATAAAATAAAAATAAAATTTATGACTTGTTGCAGATATGAGTGTGTTTTGAAAAGTTGCTGAAGAATGTTTGAGATGGTTTATTGGTTTTACCACAAGTTTTGGGTAAGTATTAACTACTATAACGAGTATAGCTTGTACTTCAAGAATATATTGTAACTGGTGTATTTGTGCCCAAAAGAGACTGGTGTGGATGTTAGTGGTGGTTGCCTAGTGTAATGTTCTCATAATTAGCTCTAGTAATATGTGATGTTTTAAAAGTGGCTTTTTGGACTTTTTCATGTTACCTTTCCAGGATATGGATGAGGGTAACATGTGAAGCTAATGTGTTTAGAAGGCTAGAGGTATCTTGTAGGGTGGCTAGGTCTTGGAACGATTGGATATAGTTGGTGGAAGTTATAGGCCTAGAGGCTAGTAGTAACTAGGTTAAGGCTACTTGTCTTTGGAAGGATTGGTTTTAGCTTGTGCCCATGAAGGGTTGTGTCAAAAATTATTGTTTGTACTACATAATTACAAATATGTCATTAAGGGGGGAATGTTGGCATTAAATTCCTATGTAATCACACATTTGTAATATGGATCAAAGTCCAAGGATGAGGTGTCAATGTGTATGTAAGGATGAGGTGTCACCTTACATGCACATGTGAGTTGGCAGTGATAGATGCTAGGGTTTACCTTGTAGAATATGCAATATAGTATTTATTTAAGATTACTAATAGAAAATAGGGGAATGTTTGGACATCCCCCAAGGGGGTTCCCTTGTTACTCTCTTATTTTTAATTTGCATATTTATGTTGTTGCTCCTTGTTATGTTTAGCTCTATTCATTTAGTATCAATATCATGTTCAAATTTAACATTCTATTAAACCTTCCTTCTTTGCTCAACCACCTTCATGGATACCCCATCAACCTACCGCTCTTCTATAGCCACCACCCCCATCCACCTCTTATCCATGGACATCCTTGCATTCACAAGTTCAAAGTCAAACCCCATCACTCATTAAATCACTACTTGAGTTGGACGAAATTACCTATTAATGTTGTCTAGAACATGATAAATATTCAAACACTCACTCTTGGAATCATATTTGTTCAATAACATTGCTTGAGACTATCATTATTCCTCCTTTTTTGGGGAAAAGGTAAATTTGTTCTTCTTATTCTTAATTTTCATTTCTTCTCAACTCAATTTATCATTCAATCTAACTTTAGTAGGCTCTATGCCAAGTTTGTATGGTTACTCACACACTCGTTTCATGGAGGTGGCAACCTAAGCCCACTTAAAATTGATTGGAGCATCGTGAGGATACCTACCTATGACTAGTCAACTTGCTAAATCAAATGATCTCAAAAATTTGTCAACAAAAAGAACCCAAAGATATTCATCCCTTCCATTATTGGGACATCTCACATTGATCATGTTTCGAGATAAACTTACTATTGTAGCAAAAAATGATACAACATGAATGTACTCCTAATTTCAAAATTTTGAAGGTCATTATAGGTCCATAAATTTTGTGATATTTTAATGAACAATTCAAATTTCAAGTTACAAAGCCATAAGCATCTCAAAATATAGAAATGGATTTATATGTTTTAAAATTTGATAAAGGCTTAAAAATGCTTAATTCATTCACTTTCAGTAACTCTGTTGTCATGCCAATCATCCTTCATGAAATGACCTCAATTGCAAAAAAGCTCTAAAACTACCTTGCACCCTTAAGAAGAAAAATAATCCTTTTAAATAAGCTTAAGAGGTCCCTTGCCCATATTTCCCTAAGTCTACAAGCTATCAGCCTGATCGACCAAAAATTGGAAGCAAAGCAAAGACTATCGGTCAAAACCGAGCTAAACTGACCATAAAGAGATCGATCCATTGGTCGACAACTAGAGGGCCACTACCAAAAAGTAGAAATTCAAAGGACCAAACAAAGAAGTCCTTTGGCTAACAGGAAGAAGGGATCGGTTGAACGATCGACAGTAGTTAGTTGATGAAATCAACAAAAAATACCCACCATTTGATCGACAAGAAGAAAATATAGGTCGAGCGATCTATCGATCAATTTGGCAAGGAAAGCAGACCATTCGGTTGAGGATAGATCAAAATTTTGAAAACAATCAGTCGAAGCACATTGATATTAGCAAAGATATTAATGTTTTTACCCAAAAGCATCGGACAAAAATGGTCAAACTGCTCGATCAAAGCGACACCCAAAAATACATGCACCAACACTCGACTGCAGAGATAAAGAGGCCAGTAAATTAATTTGATGCAAAAAAGTATTTTTGCTGAAGCTAAATTAAAGAACCTAGTCAAAGCCAAAAATTCTAAAGGTCAAAGAGCGAAACAAGGAAGCACTTGGTCAAGTAGAGGAAGCGATCGACTGACCACGTGGCATGAAAATATCTATCGACTGAAAGTACATAAACGACCTAAACCGATTGATAGAAACTTGACAGAGATCAATGGTCAACACTAGCGACCCGAAGCCCATCGATCAAAAAATTGGTCAAACCCCTCAATCAAAGCTGACTGATTCATTAAAGACAAGACCTTTCAATCAAAAAAATGGGACCACATGGCTATGTCAAAGTAGACCATGCTCATTTTGGTCGATGAAAATCAATGCTCAAATTCTTCGGCTTAAGCAGAGCAAAGGAAAATTTTAAATACATTGAAAACACAATGTAATGCCTAAGTATTTAACCTGTCACAAGGGGAAATCATAAGGATCATTTACTACGTACACCCCCTTTCCTAAGCCAAGTTTTTGCTAAGACTGATCAAGGGTTTTGTGATATATATGTAAAAGGTGGCTAACATGTTTCAACCAAAGAGGTTTTATGATTCATAACCTAAAACTCATGCAAAAGATGAAAAGCCAATCTATCGAAAAAATATAAAGGCCCAAATTCATCAATCGATCAAATCACAACCATATAATAGTAGCAACTGAACAAGATGGATGACCAAGGTCGATCAAATAAACTCAATCAAATAAAGGTCATAGGTATGCACAAAGTTTAAATTTAATATATACACTTTGATTTAACTAAATGTCAACATTCTCATGTTAAAATCCCTATAAACTAATGTGGGTTTTAATGTAAATAAGGATAAATGTGCTTCAGGCCACTTGGATGAAAGTTAATGCTAATTATCCAAAATCACAATTCACATAAAATCACAAAAGGCCATCAACTAAAATCTAATGAATGGCTAGATTCGACCGATCGAGTCTCAAATCAATGAATAAGGAAGTTTCGACCTACTCACAAGAGAAAATTGGTTGATAACATTCATAATGAAGACATTTAAAGTACTGATCCACTGACCAACCATCGAAAGTCATGGATACACGCATGATATAAATCCATGACGGGCACTAATCGATCGATCATGCGACTAAAGTAGTGCCATGCTAGAGCCAGATCTTGTAGACCCCAATTCGAGAAAGTCGATAGATCAATCAATTTGATTATGATCTCATTGACATGACCAAGGGCCAATAAGGGAGTTGCATACATGCAAAATCTACTTAAGATCCATCTGAACACACATGATAAGGCTATATAAGCTAATCAAGCGATTCAAAATTAAACTAGTGTTTTATCATACAACCGCATTATGCAAACCTACTAAAAAGGCAAATAAATCCACAATAGGTAGGTTCACTACAAAGAGTGAGGTGGTAGGATAAGTAAAGTAAACATAGCGATGACTACGTCAAATGTGATGAACCCAAAATTTGGCCAAGTCAAAGCCATGGGACTTCGCATATCACACGGATAAAGTTGGTGAAATGAAGTGAATCCTCATATACTGAGCAAATGAAGGATAGTTCATGAGCCAAATAACACAAATAGAGAACCAAGCTAACGAAAGATCGTCAGTTCAAAGTAAACTAAATCATTCTCAGATCAATAGAACCTGGCTCATTTGTTGTCAGCTGATAAAATAATTCGCGCACCCTTTCTAAGATCAAAGTGAAATTTTAGATAACAAATATGGATCAAAGTGTGCTAGTAGTGGGTTGCAAAAAAAGAGGTAGGCAATTTAAGAGGTCTTGGTTCACCGACGGTAGAAGAAAAAAGATGCGTAAACTAGATAAAATGACACCCCTAGAAATTTTCCACGCCCTGATGGAATATAGTTATAGAAGTGTCACCCCGATGGAGTATAGTTATGGAAGTACCATGTTGTTGGTGGTTTCCTTAATTTGTGTACTTCCAATTCCCTAATTTTGTCTAACTCTATCTCTCAGAATAGTAGTGTTGTTCATTATTCAATGCTTCTAAGGGTCTAACGTATCAAATTTTTGTAATGAACCCTTGCTTATTTCTTGGTGTGTCTGTTAAGCCCTTGTTTAGTTAAAGAATACATCGATTCTTAGGCAACATAATTAATTTTAGTAGTATTTTCAGTATTAACAGTCAAAATGATCATTTGCAAAAGACTAAGCTATGGTAGCATATATATGGGATGACACTCAGTGAGAAAGGAGCTCACTTCAGGATAAGTAAATAATGTCATAGGGTCGAGTCAAACAATAGGGACCAGATAGATGATGACTAGATAGAATTTTGATATATTAGGAATAAATTCTAATTTTTAGATAGCTAATAACAAGTTGTATAAAACCTAGTTGATAACAAAGTAGAAGATGGCACCAAGTGGAGAGTCTAGATTAGAGCATTTTTTACAGTTACAGAGCTATCGTAGCTATAATAAGGACGTCCATGGCCAAAAAAAGGATCAAGCTTTTGACCTAGCATATTTTTGCTAAGGGGTATACTTGAGTGTCATGTTCTTTGCTATTGTATTTCCTTTGTGTTTTTCTTCTTTTTCCATTCCTTATTCTTCCCATCGTTGTATAAGTTTTGATAGGAAAGTGTCCAAGAAGTTGAGATTATTTCCAAATTATTGAGCTAGAGTTCTAGAGACTCGATTGTTACTAGATTGGAATGGGAGAGTGAAAAGTCCTTGTTATGATATTCGAACAAGGAATTTTATTGTATTAATATTTAAAATGTTTTAATGGCAAATTCAAGTCAAATATTCATGTAATAAATTCTCATATTAATACAATTTTGGGCTTCATTTCTGTTATATCTTTGTCATCAGTTTTTTGTGTATCTTCATTATGGGTTACATTATTTGAACGTATAATGAATATTTCTTTTGTTGGTCAACTATTATGTTTATTACGATATTCAAATGAATGTAATTGCACCAATTCTTTCTTTTCCCTATTATTTATATTTCATTGAAGTGTTATTAAATATTGCTACAATAACCCAAAGGATTAAGGCACCAATCATACATAAGGTATAATTGAACTATTATTGTTTTAGCTTGGTCAAATTTATAAAAAAATTTAACTCACCACCATAAATCTAGAAGAACATGAACATAAAATGTTAAAAACTTTAAGTTCACCTCAAGGGTTTCCTTACCATACCTGGTATGTTTAGAAAATATTAAGAACTCTATTCCTAGGTTAAAGAGGCAGGTTGACTAGAGCCTGTAATTGCTTGTTGGTAGTTGGTTTTTCTTGTAGCATGATAGCTTATCCCAAGGATGTAGGAAAAATCTCCAACAATTTAATGGTGTCGTTTTCGGGGATGAACTTGTAATCTTAATTATAGTTTAAAACCTAATGACAATATTTATAGACAAAAATTGGCCTAGAGGGAACCAATATACCCAATTTTCAAATCTAAATATTTTTGAGTCTGCTTTCCATGTATGCTCACGGTTTCCAATTAATTTTTCAAGAGCCAACGGTTATATAATTTTCTTGATTTTTCAAATATTGATTCTTGAAAAATATTATACCTCACAAAGTATACCTTGAGTGATTGAGAATAATATAAGTCAAGCAATATCGACCAAATGTTTATTCCTTATACACCCATTGTGCTGGTAACTTTAACTGATTGAACCCAGACAAAAAAAAAAAAAAATAAGAAGCAGAACGTGCTGGCATGGATGAGAATAACCACTCAGGAGCTCTATCCAAAATTCTGAAATCTAGAGGTATTTTTTAGAACCAATCCTTCTCTTTCATCACCAAAAAGTACTCAAATGAATATTATTACAATAGAGAACATATTTGATACACCCACTAATGTTTCTAGTGGAATAAATATTATACCACCTGCTATGATTCCTATAAAACCAACCCAAACTCCCCCAATACATAACATGGCTAACCTACCTCCTCATAATTATCAGAATGCCCAATTATGGAGGAAAAATAGATACAGGCCCTTCCAATTACTGGTAGCACCGCATGACCTTCCTAGTAAATCACATGAATAAACATGAAGACCATATTAAAAGTTTCTTATATGCTATGAATAACCTTGAGGTGGATCATGAAAATGTAGTTCTAAGATTATTTCTCTAGACCTTAAAGAAGGATGCTAGAGAATGGTTTAACACCCTTCCAAACAATGACATTATTGATTTCACCAAAATGGAAACTGTGTTTCTAAAAAAATTGGAGAAAGGAAGAATGAATAGTCACTGCTGATAGATTTGGCAACCATGAAAAAGAAATAAAATGAAACAGTGAGTGATTTTAATAGAATATTTTCCAAAACTAGAAATAAAATCCCCACTGACTTAAGACCAAATGATATCCAGTCTATCTGTTTTTATAAAAATACCTTCCTAGGAGAATTTAATTATGAATTAAGACAAGAATAGGTAGATACAATAGATGCATGCATGGATAAAGCCATAGAGATTGAAAGAAACATGTTAGACAGTGGAAAAATAAAACCATACTCTCTAGAGGTCAGTCAACCTGATAGAAAACCTAAAAAAGTAGGATTTAATTTATAGAAAAGAACTGAACAGGATCCTATGGAAAAATTGGCCAATCAAATGACAAAAATGTTTAATACCATGAACAATAGACTAGCTAGGATAGAGAGAAATAAAGAAAATAATGGTGAATCTTCTCACCCTCAAGTTGACAAACAACAAAATGACAATAGGCCACCATTCAAAAGAAATTTTAACAACTGGGGTAACAACAATTATGAAGAAGGGAATAGGAATAGGAATAATGGGAATGTATGGAGGAAGAGGAAAACTAAGAAAGATCAAGACTTTATTCCAAATCCTATTCCTTCCGTAAATCTCACAAAAAAATTCCCTTATTATTGTTCAGCCTGTGATGCTCCTCATAACCTAGATTATTGTGGGATATATCTAGGTATGCATAATACTGTAGACTTAGATGATGAATCAGAAGAGAACATTAGAATTAATGCATGTTGGACTCTTGAATATGAATCTAGAGAAAGGTTGTTTGAGAAAAATATGGATTTAAATACCTCAAATCATCACCCTAAAATCCTAGTAGCAAAAAACACTAAGATCTTACAAAGACCACAAGAAACTAGGTATGAAAAATGAAACAAGGGAAATTAATCCCAATAGCTAAAGAAGTAGAAGAGTTGGAGGTAACTCATACCTTGAACTTGAGAAATAGGACTATGCACAATAGAACTGATAAAGCCTCAAATAAGGAAACTAGGGGATAGTCTGTTGTAAATAATAATACACAAAAAAAATAGAAAAAAATCAAAACAAAATTGTTCCTAAAAATGTAGAAATAAATGAACAACTACCACATGAGGAATGTACCAAAATACTAGATGTCAAGAAGATAGAGTTTGGCATTGGTGGGAATGTATTGAAGCTGAATTCTATGCCTTGGAACTTCATCTCGAATGAAGTGACATTGTGTGTCAATGTGTTTGGTTTGTTCATGATGCACTAGATTCTTAACGAGTTTCAAAACACCCTGGTTGTCGCAAAACAAGTGAATTGGATATTTGGATGGAAGACCCATACTTGTCAAGATGTGATGCAACCATATCGTCTCACACACTGCTTCTCGTGTGATGTGATACTCTACCTCTGTAGATGAAATAACAACCACCTGTTGCTTCTTGTTGTGCCAAGAGACAGGATCGGATCCAAGATAAAAAATATATCCTGAAGTTGACTTTTGATCATCATATGATCCAGTATAGTTGGAGTTCGTGTATCCTTGCAAGAAGAATTTATCATTCTTCTTGTACTCTAGGCCATACTCAATAGTACCACGAACATAGTGAAGAACACATTTTTTGCTTTCCAATGAGTGACCTTAGGCTCCTGCATGAACCTTAAAAGATAGTTGACAACAAACACGATATCTGGCCTAATGTTTGTTAGATATATGAGACTCCCAATAAGCTGGCAATAGAGAGTACCATCTACCTAAGGTGAATCATCATACCATGATAACTGAAGCCCTGATTCCATCAAAGTTGCCATTGGCTTGCAATCAGTCATGCGATACTTTTCTAACAATATCTTGGCATACTTTTTTTGTGACACCTTGATGTGGTGCTTCTTCTGGTTCACTTCCAAGCCAAGATAATAGTGGAGAAGTCCGAGATCTATCATCTCAAAATATTTGCACAAGTCACTTTTGATGACAATTATCAAAGTTTCTAAGTTGCCTGTGATAATCAGATCATCCACATAGAGTACAAGTAACACTATTTTAGAACCTTATTTCTTGAAATAGAGGTTTGCATCTGAAGGACTTCTCTTAAATCCATGTTGCAGTAGGTGATCATCCATCTTAATGTACCAAGCTCGTGGAGCTTGTTTCAAACCATACAAGGACTTGACCAATTTGCACACTTTTTGCTCTTGGTATTCCACTTCAAATCCTTTAGGTTGTGACATATAGACTTCCTCTTGGAGATCACCATTCAAGAAGGCACTCTTGACATCCATCTGATGTAATTTCCACCCAAACTGTGTTGCCATAGCACAAAGAACTTGAATGGTAGTCATTCGAGCAGTAGGTGCAAAATTTTCCTCATAGTCGATGCCTTCCTTTTGTGCATAGCCCTTTGCAACAAGACGGGCCTTATGCTTATCAATTGTTCCATATGCCTTGTACTTGACTTTGTACACCCATTTTTAGCCAATGGGCTTCTTTCCATGCGGTAGATCAACAAGCTTCCAAGTCTTATTTTTCTTTAGAGACATGTACTCTACATCCATAACAACCTTCCATTGTGGCTCACTAAGAGCATCTTGTACTGTGGCGGGTTCATGCTCATCAAGTGAAGACATAAAAACCCTGTCATCATCCACTTCCATATCCTTTGTTTCTCTCTTTGTATCTACATAAATTTCCTCAAAGGATTGATAAAGATCATCAACCTTAGTAGTCTCTGTGGTTGCTCTATCTTGTCGAGCCATACTACGAGTACGAGGTCTATTCAAAGTCATATATGGTGGTGTGGATATCTTTGAGTCTTTGATAGTACTTGTATACCACTTAGGAATATTTTTATATGAAGAGGAAGAAGGAGATCCTCCCTTTTGTGGTGAATAAGGAGACTTCTCAACTTTAGATTCCGCAAACTCTAGGTATACATCGGATGTGTTTTGTGATGTGAAAGATTCATAAAAAACAACATCTCTACTGATATGAATCTTCTTGGTCAAAGGATAAATCAAATGATAACCCTTAGAATTCTCATCATATCCAAGAAGAACACATTGCAAGGTCTTCTCATCTAGCTTTTTCCTTTTCTCTTTTGGTATATGCATAAAAGCCTTACATCCAAAAATACGTAGATGAGAGATGGAGGGTTTTCGACCACTCCATGCTTCCTATGGATTTATTCCATTTAGGGCCTTTATGGGTGCCCTATTCAGCAGGTACACTGTTGTGGTGATAACTTTTGCCCAAAATTGTTGCTCTAGATGGGCTCTTGTGAGCATACAATGAACCATTTCCATGATGGAACGGTTCCTCCATTCAACAAATCCATTTTTCTATGGAGTATAAGTAGTAGTGAGTTGTCTCTTGATCCCATGTGTAGTCAAATATGCAAAAAATTCCTTAGAGGTGAACTCCCCCCCTCGATTTGAGTGGAGGGTCTTTATAGAAGTCCCTGACTCCTTCTCAACAAATTTCTTGAATTGCTAGAAGTAACTGAAAGCTTCTGATTTTAGATGAAGAAATAAAACCCACATATTTTGTGAGTAGTCATCTACAAACAACTAAAAGTACCTCTTCCCCCCACAACTGTTTGGTGTGAAAGGACCGCACATATTGGTGTGAATTAACTCCAAAGGTTTCTTTGCTTGTGAAGAGCTCTTTTCAAATGGTACTCTATGTTGATTCCCTACTAAGCAATCAGAGCACACTGGCAATGTAGAGGAAAGGGAGGGAAGACCCTTTACCATCTCATATTTACTTAGCTCAAGTAAATATCTAGAACTTAGATGCTCGTATCTCTTGTACCAAAGTGAAGTTGCCTCCTTTGTAGAGACTGTCATGGCAACATGAGGGGTGGAGATAGCATCTAATGCAAATAAGTCATGCTTGTATGAAGCTATTATGATGTGTTTACCCCTCTTGGTGATAAAGCAACACTTCTTTCCATCCTCAACACAAAAATCAAAAACCATATCCTTATCTAGAATTTGAGTGATTGACAACAAATTGTTCGTCAATCCTGGAACATAGAGGACTCTATCAATCTAACATTTTCCATCTAGAAGGTTGACTAAAATTGTACCCTCACCCTGAACCTTGTAGGTTTTATCATCAACAATAGTGATGGGTTTGCCTTCCTTGGCTTCATATGTCTCAAACCATGACTTGTCACCAATCATGTGCTTACTGGCACCAGAATCAACATACCACACATGATCCTTTGATTTGGAGGTTGTGTTAGTCATGAGCACCTTGTGTGCCCACTCATAATCTGAATCTGATTCTTCAATAACAACATTCACCTTGGGTTGCTTGTTTTTGTTTTGTGGTTTGTTATGGCCCTTGTTCTTAGGTTGTTTGTTCTTGTGCCAACATCGATTGGTGTCATGGGTATCTTTCTCACAAATTTTGCAATATCTCTTTGATTGTTGAGGTTGTTTTCACTTGGAATCCTTGGAAGAATTTCCTCCCTTCTAAAAATTACCTTTCTTCTTAGAACCCTTCTTGTTGGAATAGAGGGTTGTATTAGAAGCTTCATCTTTTTGAAGTTGGCGAGCCTCCTCTTCCTGAAGCATATTGACCAACTCAACAAAGGTAACTTTTCTTTGTGACACTTGAAGAGAAGTTATCAACATTCTGTATGAATTAGGTAAAGCTCTCATAATCACTGAAGTAAGGAGCTTATCTTCTACAGTCTCTCCCATAGAATTCAACTTTGACTTCAACTCAACCACTCTGCAAAGAAATAGTTCAATTGTCTCTCCATGCTTCATACTCAAACTGTGAAGTTGATATTGAAGGTGAAGAATGGTGGACTCATTCTTACCCTCATAGATGGTTGTAAGGGCATCCCATGCCTCTTTACCATATTCTATGTCAGCTATGTGAGGTTGAACTTCATCTGAAACAACAAGTAAGATGAGCACTCTTGCCTTACTATATTTCTTGTCAAATGCAATCTGATCTGCAGTTGGTCATGTAGGTTGAGTTGTGTTTGTTGATGGTGAAGGTCTTGTTTCCGTGCCAGAAACAACATCCCATAATTCTTCCATTTGTAGAATAGCCTTCATTTTTGTTTTCCATGGTGTGTAATTGGAACCTTTTAGTAACTAAGAATCTATCAGGTACTTGTGGATAGTAGTCATAATGAGGGTTCCTTATAACACCAAATGGTCCCCCTTTCTTTATACCTTCCAGGACTTTATATCGAACCTCTCAATATACCCACCCTTACATGAGGGAGACTATAAGTACATGAGAGCAGAATGATAAGTGGTACATAGGTGATACTGAAAGGGAATCGTTTTGTTTATGACACCTACCATAGAAGGTCTTTCCTCATGCATGGGGCGTAACTTCCCCTAAATACTTTGGAAAGCACTTCATTAGGATTTACGTCTAACAACAATAACGATTAGGGTAGTGAATGGAGTGAAAAAATAACAAAATGGTAAACTTATATCTCCCCAAAGATTTATAGAGAACAAGCTTAGACATCATTGTTGTAGCTATGTTAGGCGATAGATACAATAGCCCAAAGCACGACAACATTACCTGTAAGTGTGGGCCAGAGGTACCATGTATACCGAACACTGCTATGCAAATAAATTGCATGGATGGGTTCAATTTTTGGGGACTTAATTTTGCTTGATTTTACTTAATTTATGTAGTGCAAATGAAATGTAAATGCAACTAACAACAAAAAGTGCCCACAAAAAATGAAATTTTAGGTGTCGGATTCCATCGAAAATGCACCTAATTACAATGCCAAATTATTTTTTTTTCAAAAATGAAATTTCACTCGCTATTTCCCCTCCTTTTCATCCTTGGTTTGAGAAATTTGAAATAATTGGACATGAAAAAAAATGTCCCCCCTTGGTTTTGCTACTAATAGGATGAAAATTGTTTAGAGGCTTCACAAAGGTTTTATAAACATTGGTTTGTTTTTGTAAAAACCATAATAAAAATTTTAATGAAATTTTTCTAGTTTAATTAAATATATTAATTTTTTTTTTGTTAATAATTAAAAAATATTAATTAAGATATATATTTAATTAAAAATATAAATCATTAAAAATAAAAAAATGGTTAAAAAAAAATATGCTATAAAAAAAACCTTTGTTTGGGGGTCGGGGCAGGGTTGGAACCCTCGACCTCGTCCTTTGCAAGATCTTAGCTTGGCTTGATCAACTAGCTGGGCTAGCTTCCCAGTTAGAAGTGATAGCACACAAAGCACTATTTGTCCTCAGTATGCTTGTGGGCTTCCTCCATCGGGCGGTGCTGCCCTTGGGCGACGCTCGATGGTGGCTCTCCTGCGAGCAACGGTGGCGGCTTTCCTTGAGCGGGCAACACAAAACATTTTTTTAAATGCTCCTTCTACGTAGGCTACAAATTCTTACTTGAGCTTATGACATCCACCATATGCAAACCAAATCCAAAGATGTCATATGCCTTTGGGATCTGATTGCTCAGATCACTCGTTCAATCATGATCTGTACACTCTAATACTGAAAACCAAAAACAAATAAAAAATCACAGGTGAAATTAGGCTTTCTCTATGAATCATAGTTATGTTTCACCGTCGCCTCTTTTGGTTTGACTGTAACTCTTCTTGTGATCTCATTTAGTTTGTCTGGTTGGAAATGACCATACCACCATGTCCACTGCAATTATCGAGAGGTCATTCTGCAACACACGCAAAAAACTAGGGGATTTACATCAAACAATTTGGTTACTGTAATTTGCTCTATAAATGTTCAAAAATCCATGAGGAGGATCACGTCTGCAAATGAAACAAGATACCGATCGCCAAAACTAATCTCTGCATGGGATTTTTTTTTGATCATCTGTAAAATAAGCACTGCTCATCACGATTTATAAAAAAAAATCTAGGATAATATCCCACATGTGCAACAGGGTTGTTTAAAAATAAAATTGTGTAGTAGCGTAAATGTACACCCTAGGGTGGATAAACCCTTCGTGAAACCTTTTATCCTCCAAAGCTTTGATCCAATCACCTTGTACAATGGTGTCCACAATCTGCTTATGCCATGTGTCACTGGTCCAGTCGATTTAGGTCACGTTATCCTCCCTCAGATATGCATCTACATAGTTTAGATTACATCATTTGCGGGGTCATATCTATCACATCCAGGGTCACCCAGGTCCAGTTGAACTCTAGGTCCAACTAAACTCAGGTCAAGGTCCATGTCATCTGTAGTCAGATTTGTCACATCCAGGATCATCCAGGTCGAGTCAGACTCTAGGTCTAGTTGGCCTCCGATCTGTTATGTCCAGGGTTGAGTCAGTGCCTAGGTCAACGTAGTTTTCTACGTCACCAAGTCTAGTCTAAGCTTCAATTCATGTAGGATTCAACCCGATACACGTGTCCAATCTAGCAAGGGATCTCGAGCTAGCTTCAGATTTCCAGTTAGGTCTAGGTGCAACCTCAAGAATTGGGCCATTCACCCAGTCAGGTCCATTAGGGCAGTTGAGATATAAGATAAATATCAAGCCTAGACAAAACTGATCTAATACCATGTCAGAGAAATGAACAATGATTTGATTGATATGCAAAAATATAGAGGTTACATTAGGCTTAGATTAGCCCTTGAATATCGGATCTTGCCAACAACAAAGAGCTCGATTAAACAAAGATGCTAACAATAAAATATGCCCCTAACAATATTATATTCCACTAATTAAAATAATGAAATAACAAATATATGCTAATCTAGAAACATATATGCTAACAATTTTTGAAATGAGTAAATAGAAAGTTAACATTACCTTCGGTGAATTAATGAATATCCAAAAATATAGAGAACAGGTTTGTAGAGCTTTTGGCTTGATTGAACAAAAAGAAAAATAGTCTTGTAATATAGTCAAACCCACCAATCATGAGACTAGAACACCCTCATCTGTTAGACCATTCTATGTGTCCCTCAGATATAACTCAGATGAAGGAGAAAGGTATGTCATCCACAATTGTATGCTAGATAGTGGTGCATCCCATAATATCATGCCTAAACAGATAGTAGACCAGCTAGGACTAATTTGTACAAGGGAGTCTCCACCTATGTCAGTAATGGACAGTAGGCAGATACCTTGTGTAGGAATAATTACTAGCCTACTTGTCTTTTTAGATCAATATCCCAAGAAGGGTATAGTAATGGATGTTGTAGTAGTTGATGTGGACCCTTTCTTCTCATTACTTTTAAGCAAGCATTGGGCATAATAGTTGGGTGGTTCCATACAGTTAGATTGGTCTTATGCCACAATCCCTATTTTAGGAAAATAAAATATGACTCTTAGGAGAGAACCATTTAACAAATACTCAGTAGAACTGATAAGACCAGATGATACCATGGTTAATTTGGTAAACTCTATAGAAGAAAAAGAAATGGGGGTATACTCAATCTGGCATAATCCCTTTCTAATAGAAGTCCCTGATGCAAAAGATATGGATCCTAAAACTAGAGAACTAGTAGATGCAGAATCTACTAGAGTTCTAACCCAAGAAATGTGGACCATGTCCTTTTATGGGGTAAAGTCTCAAATAGGAGCAGGTGTTGGTGTAAATTTAATAGACATTAAGGGTAACTATCTAGGAATCCCTTACAGATTAGAGTTTCCATGCACCAATAACATTGCTGAATATGAAGCCTTACTATTAGGACTGAGGAAAGCCAAAGAATTAGGCATAAATTACTTGACTATTATTGGAGATGCAGAATTGATTATCCAACAGGTCAAAGGTAAGTATCAAACTAAACATCCTAGGTTAAAACAATACAAATCTGCAGTCTTGGCTGAAATTGATAAATTTCTAGCGTTTAACATTTCTTACATTCCTAGAGAGCAGAACCATATTGTAGACCTATTAGCAATCAATGCTTCAGGTGCAGATTACCCAAAAATTGACACAGAATATATGGAAATATTTCCAACTATCTCTATTTACAAACCTTCTGTACCTGATAATATTGTATACCTGTAAGTGTTTCAAGATGATGTGGATATTAGAGATTTCATGACCCTCTAGAATATGTATTCAGATGTTCTATGTGAGGAGGAGGATGAAGAAAATTTGAAAAATATAATTGGAGAACCTATAGAAGTAATTCAACTTAAAACAAATAGAATCCCAAAGGGGTTAGTTTCCTTAGAAAGCCTATTTGATGATTTTGATAAGGCATACAAACCACTCCTCAAAGAAATAGAAGTTGATGACATAAATATTGGAACAAAAGAGGAGCCCAGATTGGTTAAAATTGATAAGGCTTTACCAAAAGAAGAAAAAGAACAATATATTAGCTTTCTAAAGAAAAATAAGGAATCTTTTGCATGGAGTTATGAAGATCTAAAGACATTCAAAACTGATGTCATGACTCATATCATTCCCCTCAAAGAGGATGCAAAACCATTCAGGCAAAAGTAGAGGAAATTCAACCCCACCTTGCATCCAGTCATGCAAAAAGAAGTCCAAAAACTATTGGATGCAAAAATAGTAAGAAAAGTAAGATTTTCTTCCTAGATAGCAAATTTAGTACCAGTAAGGAAGAAAAATGGAGAAATTAGACTTTGTGTTGATTTTCAAAATTTGAATAAAATTTCACTCAAGGATAATTACCCTCTACCCAACATGGAACAATTGTTGCAAGTTGTAGTAGGCTCATCTAGAATGTCATTACTAGATGGATTCTCAAGATATAACCAAATTCAGGTAAATCCTGAAGATAGACATAAAACTACCTTCACTACCCCTTGGGGAACCTTTGAATACCTGAGAATGCCATTTGGATTAATGAATGCAAGAGCAACATTCCAAAGAGCCATGGACTTTACCTTTAAGGGACTAATGTTCAAGATAGTTGTTGTCTATTTAGATGACATAACAATGTTTTCAAAAAACCTAGAAGATCATCTTGAACATCTAGCCACAATTTTTGCTAGATGCAAAGAATATGGGATATCCTTGAACCCAAAAAAGTGTATATTCGAAGCAACACAAGGTAAACTTCTAGGTCATATAGTATCAAAAAAAGGAATAAGCATTGACCCTTCAAGAGTAGAAGCTATTGCCAAGATACCTCCTCCTAAAAACCTGAAAGGAGTCAGATCATTCTTTGGTAAAATTAATTTTGTAAGAAGGTTTGTGCCAAATTTTGTTGAGATAGCTCAACCCATTAACAACATGATTAAAAATAATGCTGACATCAAATGGACGAAAGAGAATCTTGGAGCTTTTCAAAAAATTAAAGATGCCATAACCACTGCCCCAGTGTTGAACTATCCTGACTACTCTAAGAGTTTTAACATATACTCATTTGCTTTCGAGCACACCATTGTTGTAGTCCTTTCCCAAAAGGATGATGAAAAGAATGAGAGACCCATAGCCTTCATGAGTACAGGGCTTAAAGGAGCTCAACTAAGATTCAAGATGATTGAAAAATAAGCTTATGTTGTGATACAAGCACTTGAATATTTTAAAGGTATCTTTGGCTCAAACAAGGTTATATGTTGCATTCCATTCACTACTATAAAAGATGTTTTCACCCAACCAAAACCTATAGGTAGCCCTGCTAGGTAGATGGTCAAGTTACTACAATATGATGTAGAATTTAAAGCTATGAAAAATCATTAGAGGACAAGGTCTAGCTAAATATCTAGCCAACAAAGAAGGGGAAGACATGCATAACATTGCCACAGTTGATGATATGCATGAGATCAGAAGAACAAATAATGTTGAATGCAAATGGTATGATGATATCTTAATGTATCTTCAAACCTTATCTTTTCCTAGAGGTATGTCTACAAATAAAATAAGGTCAGTTAAACAACAAGCACAAAAATATTACACACAAGAAGGTAAACTCTATTGGAAACATCCAGATGGGGTATTATTGCTCTGTTTATTTGAAAAAGAAACCTTGGAAGTAATAGAAGAATTTCATGATGGATTTTATGGGGGTCACTTTACCCAAAAGCAACTACAAATAAAATCATGAGAGCAGGTTATTACTAGCCTTCTTTATTCAAATATATTCACCAATATGTGAGGAGTTGTCATAACTATCAAGTATTTGTAGGAAAGAAAAAATTAGCAACAATACCTCTCAAGCCAGTAATCATAGAAGCACCTTTCACACAATGGGGAATTGACCTTATTGGTGAAATAAACCCAAATTCCTCAGGTAGACATAAATGGATCATCACCGCAATAGACTATTTTACTAAATGGGTGGAAGCAACCCCTCTAAGAAATTCAACAACTAAAGTAGTCATAAATTTTTTAGAGGAAAATATCCTAACTAGATTTGGAGTCCCAAAGAAATTAGTAACTGATAATGGGAAGTACTTTGTCTCCTTTGAAATGATAGATTTATGTGCAAAATATGGAATAGAACTTTCTCATTCTACCAACTATTACCCCTAGGGCAATGGTCTAGCTGAATCATCAAATAAAAATTTAATAACCAGAATTAAAATATCATTGGGTAAAAATAAAAAGGGGTGGGACAGTGAATTAAAATTTTCCCTATGGGCAGACAGATTGTCTATTAAGAGGAACACAGGTAAAACTCCATATGAAATGGTATTTGGAGAAAAAGCCCTACTACCCCCTCACATAGAAAGAATAGCCCTATCCTTATTACTCCAAGATCATGAAAATCCTAATGCTTTACAAAGGAGGTTAGATCAGATTGCACATTTGTAGGAAGAAAGAAGAAATGCACTAAACAAAATGGTAGAACAAACCCAAAAGATAGTGCAACTTTTTAACAAGAAAGCCAAAGGAACTTCATTCTTTGAAGGGGACATAGTCATTTACTGGGACCCCAAAAATGAAAGACATGGAGAAAAAGGTAAGCTTGAACCTAAGTGGTTAGGCCCCTATCAAATAGTTCAGGTTGTTGGTCAAAATACTTACAGGTTACAGACCTTGGAAGGTGAGCTGATGAAAATTCCAATAAATGGCCAACACCTAAAACTATATCACCCTTGTTGGGGAACTAGAAGAGAATAAAAATAAATAAAATAAATAATAAATAATAATAATTATAATAAATCAAATAAAAAATATTAAAAAATATTTTGCTAGTTTTTCAATTAGAATTTTTTTTTTTGTGCTTTCACTTTGTTTTCAATAACCTTAGAGTGTTAAGGAGTTGTTAGTTTCCCCCTTTTATTTACTATCATGCCTATTAAAGACTTGTTCTTAGTCACCTAGGAGAGGAGGATCTGGATTAAATACAGATGATCTGACAACTCACAGAGCTAGATGCTTAGTAATCATCTTATAAGGTTGGAACTACCACAAATGAAGGTTGGAAGTACTGACACATCAGGCCAAAGCTATACATTATCATGACCTTAAAAGTTATTTCAGAGTCAGAGAATAAAGTCAACTTTGGTAAGACAGTTAGGCCAAAAACAATTACACTCAATACTATAGCCTTTTAGATCCTCAACCCAAAAAGCACACTCTGAAATGCTTTGCAATTCATCAAAATTCTTCCTAAGAAGAAAAATCTTAATAATGCAAATTGAGCAAGTGCTTGGGGCTACCTGGACAACCTCTACCGGGGCTATAGATGCCTAAATAGCAGTAGAGTAGGTCCAAAAGGGATCAAGGTCATATCCACCAGAGCTATAAATGCTTGACTGGTAGTGGAGCAATGACAAGGCAAATATCTTTAAGAGTGAAATCACTAATAGGCCTAACTCCTTCCAAGATGATGAAATTCTGTCTGACTAGGAAAATTAAAAAGAATACACAAGCACACACTCCAAGTCCAGGCTTGATGTGATAGTAACTTCTGATTGATTTTGTCTAAACTCCACCTTAAGATATTGCTAGACAACTAGGCTTTATAAGCAAAAGTTCATTTGGCTTTAGACTAGAACCTCTAATTTTATTGATTAAGAGCAATGTCATTTTTGTTTTACACTAATAGAATAGTCTTTTATTAAATTTTTGGTTGTGTTTTTTTTTTCAACTATTATCTAGTAATAAATCTTCAGATCAATTCATTGAAGTCTTTTTAATAACTAGAGAGTCTGGAGTTCTCAAGTGCCTCATGTTTTCACCACCTATCCCAATCAGAGCCTATGTTGTAGCCAAAAATGATACAACATGAATGTACCCCTAATTTCAAAATTTTGAAGGTCATTAGAGGTCCATAAATTTTGTGATGTTTTAATGAACAATTCAAATTTTAAGTTATAAAGCCATAAGCATCTCAAAAGATAACAATGGATTTATATGTTTCAAATATTGATAAAGCCTTCAAATGCTTAAGTCATTCACTTTCAGTGACTCTGTCATCATGTTAATCATCCTTCATGAAATGGCCTAAATTGCAAAAAGCTCTAAAACTACCTTGCACCCTTAAGAAGCAAAATAATCCTTTTAAATAAGCTTAAGAGGTCCCTTGCCCATATTTCCCTAAGTCTACAAGGCACCGGCCTAATAGAATGAAAATTGGAAGTAAAGCAAAGGCTATCAACCAAAATTGATCTAAAGTAACCACAAAGAAATCGACCGATAAACCAACAAATAGAACGCCACCACCAAAAAGCAAAAATTCAAGGGACAAAATAAAGAAGTCCTTCAGTCGATGGGAAGAAAAGATCGACTGACTGATCGATCGATTAGCCAATGAAATCACCATAAAAGACCCGCAATTCGATCGACAAGAAGAAAAGACAGGTCGAGCGATCGATTGATCGATTCGATAAGGAAAGAAAACCACTCAATTAAGGATAAATTAGAAGTACAAAAATAATCGGTTCGAGCACATTGATATTAGTGATGAAATTAATTTTTTGATTTTAAGGTGTCAATAAAAAAGGTCAAACCACTCGATCAAAGCAATACCCAAAAATGCATGCACCAGCACTCGACCGTAAAGAGAAAGAGGTCAACCGATTAATTTGGTGTGAAAAAGTATTTGGCTGAAGCTAAATCAAAGAACTTGGTCAAAGCAAAAAATTCCAAAGGTCAAAGAGTGGAACAAGGAAGTACTTGGTCGAGTAGAGGAAGTGATCGATCGACCATGTGGTATAAAAATATCTATCGATTGAAAGCACATTGATGGCCCAAACCGATCGATATAAACCTGATAGAGATCAACAGTCAACACCAATTACCCAAAGCCCATCGACCGAAAACCTAGTCAAACCCCTTAGTCAAAGTTTATTGATTCATTAAATACAAGGCCCTTTGATCGAACAAAGAGGACCACATGGCAATGTCAAAGCAGACAATGCTCGTTTCGATCGATGGATATAAATGATCGAATTCATTGGCTTAAGCAGAGTAAAGAAAATTTTTGAATACATTGAAAACATGATGTAATGCCTAAGTATTTAACCTGTCACAAGGGAAAATTATAAGGGTCATTTACTAGTATGCCCCATTTCCTAAGCCAAAATTTTGCTAAGACTGATCAAGGTTTTTGTGATAAATATGTAATAGGTGACTAACAAGTTTTGACCAAAGAGGTTTTATGATTCATAACCTAAAACTCATGTGAAATACAAAAAACCAATCATTTGAAAGGGGATAAAGGTCTAAATTCATCGATCGATCAAATCACAACCATCGAAGAGTAGCAACTGAACGAGATGGACGACCGAGGTGAATCAGGTAAAGTCAACCATACAAAGGTCAAAGGTATGCACAAAGTTTAAATTTAATATATAAACTAACTAAACACCAACATTATCATGTAAAAATCCCTAGAAACTAACATGGGTTTTAACATAAAGAAAGATAAAATTGCTTCAATTTACTCGATTGAAAGTTAATGCTAATAAATCAAAATCATGATTCACATAAAACCATAAAAGACCATCGATTGAAAGCTAATGCATGGCTAGAGTCGATTGGTCGAGTCTCAAATCAATGAACAAGGAAGTTTCGACCTACTCACAAGAGACCATCGATCGATAACTTCATAATAAAAAAATTTAAAGTATCGATCGATCGACGATCAAAAATACACGTGTGACATAAAATCCATAGTGGACACTAATCAACTGATCACACGACTGAAGTAATGCCATGCCAAAGCCAAATATTGTAGACCCTGATCCAAGAAAGCCGACAGAGCACTCAAATTGATGATGATCTCACTAACATGACCAAGGGCCAATCAGGGAGTTGCAGATATGTAAAATCTACTTTAGATCCATCGGAGCACACGTGCTAAGTCTATATAATCTAATTAAACAATTCAAAATTGAACCAATATTTTATCAGACAACTAGATTATGCAAACCTACGCAAATAAATCCATAATAGTTTGGTTCACTACAAAGAGTGAGGTGGTAGGATAAGTAAATTAAACACAATGATGATTACATCAAATGCGATGAAGCCAAAATTTAGCCAAGTCGGAGCCATGTGACTTCGCATATCACACAAACAAAGCTGGACAAATGATGCGAATCCTCATAGACCAAGCAAATGAAGGACAATCTGTGAGCCAAATGACACAAACAAAGAATCGAGCTGATGCAAGATCGTCAGTTCAAAGAAAACTAAATCATTATCAAATCAATGAGACCTGGCTTATCCATTTTTAGCTGATGAAATAATTCCCCCCAAATCATCCTTTATACAGGAAGGCACCCATTCTGAGATCAAAGTGAAATTTTGGATAACAAAGATGGATCAAAGTGCGCTAGTAGTGGGTTGCAAAAAAAGAGGTAGGTGATTCAATATGTCCTGGTTCATCGATGATAGAATAAAAAAGAGGTGTAAACCAGACGAAACGACACCCCTAGAAAGTTACCACACCTCGATGGAATATAGTTATAGAAGTGTCACCCCGATGGAGTATAGTTATGGAAGTACCATGTTGTTGGTGGTTTCCTTAATTTATGTACTTCCAATTCCCTATTTTTGTCTAACTCCACCTCTCAGAACAGTAGTGTTGTTCCTTCTTCACCACTTATAAGGGTCTAACAAATAATTTTTTTGTAATGAACCCTTACTTCTTTCCTGGTGTGTTTGTTAAGCCCTCGTTTAGTCAAAAAATACATCGGTTCTTAGGCAACATAATCGATTTTAGTAGTGTTTTCAGTCCTAACAGTCTAAATGATCAGTTGCAAAGCACTAGGTCATAGTAACATGTATATGTGATGGCACTCAATCATAAAGGAGCTCACTTTAGGATAAGTAAAGAAGACCACAGGGTCGAGTCAAACAAAAAAGACCAGATAGATGATGATTAGACAATATTTTGATATATTAAGAATAAATTCTAATTTTGAGATAGCTAATAATAGGTTGTATAACACCCAATCAATAACAAAGTAAGATATGGCACCAAGTGGGGAGTCTAGATTAGAGCAGTTTTGACAGTTATAAAACCGCCACAACTATAATAAGGATGTCCACAACTAGAAAAAGGATCAAGATTTTGACATAACATATTTTTGCTAAGGGGTATACTTGAGTGCCCTGTTCTTTGCTATTGTATTTCCTTTGTGTATTTCTTCTTTTTCCAAATCTTATTCTTCCCATTGTTGTGCAGGTTTTGATAGGAAAGTACCCAAGAACCTGATATTATTTCCATATTATTGAGCCAGAGGTCTAGAGACTTGATTGTTACCAGATTGGAATAGGAGAGTGAAAAGTACTTGTTACGATATTTTTTTTTTGTTTGTTTTTTTTTATTTTTTTGAATTTACATGGTGGAATCGGTAGCCGCTACGAATCTGGGAAAGCTGTCCAACTTTTATGGCCGTCATAGTATTCTGTGCTGTCTGCCCCAGAAGCCGCCACATAGATCTTCGTGCAATCCGCCCCTATAACCACCATACCACAATCATTTTAAACCTTTTACGCCACCGAAAGCACCGGGAAAGGGACAAGTGTTCAGTCCGGCGAGGCCCGAGATTTGAACCTTGGACCTCCGCCCCACTTATGGGGTTTGGATGAACCAATTGGTCTACACCTCGGACCTTCCTTGTTACGATATTTGAAAGAGGATTTTTATTGTATTAATCTTTAAAAGGGTTTAATGTAAAATTCAAGCCAACTCTTCATGTAATCAATTCTTATATTAATACAATTCTAGGCTTCTTTCCTGTTATATCTTTGTCATCAATTTTGTGTGTGTCTTCATTATGGGTTACATTATTTGAACGTATAATGAATATTTTTTTGTTGGTTAACTGTTATGTTTATTACAATATTCAAATGAATGTAATTGCACAAATTATTTCTTCTCCCCATTCTTTCTATTTCACTGAAGTGTTATTAAATCTTGCTATAATAGCCCAAAGGATTAAGGCACCAATCATACATAAGGCATAATTGAACTGTTATTGTTTTAGCTTGGTCAAATTTATAAAAAATTAACTCACCACCATAAATCTGGAAGAGCATGAACATAAAACATTAAAAACTTGAAGTTCACCTCAAGGGTTTCCTTACCAAACCTGGTCTGTTTAGAAAATATTAAGAACTATATTCCTATGTTAATGAGGTAGGTCGACCAAAGCCTGTAATTGCTCGTTGGCAGTTGGTTTTTCTTGTATCATGACAACCTATACCAAGGATGCAGGAAAAATCTCCAACACTTACGTCTCCTCCCTCAAATGTCATTATGGCCTACTTAAAGTCATAATTAACCACTATAATCATCTACTCCCTTACCTATTCCTCTTTAGTGGCTTCTTCACCTTCCCTCATGTAGACTACTAACTCTCAACCATCCTTATCCTCCTCTTCTTTCTCATCCTATATTTCCTTCCTTCTCCTTCTTTGACCATTCCATATTGTCCTAGGCTAGGGGAATGTTGGTGTTGTTATGTCCATTGGCTCCTCATCTAATCCAACCAATTTTGTGTTTTGGGGAGTTGATATTCTTGCTAGTAAGTTCACCCTTTTTGACTCATTACATTTGTATATCAATAAACCAAGGCTCATACTGTGATACTTTGGTCACCTTTCAGCTGCACAAATATGCATTCTCCAATCCTAATTAGCATAATCAGTTAATAATATATGTGTTATACATTTTGTCCCCATCTATATGTGTTGTGTTTTTATCCATTTTCATGTCTACTTGTCATTTGTCTAAATGTTATGTTTTATCATATGATGTATGGTCTTGTCAACTACCTTGCATAAAAATATCACTCATTATTTGTAGGTTGTCAATAAACATGCTATAGTTGTTGTCCTTGTTGTGATATATTATTCAATCATATTCTTAGGTTGCTTGGAAACATAAGTCTTTTCTATTATTCAACCATTCCTAGCTGATCCAATCAACATTTGTGAATGTCATTGCGTTCTAAGGAGATTCTAGGAATCCCTTGGCTAACTTGAGTTATTTCTTGGACCAATCATAAATCATAATTTAATAACATTTTGAGTTTAAGGAAGATGGCACCATGAGCAGTATTGCCATAAAGTGAAAAGTTTATCTTGGTCATCCAATCATTCACATAATATGAACCTAAGGATCCAAATTGCAAGTGCTAAAGAAGAAAAAAAAGTAAAAGAGATCCAAAGATAGGTTTCCTCATGTATTATAGGAACCTCCACTAGGGCTATAGACACCTGGCTAGCAGTGGAGCTACGTCAAAGGATTATGGAGCTAACCTCCATCAAGGTTATAGATGCCTACCTAGTAGTGGAGTATACCCTTTGAGTGGCGATATTTCTATCACATTAGCTACATTATTTTATGCAAACCTCTAGATGCTCACAGATGAGCTAGCTTATATTGACTTGAGTACACCATTGGTTAGTCCAACCTCACTCAAGATAGGAAATGAACTTCAGTGCACACACTTCGGTCCATGAGAGGTCAAATATTATTTAGAATGGGCTAGGCTCCTATGGGATATTGATTGACCATTAGATGAGTTTGATTGTTGCAACTAGGGTTTTTGAATTTCTTGATCTACTTCTAGCATCCAATTTCCCTAAGATATTTGGGTGACAAGCATCTTGGCTAGCCACCATTCACTATATATATGTCCTAAGTCTCACTCCATGTCATTAATCATTAGTTATCATCCATTGTTTATTTGGTTAGCAAATTGTACATTACATGTTATCTTATCATCCATATCTTAAGTCTCATGTTGTTAGGACCCCATCCTAACACTATTTTTGTAATACTCATATGATTATGTAATGACCCCCTTCCAACATAGGGATTCCTTTATAATGTTATTTTTGTAATATTTTGTAATGGTATGTGGCAAGTAAGGTGCCTAGACAAGTGGGGCCATTTCATGTAATCGTTATCAATAATGTAACCATTGTTTCGTAGAATATTCTAGCTCAAATGGAATTTTGCATGTAAGCCAAATCTTGAGCAGTAGGTTAGAGTTGCATAAAATGTTTCTTTAAAAGACATGGGTCTATGAATGAATGAATATATTTACAAATTAATAAAAGTACTGAAGGAGATTTTCCCCTTGAAGAGGCCTACAATTCTATGTTATTTTATGAGATTGTTTCATTTCTACACTTAATTTTTGTATTGCAATACTTATGTTTCAAGTATTTATATTTATTTGCAATATTTGTGTGAGTGAGTTTATGTTTAATAGTAGGTTCCTAACAAGTGGTATCAGAGTGCTTTTTAGGGATGAGTTACATTATTATTGTGATAGTTCTTGCCATTTCTTTGTGACTGTTAAGTATAATTTTCCTATGTTTTCTATTTTTTGCTTGGTACTACGCATTCGCATCCCAAATCATCCTACCAATCAATCACTAGAGCATGACCAAGAGTATACCCCATGAATGAGGCTAGATGATCAAGCCACTCTACTTGACCATCCATAGATGAGTTGGCAATATGCCCATTTAGATAGGGACAACACCCATCATCCTACTCAGATAGCCATGCCGACTCATACAGTTCTTGTCAATGAAGAGGAGGGAGTCTTTGATAATACCCCTACCCCTCATGGAGAGTACTCTATGAAAGCATGTTGTGCCTCTACATATCTTGAGTACATAGAGATTAAATTTAATCTTGAATACCAGGTCAACACGATTTTCCTCGATTATGGAAAATAGGTAGTCAACCCTTCTCAGGCTGCATAACAAGTCAAGTTCCTTCATATTAATACGAAGGTCAATAGACCCTACACTGTTGGTCAGAGCCAAAAATTCTAAAGTTCAAAGAGTGGAACAAGGAAGTACTTAGTCGAGTAAAGGAAGTGATCGACTGACCACATGGCATGAAAAGGTCTATCAACTGAAAGTACATTGATGGCCCAAACCGATCGAAAAAAACCTAACAAAGATCAACAATCAACACCAATGACCCAAAGCCCATCGATTGAAAACCTAGACAAACCCCTTAGTCAAAGTTGACTGATTCATTAAAGAAAAGGTCCTTCGATCGAACAAAAGGGACCACATGGCAATGTCAAAGTAGACCATGCTTTTTTTGGTCGACAGATATCAACACTCGAATTCATCAGCTTTAGCATAGTAAAGAAAAATTTTAAATGCATTGAAAACATGATGTAATGCCTAAGTATTTAACCTGTCACAAGGGAAAATAATAAGGGTCATTGACTACGTATTCTCCCTTTCCTAAGCCAAAATTTTGCTAATATTGATCAAAGGTTTTATGATATATATGTAAAAGGTGACTAATAGGTTTCGACAAAAGAGGTTTTATGATTCATAACCTAAAACTCATGTGAAATATGAAAAGCAAATCAGTCGAAAGGGGATAAAGACCTAAATTTATTGGTCAATCAAATCATAGCCATCAAAGAGTAGCAACCGAATGAGATGGAAAACTGAGATGAATCGGGTAAAGTCAACTGAACAAAGGTCAAATGTATGCACAAAGTTTAAATTTAATATATAAAATTTGATTTAACTAAATGCCAAAATTCTCATGTTAAAATCCCTAGAAACTAACATGGGTTTTAATGTAAAGAAGGATAAATGTACTTCAGCCCACTCGATCAAAATTTAATGCTTATCAATCAAGATCATGATTCACATAAAACCAGAAAAGGCCATTGATTGAAAGCTAATGAATGGCTAGAGTCGACTGGTCGAGTCTCAAATCAATGAATGAGGAAGTTTTAGCCTACTCACAAGAGACCATTGATCGGTAACCTTCATAATGAAGACATTTAAAGTATCAATTGATCAACCAACCATTGATGGTCATAGATACACGTGTGACATAAAATCCATAGTGGACACTAATCTAATGATCACATGACTAAAGTAATGCCATGCCAAAGCCAGATCTTATAAACCCTAGTTTGAGAAAGCTAGAAGAACACTCAATTTGATGATGATATCATTGACATGACCAAGGGCCAATCAGGGTGTTGTATATATGCAAACTCTAATTCAGATCCATCTAAACACACATGCTAAGGCTATATAATCTAATCAAGCAATTCAAAACTGAACCAGTGTTTTATTAGAAAAATAAATTATGTAAACCTCCTGAAAAGGCAAATAAATCCACAACAGGTTGGTTCACTACAAAGAGTGAGGTGGTAGGATAAATAAATTAAAAACAGTGATGACTACATCAAATGTGATGAAGCCAAAATTTGGCAAAGTCAAAGCCATGGAACTCTGCATATCATACAGACGAAGCTGGAAAAATGAAGTGAATCCTCATAGACTGAACAAATGAAGGACATTCCATCAACGAAATAACGCAAACTGAGAACCAAGCTAATGCAAGACCTTATACTAAAAATAAACTAAATAATTCTCAGATCAATGAAACCTGGCTTATCCATTTTTAGCTAATGAAATATTTACCCCAACTCATCCTTTATATGGGAAGGCACCCATTCTAAGATCAAAGTGAAATTTTGGATAACAAAGATGGATCAAAGTGTGCTAGTAGTGAGTTGCAAAAAAAGAGGTAGGTGATTCAAGAGGTCCTGGTTCACTGATGGTAGAAGAAACAAGAGGCATAAACCAGATAGAACAACACTCCTGGAAAGTTCCCATGCCCCGATAGAATATAGTTATAGAAGTGTCACCCCGATGGAGTATAGTTATAGAAGTACCATGTTGTTTGCGGTTTTCTTAATTTGTGTACTTCCAATTCCCTATTTTTGTCTAACTCCATCTCTCAGCATAATATTTTTATTCCTTCTTCATAACTTCTAAGGGCCTAACGTATCAAATTTTTGTAATGAACCCTTGCTTCTTTCCTGGTGTGTCTATTAAGCCCTTGTTTAGTTAAAGAGTACATTAGTTCTTAGGAAACATAATCAATTTTAGTAGTCTTTTCAGTCTCGACAGTCAAAATGATCATCTGCAAAGCACTAGGTCATGACATCATGTATATGTGATGGCACTCACTTAGAAAGGAGCTCACTTTAGGATAAGTAAAGAAGGTCATAGGGTCGAGTCGAACAACAGGGACCAGATAGATGATGACTAGATAGAATTTTGATATATTAAGAATAAATTCTAATTTTGAGATAGCTAATAATAGGTTGTATAACACCCAACCAATAACAAAGCAGGAGATGGCACCAAGTGGAGAGTCTAGAATAGAGTAATTTTGATAGTTACAAAGTTGTCATACCTATAAGAACGATGTCCACGGCTAAAAAAAGGATCAAGCTTTTGATATAGCATATTTTTGCTAAGGGGTATACTTGAGTGCCCTATTCTTTGCTATTGTATTTCCTTTGTGTCTTATTTTTCGATCTCTTATTCTTCCAATTTTTGTGTAGGTTTTGATAGGAAAGTGCCCAAGAATCTGATATTAGTTCTAGATTGTTGAGCCAGAGTCTAGAGACTCGACTATTACCAGATTGGAATGGGAGAGTGAAAAGTCCTTGTTACGATATTCGAATGAGGATTTTTATTGTATTAATATTTAAAAGAGTTTAATGGAAAATTCAAGCCAACTCTTCATGTAATCAATTCTCATATTAATACAATTATGGGATTCTTTTCTGTTATATCTTTGTCATCAGTTTTGTATGTGTCTTCATTATGGATTACATTATTTGAACGTATAATGAATGTTTCTTTCGTTGGTCAATTGTTATGTTTATTACGATATTCAAATGAATGTAATTGCACCAATTATTTCTTTTCCCCATTATTTCTATTTCACTTAAGTGTTATTAAATATTGCTATAATAGCCCAAAGGATTAAGGCACCGATCATACATAAGATACAATTGAACTGTTATTGTTTTAGCTTGGTCAAATTTATAAAAAATTTAACTCACCACCATAAATTTGGAAGAGCATGAACATAAAACGTTAAAAAATTTAAGTTCACCTCAAGGGTTTCCTTACCATACCTAGTCTGTTTAGAAAATATTAAGAACTCTATTCCTAGGTTAAAGAGGTAGGTCAACCAGAGCCTGTAATTGCTCGTTGGCAATTGGTTTTTCTTGTAGTATGACAACCTATGCCAAGGATGTAGGAAAAATCTCCAACACTTACGTATTCTCCCTAAAATGTCATTGTGACCTACTTAAAATCATAATTAACCACTATCATCATCTATTCCCTTACCTACTCCTCTTCGATGGCTTCTTCACCTTCCCTTGTGTAGGCTACTAACTCACAACCACCCTTATCCTCATCTTCTCTCTCATACAATCTTCCATTACTTCTCCTTATTTGACCATTCCATATTGTCCTATGCTAGGGGAGTGTTGGTGTTGTTATTTCCATTGGATCCTCATCTAATCCAACCAATTTTGTGTTTGGGGGAGTTGATAATCCTGCTAGTAAGTTCACCATTTTTGACTCATCACATTTGTATATCTATAAACCAAGGCTCATACTATGATACTTTGGTCACCTTTCAGATGAACAAATATGTATTCTCCAATCCTAATTGGCATAATCAGTCAATGATATGTGTTCTACATTTTATCCCCATATATATGTGTTGTGTTTTTATCCATTTTCATGTCTACTTGTCATTTGTATAAATGTTATGTTTTGTCATATGACGTATGGTCTTGTCAACTGTCTTGCATACCAATATCACTCATCATTAGTAGGTTGTCAATAAATATGCAATAGTTGTTGCCTTTGTTGTTATATCTTATTCAATCATATTCTTAGGTTTCTTGGAAACATAATTATTTTCTATTATTCAACCATTCCTTGCTGATCCAATCAACCTTTGTGAATGTCATTTATAAGAAGATTCTAGGCCTCCCTTGTCTAACTTGACTTCTTTCTCAAACCAATCACAAATCATAATTTAATGATATTTTGAGTTTAAGGAAGACAACACCAAAGATAGGTTTCCTCAGGTATTATAGGCACCTCTACTAAGGCTATAGACACCTGGCTAGCAGTGGAGCTACATCAAAGGATTATGGGGCTAACCTCCATCAAGGCTATAGATACCTACCTAGTAGTGGAGTATACCCTTTCAATGGCGATGTCTATCACATTAGCTACCTTCTTTTATGCTAACCTGTAGATGATCACAAATAAGCTAGCTTATATTGGATTGAGTACACCATTGGTTAGTCCAACCTTACTCAAGATAGGAAATGAACTTCATTGCACACACTTTGATACATGATAGGCGAAATATTATTTAGAATGGTTTAGGCTCCTATGGGATATTGATTGACCATTAGATGAGTTTGATTATTGCAACTACGGTTTTTGAGTTTCTTGAGCTAGTTTTAGCATTCAATTACCCTTAGATATTTGGGTGACAAGCATCTTGGCTAGCCACCATTCACTATACATATGTCCTAAGTCTCACTCCATGTCATTAATCATTAGTCATCATCCATTGTTTATTTAGTTAGAAAATTGTAAATTACATGTTATCTTATCATCCATATCTTAAGTCTCGTGTTGTTATGACCCCATCCTAACACTATTTTTGTAATACTCATATGATTATGTAATGACCCCCTTTCAACCTAGGTATTTATTTATAATGTTATTTTTGTAATATTTTATAATGGTATGTGGTAAGTAAGGTGCCTAGACAAGTGGGGCCATTTCATGTAACCGTTATCAAGAATGTAACCATTTTTTGGTAGAAGATTCTAGCTCAAGTGGCATTTTGCATGTAAGGAAACTCTTGAGAAGTAGGTTAGGGTTGCTATTATTAGATTCCTTTTGAGGAATCTATTTAATAGCGCTCACCCCTCAATCAAAATATACATAGTTTTCAAATATTTAAGCAAATGAAGTGCTACCAAAATTTGATAATGAGCCTTCAAACATTTTGTATTATTCACATTGTAGAAAGCATGTTGCTGGATTATTCCAAAGGTTGAAGACCGCACCATATTCGTTGATCACACGCTCTAGCTTTGAATACGGATCCAAACCTAGTAAGTCATTATCTTGAATGCACCAATCCATCAACCAATCTCCAAATAGAACCCATATTTTCCCCCGTATTGGCCTTTAAAAAGCACTTACAGGATCGTGACCATATTCCATAGAGATGGCCTACAGGTACAGTCATCCTGCACAAATATGACCTCTAGAGCATAGATCTATTTATTTATTTCTTTGCATAATAAGTTTTAGCATCATTATTATTTACTATTTTAGCATATTTAGTTTTAATATATGCATGCATCTATCATATTTTAGTTTATTTATTCCTTTCACTATCATTACATCAAGCCCTATCATTAAAGGCTCCACATATGCTACTAATTGCTTTACTTTCCTTATGTGTAGGTGATAGAAATCTATAGGGGAAGAGGAGCTGCAAACCTTTGCACATCAATCATTATGGTAGTTATAAAAAACCTACCCCAAATTAGTTTGTGGGTGTGAGCAAGATCCTGCACAGTACATCCAAAATATTTTTATTGTAACTCATTGTATCATATCGATAGCAAATCCCTCGGAGGGATCTTATTGTAACCTCCTTGAAAAGAATGGATAGTAATAAAAGGGCACCATCATTCATTTATATATATCTTGTTCTTATCTTTGTAGTTGCATTATTATTGTTATCTTTTCAATATTTCATTTGCATGGATGTATGGTCTTTTTTTGCACTTCAATGGTGATCATAGTGGGTCTAGTCCCTATCTTTCATTGATACTGCTAATTGTTGTCTATTTTTTATTGTAGGTTGTGGGACTAACCATCTAGCATAGAGATAGCCCCTATTCGATAATTATCTGACCTTGAGATGAACCCTATTTGGAAATCATCCCTTATTAGGATAACCTCAGATTATAGAGCAGAAATAGCAAAGAGCAGGATATTCATCAAACACAGGCCATCAAGGTGAGTACCTTTGTTATCTATCTCTATTTTTATAAAAAAATTTAAAGATATTTTAGATTACAGAGCATATAGTAGAGATAATTTATAGTGTCGATATCTGTTTGTGACCATATTTGGTCTAGATGGACCCTATTCAAGGTCATCCCTTGTTCAGATGACCTTCTTTCTATGGCCTTATTTGATACAGATGACCTCTATCAACTGTCTTCTCTATTTGGGAAAACTCTATATGTGAGAAAAGCAAAGTCTCCCCAAGATCGAAGAATGCTCCACAAGATCAATCACACACAAAAGAGGAAAACCCACAACACCAATATTAAGTGGTAAAACCCTACTTCAAATGAAGAAGGGAAACATCCACTATGAAGCTCACTATATTACTCAATGATTCAACAATACAAGAATGCTTCAATGTTATGCAACAATATGCATCAACATGATATGACAAGATGTAGTAGACAACACCCCTATTTAAAGAGAAGCTTTTCTACTACAACCCTAAAATTACCCTAATATTATCACAATCTTATCTTGAGATGTGTGACAAATCTTATCACAATCTTATCTTGAGATGTGTGACAAGTGGCATCTATCAAATATTAAAAAGTGATTGGTTACTTTTTAATATTTGCTAGAAAAGGGGAAATAACTTTTTCCCACAAATTAAATATTCCTAGCACCCTTATTTTATTTATTAATTGGGTGGGAATATTTTTACATAAAATAGAATTATTTTCTAATTCAAATATTATTCTTTAGACTTTATATTTTAGTCTAAGAATAATTTACACAATGTTGCATTACATATTCCAACACTCCCCCTTAATGCAATATTGGGGAAAGGAATTATGAAACAAAGAAACATTCTCCCCCTAAAGATACAAACGGGGATGAGAATCAAATGAGTAATATAGTTACAATGAGCTTCTATGACCAAGAATGGTCTACAATAAGGCACCAATACAAAATGGGCCAAAATGAGACTGCAAGCCCCCAACGGAGTAGCTTTAGATACAAGCAACTTACAAAGCCATCCATCAACCACAAGTGGTTGCAAATGACAAGAAGAAAACATCACAAGGGTGTCTTGAGTAAGCCTGCAAAACCCCAAACGGAAGTACCTACAGCTACAAGCAGCTCAACATAAGATCAGTTAGATACATCATCATAAATATATTCACCACAACATATATGAATATCCAAAGATGATAACAAAACTGATCTAACAAATAGTGAACTATAAGTCATCACAAAAATATGCCAAGCCATACTTATAGTCACGTGCTATATAGTTGATCAAAAAATATCATGTACAAAGTTGCATAAAGCAAACAAGGAGTACCATGATAATGCAAACTCTAAAGTACCATGTACAAAAGTAGCACAAGGCTAACAAAAAGTACCATGTACAAGAGTTGCATAAGGTATATGAAAATAATAAAGTGTGCACACCGGTTGCATAAAGCCAACCATAAAATATCATGTACAAAAGTAGCATAAATGCTAACAAGAAAGTACCATGATAAACCAATTGCATAATGCCAACTACATAAAAACATGTACAAAGTTGCACAAGGCAACAAGAAAGTACCATGTAAAAGAGTCGCATAAAGCAATTGCATCATATACCATAATTGCACAATGCCATCTACAAAGTAACATGTACAAAAGTTGCACAAGGCAAACAAGAAAGTACCATGTTCAAAAGAGATGCAAAAAGCAATTATACCACCAAATATCAACTCATATATATAGCACAAAACACCTCATAAGGATGAAGTTGTCATCACACAAGTGTAACTACACTTCATTCCCCCTTGAGGACAACTTCACCAAACCAAGTGAGTCCCTCAACTTACAAAACTGCTCCTTGGGAAGAGGTTTGGTGAACAAATCAGCAGAATTAGAAGATGATGGGCAATACTCCAACTGAATAGTCCCATCCAATACCTTCTCTCCGATAAAGTGGGCTTGGATTTCAACATGCTTTGTCCTTTGATGCATTACAAGATTTTTAGCCAAGGCAATAGCTGATTGATTATCGGAGAGCAAACGTGAAGGACCAAATTGCTCAAAGCCAATTTCCTTCATGAGGGTACGAAGCCAAACCGCTTCCTGTGCAGCTATTGTCATAGCCTTATACTCCGCTTCCATTGTAGAAAGAGCAATTGTATCTTGCTTCTTGGAAGACCAAGAGATAGCTGCAGACCCAATACTAAAAACATATGTTGTGGTAGACTTTCTGTCTATTCTATCCCCTCCAAAATTAGAATCAACATAGCCGAAAAGAGCAAAGGAAGGAAGCCTAGAATACTTGAGTGCCAAATCTCTAGTACCTGAAAGGTACTTCAGAATCTTCTTGGTAGCTTGTAAGTGCTCAATATAAGGTTTCTGCATGAACCTAGCCATCATACCAACTGCAAAAGCAATATCTGGCCTTGTGATGGTAACATAAAGAAGACTACCAATGAGCTGCCTATACAATGTAGCATCAACCAACTGAGATTATGTACTTACTTCCAACTTAACCCCTATAGAAATAGGAATGGAAGTAGGATTGCCATCCTCCAAATCAAACCTCTTAAGAAGATCTTCAATATACTTGGATTGAATCAAAAAGGTACAATCCTCATGTTGATAAACTTGCATGCCAAGATAGTAGTGTAGAAGACCAAGGTCAGTCATTTCATACTCTGACTTTAATTTGGAGATGAAATAAAAAATGGCCTCATTCTCATTTCCAGTCATAACAAGGTCATCAACAAATAGAGCAATTAAAATGACCAAGTTATCCTTCCTAAGCACATAGAGATCTGTATCTGAATAGCATTTATCAAAACCAAGAGACAAGAAGTAACCTGAAATCTTCATGTACCATGCTCTAGGTGCTTGCTTCAGACCGTACAAGGTTTTCTTTAGTTTACACACAAGTGTTTCCTTACCTTGTACAACAAATCCTTGTGGTTGACTCATGTAGATATCCACATCCAAATCACCATTTAGAAAGGCACTTTTCACATCAAGCTAAAAAATCTGCCAACCTTGAGCAACAACAATAGCAATGAGAAGTCGAATGGTGGGCATTTTGGCAACTGGTGCAAAGGTTTCATCATAGTCAATGCCATATTTTTGAGCATAACCCTTAGCAACCAATCTAGCCTTATACTTTTCTATCTCTCCATTAGAATTGTACTTGATTCTATAGACCCACTTGTTCCCAATAACATTTCTCTTATTAGGATAAGGCACTAGATCCCAAGTTTTATTCTTTAGAAGAGAATCCATCTCAACCTTCATGGCATCAACCCAACAAGAGTGTTGTGAAGCTTCTTGGTAAGAAGTAGGCTCATGATCATTCTCTATCTTAGCTAGAAGAGACATGTTAAGGGTCATACTTCTAGTTATCCTTTGGCTAACTGAATTTTGCTCTTTAGGACCCCTAGAATGATCCAACCACTTGGTCCTTTTGACACAAGGCCCACCCTTTTCTAACTCAAGAAGGTCTTCATTGAATTTGACATCTCTTGAAACAAATACAATGCATGAAGAAGGTGAGTATAACCTGTAGCCCCTATGTTCTGCATCATAGCCAACAAAGATGCATTTTTGAGACTTTTTGTCCAATTTCTTCCTCTTTTCTGAAGGAATATATGAAAATGCATCACATCCAAACACTCTTAAGTGTGACAAATTTGGCTTCTTACCATTCCAAACCTCATAAGGAGTCTTCCCCTCAACTGATTTTGAAGGACACCTATTAAGAATGTAGATTGTTGTACTGGCTGCTTCACCCCAAAGAAATTGAGGTAAGTGGTCACCAAGCATGCATCTTACCATCTCCATGATTGTCCTATTTTTCCTCTCTGCAACACCATTTTGTTGAGGAGTGTATGGACAAGTAAACTGCCTTTTGATCCCATGAGAAGAACAAAACTCATTGAAATCATTGCTATTGTACTCCCCTCCATTGTCACTTCTAATCATTTTGATCTTTGCTCCCTTTTGATTTTCTACCAAAGCTTTGAACTCCTTGAATGTCTCAAAACAATCTGATTTATTCTTAAGTAGATACCCAAAGATCATTCTTGAATAATCATCTATAAAGGTGAGAATATAGGATGCACCACCAAGTGATCTAACATGTAATGGACCCATAATATCTGTATGAATGAGTTGAAGAATTTGTGTGGCCCTTGTTGACTTGTCCTTTGCAAACTTTTGTTTGCTCATCTTGCCTAAGATGCATGTTTCACACAAACCATGAATAGGTGAAATGTTAGGCAAGCCTTCAACCAAATTTTTGGACTTCATCATTTGAATATTTTGATAGTTTGTATGGCCTAACCTTAAGTGCCAAAGCTTGCTACTAGGAGAAACATTAGTTGCTAAACACACTTTAGGAGGAGCATCACCTAACACATAAATATTATTCTTCACATAACCTGTAATGATTGGTAGCATGCCTTTCCTAATGCTCCATGAAGTTGCATTGAACTCAATAGTGTGACCACTTCTAGCAACTTGCAAAACTGAAATTAAATTTCTCCTAAGGTTAGGCACATATAGGACATTATCAAGTAATTTCCCTTCAATTACAACATTGCCAACACCTTCTACTTGAAGTCTAGTATTATCACCAATGACAACTGAATCTGAAGAGTGCTTATGAAAGTCCACAAACTTATCCTTTTCAAAACACATATGGTTAGTGCATCCAGAATCTAACACCCATTCATTAGAAGTAGATGAGTCAATGGAGTAGAGGGCACAAACAAAGGCATTTTTATTAGAATTTTGCTTTACATTGTTGTTCTTTTTCTTTCCCTTGCCAAACCATTTCTTAGGTCCTTGTCCCTTAGCCTTTTCTTGCTCTTCCTTTTCTGCAATCTTCTTCTTCTTGAAACAATTTTGTTCCTTGTGGCCTTTCTTGCCACAAAAGTTGCAAGTGAAATCAACTCTAGGCTTGTTGGGTTGGAAATTTTGATTTTTCCTTCCCTTGTATTTCTTCTTGAAGGAAGCCTTAGTGGCACTCAAGGCAACATTCTTCTCCTTGACAACTTGACCATTCACTTTGTCTCTATTAAGAGACTCTTCATGTTGAATCAATAATTGTGAAAGAGTGTTGAGAGGAATGCCATCCTCTTCTTGCTCTAGCCTAGTCTCAATAATGGTGACAAAATTCTTGAACTTGCTTGACAAGTTCCTCAAAATGATAAAGCTTAAGAGCTTCTCACTTATCCAATCACAATTACAAGCCAATAGTTGAGTTCTCATGTCTTTCATATTTGAGAGGAAGATCAAGGCACTTTCTTCTTCACCTTGCATAGTGCTAAGAATTTTGGACAATAAAGTGAATTTCCTTGATGTGTTGGACCCTAGATGGACTTGTTTTAGCAAATCCCATGCATCTTTAGCATGCTCACAATGGCTTATAGTGAGCAATATCTCATCACTCACACTATTGATAATCATGGAAAGTGCAAGGTGACTCTTGTTGTTGTATGTCTCAAGTGCCCTTGCCTGGGTTGGGATTGCTTCATCTCCATTCACAATGGGCCATAACTTTCTTGCTTGAAATTCAGCCCTCATCCTTGGTTCCCATATTCCAAAATTTGATCCATCAAGGATGTGCTTAGGTGTGAAGGAGATTCCATGATCAACCATTCTAGAAAGTGAACATAATCAAAACATAAGATGCATTGACAAAGGAAATAAATGATGCAATAAGAAAGTAGATAAACATACTTGCATATATAAAAAAATATAACTTTCAAGTAATCTACTTTTCAATCATCAAAGATAATCATCATGAAAGATAATCAAAATTAAGCATCATCAAGAGAGATAAGCATCATCATGAAAGATAATCAACATCATCATGAACTACTATAACCATATTGCAATAAACAACTATAACCATATTGCAATTGAATAAAGGAAATAAACCAAGATCAACTTGCAATAGATTAACTTGCAATAAGAAGGTAACTAACCATAACAATCATCTTGCAACAAAATAAACTAACTTGAATTGAACCATAAAACATTTGTTAAATGTTAGATAGTCAATAAGTTAGTAAGTTAGTGTTCATTTTAAGGTTTTGCTATAGCCTAATGAATTGCCAATTCATCTCACCCAAGGTCAACCAAGCTACCCAAAAGGGTACGGGTACGAGGACCCAAAAAGGACTTGCTACCGATAGAGCGGATTCTTTTGGATTCAATAGGTGTTTAGCAAATATAAACTGTGTTGCAAGATTAAGTAAATTTTAATCAAATACTAAAGTTGTGGTTAGTAAGTTGATTCATTTTTAACCTTCTTGATTAATATGAAAATTAGTAAATTGCAAGTTAGTTGGTTAGTAGATTGTTTAGTAGCAAGTTAGTAAGTTAGTAGTTAGATTAGTTGAGATGCAAAATAGGCAAAACACAAATACACACACTCTCTCTCTCTCTCTCTCACTTTCATTCTCTTTTACTTTCATTATGAGAGATACAAGTTACATTAATTTACATTATGCTTCAAGCAAATGCTTGAGAGAGATTAGAAGAAATTAATAAAAATAGGGGGAAGAGAGTGAAAAAGTTGATCCGAAATTGCCTTGTATACTCCAAAACATACTTGGATAACCTTGCAAAACAAGCAAACTCACAAACAACCATTGTTAATGTGAGAAAAAAATGACTATAAGGTCTAAATTATTTGACAATTTGACTAAAAATTTGCCAAAAATTGCATAAAAGGATTCTAGTTGCATTATACAATAATAAAAAATGCATTTCAATTTATGCAAAAAAATGACTATTAGGTCTTAAAATAAAATAAATGACTATTTTTTTATTAAAAAATAGAATAATAAATGACTTTTTTTTATTAAATGACTTTTTTTATTAAAAAATAGAATAATAAAAAATGACTATTTTTTATTATTAAATGACTATTTTTTTATTAAAAAATAGAATAATAAAAAAAATCAGACTGTACAACAAAATGGGTGGGGGCCATTTGGCCCCCAAATAAAAAAAAATTTGCCTCAGATTTATTTTTCACCAAAATAGGGCAAATAATATATGGAAATAGGGTTTTTGGGCCTTCGGATGCAACCATGGGGTCCGTTTGGCTCCAAAACCCTTCCAGCAAAAGCTCAATGCCAAAAATTTATAGATTTAAAATGAAAACACCATTTGCAAAAGATCTAACAACTAGATAAAAAAAACACAATAAATCTATAAACCCTAATGGCAGATTTGCAAAATAAGTTTGCCCAAATATCAAATGCATGCATTAAAACAAAAAAATATACCTTAATGGGTTTTTCACCTCAAAGGATTGAAGACACTTGATGGAGATCCCAACCGCTCTGATACCAAATGTGAGACAAGCAAAGTCTCCCCAAGATCGAAGAATGCTCCACAAGATCAATCACACACAAAAGAGGAAAACCCACAACACCAATATTAAGTGGTAAAACCCTACTTCAAATGAAGAAGGGAAACATCCACTATGAAGCTCACTATATTACTCAATGATTCAACAATACAAGAATGCTTCAATGTTATGCAACAATATGCATCAACATGATATGACAAGATGTAGTAGACAACACCCCTATTTAAAGAGAAGCTTTTCTACTACAACCCTAAAATTACCCTAATCTTATCACAATATTATCTTGAGATGTGTGACAAATCTTATCACAATCTTATCTTGAGATGTGTGACAAGTGGCATCTATCAAATATTAAAAAGTGATTGGTTACTTTTTAATATTTGCTAGAAAAGGGGAAATAACTTTTTCCCACAAATTAAATATTCCTAGCACCCTTATTTTATTTATTAATTGGGTGGGAATATTTTTACATAAAATAGAATTATTTTCTAATTCAAATATTATTCTTTAGACTTTATATTTTAGTCTAAGAATAATTTACACAATGTTGCATTACATATTCCAACACTATACTTATCACTTTTTGGCTTACCTATTGTTGCCTACTCACAGGTTGATCTCATGTAGGGTTATGCATTTTAGAAGTTTTGTTATTTTATAGGATTTTTGAAAGTAAAACGTCATTTTATGCATTAGTAAAATATCATTAAGTGCTTCTTGATTTTACTTTCTTTTACATAATAAAAAGAACCCCACACACCATGATTCATTTAAACATCAATGAGTTGGATTTCATCACCAACCGTTGATCAAGACCAATGACGGTGGGCTTCATATCCATCCGTTAGCTCACACCATAGAAACATTAATGGACAAAAGTGAGTGGCTCTCTGAAATTCATCACCAAAAAGTCCCCTACTCTTAGGTGCACCCAAAGTAGGAAGGATTAGTGATCCCCTTTACCATAGGGATCTTGAAAATAATTAGTGGATGCAGATGTCATTATTGCGCATGCATTAAATGCATGGGTTAAGTAAACTCTAGGCTTGGTCGATAGTAGGATATTAGATAGCATAGCCCCTTCAGGGGTTATTTTGTTCTCATAAAATTACCTTGAGACACATCCATAGGAAGCCACTTTTTATTGTTTGAGTTACATTCCCTAACAGGGGGTGTGCTCGAACTACATTTAGTAGTTTTCTATTTTTCACCCTTAGTGTTTATAGGGATAAGGTATAACATCAAAAAACACTTAAACAGTTATAGGGACTCACAAACAAAATTTAAACGAGATAATCAGATTTCCTACTTGATTGTTTCTATACTGTTTGTTTAATCCACTTCATGGTAACAATGTGTAGCCAAGCTCAATAACGAGCTAGCATTGTTAAAAATTTGCAAGTAGATATGGAACATATTTGGTTTAGTCCAAAGGACATGGCCATTCCTAAATGGCATCCTGGTGTTCATCAATATATCCCTATTCAGGATGTATTTGTGGGTCCTCAATATGATCTTAATGAAGATATTTTGGATGAAGCAACATTGCTTGCTTTTTATTGAAAAAACCATCAACCCACTAAGGGGCATAGCAGGACGGTACTATGATTTCGCATCCCAACTCATCCTACTAATCAAACACTAGAGCATGACCAAGAGTATACCCCATGAATGAGGCTAGATGATCAAGTCACTCCACTTGACCATCCATAGATGAGTTGGTAGTATACCCATTTAGATAGGTACAACACTCATCATCCTACTTAGATAGCCATGTCGGCTCATACAATTCTTGTGAATGAGGAGAAGGGAGACTTTGATAATCCCCCTACCCCTCACAAAGAGTACTCCATCTAAGCATGTTGTGACTCTACATCGCCTGAGTACGTAGAGCTTGAATACATTTAAGCTTGAATACCAGGTCAATACAACTTCTCTCGATCATGGAAAATAAGTAGCCAACCCTTTTGGGGCTACATAACAAGTCAAGTTCCTTCATATTAATACGAAGGCCAATAGACCTTGCACTATTGTTCAAAGCCAAAAATTACAAAGGTCAAAGAGTCGAGAAAGGAAGTACTCAGTCAAGTAGAGGAAGCGATCAACCGACCATGTGGTACAAAAAGATCTATCGACTGAAAGAACATTGATGACCCAAACCAATCGATAGAAACCTGACAAAGATCAACGGTCAACACCAGCGACCCAAAGCCCATCGACCAAAAACCTGGTCAAACCCTTTAGTCAAAGTCGACTGATTCATTAAATACAAGGCCCTTTGGTTGAATAAAGGGGACCACATGGAAATGTCAAAGTAAACCATGCTCATTTTGATCGACGAATATCAACGTTCAAATTCATTAGCTTAAGCAAAGTAAAGAAATTTTTTAAATACATTGAAAACACAATGTAATGCCTAAGTATTTAACCTGTCACAAGGGAAAATAATAAGGGTCATTTACTATGTATGCCCCCTTTCCTAAGCCAATTTTTTTTTAAGACTGATCAAGGGTTTGGTGATATATATGTAAAAGGTGACTAATAGGTTTTGACCAAAGAGGTTTTAAGATTCATAACCTAAAACTCATGCGAAATATGTAAAGCCAATCAGACGAAAGGAGATAAAGGCCTAAATTCATTAGCCGATCAAATTACAACCATTGAAGAGTAGCAACCGAATGAGATGGATGATCGAGGTGAATCAAGAAAAGTCAACCGAACAAAGGTCAAAGGTATGTACAAAGTTTAAATTTAATATATAAAATTTCATTTAACTAAACGCCAACATTATCATATTAAACTCCCTAGAAACTAATGTGGATTTAAATATAACGAACTATAAATGTACTTTAGCCCACTCGATCGAAAGTTAATGCTAATCAATCAAAATAGTGATTCACATAAAACTACAAAAGGCCATTGACTAAAAGCTAATGAATGGCTAGAGTCGACTGGCCGAGTCTCAAATCAATGAACGAGGAAGTTTCAGCCTACTCACAAGAGACCATTAGTCGGTAACCTTCATAATAAATATATTTAAAGTATTGATTGACCAACCAACCATTGATGATCACAAATACACGTGTGACATAAAATCTATAGTGGGCACTAATCGACTGATCATGTGACTGAAGTAATGATACGCCAAAGCCAGATCATTTAGACCCCAATATGAGAAAGCTGACAGAGCACTCAATTTTATGATGTTCTCCATGACATGACAAAGGGCCAATCAAGGAGTTGCAGATACATAAACTCTACTTCATATCAATTCGGACACACATGCTAAGGCTCTATAATCTAATCAAGAAATTTAAAACTAAACCAGTATTTTATCAAAAAACTAAATTATGCAAACCTATTGAAAAGGTAAATAAATCCACAACAGGTTAGAGTGAGGTGACAGGATAAGTAAAGTAAACACAATGACGACTACATTGAATGTTATGAAGCCAAAATTTTGCCAAGTCAGAGCCACGAGATTTCGCATATCACATAGATGAAGCTAGAAAATGAAGTGATTTCTCATAGACTGAGCAAACGAAGGACAGTTCGTGAACCAAATGATGCAAATAAAGAACCAAGCTGATGCAAGATCATCATTTCAAAGCAAACTAAATCATTATTATATATAAAAAAAACTATCTTATCCATTTTAAGCTGACAAAACAATTCACCCAACTCATCCTTTATACAGGAAGGTACCCATTCTAATATCAAAGTGAAATTTTGGATAACAAAGATGGATCAAAGTGCGCTAGTACTGAGTTGAAAAAAGAGAGGTAAGCTATTCAAGAAGTCCTTGTTCATTGACAGTAGAAGAAACAAGAGGCATAAACTAGATAGAAGGACAACCCTGGAAAGTTCCCATACCTCGATGGAATATAGTTATAGAAGTGTCACCCCGATGGAGTATAGTTATGGAAGTACTATGTTGTTGATGATTTCCTTAATTTGTGTACTTCCAATTCCCTATTTTTGTCTAACTCCACCTCTTAGCACAATAGTGTTGTTCCTTCTTCACCTCTTATAAGGGCATAACATATCAAATTTTTGTAATGAACTCTTGATTCTTTCCTAGTGTGTCTATTAAGCCCTCGTTTACTTAAATAATACATCAGTTCTTAGGCAACATAATGGATTTTAGTAGTCTTATTAGTCTTGATAGTCAAAATGATTAGCTACAAAGCACCAGGTCATGATAACATGTATATGTGATGGCACTCAATCAGAAAGGACCTCACTTCAGGATAAGTAAAGAAGGTCATAGGGTTGAGTCAAACAATAAGGATTAGATAGATGATGACTAGATAGAATTTTGATATATTAAGAGTAAATTCAAAATTTTATATAGCTAATAATAGGTTGTATAACACCCAACAAATAACAAATCAGGAGATGGCACCAAGTGGAGAGTCTAGATTAGAGCAGTTTTGACTGTTACAGAGCCACCACAACTATAAGAAGGACATCTATGGCCAAAAAAGGGATCAAGATTTTGCTAAGGGGTATACTTGAGTGCCATGTTATTTGCTATTGTATTTCCTTTGTGTCTTTCTTCTTTTTCCATCTCTTATTCTTTCCATTGTTGTGCAGGTTTTGATAGGAAAGTGCCCAAGAAGCTGAGATTATTTCCATATTATTGACCCATAGGTCTAGAGAATCGATGATTACCAGATTGGAAGGGAGAGTGAAAATTCCTTGTTGCGTTATTAAAACAAGGATTTTTATTGTAATAATATTTAAAAGGGTTTAATGTAAAATTCAAGCCAACTCTTCATATAATCAATTATCATATTAATACAATTCTAGGCTTCTTTCCTATTATATCTTTGTCATCAGTTTTGCGTGTCTTCATTATGGGTTACATTATTTGAACGTATAATGAATGTTTATTTTGTTGGTCAACTGTTATGTTTATTACGATATTCGAATGAATGTAATTGCACCAATTCTTTCTTCACCCGATTTTTTCTATTTCACTAAAGTGTTATTAAATCTTGCTATAATAGCCCAAAGGATTAAGGCACCGATCAAAAATAAGGTATAATTGAACTGTTATTGAACTAGCTTGGTCAAATTTATAAAAACTTTAACTCACCACCATAAATCTAGAAGAGCATGAACATAAAATGTTAAAAACTTTAAGTTCACCTCAAGGGTTTCCTTACCATACCTAGTTTGTTTAGAAAATATTAAGAACTCTATTCCTAGGTTAAATAGGTAGGTCGACCAGAGCTTGTAATTGCTCGTTGGCAATTGGTTTTTCTTGTAGCATGACAAACTATCCCAAGGATGCAAGAAAAATCTCCAACACTTACGTCTCATCCTTCAAATGTCATTACGACCTACTTAAAGTCATAATTAACCACTATCATCATCTATTCCCTTACCTACTCCTCTTTAGTGGCTTCTTCACCTTCCCTCATATAGAATACTAACTCTCAACCACCCTTATCCTCCTCTTCTCTTTCATCCTATATTCCCTTCCTTATCCTTCTTTGACCATTCCATATTGTCCTAGGCTAGGGGAGTGTTGGTGTTGTTATGCTCATTGGATCCTCATATAATCCAACCAATTTTGTGTTTGGGGGAGTTGATACTCCTACTAGTAAGTTCAACCTTTTTGACTCATCACATTTGTATATCAATAAAACCAAGGCTCATACTGTGATACTTTGGTCACCTTTTAGATGCAAAAATATGCATTCTCCAATCCTAATTGGCATAATCAGTCAATGATATATGTTTTATACATTTTGTCCCCATATATATGTGTTGTGTTTTTATCCATTTTATGTCTACTTATCATTTGTCTAAATGTTATGTTTTTTCATATGACGTATGGTCTTGTCAACTGTCTTGCATACAAATATCACTCTTATTTATTATGTTGTCAATAAACATGCAATATTTGTTGCCATTTTTGTGATATCTTATTCAATCATATTCTTAGATTGCTTGGAAACACAAGTATTTTTTATTATTCAACCATTCCTAGATGATCCAATCAACCTTTGTAAATGTCATTGCGTTCTAAGGATATTATAGGCCTCTCTTGTCTAACTTGAGTTCTTTCTTGGACCAATCACAATTCATAATTTAATGATATTTTGAGTTTAAGAAAGACGACACCATGAGTAGTATTTCCATAAAGTCAAAAGTTTATCTTGTTCATCCTATCATTCACATAATCTGAACCTAAGGATCCAAATTGCAAGTGCTATAGAAGAAAAAAAAAGTAAAAGAGATCCAACGATAGGTTCCCTCAGGTATTATAGGCACCTCCACTAGGGCTATAGAAACTTGGATAGCAGTGGAGCTACGTCAAAGGATTATGGGGCTAACCTCCATCAGGGCTATAGATACCTACCTAGTAGTGGAGTATACCCTTTTAGTGACGATATGTTTGTCACATTAGCTACCTTATTTTATGCAAACCTCTAGATGCTCATTGATGAGCTAGTTTATATTAACTTGAGTACATCATTGGTTAGTCCAACCTTACTCAAGATAGGAAATGAACTTTAGTGCACACACTTTTGTTCATTATAAACCAAATATTATTTAGAATGGGCTAGGATCCTATGGGATATTGATTGACCATTAGATGAGTTTGATTGTTGCAACTAGGTTTTTTTAGTTTCTTGAGATAATTTTAGCATCCAATTACCCTAAGATATTTGGGTGACAAGCATCTTGGCTAGCCACCATTCACTATACATATGTTCTAAGTCTCACTCCATGTCATTAGTCATTAGTCATCATCCGTTTTTTATCTCATTAGCAAATTGTACATTACATGTTATCTTATCATCCATATCATAAGTCTCATGTTGGTAGGACCCCATCTTAACACTATTTTTGTAGTACTCATATGATTATGTAATGACCCCCTTCCATCCCGAGGATTCCTTTATAATGTTATTTTTTTAATAGTTTGTAATGGTATGTGGTAAGTAAGGTGCCTAGACAAGTGGGGCCATTTCATGTAATCATTATCAAGAATGTAACCAATGTTTGGTAGAAGATTCTAGCTCAAGTGGCATTTTGCATGTAAGCCAATTCTTGAGGAGTAGGTTAGGGTTGAATTAAGTGTTTCTTTAAAAGACATGGGTCTATGAATGAATGTATATTTTTGAAAATTAATGAAAGTATTGAAGGAGGTTTTCCCCTTGAAGAGGCCTACAATTCTATGTTATTTTATGAGATTTATTCATTTCTACACTTAATTTTTGTATTGCAATAGTTGTGTTTCAAGTATTTATATTTATTTGCAATATTTGTGAGTGAGTTTATTTTTAATAGTAGGTTCATTTTTTTTTTTGTAAATAAGGTACAAATTCATTACAACCGGGTTTTACAGGTTGACCCAAAACCTATTACAACAACAACACAAAGCTGAATCGGAACAAGGCCTCAATAGGGACAATCTGGCCATAGCCCCCTACTGAGGTTACACCGCCAACAAAGAGCAACACCCTTACAAAAGATGACCCACACCTCAGAACACAGGCGGATGACACTTTTGCCTCCTAACACTTTCTCTTCTCTTTTGGTCGCGAAACTGTGACATGTCGCGATATCACGACACTTTTCCTTCCTCCTCTTTCTTTTCTCTTTTGGTCGCAAAAAAGTGACATGTTGCGAAATCACGACACTTTCTTTCCATCCCGCTCTTTCTCTTCTCTTTTGGTCACGAAAATCTGACATGTCGCGATATCGCGACATATTTTCCTCTTGCTTATTCTCTTCACTTTTGGTCGTGAAACAATGACATATCATGATATCGCTACACCCTTCCACATGTCGCAAAATCGTGACACTTTTTCTTTCCTCCTCTTTCTCTTCTCTTTTGGTCGTGACAATGTGACATGTAGCAATATCATGACACTTTTCCTTCTTGCTCTTTCTCTTCTCTTTTGGTCGCGATAGGATGACATGTCGTGAAATCGCGACCCTTTTTCCATCTTGCTCTTTCTCTTCTATTTTGGTCATGATAAACCGACATGTCGCGATATCGCGACACTTTTTCCTTCTTGCTCTTCTCTTCTCTTTTGGCCACAAAAATCTGACATGTCATGAAATTGTGACACTTTTCCATTCAAGCTCAACACATCGCCAAAAAACGACACTATTTCCTTCTTGCTCACCATGTCACGAAATCGCGACACTCTTTCTTTCTTGCTAAGCATGTCGTGATATCGTGACACTTTTTATTTCTTGCTCTTTCTATTTTCTTTTGGTCACGAAAATGTGACATGTCTCGATATCGCGACACTTTTTCCATGTCGCGATATCGCGACACTTTTTATTTCATCAACATGTCACGAAATCGTGACACTTTTTCCTTCCTCCTCTTTCACTTATTTTTTGGTCACGAGAATGTGACGTGTCGCGATATTGTGCAACTTTTCCTTCTTGCTCTTACTCTTCTCTTTTGGTGGCGGAAATATGACATGTCGCAAAATCGTGACACATTTTCTTTCTTGCTCTTTCTCTTCTCTTTTAGTCGCAAAAACACATGTCGCAATATCGTGACACTTTTTCCCACTTGCTATTTCTCTTCTTTTTTGGTCAAGATAATGCGACATGTCGTGATATCATGACACTTCTTCCTTTGAGCTTAACTTATCACCAAAAAGTGACCCTTCTTCCTTCAAGCTTAACTTATCGCCAAAAAATGACACTATTTCTTTCTTGCTCACCATGTCGCGACATCGCGACACTCTTTCTTTCCTGCTAAGACAAGTGGTATCAGAGTGCTTTTTAGGTATGAGTTACATTATGATTGTGATAGTTCTTGCCCTTCATTTATGACTATTAGGTATAATTTTCCTATGTTTTCTAATTTTTTCTTGTCCTTTATCTAAAAAAACCATAAAAACATAGTTTTTTTTTTTTGTAATAGTTTATTAGGTTATAAACCTTGTGTCAAGGGTTTTAAAATATCATATAGGAGCTATCATTATTGACTAGGCTAGATTACCCGTAAAATGAATAATGAAGTGAGGGGTAATTAGGTTCCAATACCCGGGCCTTAAATGACACCCATCTATGGAATTGAGCTTCCATGTATCTTTGGGTATATCGGGAGAACACCTAGGATTAAGAGAAACCTTTAGCCCTATGAATATTTTTTAACCTTATATTATCTAAAGTATAGTAGACATAGTTGTAGATACCTAAAACACATCATATTTAGGAGACTACCTATATGGACTCCTTTTAAACCATATGATCCACCTTGGACAACCGTAGAGCTCAAATAGTGGTTTTCACCACTCAAACAGGGATGTTTCCCTTTTATAGCCATGGTTGTCCCTCCAAGGGATGGCCTCCTAAGGAAGTCTTACCAAGAGAAAATGCCTCATTAGGGTTATCTCACCCCAATACGATCATGCCAGAAGCAAGATAAAAAAAGAGTGGGATATAACTGGCAGCCAAAATTACCAGTTAACCCTGCACATGAACTTGCATCGCAATTTAGTGTGTGCATGAGCCTAGAATAGAAAAAGCGCATGATATAATCAGTTGAATTAATATTTCAAAGATAGGTATTTACTTTTCTTAATGTGAACTGTCTCTTCACTTATTCATGTGCAATATTGTGCTATTAATAGATTCCTTTTGAGGAATCTATATAATAGCACTCACCCCTCAATAAAAATATACATAGTTTTCAAATATTCAAGCAACGAAGTACTACCAATATTCGACCACAAGCATCCAAGCATTTTGCATTCTTCTCATTGTAGAAAGAATGTTGTTGTATTATTCCAAAGGTTGAAGATCACAACTTTATTCGTTGCGTAATCACATGCTCTAGATTTGAAGACTAATCGAGGCCCAGTAAGTCATTCTCACGAATGCACTAGTTTATCAACCAAACCCCAGATTAAACCTAGAGTCGCACCTGCATTGGCCTTAAAAAAGCACTTATAGGTTAGTGACCATCTCAAATAGAGATGCCCTATAGGTATGATCATCCCGCACAAATATGACCTCTAGGGAAAGTTTTAGCAGCATTCTTATTTACTATTTTAGCATATTTAGTTTTAATTTACGCATGCATCTATCATATTTTAGTTTATTTATTGCTTTCACTATCATTACATCAAGCCCTATCATGAAGGGCTTCAAAAATGCTACTAATTTCTTTGTTTTCCTTGTGTGCAGGTGATACACATCTACGAGGGAAGAGGAGTACTAGACCTTTGCACATCAATCATTATGGTAGTCATGAAAAACCTGCCCTAAATTAGTTCATGGGTGTGAGCAAGATCCTGCACAGTACATCCAAAATATTTTTATTGTAACTCATTGTATCATATTGGTAGCAAATCCCTCATTGGGATATTATTGTAACCTCCTTAAAAAGAACTGATAATAATAAAATGGCACCATCATTCATTTACATATATCTTGTTTTTATCTTTGTGGTTGCATTATTACTACTATATTTTTAATTTTTCATTTCCTTGGATGTATGGTATTTTTTTGCACTTCAATGGCAATCATGGTGGGCCTAGTCCCTATATTTCATTGATACTGTTAATTTTTATCTATTTTTCTAATTGTAGGTTGCAGGCCTAACCATCTAGCACAAAGATAGCCCCTATTCAATGATCGTCTGACATTGAGTTGATCCCTGTTTGGTAATCATACCTGATCAGGATTACCTCGAATCATAGAGCAAAAATAACGAGCAGGATCTTCATCAAATGTAGGCAATCAAGGTGAGTACCTTTGTTCTCTATCTCTATTTTTATAAAGAAATTTAAATATCTTTTAGATTACAGAGCATAGATTAGAGAAAATTTATAGTGTCGGGCTTTATTTTTTTGAGGCCATTTTTGGTTTAGATGACCCTTTTTGTGTGGTCGTCTTTGATACATATGACCTTTATCAACTATCTTATTTATTTGGGACAACTCTATACTTATCATTGTTTGGCTTACCTATTGTTGCCTACTCATAAGTTCATCTCATGTAGGGTTCTACATTTTAGAAGTTTTGTTATTTTATAGGATTTATGAAAGTAAAAAAACATTTTATGCATTAGTAAAATATCATTTGAGTGCTTCTTGATTTTACTTTATTTTGCATAATAAAAATAACCCCACACATCACAATCCATTTAAACATCGATGAGTTGGACTTCATCACCAACCATTGATCAATATGAGCAATGGTGGGCTTCATCTCTATCCATTAGCTCACACCATAGAAACCTTAATGGCCAAAAGTAAATGGTTCTCTAAAATTCATCACCGAAAAGTCCCTTACTCTTAGGTGCACTCAAAGTAGGAAGTATTAGTGAGCCCCTTTACCACATGGATCTTGAAAATAATTAGTGTATGCAGATGTCATTATTTTCCATGCCTTAAACATGTGGGTTAAGTCAAATCCAAGCTTTGTAGGTAGCATGAAATTAGATAGCATAGCCCCTTCAGGGGTTATTTTTTTGCCATAAGGTTACCTTGAACTAAATCCATAGGAAGCCACTTTTTACTTTTTGAGTTACATTCCCTGATAAGGTGTGTGCTTGAACTACATTTAGTAGTTTTCTATTTTCATCCTTAGTGTTTATACGCATACGATATAACATCAAAACACACTTAAATAGTTATAGGTACTCACAATCAAAATTTAAACGAGATAATCACATTGCCTGCTTGATTATTTTTATATTGTTTATTTAATCCACTTCATGGTAACAATGTGTAGCCAAGCTCAATCATGAGCTAGCATTGCTAAAAATTTGCAAGGATATATGGAACATCTTTGGTTTAGTCCAGAGGACATGGCCATTCCTAAATGGCATCCTGGTGTTCATCATGACACCAAGATTACCTATAGGGAATCTGATATTTAGGATATCCCTATTCAGGATGTATTTGTGGGTCCTCGATATGATGTTAATGAAGAGATTTTGGATCAAGCAATATTTATTACTTTTTATCGAAAAAACCATCAACCCACTAAGGGGCCTAGCAGGACATCCTACTAATCAAACACTAGAGCATGACCAAGAGTATACCCCATGAATGAGGCTAGATGATCAAGCCACTCCATTTGACCATCTATTTATGAGTTGGAAGTATTCTCATTTAGATAGGTACAACACCCATCATCCTACTTAGATAGCCATATTGGCTCATACAATTCTTGTCAATGAGGAGAAGGGAGACCTTGATAATCCTTTTACCCCTCATGAAGAGTACTCCATGTAAGCATGTTTTGCATCTACATCACCTGAGTATGTAGAGCCTACATTTAATCTTGAATACTAGGTCATCATGACTTCCCTCGATCATGGAAAATAGGTAGCCAACCATTTTGGGGCTGCATAACAAGTCAAGTTCCTTCGTATTAATACAAAGGCCAATAGACCATGCACTATTGATCATAAAAATCAAGCACTTAGGTATAATGCTAATAGATAAGCAATGTTGAACCAGTTAAGACTGGATAAACAACACTTAGATCAATAATACTAGTTGAATTAGCAGAGGTTGGTGTAGACACCAAAATAACACTAATTCGATTATGCGACTACAAGCACTAATCGAGTTGGCATATAGAGCCCCTAGGGTAGCCCCCAAAGGTTAAACAGTGGTCCTAACCACTCCTAAATCAGTTTTGTAAGGTCAAAGATGAATTTGGAACCTTTTAAGCACTTTTCTCCCTACTCATCCCACCCTGGGACGATTAGAATCCTATTCGTCCCACCCTGGGATGATTAGCAACAATCGTCCCAGGGTGGGACGAGTAGCAGGTTTGACTGGAAAAAAGTCAAACCTTGATAGGTTCGCCACTTAACTGCGCCTTCAGGACATGCAATTACAAGGAATGACTTCAAATCAGAGAGAGGGACTTCAGTCAAGCATGCCCTGATCATGGAGGCCTCATGTAAGGAGACTCTAAATCAGGGAGGAATATTCTCTCCTAAAAAAGGTATGGCAATCCAAGTGGCGCCCTCGCATGCGCATTCAAAGAGAGATACCCTAGGTATATAAAAGGGTGAGCATCCTCATCCAAAAAAAAAGAATAGAGCTGGAGCATTCGGAGCAACAGAGTGCTGCTGAATTATACCCACATTCCCCTTTGTGCTTCTTACATCCATAATTTCTCTTTTGGAAGAGAGGTTATCGGGTGAACACTAGGAACGCAATCCCAACCCAAAACCCAATAAATCAGCCACAATACCACACAAAATTCACTAACACAACCTCCTAGGATGTTTTGGACCCATCCCAAGTGGATTTGTGTCAAAAACAGACCCCAAACGACAAGCGTCTTGCCCCCGGGTGCCCCCCAAACTATCGCAGTCCTAATTGGCTCACCCCAGAGTGATTAGAAATCCATGAAGAATTTATCTACTATTATTTTTTCATTATGTTCCATTTGGTTTACTTATGCTGCTGTTCAAGTTTCATTGCATTCTGACCTGATTTGACTATGTTTTTATCATTTTACGCATTTACTAACATACAGGGAGCACTTTCAGATACGGGACAATATGTGTAGAATATTGCAAATATGACCTTCTGGGTCATCCCAAAATGCCCCTTTTAGCCTAAACCTAAGTTTTCAGGAGTTTTTGAGGCCTCTAGATAGGACATTTAGAACGTTGCCTTTGCATGTTTTGTGATAGTCCTAATTGGCTCACCCCGGAGAGATTAGAAATCCATGAAGAATTTCCAAATTTTTCCTTTTGCAATGTGTCTCTAATGATGTTTTTATGCTTATTTCAAAGTTTGGTTTCATTATGACATGTTTTGATCATCGTTTTGCTATTTTATACATTAACTAGCCGGAGGCCCTGGGGATTGCATGTTTTCCTTCCATACGCATATGCTATTAACTGTTTGCTATTTCTCTAAGTGTAGGATATTAACCATAGTAAAATTGAAGGGGCAGCAAGTAACACACAAACACATGGATTCAAGTGGCAACGATGTTTGGCCCACCCATTTCAAATGTGGGCATGCAGAGGATATTGGAAGCGCACCATCTGTTGATGTAACAAACTGTATCAAACGATCTGAGCACTACAGAGGGGGGAAGATGTATTGTAACTAGATTGAAAGCAAAATTAATAAAAAGAGGCCCTACTTTGTTCTGCTTATATATAGTTTCATTTATGCATCTTTCCTTCATGCATTGCTTTTATCGCATTCGTAGGACTTAGCATTTGTGTATCAATTTTTGTTTGCACCATTGGTCTGGGATGCCATCACCCTACATTCGGATTTCAGTGGAGATCATGGTGGGACCCTGTCCCCTACTATTGGGATCAAGTTTTTGATCAAAAATTTTGTGTTTTTCTTGCAGGTGTTACTCATTTGGGCACTGGACTGCTACTCGTGCCACCTTGTGACGAATACAGACTTGGAATTTGTGCCACCCCTGGACAAATACAAATTCACCTCACCCCAGGACAAATACAAACCTGCTATTCATCCCACCCTGGTATGATTAGCTCTTTGTGCATTTTCTGAGCAGAAACACAGAGGCATCTGGTTTGGGCAGAGAAGAGGTAGGTTTCTGAACATCGTCTGTGTTTTTCTATTTTTGTCTCTACAATTTTTTTGTTTTCTTTGCTTGCATAGGGAAGTTGGCTGCATGTTTTCTTTCTTTGCGCAAGTAAAAGGAACCACACACACCACATAATAATATTAACATCAAGGAGTTTGTCATAAAACCCCAACACTTGATCAAGACCAACGGTGGATTTCATCACCACCTTGGCTTGGATTTTGCATACATAACCCCGATCATGACTATTGCTAGACGTAAATCCTAATGAAATCTGACCAAGTGTAGTGGGGGTGATTCCCAGTGCATGAGGATAAGTATTCTATGGTAGGTGTCAAAAATAGAGCGATTCCCCTTTCATACCGCCTATGTTCCACGTACTGTTTTGCTCTCGTGTACCAATAGTCTCCCTCACGTAAGGGTGGGTATATTGAGAGGTTCGGTATAACGCCCTGGTAGTGGTATATTGAAGGGGTGACCATTTTGGAGATATAAGAGCCCTCATCATGCATGAATAAAAAAGTTTTCTTTACACAGTTTGCACAAAAAAAATCAAAACACACTAAACCAGATTTAGGACACACTTTTAATCTGTAAATGAGATAATCATTTCTTTGTTTGTGTGGTCCCATTTTGTTTTGTGTAGCATAAAAAATCATAAAGGAGATAAAAACATACATATCTTGTAGAGAACCACCATCATGGGCAGAAGCTATAGAAAGTGTACAAGGAGGCACCAGTCACCTCTGTTATAGCCCCAAGGACTTGGTTATACCACCTTGGCGGCCTGACCCACAAAATAGTCCACACTATGCCACTACAAAAAAGGACTATAGAGGCACCCCTTTGGGGGGCACTCCCGTTCAACACAAACCCTTTTAGGAGGAGTACATACATGGGAAGGCTCCCTTAGATGCTCATTATGAGTGTCCATAGTGTGATGAAGTGCTAGAGCAGCATAGGGTTCACAAGGAGGGACCACATGATTATATCATCCCCACTATACCCCTCATTACTGTTAGAACTAATAGACCAAATCTTGATCGCAAGGCTCTTCAGATCGAGCGAGACAACTCCGCCCATCCCTTTTACATGTACAAAAGGGAGCATGAGGAAGACCAATATATTCCTCAAGAGCAATACACCATGAGGGAGCAATGCGCCTCCGCACTTGCTAATTATCAAGATCACCTATTGAGGCCAAAGCCTCGGGTGAATGCTACTAACCTCGACAGAGGAAAGCGACCCCTAGATATCTCGTATCACCACAACCAAGATAGATATGTAGGGGAGGCATCTAGGCATCCTAAACACAGGATGGAAAAACAAATTGACTTGGCATTTGCCAAACATGCCGCCCGCCAAGCGCAAATCATACAGCTTAGGCAAGATTAGCAGTAATTAGAGCAACTATATCATCTTAACAAAGAGTGCATTCAGTGCCAGACAAATGAATTACTCCAGAACAATATGCATGAGAGGATTCCAACCCCTCGCATGCATAGGAAAAATATTTATGAGAGGCACAACCCCTTGGTGCAAGACAAGGCTTCACGACCTTATCAAGTGTTGCCTCTAAGACCTTCGAGACCTGAGCAGGAAGCCACCCCTAGAACCAAAGATGGGCGCCTTCCTCGGGCACCCGTCCATGTTTATAGGTCATGCCTAGAAACTCCCCAAGAAGCCTATGAGGAATTTGAGCAAGAAGAAGAGCGGGCTGAAACACCTTACCAAGGCATGGGGGGCGCTACTCGGCTACTCCTCCATAGGCCTCAGGTTCCTCACAATGCATAATGGGAACAAACCAAAGAAGAGGAAATCAAATCCTCTGATGCATACAAAGCATTTCTAGAGTCCTTAGAGTCTATGGAGACGAATACTTCAGGGCCCCAAAAGCCCACCTTACGCCAGCTCTGCAGTCACCCTGTGCATCCTTCAGTTCTGGCACCCCCATACCCCGACCACTTCAAAATGCCTCAATTGAAAATTTTTAGAGGGGATGAGGATGCCCAAGAGCATGTAACAAGGTTCCTGAGTCAATGCTTTGGCATTTAGGACAATGATGCATTGCTTCTGAGAACATTTATAACCACGTTCGTAGGCCCTACCTCGGATTGGTTTACCCAATTGACAAAGCATAACATCAACAATATAGACCAGCTAGTGGACGCGTTCCTTGAATGTTTTGCCTTCAACACCAAGAAGAAGGCATCCTTAAGCGACCTAGATGGCCTTAAGAAGTATGATGATGAGACCATAGCCGCTTATTGGAACCGATGGAGGACATTGCTTTCAAAGCTACCTTACCTCCCTCCCATGGCCAACATGACTCAGATGTTTTCAAAGAGTTGCATAAGTTCGATCTCTGTGCTATTGTAGCTGCAGCAATATTCCAACCTAGAAGAAGCCCTGGCACAAGCCAAGATAATTGAGGAGATCAAAATTCAAGACAATGAGATTGCCAAGCCGCACAAGAAAGAGTGGATCAAAAATCCCAAAACTGGGCCCACGCAACCGAAACCTCCTGTGGTCAATCAGGTTGCCATAAATGTACCACCACCTGCACAAATGACATAGCCCCCAAAGGCTAATTATCAGGTAGTTCCTCCTGCTAACTATGAAAAGGAAAACCACAGGCAAGATCAAAATCAACAATGTTGCCCTAAGCGACAATTCACACAATTCACAGAGTCTAGAGACTCCTTGTTTGACCTCTTGTTCATGGCAAACCTGATAAACTTGCCAGAAACTTGACCCATAGACCCTAACGTGCCAAAACCCAAGGGCTATATGGAAGATTTATATTGTAGATTCCACTGACAGAAAGGACATGACATCTTCAGTTGTTGGAAATTCAAAAACTTGGTGCAAGACTTGATAGACAACAAAACGCTCACGGTAGAAAATCCTGTAGCATTGAGCAACCAACATATGGATGTCTACAAATACCCCTTGTCTACCCATGATGCGCAGGAAAAAACTATACAAGTGAACGAGGTGACACAAAACTATCCCATGCAAGAGTACGTAGGGATGATAAGCATCGTGACGCGAAACAAAAGATACCCAAACGCGACTGCACCCACTATAGCTATAGGAAATGTTCCATCAAGGTCACAACCTCCACAACACCCTATGCAACCTCCCCCACCTAGACCATTGGCCACGATTTGGACTAAGATTAATTAGATTTTACGAACCACATCGGCTAGGCTCTCCATCTATGAGCTCATCCAACAATCACCACCCCATCGGGAGGCTCTGATGGAGATACTCAAAGCCATTGAGCTACAGCCCCAAGAACCAATTTCTTTTAATAACTTTGTGGGACATGTGAGACAATGCACCGAACCGATCATAACCTTTAGGGAAGATGAACTAAAATCGATGACTAGTGATATGGTGGATCCACCCCTGCATGTCATCGCGTGGGTCAATGAGATTCTATTCAAGAGGGTGTTGGTGGACACTGGCTCATCCAGTAATATAATCATGACTGTGGCATTAAAACATCTTAAGATGCTAGCATCCCACATTGTGGTTTCCACCTACACTCTTCGAGCATTCAACGACGTGTTATGCTCGACGGTTGGCACAATTGTCCTACCCATCCGAGTAGGACAAAATACTATTCCTACGTTGTGTCACATCCTTGAGGATGAGATGGCCTACAATATCTTGCTAGGCCGGTCTTGGATCAAGGACATGAAGTGTGTTCCTTCGATAGCCCATTAGTGCTTTAAGTACAGACATGAAGGGCAAGTACATGTAGTCCTAGCAGACTTAGAGCCCTTCAAGTTTTGCAATGCGGTATAGCTGATGCTATAATATACCCTCCCATCGAAACATTTGGAATTTCAATTGAATCTGTCCACTCAGGGTCTAATTTCGCCTACATCCCCACTGTTGAGTCCCTCAAGTAACCGACCTGGCCCATCTTTGTTGTCTATCCCTTCACCAACAATGCCACCTATGGTGGCCACACCGAAGGACAATAGGAAGAAGCCCCTAGAGGAGGCACCACCATTAGTATCAACCATCTCTAACGAGGATGTGCCAGCCGAATGGAAGTCGAGATACCTGATTCACCCAACATGGAGTGGACTCAGGAAGAACTCCCATTCCCTCCCCCTCAACAACCGACGATTACTATTGAAATGGCCAATACGGGCCTAGGGGAGTACCTACTACAGAACATAGTGGCAACACCCACACTCGAATCCATGCAAGACATGTGGAGACCTCACCTCCCCATCGACACTATATTCCCCTTAGGTTACCCACAAAATCAGACAAACTTTGTATATGGATGCCTCAAGAACGGCCTGGAACCCTACCTACAAGAGGAAGAGGATGAAGAGCCATTTGCTGAGAATGTTGACTATCTTTCCAACCCAGAATTCATCTTGAAATACCTTAACCAATGTAATTGGCATGGATATGGATTAGGCAAATATGAACAAGGAATGCGTGTTCTTTGTCAACCAAGATACAAGATGCCATACGATAAATCAGGAGTAGGGTTCAACCACCCTTTGCCCCTTGACATATTGGTAGAAAACATGCAAGGCCTAGGGCTAGGCAACAAGGATGGGTTGGCACAAGATCCATATGCCAATCCTAACACAACATACACAATGGGGGACTATCTCCCATGGTTAACAACAAACCTTGTTGACCTCAACAACTCCTTCCCTTCGATCAAGAAAGGGGAAAGTTCAAGGGATAACCTCCAAGAGGGATATGAACAAGATCAAGGAGAGTCTTCTGAAGATGAGTCAGCTTATGAGGTATCACCTTGGGACCCTTTCGAATCCGATAGCAATCACTCGCAAGTGATGCCCATTGATGACTATCAGGAGAACTTTGAGGCAATGTTCCCCTTGAATGCTCCAATTGAGAAATTTCCACCTCAAGAGAATCTCGCCCTCCCATAGAGAGCGGAACAACTCGGATGGGACCAAATCAATTTGCTCGAGCAAAATGAGCCTCCCATGCTGGCCATAAGGCCAAGCGATCATGAAATACCTAGTGGGAGACTATACCAACAAGAAGAACACATACATGTCAGAGCTAATGATGGCCTATGGATCTTCGATAGCGATTATGAGGATGAGACTAAGATGGCATATCTCAACCATATGCGGCAACAACAACACCCCATGGACATTGATGATATGTTTGAACAACTGAATATGGGACCAAGGCATAGGTGGCATTTAAATCAAGTACAATTAAACCATGTGCTTCATCCACCACTTTAGGCATACAGAGAGAAATTCCCACCCGAAGACCCTATTGAGCCATCAGTGCCAAGGGCAGACCCTATGCTTCTATCCACACATAGGGTGGATTCTTTTGTGCCAGTACCCATAGAGCCAGATTCGAGGTGCAAGTATCACCAAGGATGTCCAAGTCAACACCCACGTGGTAATGGAGAACAAATACATTCCATCAACATGATCTCCATTGACTTAACCACCCCCATCCACAACCCAACCAATCCAACACGACCATTGTATCTAGACCTAGATGCCATAGCCTGGGATCATGCTGACTCACCACCATACCCATCAGAGTACTGGCCTTGTGATGGGATGTTTCATTTCACCTCAGGATAGACCTAAGATATCTTTCATGCTGAAGACATTCCCAACGTAGATCTAAATTTAGCTAATGATATCCATCTAATCTTGACTCCACACCAGTTGGAGGACGGATCCCACATGTTAGTCAAAGAGACGATTGACATAGACATCGGTTTTGATCCAATGAATCCGCAAGTCATCAAGCTGGGGGTAAGTCTATCCCCCGAAGAGCAAGCCGATTACATTACCCTTCTGAAAGAGAAAAAGGAGGTTTTTGCATGGTCCTACAAAGACATGCCGAGGCTAGACCCATAGCTAGTCACACATAATTTAATGCTTGATCTGACAGTCAAGCCAGTCAAGCAAAAGCTATGTAAGATGCACCCAATAGTGGCCTTGATGGTCAAAGATGAGCTACAAAAGCTATTGGATGCACAATTTGTCATCTGCATGGATTACCCACCATGGTTGTCCAACATGGTACCCGTCAAAAATCCAGACGGGAGGATTTGCATATGCACTAATTTTTGGGATTTAAACAAAGCGAGTCCCAAGGATGATTTCCCATTTCCTAGCATTGACACATTGGTAGACGCTACAATAGGCCACAAAATGCTTTCCATCATGGATGTTTTCTCGGGATACAACCAGATTCGTATCAATCCCGATGATCAACTCAAAACAAAATTCACAATGCCTTGGGGGACATTTTGTTATAAGGTCATGCCCTTTGGCCTTAAAAATGCTGGTGCCACATACCAATGTGCTATGACATACATCTTCCATGATCACATGCATAAAACTTTGGAAGATTATATGGATGATCTGTTGGCCAAATCTCTTTTGTGCCAAAATCATCTCGATGACTTACACAAGATCCTTGATCGCCTCATCAAACACAAAGTTAGGCTAAACCCCAAGAAGTGCGTATTTGGCATCACATCTGGAAAACTCTTGGGTTTCATAGTCTCAAAACAAGGCATCGAGGTAGATCCAAATAAAGTCAAGACAATCCTTGAGATGCTTCCCCCAACCACCATCAGGCAGCTAAGAAACTTGTAGGGTAAGGTCACGTCAATCAAGCGCTTCATAGCGTAGTTATCTGACAAGTGCCGACCCATGAATAAATTATTACACAAGGGGGTAGCATTCCATTGGGATGAAGAGTACCAGTCTGCCTTCGACGACATCAAACAATACTAGCTTTGCTGCCAATATTAGCACCACCTAGACCAGGAGTGTCATTCTATTTATACATCTCAACTACTGAGGTGGCGCTGGGCGCCATGCTAGCCCAGAAAAATGAATTACATAAAGAATAGGCTAATTACTATCTTAGCCGCACCCTGGTCAGTTATGAGCTTAACTATGCATACGTTGAGAAGCTATGCTTGGCAATGGTATTTGCCACCAAAAATCTATGCCATTACATGCTGAGCAATACAACGTATGTTGTGTCTAAGGAGAATCCATTGCGGTACATGATGAGTCATACTTATCACAGTAGTCGCATGACGAAATGGATCATGTTGTTGATGGAGTTTGACATCGAATTCATTGGAAAAAAGTCCATCAAAGGTCAATTCATTGCAGATCAACTAGCAGAGGCTCCGCTCAAAGACGATCAGCCTCTGACCATCGAGCTACTCGATGATGGGGTCTTCCATGTCTCAGAATCACCAGATTTTGAAGAACCTGAGTCATAGGCCGACATAACCTTATTTTTTCATGGCTCTAAATGTGAGCAAGGAGGTGGCACGAGAATCATATTTTTCACACCGCAAGGGGCTCCAATACCTTTATCATTTAAACTTGATTTCCCATGCACCAATAACAATGCTGAATACGAAGCCTTGCTCATAGGTCTTCAGACAACCATCACCATGAACATCAAACACTTGAATATCTTTGGTGATTCACTGTTAATTGTCAACCAAGTGAAAGGGGTATTCCAATGCAAATGTCCAGTTCTACAGGCCTACAAAGCCCTTGTGGATAAATTATTGGAAAATCTTGAATGGTATGACATCGAGGCACTCCCTCAATCATCAAATAATTTTGTGGACACTATGGCCTCCTTGGGGTCACTAATACCGCAAGACCCTTCTGGTGAAATGATAACCATTCAAGTCAAAACATTATCACAATATGTGATGGAGCGTGCAAGCTCTGAAATAATGCCAGGAATCCACCTGATCTAGATTGAACCATCTCAAGAAAGGTTCTCTCGAATCCATGATAGTATGAATCACACCAACTGGGGGTCTTTGTTCTCTCCAAGCCCTCTTAATAGCAACACAATACTATTTCTACAAGTTCTTTCCCGCTTAGCTTTTGCTAGGGATGAAATTCAAGAGGGATCGGTCGTTCATACCATCGAGGTTTCTGATTAGCAAGATTGGTACACACCCATAAGAGACTATCTCAAGTTAGGTAGCCTCCCACTTCGATTTTCGCACATCATAAAAAGAACATTCAAACAGAAAGTGGCAAAACATGTCTTGCTAGGAGACATTTTGTACCGTCGGAGCTACAAAGGGATCCTCCTTCATTGCTTGGACTAGTAGGAGTCCACTTGGGCGATCACCAAAGTGCACGATGGTACGTACGGTGGCCACTTTAGCGGTATGGCCATCGTAAAGAGCATTCTTCACATGGGTTATTATTGGCCATATTTAGAGTGAGATTGTTGTACATATTTGCGAAAGTGCATGAAGTGTCAACACCATGCTAACTTGACACACATACCTTCTCAGGCCTTGCAGTCGATCCAATCGGCTTGGCCGTTTTCACATTGGGGCCTAGATCTCATCAAAAAGATCTCCCTTGTGTCGTCAGGTCGTCACACGTTCATCATAACGGCCACAAAGTACTTAACCAAGTGGGTGGAAGCAATTTCGCTTACCTCTACGACTGGGCCCCGCATTGCGGAGTTCATTTTACATAACATCATATGTCATTTTGGTATTTCATCCAAGATCATCTCGGATAATGGGACGTCATTTACGAACAAAGATGTGCGTGCTTTGACAACAAAGTACAAAATTCAGCACAAGTTTTCAACACCTTATTATCCACAGGCAAATGGGCAAGCAGAGGCATCAAAAAAAATGCTAGTTGCCATCCTTAAAAAGATAGTCGCAGATAGTCATAAGGATTGGCACATTCAAATAACACTTGCTCTTTGGGATTATCGCACTAGTATTCGGACGTCCACTGGGGCCACTTCATTTTTGCTGGTGTATGGCTCCGAGGCAGTCATGCCTCTCGAGTTAGAGATACCTTCCCTACGCATATCAATGCAAGAGTTCATCGATGATGACACTGCATGGCAGGCCCGGTTAGAGCATCTTATGTTGCTCGAAGAATGACGCATCAATGCTCTCAAACATTTACGTATCTATCAAGAGTGACTTAAGAAAGCATCTAACATGAAAGTTCACCTGAGGGACTTTCAAGTTGGTGACCTGGTCTTAAAAGAGAACCAAAAAAATTCTAACTTGCCACCCCATTTAAGGGACAAGTTCATGGCAAATTGGTTAGGTCCTTATGTAATTGACAGTAAAATAGGACTCGAAACATATCGGCTTGCCTCTCTTGAAGGAATCAAAGAAATAGAACCCTTGTACATCAGTCATTTGAGGCCATTCCACATTTAGAGAGCCATCGCCCACCCAAAAAGCTCCAAGGATTCCAGAAATCGCTTGGTCAACCTAAAAAGCTCCAAGGATTCCAGTAATCGCTTGGTCAACCCCAAAATGCCCCAAAGGTATCCCTAATCCCTTTGGTCAAACCAAAAGCTCCAAGGATTCTAGCAATCGCTTGGTCAACCTAAAAAGCTCCAAGGATTCCAGCTATCACTTGGTCAACCCCAAAAATGCCCCAAAGGTATCTATAATCCCTTTGGTCAAACCAAAAGCCCCAAGGATTCTCGAAATCTCTTGGCCAACCTAAAAATCTCCAAGGATTCCAATAATCACCTTGTCAACCCCAAAATGCCCCAAAGGTATCTGTAATCCCTTTGGTCAAACCAAAATCCCCAAGGATTCCCGTAATCACTCGGTCAACCTAAAAAGCTCCAAGGATTCCAGTAATCACTTGGTCAACCCCAAAATGCCCCAAAGGTATCCCTAATCCCTTTGGTCAAACCAAAAGCTCCAAGGGTTCTCACCACCGCTTGGTCACCCAAAAGCCCCAAGGATTCCCGCAATATCTTGGTCAACCTAAAACGCCCCAAATGTATCTATAAATTCCTTTGGTCAAACCAAAATCTCCAAGGATTCCCAAAATAGTTTGGTCAACCTAAAAATGCCCCAAAGGTATCCATAAACCCTTTGGTCAAACAAAAAAAAAAAAGAAAATCCAAGGGTTACCACAATCGCTTGGTCAAAAAAAAATATTCAAAAACAAACAAAAACAATAGATAATCAAAAATAACAAAAAATTGCATCTCACTTTCATGCACATTCTTAAAAATCAAAACACTGTAAAAAAGAAAAGAAAAACTGCATTAGGCATCGCATACATATATTGCATATTTGCTGGTCATACTTGTCAAAAGCACCATAGACTGTAATTCCTCGACAATTCCTGTTAGCATATATGTCATTACATTATTTGCAAAAGGGTAGCGCTCGTAGGCGCTCTCTAGGTTGGTTTATTAACCACCAAGTTGGTTTGATAAACCAACTTATAACCACATTGTAACCTTTATATTGATATCAATCAGAATGAATGAATTGCTTCATCAAATTCTTTATGGCATCAGAGCTAGGGATGATCGCAAAAATTGGGCAAGGTAGTTATCATTTCTAACTACTCCAACTTCCCTAAACAACGCGGTTCTTGGAGACTGACGGACGCAGACAAGACTACCAGCCAACGAGACTGGAGGACACTGACGGACGCGAGACTGACGAACGTAGACAGAGGACAGACTACCAGCCAACGAGACTGGAGGACACTGACAGACTACCAGCCAACGAGACTGGAGGACACTGACGGACGTGGACAGAGGAAACACTGACGGACGCAGACAGAGGACAGACTACCCGCCAACAAGACTGAAGGCACGTACACAGAGGAGAGCAGATCGGGCACGTGAGGCACGCAGGCAGAGGAAACACTGACGGATGCAGACAGAGCGGATCGGGCACGTGTGTCGACGGTTGTGGAGGCAAAAGGGCGGGGTGGTTGCCCGAAGGCAACCGAAAGCTATAGTAGCTTTCGGTGTTTTAAAGACCCCCACAGTGGCAGCATAGGCCATGTGGGATTAAAAAAATTTTCTCCCCTTCTCCGCCCTCGATGCTGCTAAGATATGCCTGCTCCCTGCTTGTTCTCGTCGGGCCCTCTGGCTCACGTGGTATGCGTGGTGATTGTTAGGCGGTAGGTCACGGGTTCAAGTCCCTTCGGGGAGGTATAAATTGTTTTTTGGATGCCCTGCGTGCGCTGTGACGGCGGGTAGCAGGTTTTTTGATGCCCCGCGCATGTTGTGATGGTGGGTGGCATTTTTGACGCTCCGTAGTGCCTTGTTGATGCCCGAACATGCCCAGTTGACGCCCGAAAGTGGTCATTTGATGCCTGTGCAGTCCAATGACGCCTTGAAGGCTCCAAAAATTTTTTTGGGGTTTCAGGTACAATTTTTTTTCTCTCCTTGTCTATTTTGCAATACGAAGGGGGGAGATCTCAGTCTTCACATGATTCATTTGCAAAATTGTAAGATAAAGGGGGGAAATCAAACCATTTGGCAGAATAATTGCTAGATTTGTAATAGGTGCTTAAATTTGTGGGCATTTGTGATTGTTTCTTTTGCATTTAAATATTCTATTTTTCTTGCATTAACAATCATAAATTACAAAAAAAATATAAGACCCCAAATTTATACCCTATTTGTGCAATTTATTGCACAACAACGTTCGGTATTTGAGATACCTCTGGTCCACACTTACAGGTAATGTTGTCGTGCTTTGGACTACTGTATTCGCCGCCTAATATAGCTGCAACAACGACGTCTGAGCTTGTTCTCTATTAATCGTCGGGGAGAAATAAGGCAAACCAGTTTTTTTTCCCATTTCATACCCACATCGTGATTGTTGTTAGGCGTAAATCCTGACGAAAGTTTTTTATTCCAAAGTGTTTAGGGGAAGTTACGCCCCACGCATGAGGAATAAAACTTTCTATGGTAGGTGTCATTAACAACACGATGCCCTTTCAGTATCGCCTATGTTCAATATATTGTGCTTCTCATATGTACTTACAGTCTCCCTCACGTAAGGGCGGGTACATATTGAGTAGTATACTGTTCCTATATACCTATAGTCTCCCTCACGTAAGGGCGGGTATATATTGAATGGTTACGATATAAAGATCTGGCAGGTATAAAGAAAGGGAGACCAATTGGTGATATAAGGAACCTTCATAATGGCCACAATTCATAAGTATCTCTCAGATTCACAATTGTTGAAAGGTCCTAACTTTGTTCCATGGAAAACAAAGATGAAAGCCATTCTTCAGTTGGAAGATTTATGGGATGTAGTGACTGGCACTGCAAAGCGCCCTCAGACAACAGGAACAGATCAAGATGCTTGGGATAAGAAAGACAAGAAGAGTCTCGTGTTTATCTTGCTTGCTACTACAGATGAGGTGCAGCCTCATATTTGTGATGCAAAAACTAGTAAGATAGCTTGGGATGCCTTGATCACAGTATATGAAGGAAAGAATCAATCCACTATTCTACACCTTCAAACTCAACTACATACTCTCAGTATGAATTCTGGGGAAACAATTGATATATTCCTTTGCAGAGTGGCTGACTTGAAAGCCAAATTGAATGCCATGGGAAAACCAGTGGATGATGATATCTTGAACTCTGTCATCTTGAGAGCATTGCCAAATTCCTACAAGATGTTGATCACTTCTCTCAATGTTTCTGGTAGACAAGTATCATTTGTGGAGCTGGTAAATTTGCTTCAGACTGAGGAGGCAACTCAGGTTCAGAAAGATGACGTGCCAGATAATGCCCTTTCCACACAACAAAGTGGTAAGAAACAAGGTCAGTTTCAAAAAGGGGGTCCTTCTTCCAAAGGAAAAGGGAAGCAAAATCAATAGAAGGATACAAAATATTGCAATATTTGTGATATGAATAACCATGACACCAACAGGTGTTGGTTCAAAAACAAGCAACAAAATGATAGAGGTCCTCAGAAGAAGGGCAAAGACAAACAGAAATACAACAAACATAAGCAACCTAAAGGCCATGTTGCTTATGTTGACTCCAACTCAGACTCAGATTCTCCTGGGTCCGATTCAAATTTTGACTCTAAAAGAGCACACAAGGTGCTCATGACCCATACTTCATCTTCCCAGATAGATGTTGTATGGTATATTGATTCAGGAGCTAGCAAACACATGACTGGGGACAAATCATGGTTTGATACTTTTGTGGAGAAAGAGGGTAAGCCAATCACAATTGCTGACAATCAAGTCTATCAAGTAAAGGGAGAAGGGGATATTTTTGTGTCCCTTCTTGATGGTAATTGTCAAATTGAGAAGGTTCTCTATGTTCCAGGCTTAGCCAATAATCTGCTCTCAATCACACAAATGTTGGATAGAAACATGGATGTCGTGTTTCGAGTTGTCAAAGGCAAGAAGAGATGTTTTATCACCCACAGTGGTAAACATGTTGCAACCGGATCCTACAAACATGGCTTGTTCATTCTAGATGCACTTTCAACTCCTCATGTTGCTCTGGCTGCAACTACAAAGGAGGCCACCTCTCTCTGGCATAGACGTTATGGGCACCTCAGTTCAGGATATTTGCTTGAATTACACAAATATGGGATGGTGAAAGGTCTTCCACCACTCTCATCTATCTTACCAGTTTGCTCGGATTGCTTAGCAGGGAAGCAACACAGAGTACCTTTTGAAACTAGCTCCTCTCGAGCTACAAACCCTTTAGAGCTGGTACATACCGATCTGTGTGGTCCTATGCCAACCAACTATGGTGGGAAGAAGTATTTTCAACTATTTGTTGATGATTACTCACGGAAGATGTGGGTTTTCTTTCTTCAGTTGAAATCAGAAGCATTTCTCTACTTTCAACAATTCAAGAAACTTGTCGAGAAGGAGTCGGGTTGTTTCATAAAAACCCTCCGCTCAGATCGAGGGGGGAATACACCTCTGAAGAGTTTTCAGATTTTCTTAAAAAACATGGGATCAAAAGACAACTGACTACAGCCTATACACCTCAACAGAATGGAGTTGCAGAAAGGAGAAATCGTTCCATTATGGAAATGGTTCGATGTATGCTAAAGGGAGCACATCTTGAGGATCAATATTGGGCAGAAGCAGTAAACACAACATTATACCTCCTAAATAGAGCACCCACTAGAGCTCTACAAGGGAAAACACCACAAGGAGCTTGGAGTGGTAAGAAACCTTCCATTTCTCATTTAAGGGTGTTTGGATGTAAAGCATTCATGCACATTCCAAAATAGAAAAGGAGGAAGTTGGATGAGAAAACCTTGTAGTGTATCTTTCTTGGCTATGATGAGTATTCAAAAGGTTATCGATTGATTGATCCTAAGACCAAGAAGACACACGTAAGTAGAGATGTTGTATTTGATGAAGCTTTCACATCAAAAGACACATCTACAGTTGTATACCTAGATGAAGAAGAACCTAAGAAGGAGGTTCAACTTCCACAACAACAACAGAAAGTCCCAAAATGGTATACTAGCACTTTGAGAGATGCTAAGTTGAATTCCCTTCCAGATCTATCTCTAGATAGGCCATGTACTCGCAGTATGACTCAACAAATGAGAGCGAGAGGAATCTACTTCAGAGGTTGACGAACTTTGTCAACACTTTGATGATTTGTCAGTGGGTACAAAAAATGATAGAGAAGACGATGAGGATGAAGAAAAGATTTATATGTCTACATTGAATGCAAATGAACCCACAACGGTTCAATATGCACTTGATAAACCACAGTGGAAAGAGGCCATGGATGTAGAACATAAGTCTCTCATAAAAAATAATACTTGGAAGTTAGTCGATCTGCCAATAGGAAAGAAACCCATAGGCTGCAAATGGGTGTTCAAAGTGAAGTATAAGGCAGATGGATCTATTGATAAGCATAAAGCCCGACTTGTTGCGAAGGGATATGCTCAGAAAGAAGGCATAGACTATGAAGAGACTTTTGCCCCTACTACAAAAATGACTACCATTCGAGTACTTTGTGCCATGGGAGCTCAGTTTGGGTGGAAGTTGCATCAGATGGATGTTAAAAGTGCCTTCTTGAATGGTGACTTACAGGAAGAAGTATACATGACTCAACCAGAAGGATTCGTGGTCGAGGGGCAAGAACAAAAAGTATGCAAGTTGATCAAATCCTTGTATGGGCTCAAACAAGCTCCTCGAGCTTGGTATATCAAGATAGACAGTCACCTTGTGCAGCATGGATTCAAAAGAAGTCCTTCAGATGCAAATCTCTATATTAAGAAAAATGGTTCTGATATAGTGATCCTTGTACTTTATGTAGACGATCTGATCATAACAGGAAGCTCGGAAAGAATGATTGACTTAGTGAAAAATGATTTGAAGCAATCATTTGAAATGACAGATCTAGGACTTCTGCACTATTGTCTTGGTTTAGAAGTTACTCAGCAAAGATTTCATATTAGAGTAACACAAAAGAAATATGCCAAGACTTTAGTAGAAAAATATCGGATGACTAACTGTAAGTCAAAAGCAACTCCAATGGAGCAAGGACTTAAGTTATCACGATATGATGAATCACCTCAGGTAGATGGTACTCTCTATCGCCAATTGATTGGGAGTCTCCTATATCTGACAAATACCAAGCCAGATCTCAGTTTTTTTGTGGGATATCTTTCAAGGTTCATGCAAGAGCCTAAGATGAGTCACCGGAAAGCAACAAAAAGAGTTCTTCATTATGTTCGTGGTAGTACAAATTATGGTCTGGAATACAAAAAGAATAATAAGTTTTTCTTACTAGGATACACGGACTCGGATTATGCTGGATCCATTGATGATCGTAAATCCACTTTTGGATATGTTTTTCATCTAGGATCTGGACCTGTCTCATGGCACAGTAAGAAGCAACATGTGGTTGCTTTATCTTCTACAGAAGTAGAATATCGTGCAGCCGAGTGAAGCAATCTACTGAGATAATGTGGTTAAGTCGCATTCTTACAAACATGGGTCTTCCAAAGAATCTTCCTCTTCATTTGTTTTGCGACAATCAAGGTGTTTTGAATCTTGTCAAAAATCCAATTTTTCATGAACGTACCAAACATGTTGATACCGGATGTCATTTCATTCGAGATGAAGTTCCCAAGCACCATATACAACTTCAATACATTCCTACTGATGCGCAAGTTGCAGATATCTTTACCAAAGCACTTGGGCGTATCAAATATGAAAAGTTTCGAGATACTATTGGAATTTGCCAATAATGTAATAAGGGGGGATGTTAGCATATATGTCATTACATTATTTGCAAAAGGGTAGCGCTCGTAGGCGCTCTCTAGGTTGGTTTATTAACCACCAAGTTGGTTTGATAAACCAACTTATAACCACATTGTAACCTTTATATTGATATCAATCAGAATGAATGAATTGCTTCGTCAAATTCTTTAATTCCATAATTTTTCCAAATTCAGTCCATTTTGTAAAAATATCCATCAAAAATAACACCCTTTGCATTTTTGCCATATCATAGTCAGTTGTTTGCTAATGTCTTTAGGGTTTTTTTGTCATTTAGCTGTCTTTAGATTTCTAGTCAAATGTTGTACAACGTCAGACCGATTTTTACAAGGTAGAGTTTTACTTGGATCACGCCTTGTTACATCACATCCCAACACAAGATTAAAACACATAAAAATTCCCAAGTTGTGTGAATGCAAGATGAAACCTACAAAGTAGTCTAGGGTACCATATGTAAAACATTATCCTACTCATCCCCCTGTGTGAATGGTTCAAGAATGCCAAGAATTGACAAAAGGACAAGCTCTTCCCCATCTAATTCCCCACAATAAATAGTGGTTTTCACCACTATAAAAAATACCAAAACACCTTTGGTCCCCAACGTCATAAGGATTCATACTACACATCCTTGAGAAGGATGGGTAGTCATCCCCAAGGCCTAAAAGGATCAATGCCATTCACAAGAAAAATCTCAAAAGTCCACCATCCAAAATTCCACACACCTTTGGTCCCCAAAGTTGTAAGGATTCATACTACATGCCCCTAAGAAGGATGGGTAGTCATCCCCAAGGCCTCAAATATCAATGCCATTCCAAAGCAAAATTCCCAACCACATTTGGTCCCCAAAGTCGTAAGGATTCGTACTACACGTCCCTAAATAGGATGGGTAGTCATCCCTAAGGCCAAAAGGATCAATGCCACTCGCAAGCCAAAAACCCACGAGCTCAACTTGGAAATCAACATGCCAAATCTAAAATCTTCAAAAGGCAACAACAAAAAAATAATAGTGGTTATCACCACTACTCAAACCCCTTGCTCAAGAAAAAAAAACAAAAGAGAAAAATAAATAGTGATTTTCATCACTATGTATGAGAGCAAGTATCCCAACAAGTTGAGCAACCGAAAGACGCCTGAGCTTGAATCCTTAGAATTCTCAGCATTCAAAAAACCATTTAGATGATCCTCATTACGGGTTTGGTGGACAGCCTATCTGGCAATGGCGGTATCCTAAACGTATGATGATATGTCTATCACATTAGATTTGTGTGTGTGTAGACCAATGTTTGCATGTGGATGAGCTAGCTTATGGTATCTAGATTACACCGTCAATTAATCTTACTAAATACAACAAAGGAGTTAGTGGAGCTAATTAGGTGATCCTCAGTACAGGTTTGGTTGATAGCCTATCTGGCACTGGCGGTATCCTGACGAATACCACATAAACGAACTCAATCGCACACACAGGGATGTGACATAACTTGGTCAAACTCAAGTCTGATTTGTACCTTGTTTGAAAGTCTTGTAAGATAACATACAGTCTTGATTAGTTAGTTAAAAAATCCGAGTCTTAGAAAAACCTTCACTACATTTAAAAAAAACAATTGTCGTACATTTCATTATCACCATAAAAAATAAAAAAACAAAAATTACAAATACAAAGTCATCTCACAAAGCAATCACATAGTACAGAAAGCCAGTAAATCCTATACAGTCTATGGTGCCACCACCTGCATACCAACAAATCATTCCATCCATTCCATATGCATACATCCATATCATATAGATCACAACATCTGCAGTCATAACGACATATGCATACATAAACATAATAAAGATGCATAAAAAGAAAAATATATCATAACAAAGTAAATAATCCAAAAGAGAGTCATGTATATATCGAGTCAAAATGCCCTCAGGCTACAATAAAACGGTCCTCTGACCTCACAAAAAAATCAAAAACTCAAAATCCCCAAGGCCTAGGGAGTCGGCGACCATGATCACGCAGGATCTGTGCGACTGGAACTACCCCAATGGTGTGGGTCCTATGGGACCTCTCAGGGTGGCTGTTGCCAGCCCTCACATCATGCCCAATAATGCTAACCTCACCCACCCACATATGATGAGAGGATGCAGACTGCTCAGTCTCACTGCCTCTTGTACGACGTGATGATCCACCTCTAGTGAGCTCAGGTAACTGCCCACCGAGGTGGATAATCTCAACCTCCAACTCCACCCGGCACTAACCCCACTCCACATCTCGTTGGTGGTACGTAGCCAATGCATCATCCCACTGTGCCAATTGAGCCCGTAGGTGATCCCTCTCGACGCTGTGCTCCTCATCCCGTCTTCGTAGTAGGTCCTCCAATCGTGCTATCTCAACATGAAACCTAGCCTCCATATCCCCTAAGACTACTTGAGGCATGGGCATCTTCGGGATGACATGCTGCTCCGGCACCCACTGCTCCGGGATGTCTTGTGTATCCGACTACTCCGAAACCCCTAAATCATCCCCAGTCAAGTCATCTACCTCCACCATATTCGCATCATTGAGCGGAGCCCCCCAACCCTCCACCGATGCCTTCGCACCCCCGTCACCTATTACTGTCACATCCAAACCTCCTAAAGGCCCGTCACCCCACCATCGTAGCATCGTCCACCACTGGTCGTACTTTGCAATCACCCCGACATTATCCATGTCGAGGACATCAATCACTGCATCAGACTCCTCGCCCAACGGATCAATAATCGACTAGGCTAGAGTCCTCTCATCCCCCCGATGTCGATAGATCAAGGGCTCCCTAGGAAATCCCTAGCACACCCCAAACTGTCGTGTCACCCGGACATACGGGAAGTACTCCTGCTCTATCCCATGTCGCTCGATCAACCATCTCCCCCTATGCACCCACCGGAGCCACTCTCTAGCCTCAGGCCAGGCTGGACAGTCCCGGTATGGCCACCAAAACACCTCCCCTAGATCAAGATGAGAGAAGACATTAGTATAGTGCCCTACGACACCTACCCACCATCGACTCTGCCCCTAATCCTCTAACCTCCACCATAGAGCAGCATACCCAATCTCCCTATCCACCATCTCACCCCGAGTGGTCCAAGGCAACCCCTACGACCACTCCATAGCTATGTGTTGCCACCCCCAGCACTGCAAAAGATAGTTGCACCCGATCCCCTTTCGCCTTCGACAGCGGATCTCATACAACTCATCGTAAAGCTATGCCAATAGTGTCTGACCCCACCTCATAATAAGTGGCACTTCTGTCGGACACTCCATCGATCTGAATACCACCTCGAGTAGGTTCCAAGGGAACCTCACACCTGAGGAGTCAGGAAGCAACATGTTGGAGATGAGGGTCATGACCAACGCATGCCTCACCCCCAAAATGCCCTTCTCCAACCACCACCGCACCAGAATATTTCCAATCAAGAAGTTTGCCTCTGCCCTCTCCATAGCCCTATCCACCCCCATATCCATCGCTTGCCCAGAACACCATGTCAGCACCGTCGTCTGCTGATCACGGGGAGTCGTTCGAATGGGCAGTCCGTCTATCGAAATCTGCAAAATCTGATACACATCCTCCAAAGTAACCATCATCTCCCCTATTGGGAGATGAAAGGTGTTGGTGCGGGGATCCCAAAAATTGATCAAGGTAGTCAGATATGCTTGATCCCCCACCATAGGCTCCAACCGTGTCACCTGGTTGAGCCTAAGGGCATCAAGCCACTCCCAATCCGCAACTGTCAGTGCCTCCCGGGCATCAGAGAACACAGTCGACTAGCAGTGCTGACTCCTAACAACCTATAAAACAAAAACACAATAAAACAAAAAAACAAATTAGGGTTTCAACCTTAATTTAAACAAAAACATTCAAATAAATTGTATAGATGAAAAACAAAAGTACAGAACTATACAACCAAAGTACAATAAATCAAATAAACTATACAATCAAGAACAAAAAATGCCATAAAACAAAACTATACTAAGGTTTTTAACCTTAAGTATGAACAAAAAAATCAAATATAAAACAAAACTATACTAGGGTTTTTAACCTTAAGTGTGAACAAAAAAATCAAACAAAAACATAAAAATTATACTAGGGTTTTTAACCCTAAGTGTGAACAAAAAAATCAAATAAAATTATTAAAAATTACTCTAGGGTTTTTAACCTTAAGGTGCACAAAAAAAAAAATCAAACAAAACAAACAAAATCAACCTAGGGTTTTGACCTTAAGGTGAACAAAAAAAACAAAAACATAATAAAAACACAACAATTAATACTAGGGTTTCGATCTTAATATTAACACAAAATAAAAAAAAATAACGCAAAATAAAAACAATTATGTGCAAGTTTTTTAACTTCATATAAAGCAAAAACCAAAAAACAAGAAGAAGGAAGGAGCACCTACCGGTCTCACCTCGGCTCCGCCACTCGAAGATCCGGTCCTTGCACTCATGGTGTCCGTAAAATTTTGATAGCGCTCCGCTACGCAAACTCGCACTCCTCCCCACAGCTCCAAAACACCAAGAAAAAAATGTTGCAAATGAGCCCAAAACCTAGTTTTGGCCCTTTTATAGGTTGTTAGGCCTGTAATCGTCCCACCCTAGGATGAGTGCCCTAGTTGGCACTCGTCCCACCTTGGGACGATTACCAAATTGGTATTCGTCCCACCCAGGGACGATTACAGAGCAAAAAAATTAAAACAAAAACAAACTACATCCAAAAAATGCACCAAAAATAGCAATAAAACTGCCGAATAAAGGTGCCTTTGCACCTGACATTCATGGCATAAAACACCGATTTCGGGGTCACAAATTATCACTATCCTACTCCCTAAGAAGGCTACCATAGCCGGACCGCTCCACGGGAGGACGGATTTTTGAAAATTTCAGCCCCAAGGCGTCACAAAAAAGGGTCAAAACCCACTCAAAAATAGCAATAAATCTGCCAAATAAAGGTGCCTTTTGCACCTGACATTCATGGCATGAAAAACTGATGTCGGGGTCACCAATAGTCACTATCCTACTCCCTAAGAAGGCTACCATAGCCGGACCGCTCCACGGGAGGACGAATTTTTGACAATTTCAACCCCAATAAGCATCAACAAAAAGGGTCAAAACCCACCAAAAATAGGTCCAATTGCTAGGAAACTGCACACGTTCAACGGAAAACCACTAAAGGCACCCTTACAAAGGTCATATTGGGTCAAGCAACTCATCGCTTTTCTCATTTTTGGTCATTCCCTCATCGATTCGTCGCTTGAGGGGGTAGTCACACTTAGTCACCAAATCAACAAATATACACCCAATCAAGGAAATGGCATGCATTCAAAGAATCATTGACAAAGACAATCACGCTCCTGCTTGGGGTAGTAAACAAGCAATAATCACAAGCTGATCAAACACTTGGCATTCTGGAATCATGAACTCAAGGTTCCTCAGACAAAAGGTTGTGCCCTTTGCCTATTCATGATTGAACAATGTCCAAGATCAAGTACACCTCACCAAAAAAGGTTACACTTGAGTTAAGCTCCTTAGCTCGTCAGAAGCAAGGATTCAAGAATGCGTGCCCTTTCCATACTTGGGGCATCAAAAGTTGGTTAGGTTATTGAGAAAACCTAATCATTAAGTGCTTTGGTTATCTATTTTTTCTCAACACTATGCCACGCATAGCGCATCCCAAAAAGGGGCATCTGTAGACACCAAAACAACACCAATCCGATTATGCGACTACAAGCACTGATTGATTTGGCATACATAGCCCCTAGGGCAGCCCCCAGAGGTTAAACAGTGGTCCTAACCACTCCCAAATTAGTTTTGGAAGGTCAGAGGTCAATTTGGCACATTTTAAGCACTTTGCTCCCTACTCATCCCACCCTGGGACGATTAGAATCCTATTAGAATCCTATTCGTCCCACCCTGGGATGATTAGCAGCAATCGTCCCAGGGTGGGACGAGTAGCAGGTTTGACTTACAAAAAGTCAAACCTCGACAGGTCTACCACTTAACTATGCCTTTAGGGCATGCAATTACGAGGAACAACTTCAAATCAGAGAGAGGGACTTCAGTCAAGCATGCCCTGATCATGGAGGCCTCATGCAAGGAGACTCTAAATCAGGGAGGAATCTTCTCTCCCAAAAAAGGCATGGCAAGCCAAGTGGCACCCTCGCATGCGCATTCAAAGAGAGAGACCCTAGGTCTATAAAAGGGTGAGCATCCTCACCCCAAAAAAATAATAGAGCTGGAGCATTTGGAGCAACGGAGTGCTACCAAATTGTACCCACATTCCCCTTTGTGCTTCTTACATCCATAATTTCTCTTTTGGAAGAGAGGTTATCGAGTGAACACTAGGAACACAATCCCACACAAAATTCATCGACACAACCCCCTAGGAGGTTTTGGACCCATCCCAAGTGGATTGGTGTCAAAACCAGACCCCAAACGATGGGCGTCCTGCCCTCGGGCGCCCCCCAAACTATCGCAGCCCTAATTGGCTCACCCCGGAGCGATTAGAAATCCATGAAGAATTTCTCTACTATTATTTTTGCATTATGTTCCATTTGGTTTACTTATGTTGTTGTTCAAGTTTCATTGCATTATGACCTGATTTGACTGTGTTTTTATCATTTTATGCATTTACTAACATATAGGGAGCGCTTTCGGATATGGGAAAATCTATGTAGAATCTGCCAAATATGACCTTCTGGGTCATCCCAAAATACCCCTTTTAGCCTAACCCCAAGTTTTCAGGAGTTTTGGAGGCCTCTGGGTAGGACATTTGGAAGGTTGCCTTTGCATGTTTTGTGATAGTCCTAATTGGCTCACCCCGGAGCGATTAGAAATCCATGAATAATTTCTTGACTGTTCCTTTTGCAATGTGTCTTTGATGATGTTTTTATGCTTCTGTCAAATTTTGGGTTCATTATGACATGTTTTGATCATCGTTTTGCTATTTTATACATTAACTAGCCGGAGGCCCTGGGGATTGCATGTTTTCCTTCCATCCGCATATGCTATTAACTATTTTCTATTTCTTTGAGCATAGGATATCATTGCCAAGAAAACTAGAGGGGAAGCAAGGAACACATGAACACATGGATGCAAGCGACGACGACGTTTGGCCCGCCCATTTCAAATGTGGGCATGCGAAGGACATTGGAAGCGCACCATCCGTTGATGTAACGAACTATATCAAACGCTTCGAGCCCTAGACATGGGGGGAGACGTATTGTAACCAGATTGAAAGAAAAATTAATAAAAAGAGGCCCCGCTTTGTTCTGCTTATATCTAGTTTCATTTATGCATCTTTCCTTCATGCATTGCTTTTCTCGCATTCGTAGGACTTAGCATTTGTGTATCAATTTTTGTTTGCACCATTGGTCTAGGACGTCGTCACCCCGCATTAGGATTTTAGTTGGAACAAGATAGGTTGCATCAAGAAAGGCTATATCAAGAGATATTATAGAAAGCCTTGCATTAGATGGTTCCTACACTTAGTATCCAAAGGTAGAAAATCCATCAAAGGTACCTTACGCATCACCAAAACCTACCACCTAGGCTAAATTAAAACTGTCTGACTTGTGCACCTATCCATCCCCATAGGACCACACAATGTCCACCCTACAACCAACAAAAAAAGTATGAGAGCTATGAGGATTTGTAATCAGAGTACCAAGAGCAAGGGTATCCTGGGACACCTTATGAGGACATGTTTGATGATCACATTCAACCACCACATCCTAATCAAAATATTTCTTGCCCCCTTCTTCGAGGATAAAGGTGGGAATATGGTATTATATTATCTAAAGCTTCCAAGTTGCTTACTGAGTGTATTGAATCATTGGAGAAGCAATCTTCAAGAATGAGTTATTAGAATCCCACATCGAGCCAACTTTGTAATCAATCGCTCCATCCTTTCGTCCCATCTCCTCCATATCCTGAGCATTTCAAAATGCACAAGTTAGACAAGTTCAAAGGAGATGATGATGCGCAAGAGCATGTCACTAGTTTTATTAACCTTTGCTTTCAACTCCAGTATGATGATGCCTTGCTACTTAGAACCTTCTTAATAGCACTCTCAAGCCCAAATCTAGAGTGGTATAACCATATTCCAAGGTATAGCATCCATAGCTTTGAAAAACTAATGAATGCATTCCTGGAGCGCTTCTCATTTAGCATGAAAAATAAAGCAACCTTGACTAATCTATATAATATTTACCAGTTTGACAATGAAGTAGTATTGGATTATGTTAATAGGTGGCGAGTGGTTATATCAAAGTTGTCATTTACCTTGTCTATGATAGAGCTAAATAGTTTATTTACAAGAAGTTATTCAAAATAGATTTCATTGTTGTTAAAACTCAAACAATATCAAAAATTTTAGGAATCCCTAGCTCAAGCAAAGGTCATAGAAGAGATCAAGGTTCAGGAAGGGGAGATCAAACTTTGTGAGTGGAACAAGAACCCTAAAGGTAACCATACACAACCGAAACTATCTTTAGTTAATCAAGTTGTCTTAAGTGTTCTAGGGTTTGCAAAGAAAACTCCACCTCAACAAACCAATTATTAGGCCTAGCCCCCTCCTACGCAGTATCATAACCAACCTCAGTAGAATTAGGGGCAAAAGAAACAACACTGCCAGCCTCATAATTATACACCACTACCAAAATCTTTGGTGTCACTTTTAATTGGCTATGTGAGGCAAAGGCCATAAATTTTCTATAGATTTTCCCTTTGTATCCTAATAATACAAAGCCTAAATGGTATCGAGAGGACATGTACTATCCTTATCATAAAAAAAATGGTCATAATATCCAATCATGTTACTCATTTAAAAATAATGTACAAGATATGCTTGACAAGAATGAACTTCAAATTGATAATCCTCTCACTACCAATAATCAATAAATGGGTATATTTAAGGATCCACTACCCACACATGAGGTTTAGGTATATCAACCATGATAGATCAATGAAATCCACATAGCTCCATCCAATTTGGGGTTCGTTGGGATGATTAATATTGTGACAAGGAAATGAAGGTATCCTAATCAAGCTACACCACCTGTAGCTTTGATAAATATTCCTTCCACATCATAGCCTTTGCCATAACCAAATCCTATCCAAGGTCCACCTCACTCGATGGTGATGATCAAAAGTAGACTTATCCAAAGTTTACGAATGACATTAGGAAGACTCTCTATTTATGAGCTAATACAATAGTCACCACCACATAGAGAAGCTCTAATGGAGATTCTAAAATCAATCGAATTGCAACCCTAGGATCCCAACTCTTTTACCAATTTTGTGGGGCATGTTTAGCATTGCAAGGATCCTATTATCACATTTCATGATCACAAGATCAAGACAACTTCCATTGAAGGGTCCAATCCTCCACTACACATCATTGCTAGTGTGAATCAAATTCCTTATAAGTGAGTCTTTATCAATACAAGTTCCTCCATAAATATCATTACAATTGCTGCACTTCAACATCTTAGTATTCCATCGTTGCACATTGTAGCATCCACATCTACCCTCTAAGAATTTAATGATGCTTTATTCTCTACCATTGATACAATAGTTCTTCCTATTTAGGTTGGGCTAAATACTATTCCCACATTGTGCCATGCCTTAGAGGATATAATGCAGTATAACATATTGTTTGGAAGACCTTGGATGAGAGATATGAAGTGTGTCCCATTCATATTGCATCAATGTCTTAAGTATATCCATAAAGGGTAAGTTTATGTAGTTCATGCAGACCTTGAGCCCTTCAAGTATTTCAATGTGGTGTACCATCCACAAGAGTCTACCTTGCCATCTACCCATCTAGACATCCAACCAAATGACCCCATCAAAATTCTAGCTCCATAACCGTAATCAGCCATTGAACCTTCTCTGTCTTCATCACTACCATTAGTTTTTCTTGATATACCTTCTTCATCATTAGATCCTTCGAGCAAGAAAATATTGAAGGTTGTAAATGAGGAAATCCCACCATACATTGCCACCATTTTTGTAGAAGATATTACAACTCCTATAGATGAGGAAGAATCATTTGTTACTATGGATGATTCATATCAAACCACACCCCCATCATCCTCATCCACACCATTGCAAGTCATGATTCATTTGGCTAGTATTAGACTCACTGAGTATCTATTAAAAAATATCATATTTACTCTGCTCATCGAGTCCATGTAGGATATAGGTGGATATTGCTTTCCATCACTACCCATTGGTACCATTGTACCCTTGGGGGTGCCCCAAAACCAAATGAACTTTGTCTATGGGGTTTTTGATGATTCCACAAGTTCATCCTCTATGGAGGATGATGATGATGATCCATTTTTAGGGAATATAAGTTATTTGTTAAACCTATATTTTACCCTATGGTACTTTCATCATGGTCATTGGAACAAGAATGGTCTTGTTTGGTATGAACAAGATATTTGGACCCCTTATCAACCATAGTATTAGCTCCCCTATGACAAGTCTAGTCTAGGATATATTGGGCGCATACCAGATGATGCCCTGGAAAATGCCCTCCAATGTCTCATCATAAGCTTTAGAGAAGAACTTGAGAGGGATGGATGCATCTACCCTAGTTATAGTCATTCATTGGATGATTATTTTCCCATCACAATGGCAATCGTCATGCCTTCTAGTCCTCTTAATGCAACATCTAAGGAGGCATTGAATGAATATGTTTTGAAGTATCTTGAAGAGTTTTATGTTGATCAAGTTGAAGATAATAAAGAGCCTAAAAGAGATAAGATTTCTGATAGATATTCTAATGGAGAATGGGAGGTGATTTCTATATATTTAGTTAGCTTAGAAGAAGAGAACTCCTCCCCCATTGACCCTATCATGGACATAGGTAAGTTTTATTTTAGGGTGTTTCCTATGTGTCAGGCCATCTGGAGGTAGCTGCTACCATAAAAATATCCAATCATCATTGTTCCACCTAGGTATCATCCAATCATTCTACCTCCCCCTCAGCCACCTCTAGTGCACTTGAGGCCACCCATATTTTATAGGCTCCTTCCACCCATGAATGGAAATCATCTGCCATCCATCGATATGGTTTCCATTAATATGATCATGCCACTCTATAATCCCAAAAATCCTTCAAAACCTTTGCACCTCAATCATAAGGCCATTGATTTTTATCATGTCATGTCTCCACCATCACCCACAATAAAAATAAAAATTAAAAAATTAAAAATTAAAAAAACCAATAAAACAACAAAAACATTTAAAAATCACAAAATACAAAAACATTGCATTCTCATTTGCATTGCATTCCATCATGCATTTCATAACGTTGCATTAGTTGCTTACTTACATTAGGCATGTTTCTTCATTGCATTAGCATTAGGACTAGTTTTTTTCTTGCATTCTAGGATTTTGCACCATTATTTTATTTTTTTCATTCTTATTAATCAACCTTTTCCATCATCATTATTTTAAAAAATTTCATTTGAGCAAAAGATCATAAGATAGGGTCCTCGTAATATAGGGTAGATACCGAATGACCATTAGCAATGATGTTTAGATGGCCACTGACTATTTTATGCACACCTTTTAGTTTACAAAATATCATAGGGAAAACCACCACATTCGACATATCATTACCAACCACATTCCCCTTTTTGAGTAACTGTATTTTTCAACACAACCAGTAAGTTGCTATAGGGTGTTCACTAGGGTTTTTGATCATTCAACCATTCCTAGTTTTTTTTTTCTGATTTTGTAGCAAGATATATTTATTTTTAAGGTAGGCTTTTGCTTTGACAAGTACCTTGCATATCTCAAAATTCCAAACACATTCACACATTAAAATACAAGTTTTGAATAAGGAAGGATGAAACTACAACGTAGTCCATACCCATTAAGTGAAAGGTTTCCCTTGCTCATACTATTATGTGCATGATTTAGGATGCTAATAATTGACAAAAGGACAAGCTCCCCCCTACCCAAAGCAATAAAATCCCTTACTCTTCCATAAAATAAGCAAGTATACTCCCAAAAAATAGTGGTTTTCACTACTAAATAAATAAATCCCCTTGATCATCATAATAAACGAGCAAAGTATCCCAAAGAAATCAAAAGAAAAAAAGGGGGTAATGAGATTGAATCCTTGGAATCCTTAGTATTCAAAATATATGGGGTTATCTATATTATAGCAATGGGCTCTTAGAGCCAACCTAGCAATGGGGTAGTCTTACACGTGGTGATATGTCTGTCACATTAGCGACATTCTTTTGTACAGACCAATGTCATCTTATGAATGAGATAGCTTTTGGTGGCTTGTATTACCTAGTAGTCTCATACAACTACATACAAAATTAGGATAATTATGACCATAGGGTGATCCTCATTATAAAAATGGGCTCTAATAGCCAGCCTAACAATGGGATAGTCTTGTGCATCATAATGAACACACTATGCACACACAAGGATATTGAATATTTGGGTTTTCCTAGCAGACCGTTATCTTTCAGAGTCATGTGTAGTCAGTATAACAACTTTGGATAATTCAAATAGGGTGTTTGAGTCTCATAAAAACCATATTTTCCTATAGCATCTTACTTTTTCCCCATCCATCATTTAGATTTTTATCATCTTACATATGGTTGGCATTCAAATGTATGACCTTTGTGAACAGGTTAATATTTTTGATTGATGATTGTTATACATTTTATGGTGCTTACATTTAGGTTGTTTTGCATATTAGATTCATTCATTATATCTTAGCATATAAACATAAAAATAAAATTTTGCATCATCATGTCATCAGTACATAATCTGCATGCATACATCTAGGCATACATCCATCATCCACAATTGCATCCATAAGTGCATAAATTAATAAAACAAAAACAAGCAATAAACACATGATAAACCATAATATAAGTCATATGATATATATATGGTAGAACATGTACATCATGATACAAAAATACCCATAGGCTAGAATAGAGTGGGTCCTAAAACCTCACACCCAAAAAGAGAGCAATACATGAGTACAAGTAAAGTGGGACTTGCACCCCTAGATTCACCCCCACCCTTGGTTGCATCTCTGTGATCCCCCCTTGATCTTCTACCTATTGTCCTCTTATATATAGATATAGACCTAGGAGTATGTAGCCTCAATAAAGGCTATCTAGACTCTCTATGTCTGCTCTAGTGGGACTTTCCTACTGAAGAGTGAGCAGGTAGGTGACCTCCAAGTTGCTCTACCTGATCCTTCAAGTCCTAGATGTACATATCATCTACTCAAAATTGAGCTTGATAGTCACTCAATAACATCTATAGTTTGTCTACAGTAGCCTAACTACCTACCTCTACATACCCCAGAGCCACAGTCAATGTTGCCCCCTGAGTTTGAAGAGCATCCTGCTCTCCTATTAAACGCATCACCTAGCCACTCTATTGTCACCTTATCTAGTGCCTCTTTAAAAATCTACATCTATGCTTATAGAACATCCTTCTCCTTAGAGAATCTCCTCCACTATTGTCTCCCTCGATCCAGCTAATTTTAAAGCAAGGCTACTATGGTATTTCACTCCAGTAATTGCCTCTACAATATTTGGACCTGTGCTCTAAGTGTAGACTCCTGATCTTGTGGATCCTCATCATCCTCACCCTCATCATGTGGCTTTTCACCTCTTTCTAATGTCTCTCCTCACTCCCATTTGTTTGGTGATGCACTCATCGCTCATCCTTGGCCTTCTCGATGCCATCATCCCCTATTTCTTTGGCCTATCCACCTCCCTACCATAGCTGAGTAACTCACCATGTATCTCAATATCCTATAGTACCTACATAATCCCCACATAGATCTACCACAAACTGATATCTATCCTCACCCACTGCCTTTAATCTAGTCCAATCTAATTCTGCCTCATCACCCTAATGTTGGTAAATGATGGGCTTGCCAAGTACATCCTGATGAACCTCAAACTATCGACAAACATAATGGGATGTAATCCCACTCTATATTGTGGTACCCAACCACCCATCACACATGTCGAATGCCCCTCAACTACTTATCCACCTCTATCCATGGTGGGTAACCCATGTATGGCTACCATATCACCTGATCTAGCCTCAGTCTCTTAAAAGACTTTGTATAGTGAGAAATCCTACTTGAGTGGGGATGAATTTTACCCACCTCTTGATCCCACCTCCATTACATCCCATTGAATAACACAAGCTTATACTGAGAGGGAGGGTGAACAGTATAATAGCACTTTTTACTTTTCTTTCCAAATTAATATTATGCTTTGTATAGATAGCACTATTAATAGTAGTAATCAAAGAAATAAAAAAATCACCACACACAATAGAGACACCAATTTAACGTGGTTCACCCAAAGATGGCTACCTCCATGGAGAAAATATTTTACTAAAATTTTCTCAATAAATCTCTTGGGAATTCTTTCCCTATTACAATTTTTATGGACCTCTATCCAAAGGAGATGTTGATCCCCTAAATCTGGTTCATGGATATCTATCCATAGGAGAACTCCTTCTCTGCTCTAGCTGGTGATCCTCTAGAAACTACCTCCACTACAATGGCTTGTGGATATTTCTCCACTAAAGACTCTTGTCCCCACTCAAAAGACCTGTCCTCACTACCATGGCTGATGGATCTCTATCCACTGGAGACTATTGTCCTCTCTGATTTGTCACCTCCAAAGCTCTATCTCAAATCTGCACTAAACACAGTCCAGTCAGTCTAGCACAAATCTACTCAACAAGTCCACTCAAATTTGCACTAAACATAGTCTAGTCGGTCTAGCACAAATATTCTCAATAAGTCCACTCAAATCTGCACTAAACACAGTCCAATCGGTCTAGCACAAATTTGCTCAATAAGTCCACTCAAATCTGCACTAAACACAGTCCGATCAGTCTAGCACAAATCTGCTCAATAATTCCACTCAAATATGTACTAAACACAGTCCAGTCAGTCTAGCACAAATATACTCAACAAGTCCACTCAGAACTTGCTCAACTCTACTCAAACAAGTCCACTCAGAACTTGCTCAAATCTACTCAAAAAGTTCACTTAGAACTTGCTCAAATCTGCTCAACATGTCCACTTAGAACCTACTAAAATATGCTCAATAGGTCCACTAAGAACCTGTCCAAATATTATCAATAGGCCCACACATAACCTGTCCAAATATGCTCAACAAGCTCACACAAAACTTGTCCAAATCTGCTCAATAAGTTCACATAGAACTTAACCAAATTTGTATTGTAAGCTTCCACAAAAGCTCACGCAAAATCAGTCCACAAGTCTCCTCAAAGACTTGCCTCAAATCTACTTAACAAGTCCACACAGAACTTGTCCAATCTCATATAAGCATAAAGAGAATTGTTAGAGACTCAATAAATTCTACACTCTGCTCAATCACTTTCAATTCCATAGAAGCATAAAGAGAATTGTTAGAGACCCAATATGTTCTATACTCAATGTTCAATCACTTTCAATCTCAAATCAGAATATAGAATAGTTTGTTTTATGGAACTTAAAAAATCACTTCATACAACCACTTGACTAGGCTCAACCACTCAACTCAATCAATTTCTTATTGAAACACCCCTTTCTCACAAACCCTAGTCCAAGCATATATCAACCAACTCAAAATGTTTACAACAATGCTCAACAACAAATCTCACATAACAATGATACTCATGATCTTTCAAACCCTAGTTCAAGTTATCTGTACAATAACTCACTTCATAAACAATGCTTATAAAACAATCTTCACATAACAATGATATCCATGATATTTTCAAGACCCTAACTCAAGTTCTTCACACAATCCAATGGCTTCAACAACAATGCTTATAAAACAAGGTTTTAATCACAACTCTTAATTCCAAAAAACCTTGAAGCATTAAATCAAATACTTTCAAAATGGAAACCCTAACCAAATCCTTTTCACTCAAAAATTTATTTAGAAGACCAATCAACCAACTCAACCAAGGAAGAATTTTCCCATACATTTTTGCTTGACAAGGAGTAGATCTCACAAATATGCCACACTCACAATTTCTTCTTTGCCAATCTCAATAAGGGTTAGAAGATAATAATTTTCTCAAAAAAACACAATACAAAATGATATAAAAAAAATACACCTTATCACTCCAACTTTAAAATAATATCAATACCCTCATAATAATCTCTTTGGCAAAAATCCTTTTACAAATAAAATCAACACTCACAAAAAAACACAACCTCTTACTACCTTATTACTCAAATTTTAAAAGAATATATCCTCTTTTATAAATCACAATTCAACATATGACAATTTGTTATCACTCCTTATTTTCCCTAACAAATAATTTTATTGCCTAACCAAAAACCTTTTAACAAACCCCTTATCACTCCTAATAAAGACTTTAATTAAAACTTTAGGTAATAAAAATATAAACAAAAATTACCTTCGCCTCTCCATAGGTTTCAAACCCTTAAAATATGCCTCCGGGAACGCCCTAGCCATAGGATCCTCAACCATGTGCGCTCAATGCACGTTGAGAACCAAAAGGCTCTACACACATAATATTCGTTCCCTAGCACCTTAATCAAAAAATGCGAAGCACAAAAACCTTTCCCTTTGGCGTTTACCACCAACGAGTTTTGAATGTGGGCTCTTGATTCCACCAACGTTTTTGCAGATCATTAGCTGACAATGGACCACCATGTCAAACGTGCTTAGAAATCTCCAACCTCTTCATATTATGCTTGGAAGATAAGACACAAATATTTTTCGTCTTCTTACTCAACAAAGCTCTCGAAATCACATAAGAAATATTTCAACCTTGGGCCTATCAATCGTTCGAGGGATAATCTTCAAGGTCTTTTGGCCTCCCTTTATATACACAAAGTTGTCATTATCTTCAAACGTCAGTGCTTCCAAATTTTCAATGATGTCGACGCATTTGTCCTTTGTAATTTATAAAATATTTAAATTCCAAGGAATTTAAAATTTATAAATTATAATTATAACCTTTGTCTTTTAAGGCCTTCTCTTATTGCATAACTTTGTATTGATGATATTTATTTATAAAAATTAAATTCCTTTTGAATTTAAATATTTTATAAAATAAATATTAGACCTCCTTTGAACTTTGCAATAGGCCTCCTTGGGTATTTATGAAAACCCATTTTAACTTTATGCTCTCATATAATATTAAAATATTATGGAGTCCTTTTGCCTTTAACTTCTGCACTGTTGAAGCTTCTTCCTGAATATTTGTGACACCTTTGATGACTTTATTTTTTCCAAATTCCTTGATATTAAATATGACTTCATTTCTTGACATCAATGACAACTTTAACTTTTAGGACTCAAAATGTCCAACAATCTCCCCATTTGTCATTGATGGCAACCCAAAAACTTGACTTTTTCTTCTGTGCTGCTCCCCCTGGGACACTGCTCCCCCTAGCTCAATGCTCTCTCAAGTATCAAATATCTCCCCAATACTCAAATATATCTCCCCCTTTGACATCAATGGAAAAGGGTCACCTTTGGGTCTCGGGGCTAAGAATGAGCCTCTTAGCTTAGCCCCTCCTCCACCTTCTGTTAAGGTGGTTAATTCTGGGGTGGGAGTATTTCTACTTCCAGAAAGCACTATTATTTTCCTTTATCCTCTTCTCTTATTTTTTGAATCCACTGATTGTTTCTATTTGTATCTATGTTCTTGTCCATGTCATCATTCATGTTCATGTTCATGTTCCTATTCACATCCATGTTCCTATTCTTGTTCCTATTCATATTCATATTCCTGTTCCTGTTCATATTCATGTTCCTGTTCCTATTCCTATTCATGTTCCTATTCATGTTCATGTTCCTGTTCATGTTCTTGTTCCTGTTCATACCTATTTTTGGAATGTCTTCTCTACACCAATTTGTTGTATGTCCATCATTATTGCACTTATAACACTTAATGTTATTATTCCTTGGAGGTGCAAATGTCTTAGGATTTCTCCTAGTGAAGCCATATCCTCTTTTGTCATGAACCCTGCAATTCATTTCCTTGTGACCAAACTGATTACATGAGTAACAATACCCATGAAAAAGTTATCCATTCTCATATTCATGTCTTTCATGTGTCCTTCACTGTGAAGCCATATGCCCAAACTTTTGACATGAAAAACATCTTCCACTGAAGTTTCCTTGTCTTGACCTCATAGGTCTCCTATTCTGATTGTTGTTCCATCTGTATCTTCTTTGTGCATTGTTCCTATTTTTGTTGAACTCTCTATTGTCCAACCCATCCTTTGATGTCTCATTTTATTTTCCACTATCTTAAACTGAAGTATCTTCATCTGAAGTTTCTTCTCCTCCAAAACTTGAAGTTGACTCTCCGTCCTATTTCTTCTGATCCTTTTCAAATCCAAGACCTATTTTATTTGATGTAGTATTTTGTGTCTTGATGAACTTATCCAAGTTCTTTGAGCTATTTTTAAATCCCTTCATCTTGATCTTAGAGTCCTCTAAATATTCTTTTAGTAGTGCCACTTCTTGTGCTAACTTCTCACATTCCAAGATCTTTGCTTCTAACTTATCTTTGAACTTATTTTCTTTAGCCTTTGATTTTTCTAAATCCTCTATAAGCAATCTTCTTTCTTCATCACATTCTTGAAACTGAATTTCAAGTTTAGAGTGTTGCTTCCTTACCTTATTTACCATTTCAAGGGCATATATGAGTTCTCCCTTGAGATCATAACCATTCTATTTTGAATAATCCTCTATTTGTTTGCCTTTGTCCACATCATTACTCTCTTTTGGCTTGTCTTGTATAGGATCACTTTCATATTCTTCTAATAATGCCATTGTGAGATTTTCATTTGGTCCTTCAAGTGCATTCTCATACTCATCATCACTAAAACTATAACCATCCCTTGTACAATCATCTTCAAGATGGCCAAAGTTACCACATCTAAAACACTTGAGAATAACTGGAGTTTTCTTGACTAGTTATTTTTCTTCAATCATAAACAAAACTTCATCTCTATCATTTTCTGAAAAACTAGCATCGCTATCACTTGAGTACTTACTTGCATTATTTGCATAGTAGCTCATATTTTGTCTTTGAAATAATTTCTTTACTTGTCTGATTTGTCCATCCTTGCTTTTCTTTTGATGCTTATCCTGCCTATATCTTTCTAATTCCTTGTACTTATGATATTTTTTTGCTTCACCATTATTGTTCTTTGGTTCTTTACAATCTATTGCAAAATGTCCAAAATTTTCACAATTGAAACAATTAACAGATCTTAAATCTATGGATCTTCTAAAACCTTTATTTCTTTTACCATAATTAGCTTCTTCATCACTGGATGATTCATTGCTTGATTCTGACTTCTTACCCTTTGTTTTCTTGATTGCTTTGAATGTTGCTTCCTTTTGGGGAGTAGGATCTTTTGTTCTTATCTCAAAAGTTGTTAGCATACCAAGCAACTTATCTCTTGTCAAAGTATCACCATACAATGATATTTCTATAGCAGAAACTTGTTCACTGAATCTATTTGGAAGAGATCTTAAGACTTTATCACAAACATCTAATTCATCAATCTTCATTCCAAGTCCTTGCATATCATTAACAACCTCATAAATTTGAATTAGATAAGCACTGATATTTTCCTCTTCATTCATTCTCAATGTTTCAAATTTTCCTTTGAGATTTCGTATCTTTGCTTTCTTGACACTTTTATCTCCTTCATATATACCTTGCAATTTATCCCACATTTATTTTGCAGTTCTACAATGCATAACTATCATAGACTCTATTCTACGCAAACCTCTCACAAGTGCATGTATTGCTTTTGAATTATAGTGTTGTAGAAGCTTACCTTCCTTATCTGTAGGAGGATTGACTGCTGAATCATATCCAAATTCCACTACATCCCAAACTTCATTTCCATGTGCCATTAGGTAGATCCTCATCATCATATTCTAATACATGTAGTCATTTCCATCAAAGACTGGTGCTGAGTTAGTTGAGGAAATCTCCTTAGGATCCATTGTGTTCTTGTCAGGTTTTCCTTCAAGCTATTGAACTCTTCTCAAGGAACCCGCTCTAATACCAATTGAAGATCACAAGCTTATACTGAGAGGGGGGTGAACAATATAAGAACACTTTTTACTTTTCTTTCCAAATCAATATTATGCAATGTATAGATAACAATATTAACAGTGGTAATAAAAAAATGCACAAACCACCACACATAATAGAGACACCAATTTAACATGGTTCACCCAAAGATGGCTACCTCCACAGAGAAAATATTTTACTAAAATTTTCTCAATAAATATCTTGGGAATTCTTTCCCTATTACAATGTTTATGGACCTTTGTCCAAAGGAGATGTTGATCCCCTAAATCTGGTTCATGGATCTCTATCCACAGAATAAATCCTTCTCCTCTGTTCTGTTTGGTGATCCTCTAGAAGACTACTGCCTCCACTGCACTAGCTTGTGGATCTCTCTCCATTGAAGACTCTTGTCCCCACTTAGAAGACATGTCCTCACTGCCCTGGTTGATGGATCTCTATCCATTGAAGACTATTGTCCTCTCTACTCTGTCACCTCAAAAGCTCTATTTCAAATTTGCATTAAACACAGTCTAGTCAGTCTAGCACAAATCTGCTCAACAAGTCCACTCAAATCTGCACTAAATATAGTCCAATCAGTTTAGCACAAATTTGCTCAATAAGTCCACTCAAATATGCACTAAACACAGTCTAGTCGGTCTAGCACAAATCTGCTCAATAAGTCCACTCAAATCTACACTAAACACAATCCAGTCGGTCTAGCACAAATTTGCTCAACAAGTCCACTCAAAACTTTCTCAACTCTACTCAAACAAGTCCACTCAAAACTTGCTCAAATCTACTCAACAAGTTCACTCAGAACTTGCTCAAATCTGCTCAACAGGTCCACTCAGAACCTACTAAAATATGTTCAATAGGTCAACTAAGAACATGTCCAAATATTCTCAATAGGCCCACACAGAACCTATCCAAATATGCTCAACAAGATCACACAAAACTTGTCCAAATCTGCTCAATAAGTTCACACAGAACTTAACCAAATTTGTATTGTAAGCTTCCACAAAAGCTCACACAAAATCAGTCCACAAGTCTCCTCAAATACTACCTCAAATCTACTTAACAAGTCCACACAGAACTTGTCCAATATCATAGAAGCATAAAGAGAATTGTTAGAGACTCAATAAATTCTACACTCAATGCTCAATCACTTTCAATCTCATAGAAGCATAAAGAGAATTGTTAGAGAACCAATATGTTCTATACTCAATGCTTAATCACTTTCAATCTCAAATTAGAATATAGAATAGTTTGTTTTATGGAACTTGAACAATCACTTCATACAACCACTTGACTAGGCTCAACCACTCAACTCAATCAATTTCTTATTGAAACACCCCTTTCTCACAAACCCTAGTCCAAGCATATATCAACCAACTCAAAATATTTACAACAATGCTCAACAACAAATCTCACATAACAATGATACTCATGATCTTTCAAACCCTAGTTCAAGTTATCTGCACAACAACTCACTTCATAAACAATGCTTATAAAACAATCTTCACATAACAATGATACTCATGATATTTTCAAGACCCTAACTCAAGTTCTTCACACAATCCAATGGATTCAACAACAATGCTTATAAAACAAGGTTTTAATCACAACTCTTAATTCCATGAGTGACATCAGCACCACATGTCTCATCGATAGGACATCAACCTCATACCATGCCTCCAATGGCACCCCATTGCTATCCAAGCTGCATTGAGCAATCTCTTAATCATCCTAGAATACCCTCTAAAGTACTCTACTCCATTGTCCAGTATGTGTAGAGACGATGGGGCATCCCTCAATGTGAATACAAAGAATCCTATAGACATCCTCTAGAGTAACTGTCATCTCACCAGTAAAAATGTGAAATGTGTTGGTCTGGCTATCCCAACAATCAATCAAGATCATCAAGTAGGCATGATCTATGGTCACTACCTCTAGCATTACAACTTTCTTAAGGTCAGTAAGTGCATCATCATCATATTATAGATTGTGGGATATCTATGGCGAGCCTACACACACTAAATACAAATTGTAAATCTAACAATCAGGTCAATTTGCAAATCTAACAATCAGGTAAAAACCAATAAACATTGAGGTCATATTGGGTCGATATGATATCCAGGTGACGTCTTAAGTCAATACAACCTCCACAATGTTCATATTTTTTATCGTTGGGTTTTGAACCATGGTTGTCTCACCCTGAGATGACCCAAATTTCACAAGAGGGATCATATCACCCTGAGACATCCCCCAATTGGAGAAAATTCAAATAAAAAAATCACATGCCCTAAATAAAATCAAACACACACAAAAGCACAAATTTTCAAGCACACAAACAACCTACACTACATTTTAGTCTAAGGTGTGATTCTTTACCTTAATTATTTTCAGAGAGGTTCATTCTCACTTTAATTAGTGAGGTTCATTTTATTTTATGAGGTAACAAAGGAAAGAATATGGTTTTTACCTTTCTCCTTTTGACTCCTCCGGCCATCAAGGTCTTAGGTTGGTCCATGGTGGAATTCGATTGACAATTCAACAACGCTTCACTTCAAAAATCATTCTCCTCCTCCTAGCCTCCCTTTTCCTCCAATCAAAATAGTGCAAATGATGTTGGAAAAGTTCTAATTTTCATTTTATATTTTTTAATCTACATGATCATCTCGAGGTCAGATGGTCGCACTTATTGCAACTGTCCTACCAGGAGACGGTTGCCAGATTTGTAAAAAATAAATTAACAAAAAAAGAAAAAGCTCTAAAGAAACTCAACCCCTTTGGTCACACCAAACCAAAAGGCTCCAAATGCACCTAACCCCTTTAGTCACATTCATTCCAAAAATTTGAGTGAGCCTTGTATATAGTTATTTATTCTAATCACCTGGTGGTTGCAGTGATTATTTATCCATACAATTCCATAGGATGAGTAAATTACTATAAGGCCACTCACAAAAATAAATAAATAAATAAAAATGGGTTAAAATTATGATTGTAATGGGGTCTTACACCCTTTTACTTTTGCAATACTCCTAGAAAACCCAAATCAAGTCATCTTGGTCAAGCGACTTGTCGCTTTCATCATTATTTAGTTTCTTATCGTCTTGTCGCTTGAGGGGGTAGTCATATAATCACAAAATTCATAATCAAGTCAATAATCAAACACTAAATCATGTAAATTATGTTTGTTCAAGAATCATTGCCAAAGACTATCATGCACCCTTTTTTCTTGGGGTAATCAATAAGCTAAAACAAATTTAAACACATAACAAGACAATTGAATCTGCCTATTTGTTATGCCAAAGATCATTGCCTATAGACTAGATCTTGTCTACTCATGGCTAGAAGGTTTACTGAAACCAAATTCTTCAACTTGTTAGAAGCAATGATTCAAAAATACATTCTCTTTCTGTTAGAGTTACTATGCTACAATAACTATAATTATTATCTCATTTGGTAATTAGTAGATTCTCCTAGGTAGATTCTATTTACCTCATGGTAGATTTAGATTATTACATTTACTTTATAACCGAGAAGATATTCACTGTGGAATATCTTATGGTTAGTCATTGTAGTCATTTTGATTACGTTAGTAGGTTAGCACCATTACATGACTGTTAGCGTCAATCAAGGATATTATTTCCATAATATCCTAAGGCTATTCCTAGCCTATATTGTACTATATAAACCTATCATATCAATAATATTGGTTAATTCCCATGTTTTGATTTAATTATTTGTTTCTTTACGACCTTCATTGCTATTAGAGCAAAACTGACCTAGGTGACCTTCGAAGCTGGAGAAGGCACTCCAGGACTGGACCATGGGGCTCAAATCCTAAGATAAGACCCCATGGATAGGATACGCTTCCTGAGGTAGCATCCTCAGCATTGGACAAGTTGAGAACCATACTCACTCTAGAGGAGCGAAAACATATTACGAGGTAGAGACATTGAAGATCCTTTTGACCACCACATGCTTAATCAGAATCTATTCCCTTCAGCACGATTGGACGACAACTCTTGTGGGACTAATAGTTTTTTTTATGGGTTCTGATAGCCCGTAAAATTTCAGCACTGATCCCTATGGTTGACGATCTCAGATGGAAACACTCCCCTGAAGAACATTCCTTTGCGGTAAAGATCTATACTCCTGTGGATCTACCACCAATAGGCATGATCTAATCACCTAATGCACACCAAATGGAATATCTAACACACACTAACAGTGCGTAATTCCATAGCACTAGATCCATGATGTTGATCCTAGAAACTAGCACTGATAGCTACCTAACAAGCTGACATCACTGGCATGTATCCTGAGGGTCACCTGGTGACTTGCTAGAGCTAACATGGCAGAAACCAGGTGGATACAGACTTTGAGGGACACCTGGTAAACTGCTACTGGTTGACGTAGATACTAACATGTGGTGGGCTAGATTTAACTAGTGCTAAGTTGGCTAACATGAATTTCAAGGAGGTTAACCTATGATGTGGCAAGAGCTGACATAGCACCCCTTCAAAGTTGTCATGGCATCCTTTTTAGCATTGCTGACATGGTAGCTGATCTTGTGCGGACACGTGGCATCTACGTGGACCTCGAATAACGTGGCGTATTATGGATGGTTAGATTTTACATACATGTGGTGTGGTTTTACTCATCGACATGGTCAAAAAAACGTAGTCTTTTATGATTACCAATAGGAAATCGACATAAAGGGGGGCTTTGTTGTTTTAAAACATTGTGAAGACTCGCAGCATGAGCAATGTGGGACTAAAAAATCCCACATACTAATTATCTCTGCCCTGTGGCAAATCAAGGCTTCAAAGTTGACCACATGAACTTTCATCATGTCCAGTCCGTAGATGGGCTGGTTGGCAGCTTATGACCAAGACATTCCTTGCACGATCGCGGGGTTCCAGTCCCGCTTGCACCAAAAGACAAAGGTAATTTTTTTTAATTTACTTTTTTAATGTATTTCAAATTTTTTTAATAATTTAATATTATTTTTGTTTTAAAAATTAATTTTATTGTTAAATTAATTGATTTTGAACAAAATTTATTTTGTTATTAATTCAATTTGTTGATTAATTTAAAATTATGCAAATTATAAAAAAAAGGACCTATTTTTTGCAAAACCTTGAACAAGTGTTTTTTTGTTTTCTCCAAAAAGGGGGATAAGAGACAAAAAGCAAAGCACTATTTATTTTTGCAAACATGAAGACCCCAAATCTCAAAACCTTTTTATGCAAAATTTAAAACAAATAGTGTTTTTGGTTTCTCAAAATTTGGAGATGTAATCCAAATAAATAGCACATTTTTTTGCAAAGCCTTGAAATAGTGTTTTTGTTTTCTCCAAGAGGGGATGTAATACAAATAAATAGCACATTTTTTGTAAATTAGGTAGATTTAAAACTTTCTCAAAAAATTTGAGAGTAAAGAGTTTTTCTCATGAATAATAGACCTTGGATCCACAAATACCAAGTCATGTGTCGACTGGTTTTGGAAAGCCTATCAAAAGCTTGTCGTGTGTCGACTTGGCTTGAAAGGAGTGCTACCTTGTTAAATTTTCAAAGCAAAGGGGAGATAAGAAATTGCAAATTTGTAACACAAGGAGGGGGGCACTTGAAAATCAAAACTTTTTGCAAAATCAAAAGCAACTTGTGCATTTTGTTTTTTCAAACCTTGGGATATAACACAAAATATTGCACATTCATATTTTTGCAAATTGGAGAAGGATATCATCACATTGAAGATCTAAATTTTCACAACCTTGTTTATTTTGCAAACAAGAGGGGGAAAAAACCAAGTTTTGGATTCTTCTTTTGCAAAATTGTAACACAAATAGAAAATTGTGAAAATCAAAGGGTTGAAACTTTGAAACTTGTTTATTTTACGACACAAAAAGGAAAGGCAATTATTTTTGCCACATTCTTTGAAAAATTATAAGACAAGGGGAGAAATTGAATATCAAAATTTTGCACGGCACAAATCAAAAATTTGTTGCAAAAATTATTGTAATAAGGTGCACTTTCGATAGCATTCGACACCTTTTGTTAAATTGTTATTGTTAAATTAGGTGCATTTTCGGTTGCATCCGACACCTAAGCGGTAAAAATTTATGGGCACTCTTTGATTGATTATTGCATTTAATTTCTTGTTTTCTATAATTATAATTCATAAAAATGAAGAGCACTCAAAACCCCAAATTTCACACTCATTTGTGTAATTCATTGCACAAGTATAAGCCAAATTTTGATAATTCACTCCATATGCAACCCAAAATTCACTCTTCTTATTTGGCTTAAACTCCTCAAACTAATCATCCTTTTTCAAAAGGGTTTTTAGGCAAGTGCCATTAAATATCAATTAGAGTGAATTCTCTTTTGGTACTCTTTTAGGGTATATAGAAATAAAGAACAAGTTTTTGTGAAATAAGGAACCTTCAAAGTAGCAATTGTTTGCACTAAGGGGGGATAATTCCTTTCTTCCTTCAAAACATATTTTGACAAGAGGGAGATAAAACTTGTAAAGGCAATCAAAAAATAAGAATTCATCAAAATCAAACCTCTTTTTAGGCTTCATAAATAGCAAATTTTTGTTTGAAGTACTTGCAATAAATGGGGGATTGTACCTCTTTTTAGGCTTCATAAATAGAAAATATTTTTGTTTGAAGTACTTGTAATAAAGAGGGGGATTTTTTTGATATTTTTTTTTAAATTTGCCTAGGAGGCAATATTTGTAAAAGCCTTCAAAAGATTCATAAGTTGCAAAATATTTTGCACTTAGAGGGGGATAAAAATTTCTTTCCTACCTCAGAATATTTTTCTAAAAAGGGAGGAAGACTTAAAAAGGTGCATTTTCGGCAGCGACCGACACCTTAGTCACACTTCTTGTAAAATTTTATCAAAACCATATTTTGCTAAAAAGGAAGGAAGACTTATAAGGGTGCATTTTCGGCAGTGACCGACACCTTAGTCAAACTTCTTGCAAAATTTCATCAAAATAATATTTTTCTAAAAAGGGAGGAAGACTTAAAAAGGGTGCATTTTCGACAATGACCGACACCTTAGTCAAACTTCTTGCAAAATTTCATCAAAACAATATTTTGCTAAAAAAGGGAGGACGACTTATAAGGGTGCATTTTCGGTAGAGACCGAAACCTTAGTCAAAATTCTTGTAAAAGTTCCATTACAACATGTTTTGCAAAAAATAGGGAAACTTATAAGGGTGCATTTTTGGCATCGACCGACACCTTAGCTACCTTATCAAAACTTTTGCAAAATCATATTGTACCAAGAGTGAACCTCATATGTAGTGATCTAATCTAGTACACCTAGCGGTTGCAATGGCTAGTTACCCATGCAATCCGGTTGGATGAAGATATTACAATAAGGACATTCGTTGTTGTTAAAGCAAAGTGAGGGATGACCCACTTTTTCTTAAGTACTTTGGAAAGTACTTATTTTTCTTAGACCCAAAGGTGACAGACCCAAAGGTGGACCTAAGCAAGAGCAACTAGAGCCACGAGCTAGAGTAGCTCAACCAAGATGAAAGAAATGTTGTATGGCTTCTATAAGAAAGGTAAATCCTATGGTAGACCTAGTGGTAAATCCAGTGATAGACCGAGTGGTAGATTCATAAGTAGATCTAGAGATAGTCCCAAAGGTATTCATCCAGAGGTACACTTAGAGCCATGAGCTAGAGCTCTGTAGGTTCCACTATAGGTGGACAATACCTACGATACAGGTTCCACCATTCAGTGGACAAGACCTGGACTGGGTTCCATCATTTGGTGGACAAGACCTAGAGCCAACAGATCAACATCTTTCATTTTCTCTTCTTCACTGTATTGGGGCAGTTATATACATTACCCAAATAATGTAATAAGGGGGGATGTTAGAGTTACTATGCTATAGTAACTATAATTATTACCTCATTTGGTAATTAGTAGATTCTCCTAGGTAGATTCTATTTACCGCATGGTAGATTTAGATTATTACATTTACTTTATAACCGAGAAGATATTCACTGTGGAATATCTTATGGTTAGTCATTGTAGTCATTTTGATTACGTTAGTATATTAGCGCAATTACATGACTGTTAGCGTCAATCAAGGATAGTATTTCCATAATATTCTAAGGCTATTCCTAGCCTATATTGAACTATATAAACCTATCATATCAATAATATTGGTTAATGCCCATGTTTTGATTTAATTATTTTTTGCTCTACGACCTTCACTTTCCATGATTGGGGCATCTAACATTGATCAGATCAATGATAATAATCAACCCTTAATTTAACTCTAAGTCATATATTTTTGCTCCACATTGTGCTTTCATACAACACATCCCAAAAATGGGCATTTGTAGACACCTAAAATGCATCATATTGATGAGACTACCTATATGGAATCCTTTTAGACCATATGATCCACCTTGGTTTTCACCACTCAAACAAGGACATTTTCCTTTTACAACCATGGCCATCACTCTAAGGGATGGCCTCCCAAGGTCATCTTACCAATAGAAGATACCCAGTTAGGATCGTCTCACCCTAAGACAGTCGCACCAGAAGTAAGATAAAAAAAGAGCAAGATATAACTGGCAACCAAAACTATCAGTTAACCTTGTGCATAAAATTGCACTGTAATTTAGTGTGTGCATGAGCCTAGATTAGAATGATTGCATGCATTGAGATTTTTAAGACAGGCATTCGCTTTTCTTAATGCAAATTACCTCTTCACTTTTTCATGTGCAAGGTTGTACTATTATTAGATTCCTTTTAAGGAATCTATATAATAGCACTCACCCCTCAATCAAAATATACATAGTTTTCAAATCTTCAAGCAATGAAGTGCTACCAAAATTTGACCACGAGCTTCCAAGCATTTTGCATTCTTTTCATTGTAGAAAGAATGTTTTTGTATTATTCCAAAGGTTGAATATCACACCCATATTCATTGTGCAATCACATGCTCCAGCTTTGAATACTGATCCATGTCCATTAAGTCATTCTCATGAACACACCAATTCATCGACCAAACCCCAGATTGAACCTGGAGTCACCCTTGCATTGGCCTCGTAAAAGCACTTACAAGTTAGTGGTCATCTCACATAGAGACGACCTGCAGGTATAGCCATCTTGCACAAAGATGACCTCTAGGGCATAGATCTATTTCTTTATTTCTTTGTATAATAAGTTTTAGCAACATTCTTATATACTGTTTTAGCATGGTTAGGTTTTAATTTATGCATGCATCTATCATATTTCAAATTTTTTATTGCTTTCACTATCATTACATTGAACCCTAACGTGAAGGGCTCTGCATATGCTAGTAATTGCTTTGTTTTCCTTGTGCGCAAGTGATAGACATCTATGAGGAAAGAGGAACACTAGACCTTTGCACATCAATCAGTATAGTATGAATAACTTGCCCCAAATTAGTTTGTGGGTGTGAGGAAGATCCTACGTAGTATATATAAAATATTTCTATTGTAACTCATTGTATCATATTAGTAGAAAATCCCTCAGAGGGATCTTATTGTAACCTCCATGAAAATAATAGATATTAATAATAAAAGGGCATCATCATTTGTTTACATATATCTTGTTCTTATCTTTGTGGTTGCATTATTACTATTATATCTTTAGTATTTCGTTTGCATGGATGTATGGTATTTTTTTATACTTCAATAGCATCCAAAAATATTACCCTCCCATCCTATCAAAGAGGCAGGTAGTGTTCTCAAGGGTATGTGTGGAATCCTCCTTAAGTAGTGGCCTAAAATATTGGTCTAAGCACTATCATTCATCACTACGGTATAAAATAGGGCCTATGGGTATTACATACACCTTGGATTAGCATTCCTTGATTCTATAAAATTTTAACTTGTAAAAAAACATTCTTATTTTATTGAATGTTTAACCTGCAACCAAAAATATTCCCACAAAAATTGAGCATATAGAGGAGACTTCTCGATCACAAGAATATTGTTTGAAATGAAGGAAAGAGTTGGAAAACATAACAAAAATAGTCAATACAGAGTCTATCAGTGTTAGTAACATTCAAGAATCACTTCAGTTTGAGAGCAGTGATAGTCGGGTCAAGGTTATCAGTTGTTAGTAATAGGTATATTTGACTAGTCAAAAATTATGCCACGCAAAGAATTGTTAGTGATAGAGTTAAAATAAACAATCATTAGTATAGGGAACCATAGTGTTAGTAACAACTAGTGTAGAGACAATGTCAATAATCGATAGTGTAGGGACAGTTTTGTAAGGGGTTGGTTGATAAAAAACCTAACTTTTAAACCAAGCCTCTAGGAGGAAAAACAACCACACCAGCAACCTCAACAAAAAAATACATAAAAAATTCTAGGGTACCCAAAACTAGTTTTATGGGATATAGCTCATTTTGATCGTATTTTTGAGCTGATCATTTTGATATATATTACCCAAAAACATTTTCTAGCTCCTTACTAAAAATAGTAACTCTTGGAACCATACTTCTATTTTTAGTAAGTCAGTAGTAGTTGTTCAAATCACACCAAAATGGTTGGTGGCACTCGTGGACACCAAAAGGAGGTAGAACAAGCCAACTCTTTGGAGCAAATAAATTCCACACTTAGTTCCCTTGTTTATGCAATTCAAAGCGTATAGGATGATGTACAACTTTTGAGAAGTGACTATTTTAGCACCAAATCCAACTTTGAAGAACACTTCTTAGAGGTGGATGCACAACTTAAGGAGGGTCCAAAGGTATTTGAGCATCATGACATTGAACACCTTAGTCATGGAAAAGGACTCCATAGGGATAAGGAAGGCTCTCACAATATTTTTGATCAGGATGCTCCCTTTAAGATGCCTAAATTATTCTTTCTTAAGTTTAATGAAAAGGATGTAGATGGGTGGTTATGCCATGCAGATTAGTTTTTCAAACTTCACAATATCCTTAAATATTTGTGGATCACTATGGCATCTTTCAAAATTGAATCTGAAGCTTTACGGTGGTATCAGCAATTACAAAACATGATTCCCAACCCTTCTTGGTAAGTTTTTGAGTCTCAATTATGCCTAGTGAATATGAAAACTTCACAGGAGCATTCCAAATAGAGATAAACTTCTACAGTTTGTGACTATCAGATGCAATTTGAGAATTTGGTTAACAGGACCAAAAGGTTGAATGAAGTATTTTTTTGAGCTATTTTTTTAGTTGCTTAAAGGATGATCTCAAGCATGAGGTCAAGATGTTCAAACCACAAACTATGATGCAAGCCATAAGTTTGGCATGGTTGGTCGAAGAAAAATCTTCAACTCAAAGGAGGCCACCTAAATTTCCATAGGCCAAACCCTCATTTCCTCCTAAGTTCCCATCCAATACTAAAAGTAAATATACTTCCTAAAAGTGCTTGACTACCAAAGATATAGATGCCCAATGTGCCCAAGGTTTATGTTATAATTGTGATGAAAAATATACACAAGGGCATAGATGTGTAGACATAAAATTTTAGTCATTTGCAATAAAAATTGTACAAATTCGCTACAATTCCCAAATGGCCCCAAAACCACTCAAATTCACCCAATTATCATAAATTTCCAATTTTTGGTCTAATTCCTCCAAATATTCCCTAATTTCTAGCAATTTTCTCTTAATTACCCTCTAATTTCCTTCTAAATTCCCTAATTTATTTTAAATTTTCCCTATCCTATTCTATTTCATTTCCCCTTTAAATTCCTCTAAAGTCCCCTAAGGTCTTTATTTTCTTCTAAGTTTCCTTTTTTCCTAATTTTTAAATTCCTCTAATTTCCCCTCAATTTTCCTATTCTTCTCCTACCCCTCTTAATTCTTCTAATCCACATTTGTTCTCTTTTATTCCTTCCCTTCCCATCTAATCCCTCATTAATTTATCTCAATTCCCCAAAATTCTCCACAATCCACGTTACCCATATAATCCATCCCTAACCATGTTGTAAGCTTCCTATCATGCCTTAATCACCTTTCTAATCCATAATCCAATCCCAAGGGGAATGCAATAAATTTTAAAAGTATAAATAAATCCCTATGATCCCTATTCAATCCCTAGGAAATATCCTAGAAATTCCCGCATATCCCCGTACATCCTCCCTCTCCCTTTTATAAGAATTTAAAATTGCTCCAAATCCCTAGGAAACCCCCTTTGGAAATTCCCCCCATTTAACTCCCAAATCCTCCTACATCCTCCCACACATCCCCATGCAATTTTATGAATTTAAAATTGTCATGCACCCCAAGGTCAAAGCCCCCATCCAATCCCACATTTAATACTTGTCCTACTTTGCACTTTCTATCAATTTTTACTTCATTCACATCCTCCCATGCTCCTCTTTTTGAAATTTTAAAATATCCTCCCACTTCTCTAGGCTCCCATTTCCCCATGCAAATTTATGATGCACATTCCTCCAATATTTACCTTGGATTTCTCCATGCCACCTCATTGCCATTTGGCCTCCACCTCATGCCTAGTCATCTCCAAGTCATCCCCCTCCCTTGCTCAAAATTTCTATAAATACCCCCTCCTCCCCTCTCATTTTATGAACACATGAAGGCACATGGGGATATGCTGCCAAAATTACTCTAGCCTACAAGCACATCTACACAACCACCCAAGCACCCCACACTTCAAGCAAGCATCATCCACCTCTCAAGTTTGCACTCTACATTTCATTTACACTTATATTTATTTTGGTATGCTTAAATAGGTGAATAGGTGCTACTAACATATTTTTTGTTTGCTTGTGTATAGGTATTTGAAAGGGCTTAAATCAACTCAACTCTATCAAGCACAACTTCCACATATCACCCACCTTACTTGTAGCATGAGAGACAAAAACACCATGTTTATTTTGTAAAATGGATTATTCCCTTATGAGCACATTTCTATTCTAGAACACCACCAAAAGGGGCTAATTTGTACTCAAAGGGACTCTTTTATTTTTAATGAAAATATTTCATTTTATGACAAATGGTGTGTTTCTCATGGTTACAAGATGCATCCAAAAGAAATTATTTTTGATTAATTAGAGGAGCCAAAAGGTAGTGAACAACTTGAGGATGAAGCAAAAGCATCAAAGGACTCACTTCAAGATGAGGGTGACACACAAGAAGAGCCCCAACTATAAATTATTGTTCATGCTCTTGTAGGGATTACTCCACAGACAATGAAAGTCATAGGTTTTTTCAAAGAAAAAATTCTTACAATCCTCATTGATTCGGGAAGCATGCGCAACTGTATTGATCCCCAAATTTCTAAGCAAGCCAATTGTTACATACATAATTGTAACTCCTTTGAGGGTATGGTGGCAAATGGAGGGACATTGTTTTTCAAAGGAAAATGCCATAATGTTAAGTTGAAAATAGAGGACTATGATCTCAAAATGGATACGATTGCTCTTAAATTAGGGGGATGTGATATGGTGCTAGGATCTCAATGGTTAGGTACTTTGGGCACCATTACCTGGACTTTGCAAAGTTGTGGATGTAATTTTTACAAAATGGTAGGAATTACACTCTTCGTGGTTCACAAGTAGGACCTCCTTAGATTATCAGTTCAAATAGTATGGAGAAGTTAAAAAAATCTTCTCGTGGGGTAATCACTTAGATATTTACAATCCAACCAACCACATCAATAGAATATAAAATTCCTAAAGTTTTGATACTCATTTTGACTAAGCATGAGGTCATTTTTGTGAAATTGATAGACTTACCACCCCGTCGCTCCCATGATCATGCCATTCCATTGATACCTAGTAGTGTGCCACCTAACATCATACCTTATCGATACTCCCATACCCTTAAGTTAAAAATCAAGAAATTAAGACAAGAATTGTTAAAAGTTGGAGTCATTTGACCTAGTAACAATCCTTATTCTTCTCTAGTCTTGTTGGTTTGAAATAAATATGGATCTTGGAGGTTGTGTATAGATTTTTGTGAGCTTAATAATCCCACCATCAAAGATAATTTTTCTACTCCCATAGTAGATGAATTATTGGATGAGTTGCATGGTGTTATGCTTTTCTCCAAGTTAGATCTTTTCTCAGGTTACCATAAGATATGGCTCAAAGAGGAGGATATCTCCAAAATCGTATTCTACACTCATGAGGGCCATTATGAATTTTTGGTTATGCCATTTGGTTTGAAAAATGCACCTTCCACATTTAGAGCCTCATGAGCAACATTTTCTACCCATTCCTTTGTAAATTTATTTTAGTCTCTTTGATGATATTTTGGTTTACAGTCGCTCTTGGGAAGAGCACTTCATCCATGTGGAGTTGACTTTATAGCTTTTGGCACAATATCAACTTTATGCTAAGAGGTCCAAGTGTTATTTTGGGTTGACCAAAGTAGAGTATTTGGAATACATTATCACAAAATATAGAGTTAAAGTTGGCCCTAAGAAGATTCAAACCATTCAAAATTGGTCAAAACCCCACACTCTTAAAAGTATTCATGGATTTTTGGGAATCACAAACTATTACCCAAATTTATCCACAACTATAGAAAAATTGCTACCCCTTTAATGACCATGTTAAAAAGAAATTCCTTTACTTGGAAAAGTCTAACTGAGCAGGTAGGGTTATGCATAAGGGGTTGGCCCTAAAATACATTTATAAAAATGGGGAAAATCAGTTTCAAAATCCAAAATTCTTTATAATTTCAAGGTGAAAAGGTCCCCTATTATTAGGGGTAATATTGGAGATTTAAACTTAAATGGTCTAATTATTATAAAATTGGGGTGAATCTACCTAAAAATAAATTTACACTCAAATTTTTTTAGCTAATGGGCCCCTGTCAAGGGTCCCTAATATTAGACAATTCTAAAATATTTGTTAATTAACTTTGATTAGCCACTATGCATAACCTTATGAGCAGGTGTTCCTTGATTTAAAGCATGTCATGACAACCACTCCAGTCTTAGCCATGCATGATTTCTCCAAACCCTTTGTAATTGAAAGTGATGCTTCTAATAATGGCATTGGAGTCGTATTGATGTAGGAACGACACCCTTTGGCCTTCACTAGTAAAGTGATTTCAAGAATTTGGGTAAATAAACTTATGCCAATGAGATGCTTACAATTTTGCATGTTGTTACTCACCGGAGACCCTATCTCATTGGGCATCATTTTTCTATTAAAATAGATCACCAAAATATCAAGTACTTCCTAGAGCAATGAGTCACCACCCATAAACAACAAAAGTGTATCTCTAAGCTCATGGGCTGTGATTATGATATTACCTATAAATAAAGCTAGGAGAACACTGTGGTGGATGACCTCTCTTGCCAACTTGAGGCTCAAAGTGCGTTATGTGCCATCTCTTCACCCATAGCTCAATGGATGAATTTTCTTCGTAAGGATGTGCTTAAGGACACAAGATTACAAACTTTGATTACCACACTTCAAAAAACACCTACCTTATGTCCAAGATATAATTGGGATGGATAGGATTTGTGATACCTCCAACACCTTATTATTTCCCACACTTCTCAACTAAAGAAACTAATCTTCAAGGATATGTCTGCCTCACCCACTGTAGGTCCTTCTGGTTTCCTCAAGACCTATAAAATAATTAAGCATACCTTTTTTTGAAAGGGTATGAAGAAGGACATACAAAATTTTATGGTAGAGTGTGATATATGCTAGTGGATGAAATGAGAAACAGTGCATTCCCCATGAAATTTTCAACCCTTACCTATTCTTGAATAGGCTTGGACAAATATTTCCATGGACTTTATTGAAGGATTACCTAAGTATGGCGATAAATAAGTTATCTTCATGGTCATGGATCATCTCACGAAGTATGCTCATTTTTTGCCCTCTTATACTTACACTACCTTAGTAGTGATCCAAAATTTTCTAAATTATAATTTTTACCTTCATGGCATGTCTGCCTTCATTATGTTTGATCATGATCCTACCTTCACTAGTAATTTTTAACAATAATTGTTTAAATTACAAGGAACTTAGCTCAAAATGAGTTCAGCCTATCATCCACAAACAAATGGTCAAACAGATATTGTTAACAAATGTTTAAAGATCTACCTTCATTACTTTACCTCTGATAATCCTACAAAATGGGTAATGTGGCTTTCCTTGGTCGAGTTTTGGTGTAACACTTCCTATCACACTACAACCAAGGTGAACCCTTTTGAAGTATTTTATGGCCAACGTCCATCAACACCCTCCTCATACATTCCAGGTAGTTCCAAGGTCCATGTTTTTGACACTACACTCCACCAGCTTGTCGAAGTCCTTCATCAACACCTCCTCCTACATTCATGGTCATGGATCATCTCATGAAGTATGCTCATTTTTTCTCTCTCCCATCCTTACACTACCTTAGTAATCCAAAATTTTCTAGATTCTATTTTTTGCCTTCATGGCATGTCTGCTTTCATTGTGTCTGATCATGATCCTACCTTCACTAGTAATTTTTGACAAGAATTATTTAAGTTACAAGGAACTTAGCTCAAAATAATTTCAGCCTATCATCCATAAATGGATGGTTAAAAAAATATTTTCAATAGATGTTTAGAGATATACCTTTGTTGCTTTACCTCTGATCATCCTACATAGTGGGCAAAGTGGCTTCTCTTGTCTGAGTGGTTGTATAACACTTCCTATCATACTACATCCAAGGTCACCCCTTTTGAAGTAGTTTATGACCAGTGTCTATCAACACCCTCCTATATTATAGGTAGATCCAAGGTCCATGTTGTTGACACTACACTCCACCAGCATGTTGAAGTCCTCTATCAATTGAAGTTGAATTTGGAATTGGCCCACAATCAGATGTGCCAACAAGTTGATCAACATTATTTTGAGTGTAGCTTTGAAGTTGATGATATGGTTTTTCTCTATTTTTAGCCTTATAAGCATCCATCACTCTAGCTTCGCAAGTGCCAAAAACTTGTTACAAAAAATGCAATCAGAGACCTGCAATCAGAGAAGCAGATACAAAATACAGAAAATGCAGCAATACAAACAGAGGGCAATGATGCAGAATGACAACAATAATATTAGACGGATAATTATAAACAAAATATGAGTGCATTTCAATGATTTAATGACAAATTATGATTTTATCATGCATTAAAACTATATGGGTGAACTCCAAAATGCAGAGTAATAAGGAATAACCATAGAATTAACTAAATGCAGAATAATGCAGCAGAAAAGAGTGGAGAAAATGCAAACTCTGGGCACTGATTGCCCCCAATGTTGACTGCAGTCGAAATCGTCTCGGATTGGTACGAAATCATCTCGAATTGGACAGGATCGTCTACGACGATCTGAGCTTGCTCCGACTGAAGAATAACAAAGTTCCTGCAAGAAAATTCGAAAAGGGACAAAGGCAAACAATAGTCTAGGATATTCTAATGCATGTGAAACTTGAAGTGCAGAAAAATTCAGCCAGGGGAATGTCAAGGGGAGGGCCTAAGATTAAATAGGCATAGGAAAGAGGTTGGGAGGTTGGAGATCATCCCATTTTGGGAGATCTCCAATGGGGGGAGACTCTAACGGTGCAGACGCGTCTCTGCCCGAGTTAGAGAAGTTGTTGAAACAGAAGCTAATTATGAAAAATTAGTTTTGGGACGAAATCGTCTGGACGTTCTGCTCCAGACGAAATCGTCCGATCTGAGGCGATATCGTCTGATCGGAGACGATATCGTCCAACGGACAAAACAAACTCTAAAAATGGCATGGAAAATGAGGAAACGGGTAGCAAGCGGTTTGGGAGCGGTTTTGGGGTTGAAATTTGAATTTGAATTATTACTAAGGTAATTTTAATTATTTGCTAAGTTTTATTGTGCCAATTTTAGGGTGCTACATTTTGCCCCCTCTTTAGCGAATTTTTCGAAGAAAATGCGTTAAAGATGAGTTCTTCTCGATTTATGAGAAAGCAAAAATTATTCCCATTTTTAGGCGACGATTCTTGGTCGAATCGTACGACAGCTTACTATGATGCCCCCTCCGTGTTTTTACCCAAATCGAACGTTTGAGGTAAAAACGTGAAAAAGCAAAAATTAAAATGTTTTTAATTGTTTTTGAATAAAATTAAGAAAAATAGGGAAAAACCCTAATTCATTGTTACTGTTCATTTTCATTTTCTGGTTTGTGGAGCTCTGCAAACAAAATGGTCGAGACAACGCATAGATCGACAGAGGTCCGACGCGGGCTACGGGTAAGGGTCTAAACTTAGTTTAGAATGCTTGAATTTTGAGTTTCTATGCTTTTTAGATTAAATTTTGATGATTTTTGAGCATCGCGGCCATTTTTGGGCCGTCGACGTTGTCGAAGACGAATTTGCTCAAATTTTGGACGATATCGTCCAATAGTGGACGATATCATCATTGATGAAATTGAACTTGCTTTACTTGCATTTTTAATCACTGTTTTATTAATGATTTTTATTGTTTTGTTGTTTATGTTGCAGAGAGGATTACTAAAGAGCAGAGAATGGAAATACGATGGGCTGAGGGATGACTTGGCCGCTCTATCTCAGGTAGAGCGAGATCGGTTGGCACAAGTCGGCTTGCAGCATGTGGCGAGAGATGCCACAGGTTTCTATAGATATGGGGCTATTGACAGCCCTAGCAGAGAGGTGGTATCCGGGTTCTTCCTATTTTTGGTTACCGACAGGGGAGATGACTCCCACACTAGAGGATGTATGGAGGATTTTGAGGATCCCCATACAAGGACGGTTGATAACTCTCACAGCCAATCGGGGCCACGCGATGATGCGACTGTGCAGAGATCCGAGCTTCACCCTGGAGAAGGGCAGAGTGAACATCGAGTCGCTACGCCGGATGCCTGGGGCATCTAGACTGACACAGGTTTTGGCTGGGGTTGTAGGTGGTCTGTTGCTATGCCATCAGAGTGGATGCAGAGTACCATGGCTACTGACAGATGTGGTCTACGACATGAGAGACCACGGATACAGGTTTGCTTGGGGGAGTTATGTACTATGCCGATTGTATAGGATCCTGCATGGGGTCGTATACAAGGGCGGTCGATGTCTGGTTATGACATCACTACTACAGGTTTGGTGCTGGGAGCACATCATGGTGCGGAGGCCGGTAGGGCTCCCACCGATAGGGATTGATGGGGAGAGGCCCCGAGCTTTCTACTGGTGGCTCCGAAGAGGGTCACAACGGCGGATAGATCTGCCAATGTCCCGGAGACTACTTGACGACCTTGTCTCCGACCAGATCACCTGGAGGCCTTGGAGAGATCATCCAGGGTGGGCCGAGGATGGACGAGAGCCGGCTCGCGTTAGGCGAACCTGTTGGCTGAGGATGGAGAGGGGAGAGGTGGAGCTCCACCGCTACGACCGAGTTTTGAGGCAGTTCGGTCTACAACAGGGGATCCCATCTCTCAGAGACTACGAGTTTTCCCAGACCGTCCGGGATAACACTACAGTTAGCGGGGCTCCAGATATGTAGCGCTTCTGGAGTCGAGACGCAGATGATGCCCCCATTCAGCCAGTGGATGGGGATGACGTAGGGGTAGCCGACGGCTATGATGCCTAGTACACAGGCATCCGCCCTCCTCGGATGACGAGGGCTTAGGGTCAGATGGGGAGGTGGCACCAGGTGGCCATTGAGGCGGCATAGGGTCACGATGGGAGAGAGCAGAGGAGACCACAGGCTCAGCAGAGGCCACGACAGTGGGAGAGGAGGGAGGAGAGACCCCCTTCTCCACGGAGAGAGAGGCCACCATCGCTCGATAAGGGCAAGGGTGTGGACATAGGAGAGAGTAGTGAGATGGCTACTCTCCGGGCGGAGACTGTCCATCTCTAGGCATAGGTGCAGACTCTACAGGATGAGGCTACATGCCATCGAGCTGAGGCTACACAGCTCAGAGATGAGGTTGCACGCCTCAGAGCACGGAGCGGAGGAGCGAGCACTCAGGAGCTGGCACGGTCGATTGCTCAGACCACGTTCTATCAGGGTATCTACTTCCAGATGGTGCCAGAGGGCCAGAGGGTACAGTTGCTAGCCGACATTGCGGATCCGATCAGGGTTGGGTCATCGAGGACTTCATCCCGATCGACGACTAGGACTCGTAGTACCACACATACTACGATGGGGCCACCTCGTCCACCTCAGGGTGGGGGAGGAGATGAGGCTGAGAGCTCGAGGGGTTCTCGAGGCTAGGCTACTGCACTGCATAGATTGATTATATGATTTGAGAGGATTGAGTATGCCAAGATGTAGATTGTGGCATACCAATCTAGTTTTGATATGATGTACATATATTGTTGAGTATATATAATATATATATATATATATATGATATTTTTGATCATATGACTTGTCTTATGTGTTTGTATGATGCTTTATTGTTGTGGTGTGATTGATTTGATGATTCATGTAATTATGTCGGTTGGAAATATTATGGTTTGAATGTCATGTTTTTAAAATTTAAATGAAATAATCTGATGTAAACAAATTGGTTGTTTGTGATGTGATAATTTGATAAAAAGAAAAGGGACTTCTAACAATAATTTCAAAGGACATTGTCGCTATTATAGACCATTTCATGGAGTCACCGCTCACTCGGTCGTCAAGCTAATCCCAAGTATAGAAATATTGTTAAAAGTAAAAGAGTGCTTAAGAGACTATCTTAAGACTTTGTTGTGATGATGCAAATGATGATGATGATGATGATTTGTTTTCAGATTTCCATGAAAATATTATGCATGAAATATTTTAAAATGACTTTTGCTAGGCATAAATTCCTAAGTGTGATAAAATTTTTGGATAATTCCCTAGGAATTATACCATCATTGCAAAATTGAAGTTTGACATAATGACATGAAAATAGAGTAAGTGTTTGTTTTGTTTTAAAGCATAATTGTGTAACATAATGATTTAAGTCATATGTTTTTATGATTTTGAATAAATGGAAAATAAAATTGGTACAATGGTTTGCGCTAGGCATAGAATATTTAGGTATAGACTTATACCATCATCGCGAAATCCAAAGAAGAAAATAATATAATAGTTTTATTGCATGGTTGATTTTTTAATTTTTGAAAATAGTCAGAAAATATGAAGATGAGGACTTGCGCTAGGCATAAAATTCCAATTTTGGTTTTGGAACTATACCATCATCGCGAAAGTCAAAAGTTATATATAAATGTAACTTTATTGCATGTTTTGAAAATGATTTTGATTTTTGATAATGCATATAGTTGTCTTTATACTAAACAACTGTTCTTCAAAGAGGAAAATGAATTTATTCCAAACAATTTGCAAAAATATTTCAAAGTATCTTAAAGACAAAAGTTAGATTTATAAGGAATCCCATGTGCGTAGGTGAGTTCATTACCAATCTTGATTTATCATAATGATACACAAAATCTCTCAAATACAAAATGTGTGTGCAATTGCATTGTTCATTTACCAGTTTTGAGCAAGATACTTTGATACAAGTGATTTGAATGAACCAAATAAGTGTTCATTAACCATGATTTAGATGCATATAACCATACCAGACTACTATGTAGGTCGGGTTATCAAGAGCTAGCTAATCCATAAGCAGACATAGGTCTGTACAAAAGAAGGTCGCTAATGTGACGGACATATCACCATGCTAGGGATTACCCAAGGCCAAGCGGGTTGGGCACAAACCACCTGTTATGGGGCTTACCTCACAGTTTTCGAATAATTGAGAATTCCAGGGATTCAAGCTCATCAACCCTTCTTTTCTTTTCAATGGGTAGGGAAAGGGATTTTATTGCTTTTGCTTTTGCTTGTTTCTTTTTCTTTGCTTTTGCTTTTTTTTCTTTTTTTTTTTGTATTTTTGTATTTTGGCTTGATATTTGAGATAATGCTGAAATAACTTGTTTCTTTTTCTCTTTTTCTTGAACTTTGCTTTTCTTCCTATACTAGGGATACTTGCTCGGATTAGTTGTAGAGCAAGGGATTTTTATTCTGGGTAGGGGTGAACTTGTCCTTTTGTCAATTCTCAAAGATTCTAGACCATGTGCATGATAGGATAGCAGGGGAAACTTTTCGCTCAAGAAACCACTTCTACTATGTAGCATAGCATGGAAATTACAAATATAATCATTTTATTGTGAAAAGATATGCTTGGTTTAAGTAAATAACAAGATCAATTCTCTATGCTCAAACTTTATTTAATTAAATTTTGTGGACTTTGATATAAGAGAGATTAGTAATCATGCCAGATAAAATCAAGATATTTATTTTTTGTGTTTGTGATAGTGGGGGATTCCAAATAAATGCTAATTTATCCAAAATAATTTGAAAATATAACTGCAATACTTGAAGAAGAAATATATACAACAAATATTTTTGAGGAGTTTGATAATTTTGACTCTCTCTTTCTTCTTTATTTTTTTGGGTTTCAAAAGAGTCAGTAATATTGTTGTTTTGACTTTTTATTTTTTTCATTTGTTTTTGTGTAAACAGTTATATATATATTTTTAAAATGAGACAACATGCAAAATATGTACAAATGATGAAATGACCAAATTTTATGCGTAATATCGCTTAAGATGCATAATATTCATAGGTTCTTTTAAATCTTTACCATCTAAGGTAGCTAATTTGTATGCTCCTGATTCAAATTTAGCAGTGATAATATATGGTCCAAGCCAGTTGGGCTCAAATTTACCTTTAAGGTCTTTAGTTGCATTAGTATTTTTTTGATTTTCTTTTAAAACAAGGTCACCGACCTCAAAGGATCGATGACGAACTTTCTTGGCATATGATCTTTTAAGCTTGTTTTGGTAAGCACGAAGATGCTCCAAAGCATTGATGCACTTTTCATCTAGGAGTTCCAGCTGACTGAGTCTGCCAACTCGATATTCATCTCCTACTTCGGTATCTTGAAGTAGTAGAGCCAAAGAAGGAACTTCTAATTCAAAAGGAAAAATGGCTTCAGCGCCATAAACCAAGACAAAAGGTGAAGTTCCAGTGGGAGTTCGAACACTAGTTCGATAGGCCCACAAAGCTGGATATAATTGAATGTGCCAGTCGTGGCCAGATTTATTGACCAATATTTTGAGAATTTTGATTAAGGTTTTGTTAGATGCTTCTGCTTGGCCATTACCCTGAGGATAATAGGGAGTGGACCAGCGATGTTGAATCTTATATTTTTGGCATAATTTCTTGACATCTTTATTTTTGAAACAAGTTCCATTGTCTGAGATGAGATTTGCAAGAATTCCGAACCTACAAATGATTTGATTAAAAATAAATTTAGAGACTTGTGTTCCAGTGAGGAAGCTAAAGGCATAGCTTCAACCCACTTCGTGAAATACTAAATGGCGGTTATAATGAATTTGTGTCCATCATGACCAGATTAAATTTGCTAATGTAATAATTAACCCTCATTTCTCATCATCAATTGAGCTAACATAGCTCCTAAAGCAAAAGCTAAATATAGCTCGTGTCTAGCGTGAGCACATGGTTAAGGTAGGTATTGTTTTAGAACTTTCAAATGCTTCTTTACATTCATCTTCCATATTAAAAGACATCCTATCTTAAGGAGCTTAAGAAAGGAGTGGTTTTGTCCCACTTATCGATGAAACGATGGCTTGAAGCTTACCTTGTAAACTTCATAACTCGATATATTGGTAGGTGCGCATATCATGATAGCCCAATCTTGAGAGGATCGATTTTGATACCACCTAAAGAAACTAAAACCCCTAATAGTTTACCGACTTAACTTCCAATATGCATTTGCTAGATTTAATCGAATAAGGTATTCTCTTAACCGATTAAATACTTTTCTCAAATCATCTAAATGATCATCTTCTTTAATAGAGCGAGCTATAATATCATCTACGTAATCATGTAGGATATCATGCATCATATCATGAAAGATATAAGTCATAGCTCATTGATATGTTGCGCCTACATTCTTTAAACCAAATGGCATCACTTTCCAACAAAAGGTACCCCAAGGGGTAATAAAGGTTATTTTAGCCTGATCTTCAGGAGCTATCCTGATCTGATTATAGCCAGAAAATCCATCCATTAGGGACATCATTCCACTCTCGACAGTAAATTCAATGATTTGGTCCATGTTTGGAAGAGGAAAATCATCTTTAGGGCATGCAACATTAATATCTCTAAAGTCCATGCAAACCCTAACTTTGGTAGCTTCTTTCTTGGTGACTGGAACTACATTTGAGATCCATTCAACATAATCAATAGCTTGTATGAAAATAACATTCAGGAGTTTTTCTAACTCCCCTTTGACTAGCAAGGCCACTTTGGGATGCATTTTTCTAAGTTTCTATTTAACAGGTTTAGCATCCGGATGGACTACTAGATGATGCATGACTACAGAAGGGTCCAGACCTGGCATATCTTCATATGTCCAAGCGAAGACATCTTCATATTCTTTAAGGAATGCAATGTATTCATCTTGTTTTTCTTGACTTAATGCTGATCCAATATTGATTATGTGAGGATTATCCTCGGTTTCAATGTTAACTTTAATGACGTTTTCTACTTCCATGTGTAGATCTCTTTCAAAATTAGGTGGGGCGGGTGAAACGCCCAATTCTTGTAATTCTTTTAAGGTTAAGTTGGATAATTCGTCTTGATGAGTGGTGGCCTCAAGTTGGGCTATAGTTGGTATAGAACCATCAAAATAAAAACCATTGTGTAACAACTCTTCAACGGAGACATCATGGAAAATATCTCCTTCCAACTCCTCATCGGATTCAACAATCAATTCAGGGTAAGCTATGGATAGCATATTGCAGGTAAAGGGATTATTCTTTGAACACAAAGAATCTTGTTTATCTAGATAATCTTGATAACATATGAGTTGATCATCATCTTCAAAAGGGAAGGGTTGACCCTTACTAGGAAATAGGCCCACACCACATCGGGCGGGCCATGGCTCTACCTCAATAGGTTCTTTCATACCATTTTGGAAAGGTCCCAAGCCTTTCCCTTTATAGCCCATTTTAAGCATTATGGGCTTAGCTTTAATATATTCATTAGCAAAATAACATCGGGCATATCCCTCATGATGAGTTTTGATATTCCCTGGGTATTCTTCCCCAATCATATCCTTTATAAATAAAAGCACAACTCCCGACTTGGTAAGTACTTCCCATAGGTTGTGGGAGGCCCAAAGTACGAGGAGATGGTGGCAAGTTATTTAAAAGAATTGAATCTTGCATAAAAGCATTTGTTTTTTCTGATATTAAGATTGTGGATAAATCCGGTAAAAGTTCATCAAAAAGAGCATAAGATGTAGAAGGATCATTCCCTATATCTTTAGATGTGGAAGGTATGATAGATGTTGATAATGTGGAGGTGTCAATAAATGGGTCTATAGGTTTTGAAATTATAGGGATAGAACATGAAGGATTGGTTGTGGATTGAAGACCTTTTTGAGGTTTTAGTGTGGTTTGTTCAGAAGATGGTTGAGTTAAATGTATAGGTGTAGTTGATGGAGTAGATGATGTTATGTGTGTGTTTTTCACACGTTTAGATGAAAAATAAGAATTAGGATGTGTGGATGACAGAGCGGGGCAAAATTGCACTCCAACAGGTTCTGCCAAAGCACACATATCAAAGGGTCTAGGGTCACCATGGATAGTGACCAACTGATTTTTAAATTCAAATTTAACACACTGATGTAAAGTGGAGGGAACCGCTCGCATCGCATTGATCCAAGGGTGACCCAAAAGTATATTGTACGATGTTGGGCAATGTACAATAAACACGGTTGTATCTAGGGTTCTAGGACCAACTTGCAAGGGTAAGGTAATGACTCCACACGTTTCTTGTGTCTCGTCATTGAAAGCTTTGATAATCATGTCAGTTTTCTTCATTTCATCACTTCTAAAGCCAAATCTTTGGTAGAAGTCAAAAGTGCAAATGTTTAGAGATGAACCATTATCAATCAAGACTCTTTTAACAGCTACATCTCCAATTAGAGCAGTAATATATAAGGGGTTATCCTTATGTAAACTATGTTGTGGGATATCTTTATCCCGAAAGTCAATACAATCAACTTCTCGAGTGATGATAGTATTGGACATGGCTTCGGGTTGAATATTTTGAGGTACCATCATTTGGCTTAATGTAAGCATTAACTCATCCCTATGGGTAGGAGAAGATCTTAACAAGTCCAAAAGGGAAATTCTGGCTGTAGTATTGGATAATTGTTCATTAATATTGTAAGGAGGTTTTGGTTGAACATTAGACATATGATTCCCTTTATTGGGATTTTTCAAAATAAATGGAGCTGATCCATCATTCTGAGTTTGATCTTGTTGAGAGTTTTGAGCCTGTTGTCTGGTAACGACTCCGATGGTACCTACAATGTTATATTGAAGACGCTGAACCGGTCTTGGTTGAGCGTTTATGGCTTGTTCATTAGGAAGGAACTGATTAGAAGAGGGTCGAGTAGTAACTCTTCTAGGAAATGGTTCTTCTGGAACCATAGCATCTGTGATGGGTTGAATAGGATCTGATTCATTTTCAGAACTATTCGATTGGTTTGAGGTGATGTCTACTTCACTTTCAATATCTGATTCTACATCACTAGGATCGGGAGTTTGAATATTATGTAGGGGTCTGGTCGTGACCATGGATAAGGTTGTGCCAAATATTTGAGGATCCTGAACAGATAATTGTCCGCTAATAGTCCCTACATATCGGGTAGGAGGGGGAACATTATGATGTTCGATTTGATTGGCCACTTCTTTACCATGGTTTGGTAAAGGATGTTGAAATATATCCAATGATTGATTAGCATTTTGATTTTGATTTTGGGGAATGGTCTTTTGAGCGTTATTAGGAGCATTTTGTTTAGGTTGGAAGGCTTGCACCTCCATTTCATTATTATCAATCAGATCTTGTATTTTATGTTTCAATATTTTGCAAGAGTTTGTAGCATGTCCAGGTCCTCTATGAAAGTCACAATGTAAATCAGCTCTGTATCCGGGTATAGTTGGATCAGGTTCCCGGATAGCTGGTAATTGAATCAAGCCTCGTGCTAATAATTGAGGAAGAATGGTTGATAAAGGTTGATTCAATCTAGTAAATTCTCGAGGAGGTTTATCGGGAGGTTTTAATATAAATTTTTCTGTTGTCTTCGTTGTATTGATATTAGCAACGTTTCTACTATCAATGACTCCGTCACCTACAACTTGTTTGTTTTTATACCGATTTCTAGATGTTTTCTCATCATCTTTCTTTTTGAGCTGACCTCTTCTAATGAGAGCATCTTCTACCCTTCGAGCTAAGTCTATAGCTTGATCGAAGGTGGTTAAGGTAGCAGTTGATAACTCATAAGATATTTGTTCTTGTAAATTATTAATAAAAATGTCCAACATTTCCCTATAAGGTAGCACAAAGTGCAGTTTTCCTATCAACTGCCTCCATCTAGCTAAGAAATCAGCAAAACATTCATCTTTGTCTTGTTTTAAGTTGTACAAATCTTTAATGGTGACATGCCTCTCGATGTAGGCACTAAATTGATGGACAAAAGATTCAGCTGTTTCTTCAAAATTTCTCAAAGAATGAGTGGGCAATTGATAGTACCACTCTAATGCCATTCCTCCTAAGCTTTTCGGGAACATTTTTAGTAATAGCAAGTCATCATGTGATATATCATGACATGCTATCCTAAACATGCGAAGATGCTCTATGGGATCTTCGGTTCCTTTATATATAGGCAGGACGGGCATGGGGAAGTGTTTAGGGTATGGTTGTGCTACAACTATGGGATCCAGAGGTTGACTACATATCTCTCGATAATTGTACGAGGGACGGTAGGGATCTATCTCGGTCCATGCGCGAAGCTAACTGTTTCACCATGGCTTCCAGATTTCTGGTTTGCCCACCATATTGGTTCGGTAGGGCATTAATATGGGATTTGTGAGCATATGATGGAGGGACATGGAGATTAGATGCTATATTGCTATTGTGTAAATTGTTGGTAGGAAGGGTGTTATGAAGAAATTTTGAAGTTGTATTATGTTGTATGCCCGATTGTTGAAAATTGGTGTTTGGCTTCATTTTAGGTTTTTGTCTACTTGAAGCATATTGATCAATAGTTTGGCGAAGTAAAGCAGTGAAGGAAGGTTTCTTTTGTGTGGGAATGATTTTAGGCTCAATAACAAGTTCCTTAGGGGGTTGGGTAACCTCGTTGTTTTGGCATGTTCTGAATCATAGTGACCATATCTCTATTGGATGGTCCAACTTTATCACTTTCTTGATCAATGAAAGACAAGGGATTAGTGTGTATGTCAAACATATGTTCCATGGCTGCTTGAGTGTCACTAATTTGTCCTTTATCAATACGAACTGCCATATTAAGAGCACCAATGTTATTATTGAAAAATTTCCAGAAATGATCTAAGTTATCAAAAGCAATAGTTCCATCTCGAGATATTCTAGGGGATGAGGATCCTTCCTCTTTAAGATTTTCTTGTTGTTCATTTTCTTCAGCCAGGTCATCTTCTGGCTGTTCTAGAGTTTCTCCTTCTGGAATTGATTCCTCAAGAAGGACATTTGGGTTTTTTGTTTTGTCTCCTAACCAATCTTCTTCTTCTTCTTCAGCTTTGTTTACCATTCCTAAGTTTAGGCATTGTGCTTAAATTTAGATTTCAGCAAATATATATATATTTTTCTTATATATATATATATATATATGCAACAAGCTTAAGAGGTATATATTTTAATTATATACCTACTATAGTATTTGAAATAAAATGTTTTTGGTTTTTGTTATGTTTTGGTTTTTCTTGTTTTTGTAACAATATTATAAAGATAACAAACAACACACTAAATGCAAGAAATAATAATAATGAAAGCAATGATCTAGTTTTCTATAAACAATTTATAAATATCATTAATGGGCTCAAGTTCTTCAGGAGTCATGAAGTGTTCTTCTTCAAATTGAAAATTTTCTTTCAAGAATTTGACAAAAAGTGCTATAGTGATATTATCTGTCTCAGATTCTGGTTGGTAGAAATAAAGTTCGTGGCAATACTCTCGATATAACACAGCCCTAGGAACTCTATTCCATATTTCCCTATCCATAAGAATGACCTCTTGATCTTCTACATGACCTAGGAATTGGTGTATAACAGCTGCGTTCTCGAGGTATTCCTCGAAGGTGAACAATTCTGAAGACACAAGAGCTCTCCTATAAGCTAACCACCTATGGCAGGCTCTCTGAAGTTCATGATAAACAATGAGTTGATGAGGATCCAGGATCCTATCTAGGGCAAACCTCTTGATTTGTCTAAGTTCGGTTGATCTAGATGAAATGATACCTAGCCTCCTATCAAGTTCTTTCCACAAAGGTGGGACTCTGTATGTTTGAGATGTTCTAAACAAAGAATTAACCTCTATGGCTATTAATTGATTTGCAACATTTATAGTAACAGCTAATCTTTTCTTAGGAGCTACCATCTAGACATGATATGCAACTTAGTATTTTTCTAATGATTTGAAATGCATCTATATTTTTGTTTTTTGTTTTCAAAAGGTTTTAGTTTCACGTCGGGTTCACCAAAATGTATCGCTCCAAATTTTTTGCATCCTTACCTTCAGGCTAAAGGATCCGCACCCAGAAGGAGGATGGGAAAAGGATGGGACAATACCTCGGACTGAGAGGCCCTTTGAAGGTCCCGCCTCTCGAGGGAGGGGTATTAAGGTGATTTTTCGATGGATGGTGGGGTTCACCAGGAAACGTTTAGTGGTAGTTTCCATGCCTAGGTTGGGAATGAGTTTAATGTGTTCAATTTTAGCTTTAAACATCCAAGTCCTAGGTTTGGCCAGATGAATCTAAGTTATTCTATTATGAAAATGCAAATTAAATGAATACAAAAAATAGATTTGAATAGAAAACAGAGAGAATAAGCTAGATTAAAGAGACATACCTGATCCGGATGTCTGATGGAGGTTCTGATTTTTGAAGCAGTCAAGATCGTCTAGAATTTGACAGGATCGTCTCCGATCTGACAGGATCATCTGAGATCTGACGAATTCGTCAAAGACCTGCAATCAGAGAAGTAGATACAAAATACAGAAAATGCAACAATACAAACAGAGGGCAATGATGTAGAATGATATCAATAATATTAAAATGATAATAATAAACAAAATATGAGTGTATTACAATGATTTAATGACAAATTATGATTTTATCATGCATTAAAACTATATGGGTGAACTCCAAAATGCAGAGTAATAAGGAATAACCATAGAATTAACTAAATGCAGAATAATGCAGCAAAAAAGAGTGGAGAAAACGCAAACTCTGGGCATTGATTGCCCCCAATGTTGACTGCAATCGAAATCATCTCGGATTGGTACGAAATCGTCTCGAATTGGACAGGATCATCTACGACGATCTGAGCTTGCTCCGACTGAAGAATAACAAAGTTCCTGCAAGAAAATTTGAAAAGGGACAAAGGCAAACAATAGTCTAGAATATACTAATGCATGTGAAACTTGAAGTGCAAAAAAATTCAGCCAGGGGAATGTCAAGGGGAGGGCCTAAGATTAAATAGGCATAGGAAAGAGGTTGGGAGGTTGGAGATCATCCCAATTTGGGAGATCTCCAACGGGGGAGGACTCTAACGGTGCAGACGCGTCTCTGCCCGAGTTAGAGAAGCTTTTGAAACAGAAGCTAATTATGAAAAATTAGTTTTGGGACAAAATCGTCTGGACGTTCTGCTCCGTACGAAATCTCGATTACGAAATCATCCGATCTGAGGCGATATCGTCTGATCGGAGACGATATCGTCCAACGGACGAAACAAACTCTAAAAATGGCATGAAAAATGAGGAAACGGGTAGCAGGCGATTTGGGAGAGGTTTTGGGGTTGAAATTTGAATTTGAATTATTACTAAGGTAATTTTAATTATTTACTAAGTTTTACTGCATCAATTTTAGGGTGCTACAGTCATTGATGTCAAGGAATAAGCTACCGTTGATGTAAAAAGGTCAAAAGGAACAATGCAAAGGTTAATGGCAAAAGAGCTTCATAATATTTTTAATATTATGTGGAAGCATAAGTAGGAGGGTTTTTATTAAAACCATGGGTGAGCAAAAATAAAAGGTTTTTCATAAAATCCCAAGGAAGTTTTAATATTTATTTTATAAAATATTTAAATTCAAATTGAATTTAAATTTTATAAATAAATATTATTTATACAAAGTGGTAAAATCAAAGAAGGCTTTAATAAAGCCAAAAGGATTTAAAAGTTAATTTATAATATTTAAATTCTAAAGAATTTAAATAATTTATAAATTAATTATTCAAATTTCTAAGGCGTCGACGTTCAAGTTTAAAGGAGGTAATTGGTATATAAACTATATGCCTTAGTGGCATTTAAATCATCCTTCATTCGAACAAATAAAAGAGGCAAGTGTTGTGTTGTGAGAATTCATGTGAAGAAGAAGACAAGTTTCTTGTCTTAAGCGCCAATGAAAAAGGGATAAAGTTGTCGAGGGCTAAAATTCAATAACCAACTAGGCAACGTGGCCTAGTGGCAAGTGGTCGCGAGTTAAGGTGCTTGGGTGCAGAGTGGTCCATGTTCGATTCATGACAAGAGCATTTTGGTAGTGTTAAGGTTGAAGCGTCGAGGAAGGATGCGTGTTTTATTTTTGATTGGGTGCCAACGAAGAGGATATAGAGCACGTGGTGCTCTTTGGTTTTCAAATGAGCGCCTAGCACTCACGGTAGCCGAGGTCACGGCTAGGATGCATGAGGAGGTGGCGTCGAGGGTTCGAGTCTCACCTAGGCGAAGGTAATAAATTTTGCATTAATTTTAATTGCCTAAGGTGTAAACATAAGGTTTAGGGAGCTATAAGGGGTTATGAAAAGGTGCTTATTTTAATTATTAATTTTTGACTAAATGAAGGTATAAGGTGTTAAAATTTATTTTAAATAAAGTTATTGTGACATTTTTTATTTATCAAAAGGTGAATTGAAGAGTGATTAAATTTGAGAGGACTTCTTATTTGAAGGTGACATTGTTGACATTATTTTTAGTGGTAAATATTATTTTTAATTGGGAGATCATAAGGTGTAAATGGTCAATTGATTTTTGTATATGTTGATGGATGCCTTCTTCAAGATGGAGTGATAAGGTGTATGTATGTTTTGATATTTGCATTGTAATCTTGAGAGAGAGTTTTATCATCTTCTAACCTTCCTTTGAGCTTGGCAAAGAAGTGTTTGTGGTTGTGGCAGATGTTTGAGGTTCCTTCATCATCAAGAAAAAGGTATGAGCACATTCTTCCATAGTTGAGTTGATTGGTTGGTTTTCTAGAAAATAAGTTTGGAGTGAAAAGGACTTGATTAGGGTTTCCTTATTGAGTGTGTTGAGTTAATGCTTCAAGGTTTTCTAGAATAAAGAGTTGTTGTTAAAACCTTGTTTTATAAGCATTGTTGTTGAAGCCATTGGTTGAGTGAAGAACTTGAACTAGGGTTTGAAAAGAACATGAGTATCATTGTTATGTGAAGATTGTCTTATAAATTGTTGAGTGAAGAACTTGAACTAGGGTTTGAAAAGAACATGAGTATCATTGTTATGTGAGATTGGTTGATAAGCATTGTTGGAAACATTTTGAGTGAAGGATCATATGCTTGGACTAGGGTTTGTAAGCAAGGATTGTTTCATTGAGTGATTGGTTGAGTAGAGTTGGTTGAGCCTAGTCAAGTGGATGTGTGAAGTGATTGTTCAAGTTCCATAAAACAAACTATTCTATATTCTGAATTGATTTGAGAAAGTGATTGAGTATTGAGTTGAATTTGAAGCATATTGAGTCTCTAACAATTCTTTGTATGTTTCTAAAAGAGTGATTGGAAGTGATTGAGTATTGAGGTGAATGTGAAGCATATTGAGTCTCTAAAAATTCTTTGTATGTTTCTAAAAGAGTGATTAAGCATTGTGATGAGTATAGAGCATATTGAGTCTCTAACAATTCTCTTTATGTTTCTATGAGATTGGACAAGTTCTAGTGTGGACTTGTTGAGCAGATTTGAGGTAAGTCTTTGAGAAGACTTGTGGATAGATTTGGGTAAGCTTTTGTGGAAGCTTACAATACAGATTGAGAGCATATTTGGATAAGTTCTTGTGAGAACTTATTGAGCAGATTGGACAAGTTATAGAGAGGACTTGAGGATAGATTGGTGTGAGATTTTATGGAAGCTTACAAAGTAGATTTGAGATAAGTCTTTGAGAAGACTTGAGAGCAGAGTTGATTGATTGATTTTTTCAAACCTTGAGTTAAGGTTTGGGGTAGATCCAATAGAGTTGATTTGAGATTGAGTCAAGCTTTGAGTTAAGGCTTGAGGATAGATATTGAGGATAGATTTGTGCTAGACCGAAGGACTATGTTTAGTACAGATTCGAGGATAGAGTTTGGTGCAGATTTGAGGATAGGTTTGTGCTAGACCTGAGATAAATATTGAGGATAGATTTGTGCTAGACCGAAGGACTATGTTTAGTATAGATTTGAGATAGATCTTTGGAGGTGATAGAGTTGAGGATAGATATCTCCAACTAGAGCAGGGAGGATAGGTGTCTTCTATGGATAGAGTTCCATTTGCTAAGGGTAGTGGAGGAAGAGGTCTTCTAGAGGATCACCAGCCAGAGTAGAGTTAGGATATTGGTGTCTCCTATGGATAGAGATCCATGAACTTGATTTAGGGGATTGGTGTCTCCTTTGGATAGAGGTCCATAAACATTGTAATAGGGAAAGGATTCCCAAGATATTGATTGAGAAAGTTTTAGTAAAATATTTTCTCCATGGAGTAGCCCACATTGGGTGAACCACATAAATTTGGTGTCTCTATTGTGTGTGGTGATTTATGCATTGCTTTGATTACTACTATTGATATTACTATATTTACATTACATAATATTGATTGGGAAAGAAAAGTAAAAAGTGGTCTTATACTATTCACCCCCCTCTCAATATAAGCTTGTGTTCTTCAATTGGTATCAGAGTGGGTTCCTTCGGAAGAGTTTAACAGCTTGAAGGAAAAGCTTACAAGAACACAATGGATTCTAAGAATGGATCATCAGATAATTCAGCACTAGTATTTTATGGAAGTGATTATATATATTGGAGTATGAGAATGAAGATTTACCTGATGGCACTTGGCAATGAGATTTGGGAAGCAGTTGAAAATGGATATGAACCATCAGTTGATCCACCTATAGATAAGGAAGGTAAGCTACTACAACATTACAATTCAAAAGCAATGAATGCAATTTTGAGAGGTTTGCATAGAACAGAGTCCATAAAAGTTATGCATTGTCAAGATGCAAAAGGAATGTGGGATAAGTTGCAAAATATATATGAAGGAGATAAAGGTGTCAAGAAAGCAAAGATACGAAACCTCAAAGGACAATTTGAAGAGTTAAGAATGAAGGATGAGGAAAACATTAGTACTTATCTACTTTGAATCGATGAGGTTGTTAATGCTATGCAAGGACTTGGACTTAAGGTTGAAGAATCAGATGTTTGTGATAAGATCTTAAGATCTCTTCCAAAAATATTTAGTGAAAATATTTTTGCTATAGAAGAATCAAAGGATGGTGATTCTTTGACAAGAGATATGTTGCTTGGTATTCTTACAACTTTTGAGTTGAGAACAAAAGAACCTAATCCCTAGAAGGAAGCAACCTTCAAAGCAATCAAGAAGACAAAGGGTAAGAAGTCAGAATCAAGCAATGAGTCATCCAATGATGAAGAAGCTAATTATGGCAAAAGGAATAAGGATTCAAGAAGATCTAGAGATGCAAAATATGTTAGATGTTTCAATTGTGGAAAGTATGGTCATTATGCAACTGATTGTCAAGAAGCTAAGAATAACAATGATGAAGAAAAATAGGATCACAGAAATAGGGAATCAAAAAGATACAGGCATCAAAATAAAAGCAAGGATGGACAAAGAAGACAAGGAAAGAAGTTCTTTCAAAGGCAAAAGAGGAGCTACTATGCAGACAAGGCAAGTAAGTACTCAAGTGATAGTGATAACAATTTTTTAGATAATGATAAAGATGAAGTCCTATTTATGATTGAAGAAAAAGAAGTCAAGAAAAGGTCACCAATAATTCTCAAGTGTTTTAGATGTGGTAACTTTGGACATCTTGAAGATAGTTGTACAAGAAATGGTTTCAGTTTTAGTGATGATGAATATGAAGATACACTTGAAGGACCAGAAGAGAATATTCTAATGGCTCTAGAGAAAGAAGAAAGTGATCCTATAGAAGACAAGTCAAAATAAAATGAAGATGTGGACAAAGGCAAACAAATAGAGGAAGAATCAGATAAAGAAGGATATGATCTCAAGGGAGAACTTATTTATGCTCTTGAAATAGTAAAGAAGGTAAGAAAGCAAAACTCTAAACTTGAGTTTTAGTTTCAAGAATGTGATGAAGAGAGAAAAATGCTTATAGAGGATCTAGACAAATCAAAGGCTAAGACAAAGAAGTTCAAGGATAAGTTAGAAGCAAAGGTCTTAGAATGTGAAAGGCTAGAACAAGAGGTAGCTTCATTAAATATGGAAGTCAAAAACTCCAAATTCAAGCTACAAGGGTTCAAAAATAGCTCAAAGAACTTAGATAAGTTCATCAAGATACAAAAGCCTACATCAAGCAAGATAGGTCTTGGATTTGAACAAGAACAAAAGAAATGGGAAGAGAAGTCAACCTCAAGTTCTTAGGAGAAGAAACTTCAGAAGAAGATAGTGTAAGAGAAAGTGAGACATCTGAGGATGAGTTGGACAATAGAAAGTTCAACAAGGATAGGAATAATGCACAAAGAAGAAATAGATGGAACAACAATCAGAATAGGTCAAGAGAGACTAAGAGACCAATGAGGTCAAGACAAGGGAACTTCAATGGAAGATGTTTCTCATATCACAGGTTTGGGCACATGGCTTCACAGTGCAGGACACATGAAAGATAGGAATATGGGAACAGACAACTTTTCCATGGGTATTGCTACTCATGTAATCAGTTTGGTCACAAGGCAATGAATTGCAGGGTTCATGATAGAAAAGGATATGGCTTCACTAGGAGAAATCCTAAGACATTTGCACCTCCAAGGAATAATAACATTAAGTGTTATAAGTGCAATAATGATGGTCACACAACAAAGTGGTGTAGAGCAGACATTCCAGAATCAAGTATGAACAGGAACAGGAACAGGAAAAGGGATATGGATATGAACAGGAACAGGAACAGGAACATGGATATGAACATGAACAAGAATAGGAATAGGAACAAGAACATGGACATGGAAAGGAACAGTCAAAGGAATCAGAAGGATCAGATAAGAAGAAAAGAGGATAAAGGTAAATACCAGTTCTTGTTGGGAGTAGAAATACTCCCACCCCAAAATTAACCACCTCAAGAAGAGGTGGGGGAGGGGCTAAGCTAAGAGAATCATTCTTAGCCCCGAGCCCCAAAGGTGACCCTTTTCCATTGATGTCAAAGGGGAGAGATTTGAGTAAGGGGAGAGATTTGGTATTTGAGTAAAGAGGAGAGATTTGAAAAGAGCATTGAGCCAGGGGGAGCAATGTCCCAGGGGAGCAGAACAAAGAAAAGGTTAAGTTTTTGGTAAACAGAATTTGGGTTGCCATCAATGACAAAGGGGGAGATTGTTGGACATTTTGAGTCAAAGTTGTCATTGATGTCAAGGAACGAAGTTGTCATTGATGTCAAGGAATAAGCTATCATTGATGTAAAAAGGTCAAAAGGAACAATGCAAAGGTTAATGGCAAAAGAGCTTCATAATATTTTTAATATTATGTGGAAGCATAAGTAGGAGGGTTTTTATTAAAACCATGGATGAGCAAAAATAAAAGGTTTTTCATAAAATCCCAAGGAAGTTTTAATATTTATTTTATAAAATATTTAAATTCAAATTGAATTTAAATTTTATAAATAAATATTATTTATACAAAGTGGTAAAATCAAAGAAGGCTTTAATAAAGCCAAAAGGATTTAAAAGTTAATTTATAATATTTAAATTCTAAAGAATTTAAATAATTTATAAATTAATTATTCAAATTTTGAAGGTGCCGACGTTCAAGTTTAAAGGAGGTAATTGGTATATAAACTATATGCCTTAGTGGCATTTAAATCATCCTTCATTCGAACAAATAAAAGAGGCAAGTGTTGTGTTGTGAGAATTCATGCGAAGAAGAAGACAAGTTTCTTGTCTTAAGTGCCAGCAAAAAAGGGATAAAGTTGTCGAGGGCCAAAATTCAATAACCAACCAGGCAGCATGGCCTAGTGGCAAGTGGTCGTGAGTTAAGGCGCTTGGGTGCAGAGTGGTCCACGTTCGATTCATGGCAAGAGCATTTTGGCAGTGTTAAGGTTGAAGCATCGAGGAAGGATGCATGTGTTTTAATTTTGATTGGGTGCCAACGAAGAGGATATAGAGCACGTGGTGCTCTTTGGTTTTCAAATGAGTGCCTAGCGCTCATGGTAGCCGAGGCCATGGCTAGGATGCACGAGGAGGAGGCATCGAGGGTTCGAGTCTCACCTAGGCGAAGGTAATAAATTTTGCATTAATTTTAATTGTCTAAGGTGTAAACATAAGGTTTAGGGAGCTATAAGGGGTTATGAAAAGGTGCTTATTTTAATTATTAATTTTTGACTAAATGAAGGTATAAGGTGTTAAAATTTATTTTAAATAAAGTTATTGTGACATTTTTGATTTATCAAAAGGTGAATTTGAAGAGTGATTAAATTTGAGAGGACTTCTTATTTGAAGGTGACATTGTTGACATTATTTTTAGTGGTAAATATTATTTTTAATTGGGAGATCATAAGGTGTAAATGGTCAATTCATTTTTGTATATGTTGATGGATGCTTTCTTTAAGATGGAGTGATAAGGTGTATGTGTGTTTTGATATTTGCATTGTATCTTTGAGAGAGATTTTATCATCTTCTAACCTTCCTTTGAGATTGGCAAAGAAGTGTTTGTGGTTGTGGCAGATGTTTGAGGTTCCTTCATCAACAAGAAAAAGGTATGAGCACATTCTTCCATAGTTGAGTTGATTGGTTGGTTTTCTGGAAAATAAGTTTGGAGTGAAAAGGACTTGATTAGGGTTTCCTTATTGAGTGTGTTGAGTTAATGCTTCAAGGTTTTCTGGAATAAAGAGTTGTTGTTAAAACCTTGTTTTATAAGCATTGTTGTTGAAGCCATTGGTTGAGTGAAGAACTTGAACTAGGGTTTGAAAAGAACATGAGTATCATTGTTATGTAAATTTTTTTTTGTGAAGAAACTTGAACTAGGGTTTGAAAAGAACATGAGTATCATTGTTATGTGAGATTGGTTGATAAGCATTATTGGAAACATTTTGAGTGAAGGATCATATGCTTGGACTAGGGTTTGTAAGAAAGGATTGTTTCATTGAGTGATTGGTTGAGTAGAGTTGGTTGAGCCTAGTCAAGTGGATGTGTGAAGTGATTGTTCAAGTTCCATAAAACAAACTATTCTATATTCTGAATTGATTTGAGAAAGTGATTGAGTATTGAGTTGAATTTGAAGCATATTGAGTCTCTAACAATTCTCTGTATGTTTCTAAAAGAGTGATTGGAAGTGATTGAGTATTGAGGTGAATGTGAAGCATATTGAGTCTCTAACAATTCTCTGTATGTTTCTAAAAGAGTGATTAAGCATTGTGATGAGTATAGAGCATATTGAGTCTCTAACAATTCTCTTTATGTTTCTATGAGATTGGACAAGTTCTAGTGTGGACTTGTTGAGCAGATTTGAGGTAAGTCTTTGAGAAGACTTGTGGATAGATTTGGGTAAGCTTTTGTGGAAGCTTACAATACAGATTGAGAGCATATTTGGATAAGTTCTTGTGAGAACTTATTGAGCAGATTGGACAAGTTCTAGAGAGGACTTGAGGATAGATTGGTGTGAGCTTTTGTGGAAGCTTACAAAGCATATTTGAGACAAGTCTTTGAGAAGACTTGAGAGCAGAGTTGATTGATTGATTTGTTCAAACCTTGAGTTAAGGTTTGGGGCAGATCCAACAGAGTTGATTTGAGATTGAGTCAAGCTTTGAGTTAAGGCTTGAGGATAGATATTGAGGATAGATTTGTGCTAGACCGAAGGATTGTGTTTAGTACAGATTCGAGGATAGATTTTGGTGCAGATTTGAGGATAGGTTTGTGCTAGACCAGAGATAGATATTGAGGATAGATTTGTGCTAGACCGAAGGACTATGTTTAGTATAGATTTGAGATAGAGCTTTGGAGGTGATAGAGTTGAGGACAGATATCTCCAGCCAGAGTAGGGAGGACAGGTGTCTTCTATGGATAGAGTTCCATTTGCTAAGGGCAGTGGAGGCAGAGGTCTTCTAGAGGATCACCAACCAGAGTAGAGTTAGGATATTGGTGTCTCCTGTGGATAGAGATCCATGAACTTGATTAGGGGATTGGTGTCTCCTTTGGACAGAGGTCCATAAACATTGTAATAGGGAAAGGATTCCCAAGATATTGATTGAGAAAGTTTTAGTAAAATATTTTCTCCGTGGAGTAGCCCACATTGGGTGAACCATGTAAATTTGGTGTCTCTATTGTGTGTGGTGATTTGTGCATTGCTTTGATTATTGCTATTGATATTGCTATCTTTACATTGCATAATATTGATTGGGAAAGAAAAGTAAAAAGTGGTCTTATATTATTCACCCCCCTCTCAGTATAAGCTTGTGTTCTTCACTATGGGCTCTACTAGATCTTACAATGGATTTGTGCAACAACCTATAAAGTGGTCTTACCATTTTCATCCAAGAACCACCCTATCTTTCATGTATCCTCTCTCAATAAGTTTGTGGGTAATTAAGTACAAGTTCAATCTATTTTACCCGAATTGGATGAAGAGGGTTCTATCTTTCTCAAGCTTGAACAATTATTGGATCGCAGGTCGCACACTCTTTGCAACTGGGTAATCACTAAGGTTCTTATGCAATGGTGTGGACTATAATTAGAAGATGCTATGTGGGAGTCTCTCCAATAGTTACAACAACGGTTTCCTCATATACAACTTTGAGGATAAATATTTTTGAAGGGGAAGGGTATGTTAGGACCCTCTCCTAACATTATTTTTTAATACTCATATTATTATGTAATATCCCCCTTCCAACATGGGGATTCCTTTATAATATTATTTTTGTAATAGTTTGTAATGGTATGTGGAAATTAAGGTGTATATAGATGTGGATCCATTTCGTGTAACCGTAATCAATAATGTAACTATTGTTTAGTAGAAGATTCTAGCTCAAGTGGCATTTTGCATTTAAGCCAACTCTTGAGCAGTAGGTTAGGGTTGCATGAAGTGTTTCTTTAAAATACATGGGTCTATGAAAATTTTATATTTTTGCAAATTAATGAAAGTATTGAAGGAGTTTTCCGCCTCGAAGAGGCCTGTGGATCTATGTTATTTTGTGAGATTGTTTTATTTTTGCACTTAATTTTTGTATTGCAATAGTTATGTTTCAAGTATTTATGTTTATTTGCAATATTTGTGTGAGTGAGTTTATTTTTAATAGTAGGTTCCTAACATATGTTCATTGTTATTATCTTATCTTATATTGTGTTAATGTGTTATTATGACCATTAACTTTTCATTGATTAATTAAATAATTCTTGCTTGTGAAATTCATACGCATGCATCCAAAAAGTTATTAAAATAACACATGTGAGCCTACACCATGTACATAAATAAAAGAATCATTATTCATCGCATCAGCATATCACGTCCATTTCATATAACATATCATGTCTATCTAATCACATACATCCATCCATCTATCATTCAAGATCACAACCTAGACATATACATCTATATCATATCATCCATCACATCAATATATCACATTCATATCCTATCATATATCATTACTATCTAATCACATGCATCCACCAATCATAACAATTAAAGTAACCTAAAAATATGCATCACATCATCCATCCACTACATCATATCATATAAACCATCGCATAAGCATCATGTGTACAACATGAAAGAATAAAATATAGCCCATGAAGTATATCAAAATGCATACATCATCATCATCAATTCCCATAGAGCTACATCAAAATTTCCCCTAGGATATAACATCATACATACATATATCCATGTTGCAATACATAACATAATGATCCCTACATCAAACATGTTCTACAAAATCATGATCAATCCACCATACCAAAATTGTAATCACTATTGTTGATCCCCTAGAGCCCTCACACGCCCCTCATGCCACCTTGCACCTGACTAATGATCATTCATATGATTAGTAACCTCCTAGATGATATCTAAACATCCATATATTTTGAGATCGGTTAAACAATTTCTATACCCACCATTTCCACTTTCTTTTTGTGCAGTAATCTTCAATCAAGTGCTTTGTTGTTGTATTCTATTTCTTCACCCATCAACTCAACACTTGAGGGGATAGATATTACCCATCAATGTCATCTTGAATAGGTCCAATATCCAAACACTCAATCCTAGGATTGTGTTTATGCAAGAACTTTGTCTGAGACTATCACTAACCCTCCTCTGTTGGGGTAAAGGCAAAAAAAAATCTTCTTCCTCTACTTCTTCTTCTTCTTCTTCTCAACTCAAAGTCTAATTCAATACCAATATAGCATTCTCTAATCCATTTTGTATGGTTACTCACACACTCACTTCATTAATATGAAAACTTAAGCCCACTTATCTAATTGATTCGAGCAACATGAGGCTACATACCTATGGCTGGTCAACTTGCTTAGTTAAGTAAGCTCAAAAATTTATCACTAGAAAAGATCCAAGGACATTAATCCCTTCCATAATTGAGGCATCTTACATTGTTCATGATTTGAGAAAACCTTATATCTCCTCCCTCAACTATCATTGCAACATGTCAAAATCCATGGTCAACCATTATCATCCACTATCATCCATCGTCAATCCACTCATTTTGTGTCATGTGTTTTTGCACTGCATTGTGTCTACATGCAATGCAGTACAAAAAAGGTAAATGTAGACACCTAAAAAATTTCATATTATCATTTATCCAATGTCAATGTTTAATAATTTTGCAATTGCTCCAAATAATAAAAATATTTGATATTGCCACCTTGGAAACATCTAACCCTTTTAACCCATTAAGCCCCATCCTACACCTAGACCATGGTCACCATGTGACTATCCCACTACACCTAGTTTATGTGCACATTCATGTAGTCTACCCTATCACCCTAGCCTAGCCTACCCCCTACTCTCCATATCCCTATGCACCCACACAACCTCCCATGCTCTTTAATGCATATGGGTGGGGTGAGGACTCTCTCCACCCAAAAATATTAATGAGGCATGCCCCTTGGGTGGGGTGAGGACTCTCCCCACCCAAAAACATTAATGAGTCATGGTGCACACATGCCCCTTTGACCATCCGAGGGAAAAATCAAGACTTTCCCTCCCCTCTCTCAATCCACTTGTATGCCATGTCACCTCCACTTCACCACCCCATTATCCTTGAGAAATTCTATAAATAGGCCCTCATTTATTTTGTGTTCAAATGTGTGTGAGATTATCTTATGGAAAATTTACCAAAACTTATCTATAATCTACTTGTATGTATTTGTGAGAAGTCAAATTGCTTGGGTGTTAGCCATGAAAAAAATTGTGTGCCTCTCCTTGCATGTTTTTATTTTATAAATTGCTTGCAGGTCGAAGCTACAATAGACACCAAATACAGAGGACAACTACCTGGTAACCTAAATAAGGTTCCCACTAAAGGAAATCTCATTCTAGTCAATATAGCCAAAACCATCCATAGAGGGATAATTTACAGTTAGAACCATCTCAGCAGGGACAGTTCTTGTTAGGAACCAGTTATAGTCATTAATACTACAGCAGACCATTTAAAAAGGTGGGAAAGGTAATTTTATTATATTTTTATCTCATTATGAGTTTTTTTTAATGCTTTAGTTCAATTTTTTATTGTTTGCTCCTCTCATAAGCTTGGTTCCAACTTAGGTGGACCTAATAGGTGCTATTAATATTTGCTTTGGTTGTGTAGGTGTGGAGAATTTGCTCAACCCATGGTGGTACACAAGCATAAACCCACCCCTCTTGAGGTGGTCAAAGAAGAAAAAAGTGCCAAATATTGTATTGTGAAAGGGATTTCACCTTGAAAACCCACTTTGTAGCCCAAGGGTCTTTGAAAATACTAAGTTGTAATATATTTTATGCTTAATGAAATGGCACATTTTGTTTACTATAGTATGCAATTGGTTTCGCTAGACTAGAAAAGGAAAAATTCATTACTCAAAGGCATACTTCTAAATTTCCTTAGGGCCAACCCCCATTTCCATCTAAGCCCAGAACAAATTTTGAAAACAAGTCACCAACCATCAAGCAACTAACTCAAGAGGAAATATAAGCTTTTAGAGAAAAAGGGTTATGTTATAAATTTGATGAGAAATACTCTTCTAGACACATATGTGTACAACAAAAATTGTATTTGTTGGATGTGGATGAAATTATTAGAACTTAAGCTTTGAATGTATTTCATTATGGAAGTGAAGGGTATTTAATTACATAGGATACGTAAATTAGGCATAAAAAACCCTCAAAAAAACTTGTAAAATACCTTGTCCCTTATTACATCATAGTCAAAAACTCCTAACATACCCATCCCTTACTACATCATAGTCAAAGGTCTATTTTGCTTATGACTAAATAAAAATGTCTAGGGTGATGTTAGAACTTAAGAGAAATCCCATCCTTAATGTAGACTTACTACTTAGATACTGAGGAGTGTCAAGTTCTATCGATCATGCACTCCAAAATATATTTATTATAAAATACATGTTCAATACTTAATGATTGAAGTGTGTTCCTTCAATGTTTTTAAGTGAAGTATGTGTTAGTATACATCCAATGTTGCTTTTTGAATTGATTTATGTCTTGCATATGGTGGAATAAAAGTTGTGTAAGACTTATTTCATTGTTTTCCCTTTATTTGCTTTTTATTATGATCAAATATTGGATTATTTTCAAGTTCTCTTCTTATCATAAGATCTATGATATGATAAATGGGATGTGTATTTCAAATGCAATCTCTAGAAATTCTACTTACTTGTTTTAGTCTTTGAATGATCAAATAATTGTTATAATTTTTATTTGAACTAGAATGTAGCAACCTATCAATTGCTCTATGGTCTTTAGAGTTGAACAATTATGCCCCAAGAGTTGTTGTCTAACAATTTTACCTTTGGCATTAACTATGTTGTCAATATCAATTATATCACAATGCATCTCATCATTTAGTATCTTGAATAATTGTAGTGTTGATACACTTCTTATAATAGTATTATGAGATATTGGGCTTTGATGATGTATGGATCTCTTGTTTGAGTTACAAAGATAGATAATATCCTTTCAACAAGATTCATTTTGTAAGATTTCCATACCTTTTTAAAGCTTTCTTCACAATAGGGCTTTCATGCAAATATTTTTCTTTGTATTTTGAAAAGTGAATAGAAATTGTTTTTACTTTGAACTTACCATCTCTGTTCCATGATATATTGAACCTCTTAACCTTGTATGTGTCCCATGGCTTATGCTTGTAATTATTTTCTTTATCTTTAGGTAGTGTTTTCTCCTATTAGTTTCTTGGATTGAAATTATCAACCAGTGGTACTCTTCTTGTATGATGATTTGGAGGTTTCCAATTTTCTCAACCTATCATATGTTTATTGTTATACCAAACATTGACATGTTGTCTTAAGTTTACTTGAAATACAAACACATGTTCTTATTTTTTAATTTCTTGATTCTTTTCTTCCTCTTCTTCCTTGATTTGAATCTCTTTGGCTACATTACTTTGATGTACCTTTCTTCAACTTTAATTTTATTGTTCTAAACATGACTTATTTTATTGTTCGTTCATCTCTTGTGAAAGGGATCCATTTCTAAATGGAATATGCCAATAATCCTTCATAGTGTATCCATTTCTTCCACAATGATCACATGTCTTTTGCATGTTGAAAGTACTCCTTTGAGAATCATTCCTTTGATTCTAAAATATCTAAAAAAATTCTTTGTTGGAAGCATTGCAGAGATCTTCTGCCTCTTATGAATGGTTGCTTCCCTCTTTGACTTGTAACTAGTTATTGTTCTTCTTCTTTTGTAGTATGTAAGGCCTATACTTTTTGAATTAGGTCCACCAACTTATCAAAGCTTGATGTTTGATCAGTAATATTTAGTGTTATCACAAAGCCATTGTACTTAGGAGTGATTTCAAAATTATAGGAACTATAGTTTCATTGAATATATTTTCTCCTAATGCTTGCAATTGATGGTTTTTTAAGCCTTAATACTACCAAAAATATGATAGGTTATATATCATAGGATCAAATAATAATATAGCCACAATACAATAAGTTCAAGATAATAATATGAATAGAATATTATGAGAAAATTAATATGTATATCAAGGCTAATAATATATCAAATAACATTCACTAATAAGTAGCAATATGAATGTAAATAGCCTGAATCATACATGTACAAAGCATGTAGAACAACTTACAATATTAATTTCTCAAAATGTATGCAATATTTATTACTCCTCTTTCTCTTACAAATATGATAAGAACTTGATGCTTGATACGATATGATATGATTCTAACTATGGAGTATTATATAGCCATAGTAGAATGACTCTTTGGATACTTGACTATTCCTTTCCATATGCCAAGTCTCATGACTCTTGGCTTCTCTACTTGACACTTGCATACTTGATGAACACATGACTCTATATTGTATGCACACCTAGACATGACTCTTAAACTTTACTTTACACATCCTAATCTAATACACTTGTGCACATTGTTACATTACATATTTTCACTCTTACATATAATATTTATGCAAATAGACTCAACTTACATTTGCACACACACTCACATAACACTTGTGCATTTCTTGCACATTACAATTTTACATGACACGTGTGCATATCCTATACATTCACACTTACATAAAGGGTAAATACAACCCATACTCTAAAATATGACTACAGGTATCAAATCCACCTTCCAAAAGAAAATGAAATGAAAACTTACAATGTAGGGATTTGCACAATTTTGAGTAAATGTACAATGTAGGAAAAGAAATAAAAATGAAATGAAATATAAATTAAATGACATGTGGATGAAATTTAATTTGATAAAAATCAAAATAAGTTCTTAGTAAACTTTAATAATATTTTTAATCTAAGAAGTTGTGAGCAATAGTTGTGAATGATATGTTGTCTCAAGAACCACTTTAGAATGGTTTGGATAGGTATTATAAGCCTCCCATTCAATTTTTATGGTTTTTAATGGTTGTACATAGAGAGAATAGATTGGTATTGGTACGTATGACTGATTATGGCAATTGTGGATGCTCATACTATTCATGTAATTATGTAGAGATACAATAATGGAAAATAGTGATGATTCTATGATGCAATTTATGTATTGTTTGATGATGCATTGTACAATTACTATGTAGAGTACTCATGAAAGAGATGATTTACCAATTATTGTATGGAGTATATATTCAATAAAGATATTATCTATGGCATCTAATTGTGTTATAAGTAGAATACAAATTTGCAACTTACAATACTAAGTTGTCTTGGCACCCTGAGGTTTTTTTTGAATTGTACAATCGAATTACCAAATCGTACAATGATCAAATATGGCATGATTTTGAATGATTGAACATATCGAAGTGAGATAGTAGAATTTCCAAGTGAATTATTGTAATGTATGATTGACAAAACAAGTAATTACCAATTTAATAATATTGATTGATTGAACACTTTGGCAAACCATACAGTCATTGCTAATTGTATGTTTGTGCCCATACAATCATACATTGTACATTCCACAACTGTACAATCAACTATTGTATATTTTATAGAATTGAACAACTAGAATTGTACAGCTGTACAATTTCCCTATTTGCATACTAAACTCTAGAAATCATCCTAAAATTTATCATCACACCCTCCCTCATGAGAATACTACCACATGTTCTACATTTGGCATCATTATCATTGTTGAGAATAACTTGTATTACCATTGTAGAGAATGACAAAGGATTGGAAAGTAAGCAACATGGAGGAAATAGGGGTGGATGACATATACAAGTATGTGAAGATGTGGGAAATGAGATTGCAGAAAGGAGGAAATCCCAATAAGAAGTACATAAATTTATCAAAGGAGGAGTGTGCACAATATATATTTAGAAATAAATGAACCTATAGTAGGATAAGTATAGACTTCAGATGAAGGAGACATTGAATGGTGGAAAATATTGTTTTTGAGTACGAAAGGAGTACAAGGACCATAAATCATCAAGAAAGACATTCATGTAAGGGAAGACACCAATCCAGAAGGTGTGCAAGGATACATGGAGTGGATGGTGACACCTAAACAAGTGATAGGAAGATTGCCAAGGGGTGTAGAGGATATGAGTCAAGCACCAAAGCAACAACATGTAATATATTAGGAAGGAATGCCAGTTCTATAATTGGTATACTAGTGAAGGAGGTCATGGAGTAAGTATACACAAAAATATAAAGACAACTAGTTGATGATACTAAAATTATAAGTAAAATATATGCCACAAAATAAGGTAAGGATGAGGATGTCAAAGTATATAATCAAAGACTAAAATAATTGATGGAAAACATACAAATATTACCAACATATGGACTCATCAAAATATGGTTCATTAATGGATTACTACCAAAATACAAAAATAATATGAAAGTAGTCCCATCATCAACATATGAAGAGGCATTAGAAAAAGCAAAAAACTTTGAAAGTGAGTAAAAATAGATGAAAATAGGAATTGCGGGCCACTCCAAGCATGAGGACTAAAATAGTGATGAATATGACAAAGTGTACCGTGCTATCCAATCCTTTTGTAAGTAATTTGATAAAATATTGAAGGAAGTTAAGGGGGAAACAAGAAAAGATCGAAAGGATATATGGTGTACTGATTGCAAAATCGAGGGATATACAAATATGAATTATCATAGGAATTCATATCGTAATATATATGACATATTGGGACATGAAGTGATAAATTATCCATTCAATTTGAGAGGGGTAAGGCATTAGACCTTAACAATCCAAGCGAGTGAGAAAACAAAATGTTCAAGGGAATGTATAAGGTGCAACTAGTTGTGGTTATTGAAATAACCATAGAGGAGGTAGGCCATATCTAAGCAATTGACAAGGGGGTTAGAGTCACTTGTAGTATGATTTGGAAGATAGGCTAATCATACAGGGTCACAATTACCAAGAATGGGGTTATTTTACAAAAAAAATTCTACTCCAACAAAAGAGGTAGTACAAAATATGTCACACATATGTGTCAGTGGTGTGGTTCAAGAAACCACAAAGAAGTTAACTATCTCAAGAAGGCAAAATCAAGTAACTCATAGAATTTCAATTTTATTGATATTGATGTACCTCCAACAAGGGAGTAAGAAAAATATAAATATATGTTGGTCATGACATGGAATAAGGACAAGAAATATAATTACGTAGAACCTACCAAGGATAAGGAGAGATGGTATAAGGTAAAAAATGTAATTAAGGAGAAAGCATAGAAATCTAAGTAGATAAGGTTAGCGGAACAAAATAAATTAAATAAGCCAAGTGGCTTAGAGGATAAAGAACCAATATAAATACTGGCATCACAAGTTTTAAATACAATGATAGAAGTTAAAGTGGCTAGTATTCTAGGAGCCATACTAGCCTTACTTAAGGTAATGTGGGAAGAATTACAATCCTAAAAGGTAACATAAGTATAGAGCCAATTGTTAAAAAAAATAGAAAAGAATGATTGTTTTATGGATCCAATAATACTAATGATTGATGTTTGAAATAAACTAATATTTATTCATATGGATATACTAGAATATAAATTAACACAAGTAATTATGGATAGAGGATCCAGTATTAACGTACTATCAAAGAAAACCTAGAAGAATATCAGGGCTCCATTCTTGTGGTCACCTAGTTTCAAGCTGTATGGTGCTGATCGCTATGGTATTGAAACCAAGGGAGTGTTGACAACTCATAAGGTAATGATATTTGACCAAGAATTCATCTTGGATTTCATTGTGATTACAATGCAGAAGCCAACATATAATGCAATACTAGGAATAGGATGGCTGATATTGGCCAAAGTTAATCACAACTGGGAAAAGGATAAAATTACATTCAAGAAAGGACAACACAAAAATGTGATTAACCTAAAAAATAAAACAATCACTGAATATGTTACCACAACAGATGAATCAGGGAGTTATTTAATAGAGGAAGAACAATATGAGCCCAATCAAGAAGGAATGTTGTACCTAGAGGAATATAACGAGGATGAAACTTGATCTAATAATGGACTTATCCACTGGCAGATGGAGGAGTACAAGGTGTTTCAGCCCAACTACCTCTATATCCATACAAAGGAGACCATAAAAATTTAGGATGAGAAAGAGGTCAGTGAGAAAGCAAGGGAAGAGGAATAAGAGAGATGGACATTTCCCAAAAGCTTCATAGAGTATACAGTTGGTGATGTAGAGATAGACGTAAAACTAGCACATCTAGAGAATATGACAAGGGCCATGATAGAGGTAAAAATATTAAATATAAAGGACCTCACATATTGGAAGCAGATTTGGAAACCGATAATAAATCAAGATTGATCCATTGTGGAGACAATTGGGATACTGTATTGAAAGCAACAACTTTTAAAATTTTCTTGGAATATAAGGATGTTTTCACATGGACATATAAGGATTTGAAAGGTAAACCACCAAAGTTATGTGTGCATAATATTTCTTTAATTTTGAGAGTGTAGTTAGTTAGAAGGAGTCCTTACTGAATGAACCCAAAGTATACAACTTTGGTAAATACAAAAATAGAGAATATGGTAGATGCTGGCATTATTTTCAAAGTTACCACAAGTGAATAGGTTTCACCTATTATGGTCACCTTGAAGAAGGAAGTGGATAGAATTTGTATATGCATGGACTTTTATAGTCATGATAGTAGTAGCGATGAATTTTTACCACCAATACAAGAACCTCATACTCATACTGAACTAGAAACCTATGTCGCAACATATCGACAACTAAGGAGGCTAAGGAGAGAATTTAAGATACTCCAACGAATAATAGATATGCCACCATAATGGTGCTCATGATGGGATGATAGTCATAATGACTCAATTACTAACTCTAAAATTTTGGATTAGTATAAGGAATCCTTGGCAAGTTTCTCCCCATAACATCAATTTGAATAGATAAGATGGATAAGGTGACTAAGGCATGTAGATCATAGACTGAGAGTCTTGAGCTCAGTGCAACGAGGGATATTTTTCTAATATTAAATTTATGAAGTAACTCCTATAACCTGGGAAAGAGAGGAGTCTAGTCAAAAATAGGATCATCGACAAAGAATTCCAAGTACTATATAATGGTATCTAGGTCATAGAGAAGGTCTACAATGAGTGAATGAGGGTAGAAATCCTTCAAACCCCTTAACTAGTGGAATGAGGGGAAGGGATAGATATTCTAATTCAATATGGCCTAGGAAATAGAATGAGATATAATACACACCCTTAAATTTGATAAGGAATATACCATGAGGATGTATCTTTTGAGGTGGATCCTTACAAAAATTTAGGGGATTGTATCCTAATAGAGGGAATTTAGGGCAACCATCAGTGCATCGATAAGGATCAAAATTATAGGAGGGAGAGGTATGTTCCAAAGAGGTAAAATTCCATTAAATATTTGATGAGGTTTTGTAGTAAGGGTATAAGGTTGTGGAAGACACACGTGAGGAAGAGACCCTCTTGGAATGGAGAGAGTGTGATTTCAGGAATTAGGAAGTCAAAGAGGGTAAATAACTTGTTCACCAATTTTGGAGGTAGACTTAGTCTGAGGTGATAGGAGTAGAAGTTGCCCAAACGAAAGTAGTATAACCAAGGTATATTTGTAAAATAATCATTCAATAGGACAAAAATAAAGTTAAAAATAAAGCAAAAAAATAAAACATTCAAAAAGTGCATGCAATACTGAGGTGACAATCATCCTATTAGCCTTTGAAGCTATAAGCTTGAAGGAAATGCAACCACAAGTAATGAAATAAGCAAACTATGTTATATCTATGATAATGGCTAACTAATAAGCATGAAAATAACATGAGAAACTTTTGAAATAACTCATGCAACAACCATTAATGGAAGCTCACAAAAATGGAAACTTGATACAATATCTCTCTACTGCTCTACTAGTGCATGCTATGGATAATGCATGCTTCATTATTTATTACAATGCTAAGTCACACATATTTATACTAGTATGTGACTCTTCACTTTCCTACCCTAAGGACACATATGCATTTTACATGATAGACACTTGTACACATGCACAACTAACTAAGGACACTTATCCTTTTACATCTTGCACATTCTAACACTTGTGCATTTGTTACTTCTTCAAGTAACCATTTAACCTAAGATAAACTCCTAGTCTAATAATGTAACCAAGGTGGTACATTGATATGTACCAAATAATGTAATATATTCTCTAACACATTTGTACAGTGTGAGAAAAGCACATGCAAAAAGTTGACGTGGTAGTCATTTGGGCACTTGGCCATTAAATTTATAAAAAGATGCACGAAGAAGATTTATAAACTAGTTGGAAGCACAAGGGTACCAAGGTTGGAGAAATTCAAGAGTGCAAGAACTTGCGCAACACCCAGAATTGACAAACATCGAACAAACATAAACCAAGTGAAAGCCTAAATAAATTGCACAATACCATCAAATAAATTGCATAGAAGGGTTACTCGCACCTATTTTTCTCAAAAAAATGGGATAAAAGCTTGAATACGGAGAAAAGCAAGGATAAAATCCAAACCCTAGGCATGCATATGGAAAGAGTTATCACCAACACAAAAATTCAGCAATTGCAGGTAAAGAAGTGAAAGAGTGAATATTGTATGAGCAGATTGTACAATTTGGAGAAGAAAAATTAAGTGGCCAAAAGAGCAACAATGGTATGATTAATGGGAAAATAGATAAAGTAGAAGGTATAATAGTACACCAAAGAAAAACCAAATGATTGTTAGAAAAAACCCTAAGTAGAAATCATACAATTGTATAATTTTGGTGTAGATTATACAAACTAGAGGGAAAATTGTACAATTTCAAAGTAATTCATACAATTTTAGTGCTATTTGTACGAATCTAGGATAGATTGTATGAAATTGATCAAATTTGTATGGATCTAGTGCAGATCATACAAATTTTTAATAAATTGTACGAATTGGGGCAATTTGTATGATTTTAGACTAGATTGTACAAATTTGAAGAGAATTATATGGATTTGGGGTAAATCATATGAAATAGAGGTAGAATGAAGGGCTGCTAGTGAAATTGTACAAATTGAATGGCTGCTTGAGCTACATATTTTTGTTTAAATTTGTATTTTGACTTTGGCACTGTTACTATTTTTCTTCCAATTCTGTTGTCAAAGAAGTTCATACCTTTCCTGTGTCCATCCCTGTACCTTGAGAAGTATACTTGAGAAAAATCACTAATAAAGTTTCTTGTCATGGTATATATCCAATAAAAGAAATGATTTTCTTTGTACCAACAATGTATTTAAGAATGATTGGTTCCTCCACAAATTTTACAGCTATGGAGATTCCAACATCTCTCTATCTTGTACCCATATTTGTTACAATGATTACACCTATTTTCTATAGCCAAATATCTTTGACCATTCTATCCTTCATAGCAATTGTTCCTATCAATCTCTGTTACTGATTTGATATCACTATGTTCTATTATAAACTCACTCCCTTGATTATTGTTGTTGATCTGACCTATCTATTCAAGACCTTCATACTTTGATGCTATTGGTTCTTTCATTGCTTGTTCATATTTTTTTGATCTTGTATCTTCATATCTTATCAACTTTGAATAAAAACCATTAGTATGACCAATACAATCATTAGAATGATCTTTTACAGTATCAATATGATCATGTGCATCACTGTATCTATCATCATCTAAATCTATGCCTTCATCAGTTCTAGCAACATGAACCTTTTCTGAGCAATCATGAATTGTATCTAGATCACTTGTATCACATATAGCATCAATATTTGTAACAGGTTCTTCTACCTTAGTCAAGAATTCTAAATCACTAGTGTCAATGCTTGCATTGCAATATTCTCTTTCATTTTGACAAGCATCATGATTTGCATCTTTATCCATTTGAAGAAGATCACTAGTATCATAGCATGCATCAATCATCAATGGTTTTGATTCTATGGTATTGCAACATGAATCTACCAGGATAGGTTCTAAGTCATTTATATCATTATAAGCATCTTTCATTTCTATCTTGTTCTTTACCTCTTCAACCTTTTCATGTTCTCTTATCTTAGAAACATTAAGAGTGACAATTCCTTTGTATATTATTCTCCATAGATTGGTAGGTATAGTAACAAAATATTCATAGTAATAATTAGCATTACTAAGAACACTTTGCATGCATTTTTGAAGTGTAGAATAATCCTCTTTTTCTATTTCACTAGTAATATCAGCAAGCATATTGTTCAAAGCATTTGCTTCATCAATATACATGTTCTTCAAATATTTTATCATGTCCTCTTGTCTTCTATTCTTGTCTTTGAGAACATCATTAGAAAGTAATGCCATATACATTACTTTTCCTATATCATTAGGTAATGTGAAAACATATTTTGAGTTTGTTTGTGCTTCACCAATTTTTGAATTTAAATAATCTCCTAGTGTTGAGAAACTTTCATTTTTGGCCTCTCTCATGATTGATTGCAAAACCTTCTTTTTCTTTATAGATGTATTCTCTTGACTTTCAATTTTTTCTATCATCTTTTGTGTGCACCTTTTTAGTAGTTGCAATCGTTTCTTAGTCTCTTCTAGTGAGTCATATTGAATATAAATTTCTTCTTCTTGAAAGCCTAAGTCTTCTCCAATGTAAATTAGTTCTTCTTGTAGACATAGGTCTTCTTCTTCAACTAATTCTAACAACTCATGAAGTTCTAGTTTTTGAGTTTCTATTTTTGGATTACTTGTTTTCTTTTTCATTTGCTTTTTCTTTGCCATGTTCCTTTGATGTAGGCTACCTTATGGCTCCCTAGATAATATATTTAGAGTTTTGTAAACTATATTTGCAAAACTCTATAAATATCCTAATTTGATGTAGTAGACCTTATCTCTCCAACATTATCAATTTGCAAATATTAAATCTGATTTACAAAACTTGATTGATTTTCAATACTTACCTTTTAACTCCCAAGTAAAAGATCAAGTTTGCTAAGATCTTTTTAATTCTTCAAGTTTTGTAAAGAACTTGGATCTACCAAATGATTTTGAGTGCAATATGTTTTGATAGTATGTTTAGCTTTCTTAGTTTCCTTGAGTTGAATCCCTTTTATCTCCCTAAGAATTAGTAAGTAGAAAGCTAAAAATAATTTGATAATGCACATTTAAATTTTGATAAGGTTCTCTATCTTTCAAGAGTCTATGGTTGGTTTCTTTTGTCCCTTTAATTTGTATAAGAATCAAGTATGAATAATAAATTCCAACCTCTAAGCAATTAATAATCTTGCTTCCTTTATCCTTAGATTTAATTATTCAACTCTCTCAATTTCAATTTTCTAAGGTTTGATATAGTACTACTTATAACTCCCTAATTTAAAATTTTTAGAAGATAATAATATTTACAAAATAATATTTAATTATCTAGAATAAAAACCTTTATATCTCCTACTTAATTAATTATAAATATTACGATGTTTGTCACTTCAATATATAAACTCTTTGAATAAGTTTGCTTTCTAATTGCTAAGATTGATATGTCTTATGCAAATAGTTTCAACCTTATAAAATGAAGCACCTTCTAACTCCTTATATTTAATAAAAACAAATATTATGTAAGACTTTACCTTTTTGTGATGCATCAACTGTACACTATGTTTATGAAAATGAACATATCTACATGTGTGCTTCTTCGAATGAGACAATGGCTATCAATCACGTGTTAAAGGTAGAATTTCTTTATTGTGTGGTTTTGACACCCAATTCATTTGTTGCGAGGGAATGGACCCTCCTTTGATCGACCGGTACCTTCACTGATGAAAACCGATGCTCGCTGCCTGTGGAGGGCTTTGAGCTCCTTCATCATGCACGTTGCTTGTCTATGTCTTTCTCGTGCCACTTGGAACTAAAAGACCTTGCTAACGCTTCGGTGATTGGGTAAATTCATAGTGTTTGAACTCCTTGTTTTTTATGTGTTCTTAAATGCAGTGAAGTTGTGAGCTTGAAAATGAGTGTTATCTCTTTGTTGACTGTTAGCCTGATGACCAAAATTATTATGTGGCTCCTATGAGCATGCTAATCGAATGCTTTGATGAACGTTGGAAGAGATTTTATTGTCTTTTACTCAATTTTGATGAATGACGATGACCACGTGCTTGTCTAAAAAATAATCTCTTATGGTTACGTGAAATAATGACTTCATGAAATCCTTCCTACTCCAAATGAGACAGTGGCTCCCCGATGCATTTAACTGATTTCTATCACTGGCACGTAACAGCTGTCGCTAGCTATCACTGGCAAGTAACAACTATCGTTGGCTATCATTGGCAAGTAATGGCTATCACTGGCAAATAACGGTTATGTCTTTGAGTAACGGCTCCTCCAATGATGAAAGAAATGGCTCCTACCTCTGTGTGATCTGGTCCATGGTAACTAATATGTTGGATTCTCCTTCACGTGAATCCAAGTGAGTGACGTTCCTTATACCAAATGATGTGTTACATGAATCTAAATTTTCTAGCGCTTGTCTTCGTTGTTCACTCCGTCGCTCAAAACTCCTTCTTTGAAGCTTCTCAACACAGCATTATGTCTAGTGAATCCATGCATCTTGATCTTCACTATATGGCGATGGCTCTTGTTCAATAATATATGCTCCTCTTCAATAGTGCTTTATTGTTCCTATCCTTGGTGATTGTTCTACCTGATATCCACACCTGGTTTGCTTGGGTAATACTTTGTTAACTTCGCTATTTTAACCTTGTTGTACTCACTTTTATATCTATCTCCCTTCTCTTGCTGCAGGTTTTGGTTTGGATTTTGGCACTAGATCAACTCACAATCTTTGATCACATCACTTGGGAAGGGCCTCACTATGCCTTGTTACCTCTTCCTTTACCAAAAGGCTCTTTGAACACTTGAAAATCACTTGCCCCTGTATTCCTTACCTTTACAAAATGGTGGCTTCTTCTACTTTCTTTGCAAGCTGGGATCATGTTGGATTACCTTCTATATTTTGGAAATTCTGTCCTTGATTGGTTACTTACTATGATGATGCCAAGTTTATAACCTTTGTAAATAGAATACTTTGAATGATAATATTCTGCTCTCTTTGTATATGCAATCTAGTCTTTAGAGTAGAGTTTTCTTGTACTGATCACAGATAGTAGGATGTTGATGTTTTCCTTTTTCTTGAAATATATCTAACTCTTATTCTTATGTGTAGGTTTTATCCTTGTAAAAACTATCTTCTGCACTTCCTTTGAATATTTAATCTATAAGATCTTCTCATGCAACTTTTAATCCTTGAATTTGGTGCTTAATAAACTTAATAATAAATCAAATATAAGAGTTCAACTAATGAACCTTTTGCACCTAAGTTGCATACCTTTTCAACCTCGATTTGATGATGGAGTTCTTGGTGATTTGGATCACCTAAATGCTGCTTTGTGCTAGATGAATTTTTAGTTCTTCCTTGTTGTCCAAAACAACTCATTAACCCGCCAATTTGCAACTTTTAAATTCCTCTAACTTGCTACCTGAATCGTTGCTTTCTTACTACCCTTAAATCTGAGAGTTTCATATTATTAAGTTGTCAATTTCTCCTCCAAAAATTTGGGAAGCTTCTTTCCAAATCCTTCTCCCTTGGACTTGTTTTCGGATGTCGATAATTGTCCCAAATTCTACAGCTTCTCCTTTTCTCAGACTGCAATGAGACCTTTGATGATCTCTTGAATCTACAATGGATATCTTATTGAGTCTCCTCTATCTTGTGGCTCTCTCTCAATTTCCTATTTGATCTCCCATGGCTCTGATACCACTGCTAGATTTTAAAGCTATAAGCTTGAAGGAAATGCAACCACAAGTAATAAAATAAGCAAGCTATGTTATATCTATGATAATGGCTAACTAATAAGCATGAAAATAACATGAGAAACTTCTAAAATAACTCATGCAACAACCATTAATGAAAGCTCATAAAAATAGAAACTTGATACAATATCTCTCTATTGCTCTACTAGTGCATGCTATGGATAATGCATGCTTCATTGTTTATTACAATGCTAAGTCACACATATTTATACTAGTATGTGACTCTTCACTTTCCTACCCTAAGGACACATGTGCATTCTGCATGATAGACACTTGTACACATGCACAACTAACTAAGGATACTTGTCCTTTTACATCTTGCACATTCTAATACTTGTGCATTTGTTACTTCTTCCTCAAGTAACCATTTAACCTAAGATAAACTCCTAGTCTAATAATGTAACCAAGGTGGTACATTGATATGTACCAAATAATGTAATATATTTTCTAACACATTTGTACAATGTGAGAAAAACACATGCAAAAAGTTGAGGTGGTAGTCATTTGGGCACTTTACCGTTAAATTTATAAAAATATGTACGAAGAAGATTTATAAACTAGTTGGAAGCACAAGGGTGCCAAGGTTGGAGAAATTCAAGAGTGAAAGAACTTGCACCATACCTAGAATTGAAAAACACCGAACAAAAAATAAACCAAGCGAAATCCTAAAGAAATTGCACAATACCATCAAATAAATTGCATAGAAGGGTTATTCACACCTCTTTTTTCTCAAAAAATAGGAGAAAAGCTTGGATACAAAGAAAAGCAAAGATAAAATCCAAACCCTAGGCATGCATATGGAAAGATTTATCACCAACACAATAATTTAGCAGTTGTAGGTAAAGAAGTGAAAGAGTAGATATTATACGAGCAGATTGTACAATTTGGAGAAGAAAAATTAAGTGGCCGGAAGAGCAACAATGGTATGATTAATGGGAAAATAGATAAATTATAAGGTATAATAGTACACCAAAGAAAAACCAAATTATTTTTAGAAAAACCCTAAGGATAAATCATACAATTGTATAATTTTGGTGTAGATTATACAAACTAGAGGAAAATTTGTACGATTTCAAAGTAATTCATACAATTTTAGTGCTATTTGTACGAATCTAGGATAGATTGTATGAAATTGATCAATTTTGTATGGATCTAGTGCAGATCATACAAATTTTTAATAAATTGTACGAATTGGGGCAATTTGTATGATTTTAGACCATATTGTACAAATTTGAATGAGAATCATATGGATTTGGGGTAAATCATATGAAATAGAGGCAGAACGAATGGTTGCTAGTGAAATTGTACAAATTGAAGACAAATTATACACTTAGTGGCCAAATTGTACACCAACATAAGAAAATTCATACAGTGATAGTAAAAAATATGAATACCTCTAAAGGATGAGCAATGACCAAGATTTTTGAGCATATAAATTGATAATTGTAGGAAGTCATATAGAACACTCATCAAGTCCTTTACATAAGAGGAATTCATTGCCCAAAAAGAACAAGGATTTTAGCCAAGTTGAGGGTATGGTTACCATCCTTAGAGAGATAGAGATTATAGGCTATGTAGAGGAAATGGCTATTGGTAGGGTAGCAGAAGAGAGGAGTAACCATGATTTGTAAGAGAACCTCAAATTGAACCCCCAAGAGGATACTAGAGAGAACTTAAGAGCGAAGTTCACAGATAGGCTATACCATAAAATCGAAGTGACCTACCAAGTGAGTTATAAGGTGATCAAGTGGTATTGAAAGAGATCACTTTCACCTAGATGATAGGTGATTTTTATCAAAAATAGTGGAGTGAGCATTTGGATAACCACAAGCTAAAATTGGACCTAGAAAAGATGGGTGTAATAATTTTGGCAAAAGTACCTCCCTTCGATAAGAATTTATATAATTAGTTCTTCTTATAGATTGTACAATCATATGATGCCAATAATAATTACACCTTTGTTCATATAGGGAATTAGTACCTCAACATGGAGTTCTAAGCCACACATTTTTTACAAATATTTGGGTTTCCAAGGTAACGGTGACTAGTTAAGAAAGGGTATGTCAACCCAATTGAGACACACATATTGATCAATGAGTTGACATCCATAAAGTATCCAACAACCACTAAGTCTTTCAGTCCTAGAGGGTGAGGGATTAAATAGAGCCACTTGAAGAGCAAGGAACTCCAATGCACCATGAATATGGTAATATCTCGATTTTCAGGAGAGGTATGATAATTAGAGATGCTAGTATGTATGGCACAATACATGAAATGTATTGAAAAGGGTGTGTAGTATGATTGGGATACATATCTATCTCAATGAATCTATTAGCTATTATAGATATCAAAGAAGAATTTTTCCATGATGTTTCATACAATCACAATGATGCTCAATGTAGTATCCCATGTAGGCATATGATTTTATGGATTGATAATGCCTAGAGATCTATCAAAGGATAATCCTTCAATATTGATATGGAAAAATATAGTTTTGAGTAAGAAAGCCACTCCAAGAAAACTCAAACCAAATAAAAATATGAGGAAGTTAGAGCCAGTGTTGATGGAAGAGAGTGAAATTTTGGAGGAAGAAGTTCACCATAGGTGGAAACAATGTAGGAAGTTGGAATTGGAATAGGATCAAGAAGATAATGTGTTGGAATTATTTCTATAGGAACAACCACCATCTCAAAGGGAGGAAGAATTTGATAAACCTACACCAAGTCTTGTGCAGGCAAGGTGACAGCGCGAACAAAAGAAAATAAAAACATAGGAGAAATAGAGTGAGCAGCAACAAATAATGCTCACAAATCTAGTAGATGAGATGCAATTAGGATTGGATGAGTTTGAGTTGATAGATATTAATCTACCAATGGAAGTAAACCAGTCAGGAGGATCAATGGGATCTTCCACACTAATTTATGCCAATGAATTTGAACTACTAGAGGAAGCCAAATAGTGGTTGAACAAAGTGGAAATACCATCATGATCAAAAGAAAAATTAGTGATACCTCTAGAAGAAAATAAGGATAATAAAAAACCACAGTTTTGAATTGTCATGAGAGATGGAAATAATAGCACAATGGAGGAGATTGTGGTGAAAGAAGGAGAATGACCTAATCCAATATCTGCACCTCAAAACCAAGTGGAGGAGCAACAAAATCCATAAGAAGAAGTTTAGGTACCAAGTTGAGATGAAGAGGAGATTAGGCCTACAAAAGAGGAGCAACAAGAGTTAATTGTAGCATAATTTTTTCTATAGGAAGAGATTGGGATGAGGCCAATCTATTAGAGTATATTATATTATTTAGGTACATGTCAATGTACCACCTTAGGTATATTATTATATTAGGAGTTACTTGGGGAAGAAGAGACTTATGCACAAGTGTTAAAATGTGCAAGATGTAAAATAACAATTGTCTATCATGTAGAAACACATGTGTCCTTAAGGTAGTTAGGAAGAGTATGGACCAAGTAACTTATCTCTTTATATATAGGGCTCATTGTAACAAAGTAGGTAATCTACATAGCATGCACTAGTAGAGTAGTTCCATCTATTGTATCAAGTTCCATTTTTGTGAGATTACAGTAATGGCTATTGCATGAGTTATTTTAGAATTTTTGCATGCCATTTACTTGCTTATTAGATTTCCAATAACATAGTTATAATATTGCTTGCCTATTTCATTACTTGTGGTTGAATTCCTTTTAATTTTATAGCTCCAAAAGCTAATAGTGATATCAGAGCCATGGTAGATCAAGAGCCATAGTATATCAAGAGCCACCAAACTCCATTTTTGGGTAGCAAGTTATAGGAGTTTCAAAGCTACAAATAGGTGAGCAAAGGATCTATTTTGGATAACAAGTAAGAGTTACAAATTCATCTAGCATAGGGTAGTATTTAGGTGATCCAAATCACCATGTACTCCATCATCAAACCAAGGTTAAAAAGGTATGCAACTTAGGTGCAGGAGGTTCAATAGTTGAACTCTTATTCATTTTATTATTAAGGTTATTAAGCACCATTTTTTGAGGTTTAGAAGTTGCATAGATTATAGTGCATGATTTAAGGTGCATTCAAAGGAGCAATAAGTTGAGATTAATAGTGCACAAATTAGTGTAATATCAAAGTATAAAAAGACACTATTTAGCACATAAAACCTACAACATATTGTGGCATACATAAGCCACCTAAAATGGTAATATAACCTCCAAAGAGTGGAGAAGAAAGCCACCATTTCAAATCAAAAAAAGAAGCTACAAGGGAGACTAGGAGAGTCTCAAATTCAGGTGCAACTAAGGAACCTATTTTAGGTTATTTTTAGGCATCATATTTGTCTTCTATGGAGACAAAAATTGAGTGTCTCAAAGACACCTACGTAGCAAATATTGTAGTCTACAAGCGGTAGTAATTATTGAGAATAGATCACAAGATAAAAGTGCTAAGGAAATGGATCCATCTAAAGGGATCATAAGCTAATATTTTAAATGTGCCTAAAGACTCCGAATCCAATACCAAAATATAAGAAAACAATGTCCAAATTAGACCAAAACTTGTAGAAATAAGAGAAGGAGATCATTGGAAGCAAATATAGAAGAGGCTTCCCTGCTATTGCAATCAAGGAACTAGAAGGACCATTCATATATTAACCTAGATAGATATACTATATAGAGATCTTTTTTCACTATCTTGACTAGAATCCACCATCATCGTAGTGTCAAGAAAATAAAAATAATTTCTAAAAGGTAGTCAAATCCTAATAGCCATCACATGCATAGATAGCAAATGCATGGCAAGTATTTGAGTAAGTTGAACATCTTGAGAAAGAAGTAACACGTTGGAGTAGTCGTTACCAACTAAGGAGACTAGCACAAGTAACGTAATTAGCATTAGAATGCCAAGTTTCACATTTGGTGCAACTGAGAATAGTGAACTAGGGTTACTTTCGAACGTTATCAATATCAAGAATCAATGTCAAAATATTCATCGTGGTTGAGTGTATTCATTAGCCATTACAAAATGATCATGACCATTACAATAATTCATCCCCTATAATCCATTACTCAAAGCAACAAGTGGATACCATACAACGAAGAAAGGAAGAAGAAAAATCAAGTGTTTATAATAGATAGTGAGCTACCATTTGATACATATTCAATCCTAGATAAGCATTACCAAGGGGTCATCATTAAGTCATTATTTGATAGCACAAGATATCAAATTGGATGTATTGGAATACAAAAGAACTTGTTGAGGTCCACATAGCTAAGAAGGAAGAGTGCAGTCAAGTATAGAATCACCAAAGAAAATATTTGGAGTAAACGTGGATTGTTTGGAACATTGCAAAGTAGGCCCCATAACAAAACCAATCAAAATAATTATTTATTTGGGAGGAAATTTTGAACTAATTTTTTACAACCCAGCTACATTGAAGAACATGTTAAAAATTAGGATAAGTCACTAGCCGTTGGTTAAAATATAAGACCATATCACTGACATTGAAGACTTGGAGATGAGAACGCATAATGAGGGAGTTCAAAATCCTTTGTAGGTATCAAGCATCGATGAAGGTATCAGTTGGAGGTCCCATTCCCTCATAGCCAACAAATTGGGCATCAAAATTGTGTAGTAAATAAAGTCAGCCACCATCTTATATGAAGAAGCTCACATGTATATAACACTCTATTTCAAAGAGATAATGCATAGTTGAATATCATCGTCATGTCACAAAAGGTAAAGGTTTACATAATACTTGTTTTTATTAAATATAAGGAGCTATAAGGTATTTTGTTTTATAATATTGAAACTATATGCATGAGAGATATCAACCTTAGCAAATTAGAAAGCAAACTTATTTAAGGAGTTTATATCCTGAAGGAACATTACAAAAACACACTAGTTGAAATACAAATATAATAATATTTACAACTAATTAAGTAGGAGATATAAGGGTTTCTACTCTAGATAATTACATATTATTTTTACAAATATTATTATCTTCTAAAATTATAAATTATGGAGTTATAATGAGTACTACATCAAAACTTAAAAAATTGAATTTAGAGAATTGAAATAACCTCATAAAATCTTGAAGGTGCATTATCTTTAACTTTCTACTTACTAATTGATAGAAAAAGTAAGGAAATATATATTGAAGTTAAACAATTAGGATATTCAAGTATTTCACAAAACTTGAAATTACTTGGGAGTTAAAAGGTATTCTATCTAGAGTATTACAAGTTTTGTAATCAATCAATTAGGTTTTGTAAACCAAATTTAATATTTGCAAATTAATAACATTGGAGAGACAAGGTCTACTACATCAAACTAGGACATTGAATTTTGCAAATATAGTTTACAAAACTCTAAATATCTTATCTAGGGAGCCATAAGGTAGCCTACATCAAAGGAACATGGCAAAGAAGAAGCAAATAAAAAAGAAAACAAGTAATCCAAAAATATAAACTCAAAAAATAGAATTTCATGAGTTGTCAGAATCAAGTGAAGAAAAAAACCTATGCCTGTAAGAAGATCTAATCTACATTTGAGAAAACTTAGACTTTTTGGAAGAAATCTACGTTCAAGATGAATCACCAGAAAAAATTAAGAATCGATTGCAACTACTAAAAGGATGCACACAAAATATGATAGAAAAAATTGAAATTCAAGAGGGTACTACAAAGCTAAAAAAACCATACATCTAGTTTATTGCAATAATGAAACAAATTGAAAACATAAAATCAGGTAACCATTTGGAAAAATAAAATAACAAAATGGAGTGCTCTCTTTTATTAATCAAATGAAATTCGGTTACAATTCATCCCTCTTAGGGATACCAAATTCGATACAATATTACAATCATTGTGAGCCCCAAAACGGAGGATGATGTACTCCACAAGGTCTCTATATCTTCACCAATTTGATTATAGAGGATTTATCAAGCCACCTCTATTTCTTGATGTCAAGAGCTTGAATCTTGATGATATTTGATCTTGGAATGCTCTATAATCTACACACAAAGAACTGCAAGATAGATTAGTAGCATATGAGGCCTCTCAAAATGAGGCTTATCTCTTGAATAGTGTAAATCATAAAGCAATACATGAAAACATGTAGAGAAGCATGAAGATGCATGAAATACTAAAAATGAAGCATAAAGATATACTAAAAGCAACTAATCTATGTTAGGAAAGCAAATAAAATGCAAGAAATGATAAATCTATGGACTAAAACATAGGAAAATTCATAGCATTCCGTAGCTACTGATGCTCATAGTAGCTAGCTTTTCTAGCCATTGTCGACATCGACAACAACGCCTACAGGTTGCTATTGAAAATAGCAGCCACATAATGAATGTTCTACTCTTTGTGTTTCTAGCTGGTTGATGATCAATTTTGATGTTGAGGGGATTGACATTCTTGGTTCATTCTTGAGGAACAACTTAGGGTAGGAATTAGCTCTGAATTGATGACAAATTTTATGAAAGAAAGCAGTATAGAATAGCTTAAAACACTTTGTATCTCCATGAATGAAGATGATAGCTCCACAATGCAATTTTAGCAGCATCGTCTTACTTGTGAGATATTGCACTCTCTGATTGCAAAGTGGTAGCAATTATTTACGCTAAAAGCTCATCAATTATCTAGGATTTGCTTGTAAATTTGGGGAATATTGTGGAGTTTTATCGCTTACCCTTAAAATATTTGTCACATCATAGGAAACTCTTAAAATCACAACCAACGTTGTGGATTATGGTTGATCCACCTCTTTAACCTAGGAATAGACTACCTCGGATAGATCTAAGCAGACCAGGTTGGATAAGGAAACCCCAATCAATGGGTTCTTTGACTAATGCTTCACAATGCACATGCCCATGATGCCAAACAAAATGTTATTTAGTTATTTTTGGTATTTTTAGTGACCGAACCTATCGATATTAAAGCTTACAAAACCTAGACCGGTGCCTTATCCATTACAGAGTCGTAGCACATTGATAAATGACTTTAGAAAAGATAAAAGCAAGGAGAACCAGTTCGTTTCACTCCATTCAAATAATGTAATGTAAATAAAATGATTTAACTGGAGAAATAGAAAGCGTCATTCACAGGTTTTGATTACAAGAACACATGAATGAGCATCACACAAACCATAAACACATAAAATGCCAAGGGAAAATTTGGAGCTTATATTTATATTCAAAATATTACATGAAACAGGCCCAGTAGAATGCTTGAGTCCTATGATGTCACTGAGTTACAAGAGCCCCCGATTTGAATATTTATAACAAGGGGTGATCTCCCTCCATCCTGATTGTAGTGACGTAAGGGCCTCCAACTTTGGTGCATCCACAAGAAATAATCTTGGTGAACAACACTCCTTAGAAATCCCTAGAAATAGTAGAAGGAAGGGTGGTAAGAAACATACACAGGAGATACAAGGGAAAATACGACTCAAACAATAGACAAAGCTATACCTGGCTTTTCTCTCTTAGAGGTTTGATAAAAAATATGTGGCTGCAGCACTCCTCCCCTTTATAGTGTGAGACCACCTGGTTGTTGTAACCATCTATTCTGGTTGGAGGAATCCTATTGTACCAAAATCAAGATGCATTCAAAAATAGGCACGTAGCCCATGTTCCTTTTCATATAGGTGGTGGTTGTGTATCACTACTAGTACTACCCTGCATCGGCGGTTGTGGTCCTCTTGGCATGTGTGTTTTTTTGGTAGTGGGTCCCAGTCCTGATTTCAAGTTCTGAATGGATTGGTCAATGAATTCCCAAGCCTCATCATGAAAAGTAAGTTAGAAAAGTAACAGGTTCAAGTCCTACATGGCCTTGTTTATTCTATCCCTGGCCCACTATACATGGTTGTCAGAAAAGCTATACAGGCGGTCTACCATCTCCACTAAAACCACAAAATGCTTAGACGATTTGTCACCAGATTCTAAGTCAAAATTTTGAATCCTTTGAAAAACAAAATCTTTAATTGAGGCCCGTCCAAAGTCTTCAATGGAGATATTGTAGTCTGCCAACTCATCCTTGACCTCATACTCGGTATTTTCCACCTCTTGGTTCCATTTGAGCCAACCCTGCTCATTTTTTAAAAATAAGAAGACCTTAATATATTCTTTCGCAAAGAAGCAGAAAGAGTCATCATATAGGGTGGTTGTCATTCCAAAAATGGGTATGTAGTCCTGAAATGTTTGGTAGATCGACATGATCACATTTATCCTCTGCCTTCCCTACTATAGGTTTTTATAGATGAGGCATACTATATTTCGAATAGCATATATTTCTACAATACTAGATTCTAAATCCCCTATCTTCTCTTGGATCTTCTCCTTCATTTCTTGCTTGAGCTCATTTTTCGAACCAAGTTGGATACCAGCCTACACAGTGGAAGGGGTAGGTATCTTTAATTTTTCAACCTACCCCTTAATTTGTTTAACTTTAAGCTACAATTCCTCGGCATCTACAGCCTTGGCCTTCCATTCTTCAAGTTCTTTTTCCACTGCTTTGGCCACTTGTGCCTGGGTAGCTACCTAGGACTTCATCATTTGGATAGGTGTAGTAGATGCTCTAATGACACCTTCACTCACATCGATGGTGGACTCCTTCATGTTGGGTGGCAAGGGTATCTCAAAGGTGGTGATAGGTGTGTTAGTGGCCCCTTGCCTAGCTATCTCCCTAGACCTTACTATCCCCTTGCTAGGAGATATTTGCTCTTCCATGTCTTGAATCTTGTCCTCCTCATTAGTTGTAAACTGGCAGGTGTGAGTGACCCTCACCATGGTCAAACTTTAAATTCCTTGTCATGAGGACTCATTTCTAGATTTTTTACGTATGGGGGATTGTGTTGGGATTTGCACCTCATAGCCTCTTAAGATATTGAATAACCCCCTAGCTTAGGTTATCTTCTTCATAACTTTGGGATGTACTCGATGTTCCTCTTGATTGATTACTAAGGTGGTAGAATATAAGGAATTCTTACCTTATGCTAATTGTCCTCGTTCTTGGGGGTTTATCAAAGTCAGTACCGAGGAGGTGGTAGTTTGATGAAATGATCCAATAGCCAACTCCTTCCCTTTTGAAGTGGAAATGGGGGAACTAGAAGAAGAAGGGAGGTTGGCCTACTCCTGTTGGGTCTCTTCAATGATTTACATCATGACCTCGAAGAGGTTAGCATCCTGTTGGACAATATCAAAGGTGGGATTCTAAAATTCTTTTGGAGGGACTGTTGGGACCAGTGGGACCACCTTATCAACTCTGGTACAATCTCATATGAGCATTGTAATCACCAACAACATATAATTTATTGTAAGGTCGATCGGTCATCCTCCATACCAAGTCCCACTTTTGGTTGTTCCTAAAGGCCTTCTGCATTTCATATTCAAAATTATTGACACTGTGCGTGACTTTCAAAAGGGCAAGCTTACTGGTAACCTCTCCCTTATGGTGGCATTTTGGATCATAGGACCTCCAAGTGACTTATGGAAAATAGTAGGTATCAATGTTCCAGATAGCCCGTAGCATAGCAAAGTGGCCAAGATAAGTATAATGACCCATTGAGCATGGAATTGGTATCCATTTCATCGGTCCCTTCTTCCTTAGGATCCTAATCTTAACCTCTTTGGCCATATTTTGAGTGATCTCTAGGATGGCAATGGACGTGGGACAGTGTAGAGGGAGTGCTTTCAAGGGTAAATTCGACTTGAATATCCTGATGTAAGAAAAATCCTCCACATATAAGAAGTCTCCTACCTTTATTGGTATATGAAATCTCTAACTCCCTTGCCAATCCTATCTGGGAATTTTCCACACAATCAAAAATGGACTACTATAAGGACCTTCTCAAAGAAGGTTTTATAATTGGAGAACCCCTCCTAGATGCATAGTAACTGATCTTGCATGGTTGGCACGGTTACCCCTCCCAACTAAGTCACTAATGTCTTTTCCAAATATGTTATAAATAAATGAATATAAAAGTAATAATAAGAAAATGGAGGCATCTCCTCCTTCTAGGCCAATATGGCCTCCTGCAATTGTTGCAACTCCCTGTCCAAATTATCACTAATGACATCCTCCCATCTGTAGAGAGGATTTTTGTCGATCCTATTGCATTAGAGAATCAATAACATCACCTCCTTCATGATTGGTTCTAAGTCTTTCACCCCTAACACCAGATTTATCATGTCGATGTAGTCCTGTGCCCAGGGGCGAAGCAAAAAATTTTGATGGGGAACTTAGTGGGCCTATTTCTCCCTTTCTTCAACAAAGACTAGGGAAATGTGGTATTTAGCATAAAATTGGCCTGGAGGGCCAATGTCTTGAAGTCCACCACCCTAGACGCAGTGGCTAGGCCAAAGACCTATCGAATTCTGTCGGTCGACACCCGAGCCACTATTTGGTCTTTATAATCATGAATTGTGCTTGTCCTGGAATCATAGGATACCACGAGAAACTATAGCAAGTCCAAAGAGTGGTATACTTTTGGGCATGTCAATCACCCCAAGTTTGTATTCCATTTGTTATAGACTGGGGTATGTGAGGCCCTATCTCTGCATGCTTGAGTGTAAAGACTCCTTAGGAGGGTAGGATGACATTGGTTGTCCTCTTCAGTAGGGTCAAAGGCCTAGATGGTGACCCCTTCTACCTCCTTCTGCTACTCCTTAGTAATGTCTCTACTTATATCTGGCAGGTTATTGAGCACCTTAGGATTCTATGCTCTCCTAGTTTTTCTCACCACGGGCCACGCCCCTATAATGTTACCTATCCTTTGCCTAACAATGGATGTCTCAGGAGCAGAAGAATTGGTGGACGCCATTGGACTCAGGCAGTAAGACTATGATTTTTCTCTTCACTCTCCTTCTATGCTCGACCTCATTGATGGATTATTTTTCATGCACGGATGGCACAAAATAGGTCCACCATCCTTTTAATAAAACATGTGCATTAAATTTGGTAGATGGGCACATGCGCTTTTTGTGGGATGACGTTCCTTGATTTATCAGGCGCATAATATCATCTTCCACTTTGTGGCTAGGGGCAACAGGTTGGATACATGGTGGTTCTAGAGTGGACAAGGCATATACCGTTAAGCATGCACAAGTGCAAAGTGCCCTGGAGTTAATACTCATGTGCACACTCCATTAAGGAGTGGAGCATGTGGCTTCTGAGGTGGGCGCACTAGTTCATGCACCCACTGGACCTTTATGCACCTCGATGGAGTGGGGTGCACCAAACTCTTTGGGGTTCACAGGTTGTGCACCCCTAATAGACCTCATGTGCTCCACTGTAGTGTAATGCACAACCCAAAGGTGGGCATACAACTTGCGTGCCTGACTTGAACACTTGTTCACCCCAAGGAAGTGGGGTGCATAGATAGGATTGGGGTGCACAACCCTGTGCACCCTGATGGATGTTGTGTGCTATGCCTTGAACACTTGTGAAGCACACTGGCTAGGAGAGAAGTGCACAACTTGTACACTCCAAGGTCTCATGCACGCTCCATTGGAGTGGAGTGTGCAAGGCAGGTACGAGTGCACTAGGTTGTGCACCCGTGGGTACTTTGTGCGCTCCATTGGAGTGGAGCACATGGGTTCCTTTGGGGTGCACTTGGTGGTGCTCCCCTTTCATATTAATGCATGATCCACCCCTTTGGAGCACGTGACTTCATGTCGGGGTGCATAGGTTGTGTGCCCCAAGGGATTGATGTGCGCTCAACCTCCCCATGGAGTGCACTGACTTTGGGTAGGGCGCACGACTCATGCACCCCTAGGGGACTTTATGTGCCCCATCCCTAATGGGATGTGTGGGCTTCGAATGGGTGTACAAGGGAGTGCGCTTGACTGGGTCATTGTACGCTCCACTAGTGGAGTGCATAAGCTCATATTGGGACACAGCTTGTGCACCCAGGGGAATTAGAGTGTGCTCCACTCCTTTAGAGCACACAAGGCCAGACTGGGGCACACAACTTTGTGCACCCCAAGGTAAATACAATTTGGACTCCCAAAAAGGGGAAATATCCTTTTGGGGGTCAACACCGACTCTAACTAGGACAAGGGGGTGGATGGAAGACAATGACTTGAGAACTCCAGACTCTCCGGGTGACAAAGGACTAACACACACTCTCACCTTTTTTTTTTTTACAATAATGTCTCATCCCATGACGCCAAAAATCTTGAGATGTTGCCCATTGACTGGTATAGGCAATTCCTCCTCTTCCACATCCTTCAATATGTAAGTGTGTTGACCCACTACTTTTTCAATATGGTAGGGTCCTAGACATTTTGGCTCAAATTTCTCCTTCTCCCTAGGCTTGTCATTCTTAGGGTCCCAATACAACACCACATCATCCATATCAAAAACCTATCCTTTGGCCTTTTTGTTGAATAACTCCACTATCCTATTTGTTTGGTCGATCATCCTTGTAACAGCCTCTCTCCTATCCTATTCTAATTTTACCAATTGTAGCACCCTAAAATTGGCACGGTTAAAACCTTAGTAAAAGATAAAAGATAAAAATTTGAATTTTAACCCCAAAACCGCTCCAAAACCGCTTGTTACCCGTTTCCTCATTTTTCATGCCATTTTTAGGATTTGTTTTGACCGTTGGACGATATCATCGTAGATTAGACGAGATCGTCCCAGATCTGACGAAATCGTCATGGACAGAACGTCCAGACGATTTTGTCCCAAAACCAAATTTTCATAATTAGCTTCTGTTTCAACAGCCTCTCCAACTTGGGCAGAAGCGCGTCTGCGTAGTTGGAGATTTCCCTGTTGGAGATCTCCCAGATTGGGATGATCCCCAACCTCCTAGCCTCCCCCTAATCCTATATAAACTAGGATTTTTCTAGTTTATCCCCCTGACTCCCCTTGATTCTGATTCCCCTGAACCCCTTAGCTGACTGATTCAGATCCTTATTCACTAGAGCATCCTCGTACTACTGTCTGTATGCTGCATTTCGCATTTTCTTGCAGGAACTCTACTATTTTTTAGTCGAAGATAGCTCGGATCGTCGCAAACGATCTCGGACGATTACGGACGATTTTGTCGAGGAGCGCAGACGATCGCATACGATTGGAGGCGATCCTGACTGTAGTCCAGATTGGGGGCAATCCGAGTCCAGAGTTTGCATCTTCTTAATTTTTTTGCATTTTTCCATTATAATTCTGCATTATCTTAGGTTATTATGTTTATGCATCTTGGAGTTCACCTCATCTAGTACAAATGCATGATAAAATCAAAATAGATTGTGAAGTTGATGCTTGTCCTCTCTAATTACTGTTTGGATCTGTCATTCAAACAAATTTATAGTTATTTCTATCATTTCCCTTCACTTCTGTAGTTGCATCTTGGGTATTTTGTATCTATTTCTGTGATTGCAGGTTTTTGACGAATTCTTTGATGAATTCGTCAGATATCAGATGATCCTGTCTGATCTCAGATGATTACGTATGAACTGAGGCGATCTGGATTGCTACAAAACTTAGAATCCTCATCAGACATCCGAAATCAGGTATGATCTGTCCTAATTTGCCTATTCTCTGTGTTTAGCAACCATTTCTATTTTTTGTATCCATTTAAATCATTATTGGCATATAGAATAGTTTAGATTCATTTTGGCCAAACCTAGGAGCTGAATGATTGAGTATAAAATGAACACATCAAACCCATTCCCAACCTAGGCGTGGAAACTGCCACTCAAAATTTTCCTGGTGAACCCACCATCCATCAAAAATTCACCCTTATACTCCTCCCCGAGAGGCGGGACCTTCAAAGGGCCTCTCAGTCCGAGGTATTGTCCCATCCTTCTCGCATCCCCCTTACGGGCGCGGATCCTATAGCCTGAGGGTAAGGATGCAAAAAATTTGGAGCGATACATTTTGGTGAACCCGACGTGAATAACATAGGCATATTTCTGATTCAAAAATATAAAAAAATAAATATATATATATGTATGTATACAAGAAAAATAAAAACAAAAATCATCATTTCAAGTTTGTATGTTTTAGATTCAATTCTAAATAGTAGATACTAAATATTACTTTTAGAAGTACTAAAGAAACCATGAGTTTTTACTCAAATCAATATGAGCCCATCAGTAATGTTGGAAGAATTCAGCCAAATACATTTGTTGATTATGACCAACCTCATCCCTATTCAACATCACCTCCATCACACTTTTCTCATTTTTCATCATTACCCCAACAGGACAATCCCTTTTCCAATCCTCTTCATAACGATATTATCTATTCTCCCATATATCCATATTATGTCTATCAATCCACATATAATCCTCCTCCACCCTTTCAATATTCTTCTTTCAATACAACACATCCATTTCAACAAGAAAATACTTATTCTTCCAATCCTACCATGCACTCACATCATACTTCACAATCTTCCTATCATCATTCTACCCATAACAAAGAAAAGAGAGGTAAAAAACCATTAGGTCCTTTTATGACTGAACTCCTAAGGCACTTATCAAAAACCTCTCGAAAACCTTCATCACGTAAATTTACAAAGCTCAATCAACCAATGGATATAATTCTCAAGCATTTACTTGATACAAATAAGATTGAACTCCCTTCCATAAGACAACTTGATACCACAGCAGATTGGTTTAAACCTGAGCTACATTGTGAATATCATAGAGTAGATGGACATATGACACAAAATTGTAAAGATTTAAGATGTGCAATTCAAGATTTGATTGATGAGGGTCTTTTTAATATAAAGGAATTACAATCTACAACTGATTATAAATCTCCAGTAAACTATCAAACTCCTACACAACAAATACCAATAATCAATCAAGACATGGGGATCTCCCAAGAACCCCTATTCAATTATCAACAACAGGAAACCAATCAAATATTGCATGTTAATGTGTCCCATCATGATGATATTACTAATATTGTAACAGAAACTACAAATGAGCAACCTCAAGTTCAATCAACTCAATCGGATATTCAAGAGATGGATTCCTCATTTGACCAACCTTCAAAACTATCTTTGGCTCTAGAGAATGATCCAAAATGGAATGTAAGCATAGAAAGCTCATCTTTAGAATCAAAATCTCAATCTGAAATCCACTTTGATAGCCAACAACAAGTGATTAATCCTCAAGCAAAGATATCCCTTTTAGAAGTATTACAAAGTTCTCATAAGGAAACTTTGTTCAAGATACCTAGCCAACAATTTGTTCCTCATGATATTTTCCCTAAGAACATAATTAATGGTGTAAGCCCTCTTGAGGTTAACCATATTTCATTCTATGATGAGGAGATTCCTTCCTCTACTCCACAAGAAGACTCCTATCTTTACATTACAGGATCTAGTAAAGAAACACCTATTAAAACTATCATGGTAGATAATGGCTCCTCTCTTAATTTATGCACTTATCAATTATTCCAAAAACTCAAATTAAAGGAAGAAGATCTTAATGAATCAAATGTTATTATAAAATATTTTAACAATGAAATTCAAGAAGCTCAAGGTACTATAATTCTTCCCCTTAATATTGGATCCAAGATCCTGGATACTTTGTTTTATGTAGCATATTGCCCTTCACCTTACAACCTACTTCTCAGAAGTCCTTGGATTCATACGATGAGGGTTGTCCCTTCCACTCTTCACCAATGTTTGAAATTTGAACTTGCAAGTAAAATTGTTACCATACATAATGACCCAACACCATTTGAAGAATATTTAACGGTTGAAACATCAAGTTCTATACATTCTCTATTGTCACAATTATCTTCTATCCATCACTTTTCTTCATCCATATATGATCATCCTTGTTTACCAAATAACACCCATGCATATCTTTCACATATGCTCCCTCCATATTATCAAGACTTGGAAGATAGTGATAAGAATGAAGAACCTTCTTATCCTTCTGACATTTTATTTTGTAACATGATCAATTTTACACATATAAAAGTAAAATCTTTTGCTACATTATTCTACATTATAACAAAGCTTTTGTTATCACTACCTTTTATTCATCACCTTTTGTTCTTACCTTCAACACAACCAAATTATCCTTCAAAACCTCCTTTGATTTTGAAGCAACCTTAGACATGCTATACTCAAATAACCTTGTATAGTGTATATAGATCATCTTGTATATACCACCAATTCCATCATCAAAAAAAAAAAAATCAAAATATAAAAAACATCAAAATCATCAAAATCTTCAAAAACATCTTTTATTTTCATACCTATCAATTCTTGAAGTATTGCAGTTATATTTTCAATTATTTTGGATAAATGAGCATTTATTTGGAATCCCACACTTTCACACTCACATGAATAAATATCTTGATTTTATTTAGTATGATTATTAATCTCTCTTATATCAAAGTCCACATTGGCATTAAATAAAGTTTTGAGCATAGAGAACTGATCTTGTTATTTACTTGAACCAAGTATATCTTTTCACATTAAAATGATTTCATTGCAAATTCAATATGATGCTACATAGTAGACGTGGTTTCTTGAGCGAAAAGTTTCCCCTGCTATCCTATCATGCACATGGTCTAGAATCTTTGAGAATTGACAAAAGGACAAGCTCACCCCTACCCAGAATAAAAATCCCTTGCTCTACAGATAATCCGAGCAAGTATCCCTAGCATAGGAAGAAAAAGAAAAGTTCAAGAAAAAGAGAAAAAGAAAAATGTTATTTTGTATCATCACAACAATGTTTCAGCATTATCTCAAATATCAAGCAAAAATACAAAAAAATAAAAAGAGCAAAAGAGAAAAGCAAAAGCAAAATGCAATAAAATCCTTTCCCTACCCCTTGAAAAGAAAAGAAGGGTGAATGAGCTTGAATCCCTGGAATTCTCAATTATTCGAAAACTGTGAGGTAAGCCCCATAACAGGTGGTTTGTGCCCAACCCGCTTGGCCTTGGGTAATTCCTAGCATGGTGATATGTCTGTCACATTAGCGACCTTCTTTTGTACAGACCTATGTCGGCTTATGGATTAGCTAGCTCTTGATAACCTAACTTGCACAGTAGTATGGTACGGTTATATGCATATAAATCATGGTTAACGAACATTCATTTGGTTAAGGCAAATTGCTTGTATCAAATTATCTTGCTCAAAATTGGTGAATGAACAATACAATTGCACACACATTTGTATTTGAGAGATTTTGTATCATTATGATAAATCAAGATCGGTAATGAACTCACATTTGCACATGAGGATCCCTTATAAACCTACATTTGTTTTTGAGATAATTTAAAATATTTTTGTAATTCTTTTTAGAACAATTTTATCCTCTTATTTCAGAATTTTGTTTTGTATAAAAACAATTATATACATTGTGTCACAAAATTGCAAAACGATTTCAAACAACATGTTCATCATATTATTATTTTATGTTTATCAAAAATCAAAAATCAAAAAATCAATCATGCAATAAAACTAAAATATCTATTTTATCTTTGGATTTCGTGATGATGGTATAAGTCTATACCTATAAATTCTATGCCTAGCGCAAACCATTGTTCTAATTTTATTTTCCCATCCATTTTAATAAACACATATGGCTTACATCATTATGTTACACAATTGTGCTTCAAAACGAACGAACACTTATCTATTTCATGTCATTATGTCAAACATTCCATCTTGCAACCATGGTATAATTTCTAAGGAATTATTCAAAAATTTATCACACTTAGGAATTTATGCCTAGCAAAAATCACTTTTAAACATATTTCATGCATAATTTTGTGAAAAATCTGAAAACAAATCATCACCATCATCATTTTCATCATCACAACACCAAGTCTTAAGACAGTCTCTTAAGCACTCTTTTACTTTTAGCAATATTTCTATACTAGGATTAGCTTGACGACCTAGCGAGCGGCGACTCCATGAAACGGTCTATAACAACGACAATGTCCTTTGAAATTATTGTTAGAAGTCCCTTTTATTTTTCATCAAATCACACCAAAACAACCAATTTATGCACATCAGATTATTTCATTTACAAATTTTATGGCATGACATAACATTATAATTTACTTCCAACGACATAATTACATGAATCAACAATTCAAGCATCATAATACAACATATACACAAGTCATATCATCAAAAAGATAATATATATATATATATATATCAATGAATTATATACATCATCTGGATTGGTATGCCACAATCCATACTCTGGCATACTCAATCCCCTCAAAAGTAATAATAATATAATCTGCACTCTGCAGTAGCTAGCCTCGAGAAGCCCTCGAGCTCTCAGCCTCATCTCCTCCCCCACCCTGACGTGGAGGAGGTGGTCCCATAGAGGTCCGGGCCGTATCTCGGGTCCTCGTCGTCGATCGTGAGGATGTCCTCGATGATCCCATCATGATCGGCTCTGCAATGGGGTGGCAATAGTATCCTCTGTCCCTCTAGGACCTCTTGATAGTACAACCCCTGGTAGAATGTGGTCTAAGAGCATATAGACCGCACTAGCTCATCCCGAGTGCTCGCTCCTCCACTCCGAGCTCTGAGCCATGTAGCCTCATCCTATCCCATACTCTCCTCACCCGAGCTCGAGAGGTGGGCAACCTCAGCCCGGAGAGCCACCGTCTCGTTGCTCTCCCCTACCTCAACACCCTTGCCCTTATCAAGCGATGGTGGTCTCTCCCTCTGCTATGAAGGGAATCTCTCCTCCCTTCCGCTCTGTCTCCTATGGCCTCTATGGAGCCTGACCCATCCGTTGGCGTCTCTCCTATGGGGACCGTCGTTGCTCTCTCCTATCATGACCCCGTGCTGCCTCAATGGCAGCCTGGCACCGCCTCCCCATCCGTCGCACAACCGCGTGCACCGGACCCTGTGCCCTCGTCATCCGAGGAGGGTGGATGCCTACGTACCAGGCATCATAGCCATCTGCAACCCCAGCATCATCACCATCCACTGGCTGGATGGGGGCATCGTCCGTGTCTTGACTCCAGAATCGTTGCATGTTTGGAGCCCCGCTCAATGTAGTACTATCCCAAATAGTCTAGGAGTACTCATAATCCCTGAGAGAAGGGATCCCCTACTGTAGACCGAACTACCATAGTACCCGATCATAGCGGTGGAGCTCTACCTCTCCCTGCTCCATCCTCAACCAGAGACTCCGATGCGAGCCGCTCCTGCCCATCCTCGCCCACCGGGGTGCTCTCGCCATGGCCTCCAGGTGATCTAGTCTAGGATGAGGTCATCCAACAACCTTCGAGACATCGATAGATCTATCCACCGTTGTGACCCTCTCCGTAGCCACCAATAGTAAACCCGGGGTCTCTCCCGGTCAACCCCTATCAGTGGGAGCCCTACCGGCCTCTGCACCGCAATGTGCTCCCAGCACCAAACTTGTAGCAGCGATGTCAAGACCAGACATCGACCTCCCTTGTATACGACCCCATGCAAGATCCTATACAAGCGGCAGAGTACAAAGCTGCCCCATGCAAACCTGTACCCATGGTCTCTCATGTCACAAACTACATCTGAGAGGAGCCATGGTAGCCTGCACCCACTCTGGTGGCACAATAGTAAGCCACCTACCACCCCTGCCAAAACCTGAGTCAGCCTAGATGCCCCAGGCATCTATCGTAGAGACTCGATGTTCACCCCGCCCTTCTCCAGGGTGAAGCTCGGGTCTCCAGTCAGCCTCATCATCGCCTGGCCCTGATTGGCCGTAGGCATCATGAGCCATCCCTGTATGGGGATCCTCATGATCCTCCATACGTCCTCTAGTGTGGGAGCCATCTCCCCTATCGGTAGCCAAAAATAGGATGACCCCGGATACCATCTCTCTGCTAGGGCTGTCAGTAGCCCCATGTCAATCGGTACTTGTGGCATCTCTGCCACATGTTGTAGCTCGACCTGTCCTAGTCGGTCACGCTCTGCCTGGTCAAGCGTGGCTATGTCGTCTCTTAGTCCATCATATTTCCATTCTCGGCTCTTTAGTAATCCCCTATGCAAAACAAATAATAACAACAAAATTTATTAATTACCAATCATTAAAATCAAATTAAGCACATTTTAAAATCAAGTTAAAGATGCTATCATCCACCATCGGATGATATCGTCCCAAATTGGGCAAAATCATCCTTTGTTAGGACTAAATCGTCCTCGATTTTGCAACTTGGGGATCGTCCCTTGTTGAACGAGATCGTTCGGACGTCGTCGACGGCCTAAAAACGGCCGCGATGCCCCAAATAATCAAAATTTAAATCCACAAATTGCACAAAGCAAAATCAAACCTAATCTACTAGGATTAGATCCTTACCCGTAGCCCGCCGGACCTCTGTCGCTTTGTGCGCTGTCTCCACCATTGTTTCTCTCTGCAGAGCTCTGGAACAGTAAAGATGAACAGTAAAAATGAATTAGGGTTTTACCCTATTTTCTTAATTTTATTTAAAAAATCAACATTTTAATTTTTTTGCCTTTTCGCGTTTTTACCTCAAACGTTCGATTTGGGTAAAAACACGGAGGGGGCACCATAGTCAGCAGTTGTACGATTCGACCAAGAATCATCGTCTAAAAAATTGAGTACATTTTTGCTTTCTCGTAAAATGGGAAAAACTCGTCTTTAACGCATTTTCTTCAAAAAATTCGCTAAAGAGGGGGCAAAATGTAGCACCCTAAAATTGGCATGGTTAAAACCTTAGTAAAAGATAAAAGATAAAAATTTGAATTTTAACCCCAAAACCGCTCCAAAACCACCTGTTACCCGTTTCCTCATTTTTCATGCCATTTTTAGGATTTGTTTTGACCGTTGGACGATATCGTCGCAGATTAGACGAGATCGTCCCAGATCTGACGAAATCGTCATGGACAGAACGTCCAGACGATTTTGTCCCAAAACCGAATTTTCATAATTAGCTTATGTTTCAACAGCCTCTCCAACTTGGGCAGAAGCGCGTCTGCGCAGTTGGAGATTTCCCTGTTGGAGATCTCCCAGATTGGGATGATCCCCAACCTCCTAGCCTCCCCCTAATCCTATATAAACTAGGATTTTTCTAGTTTATCCCCTTGACTCCCCCTGATTTTGATTCCCCTGAACCCCTTAGCTGACTGATTCAGATCCTTATTCACTAGAGCATCCTCGTACTACTGTCTGTATGCTGCATTTCGCATTTTCTTGCAGGAACTCTACTATTTTTCAGTCGAAGATAGCTCGGATCGTCGCAAACGATCTCGGACGATTACGGACGATTTTGTCGAGGAGCGCAGACGATCGCATACGATTGGAGGCGATCCTGACTGTAGTCCAGATTGGGGGCAATCCGAGTCAAAAGTTTGCATCTTCTTAATTTTTCTGCATTTTTCCATTATAATTCTGCATTATCTTAGGTTATTATGTTTATGCATCTTGGAGTTCACCTCATCTAGTATAAATGCATGATAAAATCAAAATAGATTGTGAAGTTGATGCTTGTCCTCTCTAATTACTATTTGGATCTGTCATTCAGACAAATTTATAGTTATTTCTATCATTTCCCTTCGCTTCTGTAGTTGCATCTTGGGTATTTTGTATCTATTTCTGTGATTGCAGGTTTCTGACGAATTCGTCAGATATCAGACGATCCTGTCTGATCTCAGATGATTACGTATGAACTGAGGCGATCTAGACTGCTACAAAACTCAGAATCCTCATCAGACATCCGAAATCAGGTATGATCTGTCCTAATTTGCCTATTCTCTGTGTTTAGCAACCATTTCTATTTTTTGTATCCATTTAAATCATTATTGGCATATAGAATAGTTTAGATTCATTTTGGCCAAACCTAGGAGCTGAATGATTGAGTATAAAATGAACACATCAAACCCATTCCCAACCTAGGCATGGAAACTGCCACTCAAAAGTTTCCTGGTGAACCCACCATCCATCAAAAATTCACCCTTATACTCCTCCCCCGAGAGGCGGGACCTTCAAAGGGCCTCTCAGTCCGAGGTATTGTCCCATCCTTCTCGCATCCCCCTTCCGGGCGCGGATCCTATAGCCTGAGGGTAAGGATGCAAAAAATTTGGAGCGATACACCAATTTATCCATCCTTATCTGCAACTCATCTAGTTGTTCATGATCTTACAATAGTAAGGATAGGATTATCTTTTCTAGTTGGGGTGGTAATAATTTTCTTTCTCCATAAACCAATTCGTATGGTGTCATGTTGGTCGCTCTCTTGATTGACAACCTATCTACCCATAAAGCATACTTAATATCACTATCCCAACTCTTCTTGTTCTTCCCTAATGACCTCTTGATCCTGGTGATGATGTTCTTATTTGAGGACTCAGCTAGCCCATTGCCTTGAGGATAATAATTGGCAGAATGAGACAGTTCAATGCTATATTCATTGCAAAAGTCAATCATCTCATAGGAGGTAAAATACTTGGCATTGTTTGTTACCAATTTCTTGGGTACCCCAAACCTGGTTAGTATATTTTCCTCCAAGAAATTAATAATTGTGGTTGTTTTTTATCTTCTTAGAGGGGTGGCTTCTACCCATTTGGTTAAGTAATCTGTGGCAGTAATAATCCATTTATGCCCCCCTGAAGACTTGGGATTAATTTCCTCGATTAAATCTATCCCCCATTAAGAAAACGAAGTTTCAAAAATTATTGGATGGAGTGGCATAGTAGGCAGGTTCTTCTTCCCGGTAAAAACTTGGTAGCTATAACAACTCCTAACTGCTTGGTAAACATCTTTGAACAATGATGGCCAATAATATCCTGCCCTCATAATTTGATTAGCAGTTGCTTTGGGAGCAAAATGGCCACCACAAAATCCAGAATGAAATTCCTTGATGATTTTGGGAACCTCTCTTTCAGTCACACATAGAAGTAACACTCCACTTGGATGTCTCCAGTATAGTCGATTTCCTTGGAGATGGTATCTTTGGGACTATTGTTTGATGCTTCTTATTCTGCTGGTATTCTTTTAGAGTAAGGACAGATTTTCCAGATAAAACAAGATGTCTTTATACCATTCAAAGGATTCATGCCATGGTTGTCCATCATGTTGTCCATCCTGCATGAGGACAACATCATTTGCCCCCTACCCCTCTTTTCAAGCCATATACTTGGCCAATCCCTGACCTTTAATGATTTTTATTGTTTTAAATTCCACATCATATTGCAGCAGTTTGATCATCCATCTAGCTGAACTGCCTATGGGCTTGGGTTGGGTAAGAACGTCTTTAATAGCAATATAGGGGATACAGGAAACTACCTTGCAAGCTCCAAAGATGCTTTTAAAGTGCTCCAAAGCCTGTATGAGGGCATAAGCTTATTTTTCAATCGACTTGTATCTCAACTGAGCTCCTTTCATCCCCAAACTCATGAATTCTATTGGCTGCTCATTCCCCTCTTCATCCTTTTGAGATAGTACAATTGCTATAGTGTGCTCTGAGGTAAAGGAGTACAGGTTAAAACTCTTTGAATGGTCTGGACAAGTCAAGACTGGGGTAGTAGTAATGGCATCCTTAATCTACTAAAATACTTTGAGGTTGTCCTCTTCCCATTTAATTTTGACATCCTTTTTAATCATATAATTTATCGGCTTGGCGATCTCAACAAAATTTGGGACAAACCTTCTGACAAATTTTATCTTGCTAAAGAAAGACCTAACTCCTTTGAGGCTCTTGGGGGGTGGTATTTGTGCAATTGCTTTTGTTCTCTCAGGATCAATACTGATGCCCTCTTTTGAGACTACATGTCCCAATAACTTACCATGGGTGGCTCCAAATAGACACTTCTTTGGATTCAACGAGATCCCATACTCTTTGCATCTTTGAAATACTTGGGACAAGTGGGAAAAATGATCTGCAGGATCCTTGGAGAATACAGTAATATCATCTAGATAAACCACCACTATTTTAAACATCAACCCTTTGAAAGTAAAATCCATAGCTCTTTGGAAGGTGGCCCCAACATTCATCAATCCAAATGGCATCCTTTGGTATTCAAAATTTCCCCAAGGTGTGGTGAAGGCAGTTTTAAAATGGTCCTCGGGATTCACTAAAATCTGGTTATACCCTGAAAAACCATCCAGGAGGGATATTCGGGAAGACCCTACCACTTCTTGCAGTAGCTGCTCCATATTGGGAAGGGGATAATTATCCTTGAGGGAGCTCTTGTTTAAATTTCTAAAATCCACACATAGCCTGATCTCACCATTTTTCTTCCTAACCGGCACTAGGTTTGCTACCCATGAGGAAAACCTCACTTTCTTGATTATTTTTGCATCAAGCAACTTTTGTACCTCCTTTTGCATAACAGGGTGCAGTGTAAGATTGAACTTTATCTATTTCTTCCTAAAGGGTTTGGCACCTTCCTTCAAGGGAATAATGTGGGTCATTACTTCTGTATTAAAAGTTCTCAACTCATCATACCCCCAAGCAAAGCTATCTTTGTTCTTTCTTAGATATTCTATCTATTGTTTATTTTCTTTGGCAGGTAATGATTTGTCAATTCTGACCATTTTAGGATTACCAGTTGTCCCCACATTGACCTCCTCACCTTTTGATTCACTAGGTGCAGTCCTATGGGCTTTTTCAAAGTCGTCAAATAGAGATTCTAGGGAGACCAATCCTCTTGGGATTTTATTTGTTTTCAACTGTATCACCTCAGTGGGGGTGCCTATAACATGTTGCAGCCTTTCCTCATCCTCTTCGTCACAAATTACCCCAGCAAATTGGTTATGTACTGTCATGAAGTCCTTTATATCAACATCATCCTGGAAGACTTGTAGGTACACTACATTATCTGGGACAGAGGGGTGATAAACGGAGATGGTGGGAAATCTATCCATGAACTCAGTATCAATTTTAGGGTCATCTACCCCAGAGGCATTTACAGCTAGTAGGTTGGCCACATGATTTTTCTCCCTTGGGATATGTGAGATATTGAAGGCCAAAAATCTACTTATTTCATCCAGGACAACTTGCTTGTACTATTTTAATCTGGGGTGTTTGGTTTGGTACCTGCCCTTTATCTACTAGATAATTAATTTTGCATCTCCATACACAGTTAGATAGTTAATCCCTAATTCTCTCACCTTTCTTAACCCCAGTAGTAAGGCTTCATACTCTACCACATTATTAGTACAGGGGAATTCCAATCTGTATGGCACACCCAGGTAGTTACCTTTTATGTCGATCAAGTTAATTCCAGCCCCAGTCCCAGCTTGTGACTTGGCTCCATCAAATGTCAAAGTCCACATTTCAGTGGTGAGAACCCTGTCTGATTTAGCATCTACAACTGCTTTAAGTAAAGGATCCAATCCCTCAGCATTGGGTATTTCTTTAAGAAAAGGGGTGTGCCAAATGGAATAGACTCCTAACTCCTTCTCTTCCACAGAGCTAACTAGATTGACTGTAGTGTTGTCAGGCTTCATTAGCTCCACTGATATTTTGTTGAAAGGTTCTCTTCTTAATGTGGCTTGTTCTTTGGAGGAAAGAGGGATGGTAGCAAATGACCAATCTAACTGAATTGATCCCCCTAACTACTCTGCCCAATGTCTAGATAGTAACAAGGAGAAGAATGGGTCTACATCAACAACTGCCACATCCATGACAATTCCTTTCTTCGGATATTGGTCTAGGAAAACTAAGAGACCTGTAATTATTCCTACGTAGGGCACTTGCCTATTGTCCATGACAGAAATAGGGGGAGAGTCTTTAGTGCATATCAGCCCCAACTGATCAACCACTTGTTTTGGCATTACATTGTGAGATGCCCCACTATCAAGCATACAATTGTGGATTACATAGCGGTCCCCATAGCCGGATGTATACCTGAGGGAGATGTAAAATGGCCTAACAGAGGTAGGGGTTCTTCCTGGGGGGTTTGAACTTGAGGCTGCCAAGACATGACTCTCCCCTTGATCAGTCAGCCCAAAGGCCTTACATATTTGTTCTCTATACTTTGGGATTGTCATCAACTCTCCAAAAGTGATGTTAATTTTTTTTTTGGCCAACTCCATCCCTATGTCAAATTTTGTACCTTTGGGCCCTGCTGTAGTATTAACAGGCTCAGTTCTTTTAGGAGGGGGAGGTTGACTAATCTCATGAGTTATTTTTTTGTTACCAGGATCTTCATCATTTTTCTTATCAGCCTTATCTGGGATAGTTCTATTACGCAGCCTGGTAGCATGGACTCTCTCCAAGGTTTCAACCTCTTCAGTTGTAGGGGTTAATTTACCTTACCTTATTTGCTCAAAGCGATTATTTTGGGGTCTTCTCAAAATTTTTACATCATCATTGGCAAAGGTAGTGGGGTGGCTATCAGGATACAGGGACTGGTTCATATCTTCTTGGATTGGGGGACTATCCGTAGTTTCCTCCCATGTCCAATAGGCATTTATTCTGATCTCATCATCATATTCTTCCTCTAGATTGAATTTTGAATGGAGGCTATGGAAAACACCACAATCAGTAGGATTGTGAGGAGCATCATAGGCTGGGAAAAAAAAGGGAAATCAGAGGCCACATTGACAGAGGCCATAGGATTTGGAACATCGTCTGGGTCTTTCTGAGTTTCTTTCCTTTTCCAACTGTTATTTGAATTTTTGCCCCCCTTGTTACTCCAATTTCTATTAAAATTCCTCCTGAAGGGAGGTCTATTATTATCCTGGTGCTGAGAGGGATCCCCACTGTCATTTTTGTCTCTCTCAATTTTGGACAGCCGGTTATTCATTGATAAAAACATCTCAGTAACTTGGGAGGACAATTTTTCAATGGGGTCTGGTTCTGATTTCTTTAATATCCCAAACCCCACCTTCTTGTTCTTTCTATCTGACTAGCTAGGACTGGGATCCATGGAGGTAGACTTCATTTTCCCACTGTCTATCATGTCTCTCTCTATCACAATGGCCCTCTCCATACAGGCATCAATAGTAAGTGTTGGTTGTTGTCTCAGCTCATAGTTGAAATCTCTTGGGAAGGCATTTTTATAAAAATAGATAGACTGGTGGTCATTGGGCCTGAGGGCGATGGGGATTCTATTTTTGAGTTTAGTAAACCACTTGTTAAAATCATCCACGGTCTCATTTTCTTTCTTCTTCATGGTGGCCAACTCAGTCAAAAGGGACTGTTCATTTTTTTCTCCCCATACTTTCTGAGGAAGACAACTTCTAGGTCATGGAAGGTTCCAATGGTATCAGCCTGAAGGCTATTAAACCATTCCCTAGCATCCTTTTCTAGGGTCTACAAAAACAATCGAAGGACAACATCTTCATGTTCTACCTCCAAACTATCCATGGCATATAGGAAGTCCTTCACGTGATCCTCCCCAGTCACGGTATTATCCCCTAAAAACTTGGGTAAGTATTTATGAGCCTTAGGGGGTAGGGGATTTAAAACTTGAGGTAAAATAAAGGGCCTATACCTATTTAAATTCTAGTTGTTCAAAGGTGGGTTAGCCATTGGTAGAACTAGGCCCCTCGAGATAGTAGATGTAATAGGTGAAGTACCAGTTCGGGGACTTTGAGGAACGTTCTGGGGACTACTGCTACTCTGACTACTAGAAGGAACAGAAATCAAAGTGCGCTTTTGCTTTTTGCTTATTCTAAAAAGTACCTATGGATCCGATAGTTTGGGGTAGAGCTCCTCGTCACTCCTTCTTGTGGCCACTAGATCAGCTTCCTTGTTTTCAGAGTCACCAACACTGGGTGCAAAATGGAATGCTCTCTCTGGCTAAGATTGCTCAGCCCAAAAACTCATAACCTCACAGGGGAACGGAAATAAAAACATATATATCACAAAGGGGAGTAACAAAAATGAAAGAATTCAACAAGGACCTCCCTGAAAATGGTGCCAAAAACTATTGTGGAGTTTTCCCGCTTACCCTTAAAATATTTGTCACGTCATGGGAAACTCTTAAAATCACAACCAGCACTATGGATTCTGGATGATCCACCTCTTTAACCTAGGAATAGACTACCTTGGACAGCTCTAAACAGACCAGGTTGGGTAAGGAAACCCCAATCGGTGGGTTCTTTGACTAATGCTTTATAATGCACATGCCCACGATGCCAGACAAAATGTTATTTAGTTATTTTTGGTATTTTTAGTGACCGAACCTATCGATATTAAAGCTTACAAAACCCAGACCGGTGCCTTATCCATTACAGAGTCGTAGCAGATTGATAAATGACTTTAGAAAAGATAAAAGAAAGGAGAACTAGTTCATTTTACTCCATTCAAATGATGTAATGTAAATAAAATGATTTAACTAGCGAAAGAGAAAGCGTCATTCACAGGTTTTGATTACAAGAACACATGAATGAGCATCACACAAACCATAAACACACAAAATGCCAAGGGAAGAGTTGGAGCTTATATTTATATTTAAAATATTACATGAAACAGATCAATAGAATGCTTGATCCTTATGATGTCATTGAGTTACAATAGCCCCCGGTTTGAATATTCATAACAAGGGGTGATCTCCCTCCATCCTGATTGTAGTGACGTAAGGGCCTCCAACTCTAGTGCATTCCACAGGAAATAATATCGATGAACAACACTCCTTAGAAATCCCTAGAAATGGTAGAAGGAAGGGCGGTAAGAAACATACATAGGAGATACAAGGGAAAATATGACTCAAACAACAGACAAAGCTATACCTAGATTTTCTCTCTCAGAGGTTCGATAAAAATATTTTAGCTGCAACATTCTTCTCCTTTATAGTGCGAGACCGCCTGACTATTGTAACCGTCTATTCCATCTGGAGGAATCCTGTTGTACCAAAAATTAGGATGCATTCAAAAATGGGCACGTAGCCCACATTTCCTTTCATGCATGTGGTGGTTGTGTATCACCACTAGTACTACCCTGCATTGGTGGTTGTGGTCCTCCTGGCACGTGTGTTCCTATGGTAGTGGGCCCCACTCCTGCTCTCAAGTTCTGAATGGCTTGGTCAATGAATTCCCAAGCCTCATCGTGAAAAGTTAGCAAGAAAAGTAGCAGGTTCAAGTCCTGCATGGCCTTGTTTATTCTATCCCTGGCCCACTGTACATGGTTATCGACAAAGCTACACAGGTGGTCTACCATCTCCACCAAAGCCGCAAAGCGCTTAGACGGTTTGTCACCAGATTCTAAGTCAAAATTCTAGATCCTTTGAAAAACAAAATCTTTAATTATTGGGGCCCACCCAAAGTCTTCAATGGAGAGATTGTAGTCTTCCAACTCATCGTTGGCCTCATACTCAACATTTGCCACCTCTTGGTTCCACTTGAGCCAGCTCTACTCATTTTGCAAAAACAAGAAGACCTTAATATATTCCTCCACAAAGAAGCAGAAAGAGTCATCAGACAGGGTGGTTGTCATTCCAACAATGGGTACGTAGTCCTCCTAAAATCTTTGGTAGATCAGCATGATCGCATTTATCCTCTACCTTCCTTGTTGCAGGTTATTCTGGATGAGGCCTACTATATGTCGAACAACATAGATGTCTACAAGACTAGATTCTAAATCCCCCATATTCTCTTGGATCTTCTCCTTCATTTCTTTCTTGAGCTCATCTACCGAACCAAGTTGGATACCAGCCTGCATAGTGGAAGGGGCGGGCATATTCAATTTGTCAACCTCCCCCTAAAGTTGTTTAACTTTGAGCTATAATTCCTCGACTTCTGCAGCCTTGGCCTTCCATTCTTCAAGTTATTTTTCTACTACTTTGGCCACCTATGCCTGGGTAGCCACCTAGGACTTCATCATTTGGATAGGTGCAGTAGATGCTCTGATGACACCTTTTCTCACATCGATGGTGGCCTCCTTCATGCTAGGTGGCAAGGGTATCTCAAAGGTGGTAATAGATGTGTTAGTGGCCCCTTGCCCAATTGTCTCCCTGGACCTTACTATCCCCTTGCTAGGAGATCTTTGCTCTTCCATGTCTTGAATCTGGTCCTCCTCATCAGCTATAAACTGGTAGGTGTCAGTGACCCTTGCCATGGTCAAAATTTCAATTCCTTGTCCCGAGGACTCAGTTCTAGCTCTTTTATGGGTGGGGGACTGCGTGGGGCTTTGCACCTCATAGCCTCTTAAGATATTGGATAACCCCTCGACTTTAGTTATCTTCTTCATAACTTTGGGATGTACTCGATGTTCCTCTTGATTGATTACTAAGGTGGTAGAATATAAGGAATGCTCACCTTGTGCTAACTATCCTCGTTCTTGGGGGTTTATCAAAGTCAGTGTCGAGGAGGTGGCAGTTTGATGAGATGGGCCAATAGCCAACTCCTTCCCTTTTGAAGTGGCAATGAGGGAAACTAGAAGAAGAAGGGAGTTTGGCCTACTCCTGTTGGGTCTCTTCAATGATTTGCATCATGACCTCAAAGAGGTCAGCGTCCTGTTGGACAATCTCAAAGGTGGGGTCCTCAAATTCTTCTGGAGGGGCTGCCGGGACCAGTGGGACCACTTTATCAACTAGTAAGCTCCGGTGCAATCTCAGCTGAGCGTTGTAATCACCAACGACCTCTAATTTACTGTAAGGTCGGTTAGTCATCCTCCATACCAAGTCCAAATTTTGGTTGTTCCTAAAGGCCTTCTGCATTTCATCTTCAAAATTATCAACACTGTGCATGACTTTTAGAAGGGCAAGCTTACCGGTAACCTCTCCCTTATGGTGGCCTTCTGGGTCATAGGCCCTCCAAGTGACTTCTGGAAAATAGTAGGTATCCATGTTCCAGATAGCCCACAACATGGCAAAGTGGCCAAGATAAGTATAATGACCCATTGTGCATGGAATTGGTAGCCATTTCACCGGTCCCTTCTTCCTTAAGTGCCTGATTTTAACCTCTTTGGCCATCTACCGAGTGATCTCTAGGATGGCGATGGACGTGGGACAGTGTAGAGGGAGTGCTTTCGGGGGCAACTTCGACCCGAATATCCTGATGTAAGAAAACTCCTCCACATAGAAGAAGTCTCCTGCCTTTTCCTGGTATAGGAAATCTCTAACTCCCTTGCCAATCCTGTCTGGGAAGTTTCCACACAATCAGAAATGGACTACTATAAGGACCTTCTCAAAGAAGGTTTTATAATTGGAGCACCCCTCCTGGATGCATAATAACCGATCTTGCACGGTTGGCGTGGTTACCCCTCCCAACTGAGTCACTAATGTCTTGTCCAACTGTGCTATAAACAAATGAATAAAAAAGGAATAATAAGAAAAGGGAGGCATCTCCTCCTTCTGGGCCAATATGGCCTCCTGTAATTGCTGCAACTCCCTATCCAAATTATCACTGATGACATCCTCCCATATGTAGAGAGGAGTTTTGTCGGTCCTATTGCATTGGAGAATCAAGAACATCACCTCCTTCGTGATTGGTTCTAAGTATTTCACCCCTAATGCTAGATTTATCATGTCGACATAGTCCTGTGCCCAGGGGCAAAGCAAACTTTTTGATGGGGAACTCAGTGGGCCTATTTCTCCCTTTCTTCAATAGAGACTGGGGAAATATGGTATTTAGCATAAAATTGGCCTGGAGGGCCAATGTCTTGAAGTCCACCACCCTGGACGTAGTGGCTAGGCTGAAGACCTACCGAATTCTATCGGTCGACACCCGAGCCACTGCCTGGCCTTTATAATCATGAATTGTGTGTGCCCTAGAATCGTAGGAGACCGCAAGCCATGATAGCAAGTCTGAAGAGTGGTATACTTTTGGGCATGTCAATCACCCCAGGTTCGTATTCCATTTGTTATAGACTGGGGCAGGTGAGGCGCTATCTCTATACACTCGGGTGTAAAGACTCCTTAGGAGGGTAGGATGACGTTGGTTGTCCTCTTTAGTAGGGTCAAAGGCGTAGATGGTGACCCCTTCTACCTCCTTCTACTGCTCCTCAGTAATGTCTCTACTCATGTCTGGCAGGTTATCGAGCACCTTAGGGTTTTGCACTCTCCCAATTTTTCTCACCACGGGCCATGCCCCTGTAATGTTACCTATCCTTTGCCTAACAATGGATGTCTCAAGAGTAGAAGAACTGGTGGACGCCATTGGACTCAGGTAGTAAGACTATGATTTTTCTCTTCACTCTCCTTCTATGCTCGACCTCGTCGATGGATTATTTTGCATGCGTGAATGGCGCAAAACAGGTCCGCCACCCTTTTAATAAAGCATGTGCATTAAATTTGGTAGATGGGCGCATGCACTTTTTTGTGGGATGACATTCTTTGATTGGTCGGGCGTGCCATGTCATCTTCCACTTTGTGGCTAGGGGTAGTGGGCTGGACACATGGTGGTTCTGGAGTGGACAAGGTGGATACTGTTAAGTGTGCACGGGTGCAGAGCGCCCTGGAGTTAATGTTCATGCATGCACTCCATTGGGGAGTGGAGTGCATGGCTTTTGAGGTGGGTGCACTGGTTCGTGCACCCACTTGACATTTGTGTACCCCAAGGGAGTGGGGTGCACCAGACTCTTTGGGGCGCACAGGTTGTGCACCCCTAATAGACCTCATGCACTCCACTGTAGTGGAGGGCACAACCCGAAGGTGGGCGCACAACTTGCATGCCCGACTTGGACACTTGTGCATCCCCAAGGAAGTGGGGCACGCAGATAGGATTGGGATGCACAACCCTGTGTGCCCTAGTATATTTTGTGCACTCTACCTTGAAAGTGGAGCGCACTAGCTAGGAGAGGAGCACATAACTTGTGCGCTCCAAGGTCTCGTGCATGCTCCATTGGAGTGGAGTGCATGAGGTGGGTATGGGTGCACTAGGTTGTGCACCCATGGGTACTTTGTGTGCTCCATTGGAGTGGAGTGCATGGGTTTCTTTGGGGTGCACTAGGTGGTGCGCCCCTTTCGGCTCAATGCACGCTCCACCCCTTTGGAGCATGTGACTTCATGTTGGGGTGCACAGGTTGTGCATCCCAAGGGATTGATGTGCACTCCACCTCCCCATGGAGCACATCGACTTTGAGTGGGCTGCATGGCTCATGCACCCCTAGGGGACTTTATGCGCCCCATCCCCAATGGGGTGCATGGGCTATGGGTGGGTGCACAAGGGAGTGCGCCCGGCTGGGTCCTTGTGCGCTCCACTAGTGGAGCGTGCAAGCTTGGCTTGGGGCGCATAACTTGTGCACCCAAGGGAATTTCGAGTGCACTCCACTCCTTTGGAGTGCATAGGGCCAGACCAGGGCACACAACTCTGTGTGCCCCAAGGGAAATGCAAGTTGGACTCCCAAAAAGGGGGACTATCCTTTTGGGGGTCAACAGGACCTTAAGTAAACTCCAAAATTCCTTGTTCTAGCTTCCCCAAGAAGTCAAGAACAATATTTTGTTAAGATTAAGTGATTAGGTGAAGCTTCTAGAGGCTTTTGGAACCAAAATTATTGAAAATTTGTTAGATGCAACTAAATTTACTCAGTTTGGGGAGATCAAGTTTCTTATAGTATTGACCACTATTTGCAGGTGCAACTATGGTTAGTCCATCCCATAGTCACTATCGATAGGTGCAGCTATGATCATGTCATCTCACGGCCACTCTCAGCATCAGTGGCTATGATTAGGCCATCCTGCAGTCACTCTCAACATCAGTGACAACTCCTGAACAAGACTAGACTACCCTAATTGAGTGGTTAGAACCATTTTTGAATATTGGAAAGGTCCAATATCAGTCACATAGCCATTATAAAATGCTAAAAATCTAACACCTAATGCAATATGTAATAAAAATGACAATATACATCATATAACCAAATGCAAAGAGAGAAAGATAAAAGAAATGTGCCCATATTTATTTATATTTGTGAAATCTCCTTTACATGAAGGTTACAAATACATCCCTCTTAGGGATTGACCATTTGATACATATTACAATAAAATCACTCCATGTGATATATGTCTTCAACATATTCTTAGGATCCCCAAAATCTGATTATAGGATGGATTACTCCTAGAACCTCCTCTTTGTGATGTTATTGAAGGTGATCTTGAAGGTGAAATGTTCCCGATAAAGCCTGAACCTGCACACAAGGAAACATAAAAAGCATTCAATAGCAAAGGTGCAGCCTCTCAAGATGAGGCCATTTCATGATTAATTCAAAATATGAAGGAAATTCTTAAATAAATAACAAGATGCATGAATTATTGACAAGAAAGCATAAAGAAAGCAAAAATACTAAAAATAAAGCTCTTACTCTAGGTTAGAAATCAAATTAAAATGTTGTAAATCTAATCTAAAGCTAAAAAATAGGGAAATGAGACATCAGACCATAGTTTTTGATGCTCAGAGTAGCCAGCTTTGTTAGTCATTATCGACATCGATTGTGGTACCTATGGGCTACTATTGAAAATAGTGGTCGTAGGACAAAGGCTTCATTCTCTGTATCTTGGGCCTAGCATCAATCAATTCCAATTTTGTGTGGATTGACGTTCTTGGTGCATTCTCTCATAACAACTTAGGGTGGGAATTGGTTCAATTTTACCCTGAATTGAATGCTTAAACAGGTAGTTGTTCTTCTCAAAATATGGTAGTCTCCATTGGTGGAAGGGTAGTTGTCATAGTGCAATTTGGTAGAGCTTCGCTACACCTCAGAGGGATGTTAGTTTTTATCTCCAATTCAGTAGATCTTCACTATCGTATGTTCATGTGATATCTTCTAGGTTTTGCATGTAAAACTAGGGCCTCAAATAGGCACCCAATTCCTCATCTTAGCTTCACAAGGAAACTAAGAACAAGAAATGATTATGCTTGGGAAGTTGCAAAGATACTTCCAGAAGCTTCGATCTCCTAACCGTACAAGAAATCATTATGCTCAACAGATTTCACTCATATTTGGTAGCCTGAGTTGGTTACAGGGTTAGCCTCTATTGATACGAGTGGCTATGGGCAAGTTGCCCATAGCCACTATTTATAGGCATGGCTAGCTCGTATTTGCTTTGATCATCATTGACTATGGAGGCAGTCAATAATTTCATCAACGGTAGGGTTGCATAGGACTAGACTGCCCTATATGAGTGGTTAGAACCATTATTGGATCTTGGAAAGGTCCAAGATCAGTCACATGGCCTATAAAGGTTTCCATATGAGTAGACTCCTCAACATGATGCATTTGAGGTGTCTATAGGTACATCTACACAAAGAAAGAAGGTTTTTAAATCAATCATGAGAGAGGTCAAAAGTGAAAGTTTTTCAACACTAGAAGACTATTTAAATTCAGAAATTGGAGAAGCAATTGAAAACTCAAAAGATGCTTTCACATTACCTAATGATATAGGAAAATTAATATACATGGCATTACTTTATAATGATGTTCTCAAATACAATAATATAATATAAGAGGACATGATAAAAGATTTAAATAATAGGTATATGGATGAAGCAAATTCTTTGAACAGTATGCTTGCAGATATTGCTAGTGAAACAAAAAAAGCGGATTATTCTAAAATTCAAAAATGCATGCAAAGTGTTCTTAGTAATTCTTATGATTACTATGAATATTTTGTTACTATACCTAGAAATATATGGAGAATAATCTTATAATGATACAAATGACTTAAGACCTATGATGGTAGATTCTGGTTGCAATACCATAGAATCAAAATCATTGATTATTGATGCATGCTATGATACTAGTGATATTCAAATGGATAAAGATGTAAATCATGATTCTTTTAAAAATTAAAGGGAATATTGCAATGCAAGCATTGACACTGATGATTTAGAATCCTTGATAAAGATAGAAGAACCTGTTACACATATTGATGCTATATGTGATACAAGTGATTTAGATATAGATCATGATTATTTAGGAAAGCTTATGCTATTAGAATTGATGAAGGTATAGATATAGATGATGATAGATACAGTGATGCACAGGATCATATTGATATTGACAAAGATCATTCTAATGATTGTATTGGTCATACTAATGGTTTTTGTTCAAATTTGATAAGATATGAAGATACAGGATAAAAAAAAATATGAATAGGGAATGAAGAATCAATAGCATCAGATATCAAATCAAAATATGAAGATCTTGAACATACAAGTCAGATCAGCAACAATAAGCAAAGAACTGAGTTTATAGCATAATATAGTAACATCAAATCAGTAACAAAGATTGATAGGAACAGTTGCTATGAAGTATATAATGGTCAAGGGGATTTGGCTACAAAAAATAGGTGCAATAATTATAACGGATATGGGAACAAGATAGAGAGATGCTAGGTTCTCCATAGCTATAATTTATGAAAGAACCAATCATTCCCAAAGACATTGTTGGTACAAAGAAAATAATTCTTTGATTGGATATATACAATGACAAAAAAAATTATTAGTGATTTCTCTCAAGTATACTTCTCAAGGTGTAGATATGGGTGTAGGAAAGGTAGGAACTACTTCTACAACAAAATTGGAAGGAAAATAGTAACAATGTCAATGTCAGAATATAGAGTCAAGCAAAAATGTGAAGCTCAAGCAAAAGATCAATATGAATACAACTTGAATAATGAAGACAAATACAAAGATCCATATTGAAGACTAAATTCTTCAATACCTAAATAATGTAATATAGGGGGTGTTAGAATATATTACATTATTTAGGTACATGTCAATGTACCACCTTAGGTAGATTATTAGATTAGGAGTTACTTGGGGAAGAAGTAACATATGCACAAGTGTTAGAATGTGCAATATGTAAAAGGACAAGTGTCTATCATGTAGAAGCACATGTGTCCTTAAGGTAGTTAGGAAGAGTAGGGACCAAGTAACTTATCTTCTTATATATAGGACTCATTGTAACAAAGCAGGTAATCTACATAGCATGCACTAGTAGAGTAGTTCCATCTATTGTATCAAGTTCCATTTTCATGATATTACAATAGTTGGCTATTTCATACACTATTTCATAAGTTTCTCATGCCATTTACTTGCTTATTATATTACCAATAACATAGTTATAACATTGCTTACCTATTTTATTATTTGTGACTGAATTTCCTTTAAGTTTATAGCTCCAAAATCTAACACAATCAAGGAGATTAGGAAAATATCCTTTTCATAAGAAGGAATGGAGGAGAACTAGATGCAGGAGGTATATAGGAAACTTAAAACATAATATAAATTAAAGTGCCTATATTTGGGATCTCTCATGACAAAGGAGAATAAATGGATGAACAGGTGGATTGTTTCTTCAAACTAGTATCCGAGATGTTTTTGAGCTCTTGATTATAGTTTTGCATGGGCTATGTGGGATAGCTAAAGTACTAGAAGAAATGGATATTCATAGAAATGAAAAAATGTTTAAAGTGAGTTAATCATGAAAGTGGGACAAGGAAAATAACAAAAATATATGCGCATCACCCATGGTAGTTAGCTACAG